>CM053769.1:667961214-667986546 GCA_028658325.1 Potorous gilbertii
ATACATTTCTTCTTTTTATCCTCAAAGCAATTCTAGGGACTAAGTACTGTAGATATCATTGTCCTCATTTTACAAATGTGAAAATATGGGTAAATGAGTTGCGTATGGTCACCTATTCGGTAAGTACGGGAGATGAGATTTGAACCTGGGCCTCTCCTGAATCCAAGTTCAGCTTCCTACTATATTTTGGTTTTTTGTGTTCATCCTTCACTGCGAAAGAAGACCATGCTGTCAGAGAAAATGATGACATGATTTGTACTTGACTTTGTTTTGAGCGAGGGGGGATTGTGTAGGCCACCAGCCTCACTTGTCCTTCAGAGTCATCTGAATCCAGTGACCAGATATTCATCAGGTGACTGGAGATGACCCAGGATGAGGCAATTGGGGTTGTGACTTGCCCAAGGTCACACAGCTAGTGAGTGTCAAGTGTCTGAGATGAGATTTGAACTCAGGTCCTCCTGACTCCTGCACTGATGATCTATCCACTATACCACCTAGCTGCCCTCCTACCATTTTATGTTACCCTTAAAAACCAGGACATAATCATAAGAAATAATTAAATATCAACCAAAGGTAGTAGTTAACTAAGAACTCAAATGACTCCAAGTTTAATAGGAGAACAGAGAAGTTCAGTGTGTGTAGCCTGCTAGTTTGATGTCTTCACATTCCTATCTCATGTATATCTTTAGTTAGTTGGCTGATTTGGGGAAAATTGCTTAACATCTCTGCAGCTTGGTCATTTATCTGCAAGTATCATAAAAGAGGCCACCAGTTAGTTAATACCAACCTACTTCTCTGGCTTTGGAAAAACTGACTTCCAAATGACTTTGAGGTACTCTACCAAAAGCAATTGCAGTTAAATTTCATGTACATTTTGGATGTGGATATGAATGGTATGATTGTTGGTACCCACAAAATGGAAGGAAACTGTGGAAGAATTTTACTGTAACTTCCTCCTAAACATTTTGCCTCCTTGCACACAACTTCATAATTATTACAGGGAATGGATCCAGGGATGGGACAGCAGCACTTAAACAAATCAAGCTCCTAACATCCAGTCTTTACTTGTAAAAAGCACAGAGGAATTGAAAGTAACCAGAAAATAATTATCCTGCCGAGGTCAGCCAGGAAACTGGGTTTAACACTCACTGTGTCACCCAATGAATATGACAACGTAGTGGATTTTGCAAGGGTGAACAGGAGGGCTTCTTAGGAGAGGGGTGGAGGAGATTGGGAGATTTTCCTGAAGAAAAGGGTCACCTTGTCTCTGACACCCAGTCTTGAATAAAGAATCTGTAATCATAAGATGTTAGAAATGGGAGGGAACCCTCTAGCTCATCTAGCACATCTTCACCCTTTTGTGTGTAAGTCCAAAGAAGCCTAAAGATTCCTTCATGGAATGGTTTTTAAATGCATAAAATAAAATACACAGAATTACAAAGGAATTCAATTATATTGAAATGCAGTTTTCAAAATGTAGAAAACAAATTAATGGATTCCAGGTTAAGAACCCCTGATGGCTCAATCTCTTTACTTTACAGGTGATAGAAATAAGGCAAAGATAGAAGGGATGTGCCCTGTTAGTAAATGATAGAAGTCACACTGGCATGATGTAATAGAAAGAATCGCAGATTTTACTATCAGTGAGCCTGAATCCTGTCTTTGCCACATAGTACTTGTGTGATTTGGGGCAAGACACTTTGCCTGTCTGAGCCTTATCTATAAAGTGAGAAGGGATGGATTGGATGACCTCTGCAGCTATTCCCAACTCTAAGTGGAATCCAAGAACCCAAGTCTTCTGATTCTAAGGCTAGTGTTCTTTCCACTCTACCCCACCAAAGAATCTCTCATTCTTCATATTTGTTTCTTTCACCTGGAAGCAAGAATTGAATGCTTTCCGGTGATACTAGCCCCTTTAACTCCACCTCTTTCAATAGGACATGTATTTTAGGCTTTTTTTCCCCATGAAGGGGTTGGGGGGGAGGAAGAATTCACCAGGTCAATCTATATATTCTCTTTCTGTCAATGTTGAGGCCAAAGGCACACATTTGCAGAATGACTGACCAGGGTTAGGAGGCCAGCCTGTGGCCATGAATTTGAGCTCAAGTTAATCATTAAATTACCTTTTGAGCTTGACCCCAATTTTATAAAGATCCTGTTAGAATTTTACTTTGCACTAGCTTCTTCAAACAAGTAAAGCTATCATAAGAAATTATGACAACCTTATATGACAACCTGACACATCCAACATTTATTATATTCAGAGACATGTTTCATAATAGAAGTATTTAATGTATCTCACTCTTCATGAATCTCAAGTTTATTCCACTGGCAGGATAGTATATTTCCCATGAGCAAAGGAAATTGCCAGTTGTAAAAACATATCAGAAGAACACCACACTTGTAAGGTCCCCTGTGGATGGAAAACAATAATGCCAGTGGTAATTCTCAGAATCTTGTTTCATAATAAAGATGTTAAACGTAAACTTTGCAGAACTTGATGCCAAAAATAAACAATAGAAAAATAGAGCGTCTTTTGCCACATTTTGAAAGTCTTTTGGCAGCAGAAAACTTACAGTTCTGCCTATATGTTATTCACACCTAATAGTGTTTGCCCTGGTATTTTGGCAATGGATCAACTGATGCATTTACTATCTTTAATACTTTTCCCTAGTGCCTATGTAAGATCTCTTGACTATATTTTGATTGTTTCCCTGTTGTTTTATTGTGGAGGTCAATTCCCCTATGTGTAATGTTGTGCATAGTATACTTGAAATAGAGGCTGGGAAATGAGTTCTAGGTTTATCCTGTGTAGCACCTTTCCTATGGATTTCATCACAAGTTTCCCAGAATTTTAGGATGATGTTTAAGGCAAAGGAAAAGAGAGAAGGGGATAATCTGAACTAGAAAATGAAAAGTAAAAAGTGACCACCCTAAAATGGTAATTTTTGGCCAATACTACAGAGAAAGCACCCAGCAGACTGTATCTCAGTAATTCCATCTTCACAGGTCACCAAATGGGATGCCCTGTTGCATTTCACAATGATATTTGCTCTAGTAAGTGTCCTCTGAACCAAGAACATATACCTATAGTTACCCACCTAGATTCCAAGGTGGCTTTGGAGGCTTAGGGGCTCTTGAATGTCTGGATATGTCTTAGCCCAGGGGACTCCAGTCAGGTGCAGTCCAATTTCTTAGAACAAGTGTAGAAATGTTACTCAGTTTCAGAGAGCTGATTTTATCACTATCTTGGAACCATCTACCAGCCTAGGGTTCATTGTTGCCCTCTGTCACTACCTGAGAAGCCCCTAAGGGACTTGGAACTCACTAGAGTCATCTCTCTGGAGGACCTTTGACCCTTAGACTTCACATATGCAAGTTGGCCCAGCAGATTGGAGATCTGTGTCCATATGTGATGATCTTTCTTACCTCTGCATTACCTGATCTGTGCCTCCAAAAGTTAGTTTGGAGCATTTAAAACTGGTTCTGCTTTCATAAAAAACAAGGCATTCTCTTGATGACTAGCCATAACAGGACAGAATACTGGAGATGGAGTATGTGACCACCTGGTTGTTGTGATTTAGGAGGTTGAAAGGGACTCTTATCAAAAATGTCTTCCTCACTGGTCTTTTAGTCACAGATATGCCTGGAATTCTCCCTCATAATTATTCCTAATAACAATTCTATAGCACTTTAAGGTTGGCAAAGCACTCTACAAATATTTCATCCTCACAACTGGGAGGTAGATGCTCTTATTTTCCCCATTTTATAGATGAGGAAACGGAAGTAGATTAAATAACTTAGCCAAGGTCACTTAGCTGGTATTTGAGTCAGGATTTGAACCTAGATCTTTCTGCCTCCAAGTCCAGTGCTACATCCACTGAGCCAACCAGCCTCCTCTGAGTTAACTTCTTTGGGTTATGTATTAGAGTCTATTGGCAAATTGCACACAAAAGTCTTTAGAAAATTCTAATACATGTATAAACTTAAGGAGCTTAGGTGCTACGTAGGAACTGTTGATAAATAATGTAGCAAAATAAATGTTAAAGTTTAGAGTAACTACATTACAGACTGTTTTCTCTATCCTCTATCAAGTGAAAAACAAAGGCTACCATAATTTGGGTCAAGAGGAATTAAATTCTGTATCAGTTATTAGTATAGAATCCAACTTTCTTTTAAAAGTCTTTAAATGAATTTGGAATTTGAAGTTTTGGGCAGATTACTTTTGTCATACAATATGACTCAAGTTACTTGGATACACTGAAAGAGTTGCAATTTCATTGGTATGGGTGTGCCAACTTTTCATTGATGAAAATTGTTAGTCTTTGTTTTTCAAGATTAATGATGGCCAAAAAGGCCCCAAGCAGCCTGTCTTCTGGCTATGACCCTCTCTGAATCTGAGGCTGATCCTCAGGTGAAGGTAACTGAGGGCCTATCACCACACCCAAACACAAAGTCTTTACAGGTTGGAACACCCTGTTTGTGCTCCATTGATGGCTCAGTAGAACTTGACACAACATGGAGAATGGTGAATTTGGAGTCACAAAACCTTGGTCCAAGTCCCAGGTCTACTACTTTGCTTCTTATGTAACCTTGCCAAATCTCAACTTCCTTGGACCTCAGTTTCCTCATCTTTAGAGTGAGAAGGTTGAAGCAGTGTGACACAATGGAAAGAACTTGAAGTTGGAATCAGAGAACCTGGGTTCAGTTTCAGGCACAGACACTATATTTATGATCTCTCTAAGTCACTTAATCTCTTTGGCTCTCAGTTTTCTCATCTATAAAATGGAGAGGTTGGACCACATGACCTTTGAGGTCCCCTCTTGGTCCAAATACATAATATAAATTAATGCTTAACGTTTGAGAATCCAGGGCAACCTCCAATTCTGAAGAGATATTGAAAGAAGACTTTGGTGAATGACAATCTGAGTTATTAAGGCTTAAAAGTTTAAGCACCACACAAAGGCTTTATGAATCTTACTTATTTTTTGGAAAGAGTCCATGCTGTTCCTTGCCATCAAGTTAATCCAATTCACCAAATACCTGTTAAGCACCAAATATGTGTAAGACACTATGCTAGTCTCTGGGGATAAAATGACAGTAATTTTACAGTCTGTGCCCTCAAGGAGCTTATGTTTTACTGAAGGGGGATAAAACATGTATACTTACAAGTAAATACAAGGTATACATTATAAATAATATACTATCATATATATTATGTGATTCATTATATGTAATATAATAATCAAATAGTACCACAGATTAATTATTCTAATTAGTAATATCCAGTGTTTGAATTAATTTCTCACATCAGTCATAGGAGGAAACAGGACCCTAAAGAAATAAGTTATGGGACAGGTGAGCTGTGGTAAAATATGGTAAGGAGGAAGATTTATAGAGCATAAGGTACTTGCTCATCTAATGGAATGTAAGTATGGAGGGGACCTTATGGATAGACAACATTGAGAATCTTTCAGGTGAAGCGTGAAAAGAAGGGAGGATACTACAAATAAAATGTAAAGTGGAATTTTACAAATAAATGACACTTGCTTCACAATTTTACCAAAGGTTATTACTGAGTGTTCAGATGTTAATCTAAGCCTCATCATAGATCCTGATCCTAGAGAAAATGAGGTTCTGCCAGCTAGCCAAAGAAGATAAGTCCCAGAATTCTAGACCTTTTCCAAAAGAGACCTTGGTTCTAGTGTGACCCTACCACTAACTCTGGTGACCTTAAGCTGTGTGATTCTGAGTAAGTCACTCCATCTCTCTGGTATTCAATTTTCTCTCTAATTAAAATGAAGTAGGACTAGATGGTCCCTAAGGTTCCAGTCTTAGCTTTCTCTGGTTCTTTGTACTAGGAACACAGCTGCTTTCAAAACAAGCAAATGACAAGATCTTACACAAAACCATGAACCTCTCCTTTCTAACAGTGGCACATTACCCTCTTTCCAGATTGCACTGCTCCCGAACAATGCTGCTGACCTGGGCAAGCATGTCACTGTTGACAAGTTGCTGGCTTCAAACACCTATCTTCCAGGGCCTCCTGGGCAACCTGGAGGTCAGGGCCCTCCAGGTGAGTGAGAGGAGTGGGGAAGGACAATGAGAGCCTCTGAAAAACAAGCAAAACTCTCCAATGGGCAAATCACATTCCTTCTCCATGTCTTGGTTTCCAAATTTATGTGAGGGGTTATAATAGTTGGGGTTCTTCCAGTTCTGGGTCTTTAATCTTGTGTTTAAGTAAAATACTAGCAGGTTGCGTTGCCATCAGCAAGTAAGTCACCAATGCATCACCTACTAGTGGTTGATTGGAGGAAGAATACTGGAAGATCCTAGATAACAGCAAACTGACTGGGCATAAACTGCTTGCAATGCATAGATTTAAAGAAGTGGGTAGTCAAGACTGGGTCACCAATATCCATCAGCATTTTAGGAGTAAAGAATCAGTGCTATAAAAGTGAATGGGTTCCCTAAAGATAAATATAGTTTTTTCAGAGAAGTCAAATGAAAACATTTGACTAGTCATTTCTCACTGAGGCAGTTGCCTTTAATATAATTATTAGTCACTAAAGGGAAAGAGGAGGTGTGCAAGCTCATTTTTAAAAAATATGAACTTTCTTATTTGTTATTGGACATTGATAATCCACTAATGTTCAGTTCCATTCAGTTTTAAAGTAATGGGCATCTACAATATGGTAAGTCCTGTGCTTTAGGGTTAGGGGATGTGAAGTTAGAAAGTAGCATTTTTGTCCCTGTATAATTTATAATTTAATTGAGGAGACCTCAATTTTAAGACCTCATATTTAATAAAAGACCTCATATTTAATAAAAAGTAGTCATCATTACACTGTTGGTAGAACTGTGGAGCAGTCCAACCATTGTGGAAAGTAATTTAGAAATGCATCCGAAAGGCTATTAAATTATGCATACCTTTTGACCCAAAAATACCACTACTAGATTTGTATCCCAAAGAAATTAAAGAAAGATGAAAAAGACTTATATTTGCAAAAATATGTATAGCGTCTCTTTTTTGTGGCAGAAAAGAATTAGAACCTGAGGGAGTACCCATCAATTTGGGAATGACTGAGCAAGTTATAGTACATGAATATAATGGAATACTATTGTACTATCAAAAATCATGAAGGGGATAATTCCAGAAAAACTTGGGTAGATTTGCATGAACTGATTCAGAGTGAAGTAAGCAGAACCAAGAAAACAATTTATCAATAATGTTGTTGTAAAGATAAATAATTTTGAAAGACTTAGGAACTCTAAACAGTACAATGGCCAACCACAATTCTAAAGAACTCATGACAAAACGTGCTATCTAGTACATAAGAGAACTGATTGACTCAGAGTGTAGAATGAAGCATGCTTTCTTTCTTTTTTGTGGACTGGCCAATGCAGTAATTTGTTTTGCTTAACTATACATATTTGTAATGGGTTTTGTTGTTCTTGCATTTTCAATAGGTAGAAAAAGGGAAATTGAGAGAGAGAGAATTCAGAAATGAAAATAAATTTGAATTTTAAGAAATACTTAATGGAATACACACATAAAGCAGTTAAATAAAATTGTGATCAATCAATCAATGAGAATTTATTGCATATTTACTATGTGCAGGGCCATATTATGACTGTTAGGGATACAATGAAAGGCCAAAAACTCAAAATACCAAAACAATCCCTTCCCTCAAGTATCCTACATTCTAATAGGAAGATGATATGTAAATAACTAGCTATATACAGAAAATATGGGTGGAAAGTTATCTGAAAGGGAAAGGCATTAACATCTGGAAGGTTTGGAGAGGATAGAAAAGGTGGGTCTGAAAGTCCTGGGAAACTAAGAGGAAGAAGTGATCATAGTTTTTAAAGCTAAGTAGTCATAAAGCACAGTTCCAGGTGAGGAAACTGAATCCCAGAGAGATTAAATGACATAGAGGTAGGAGTGTCAGAGTTTGGATTTCAATACAAGTTCTCTGACTCCAAATCTAACATTCTTTCATTCTGTCATGAAGTACAGAAATAGCTGGTACTGGAGGTCAGAAAAAAAAGGAGGAATCATCATATACCGAAATGATTAGGGTAGGCTTCATGGAAGAAGTAGGGCCCAAGCTGAAAAATGGATATGATTTGGTAGAGAGAAATGAGTCAGAGGAAAAAGTAGAGATAGGGCCAAACTGATTTTTTTCTTTCCTGATTCTGTCCAGATTTTCTGTTTTTCCTTAAATGTGGTAGAAGCAATTTTGAGTCTACGTCTATGCACAGAATGAGAGTTGGTATTGGCCTTCATCTCCATACATCTCCGCTAATGTAGGTCCTATGACTAACCTACTTTCTCGTCTTCTCAGAAAACCTTTTATCTAAGCATCTTGCTAGTTACCAAAAAATGTGGTATCTTTTCTTATGAATTTACTTCATCATAGGCTTCTCCTTTTCAAAGGTTGGGACATTCTTGCTTCACTGGAGGGAGGTCATTTCTGATTTTATATACATATATACACATGTAAATACACATATTATGTGTGTATGTATGAATATAAAACCATAGCAGGGACAAGCTATAGAGCCAAGAGAAAAAATTACTATATTTCTCCTTCATGAATCCATGTCCCAACTTTTGGATTGTTTTCATTTCTGCCCTCTGGTTTCTAACTTGGCTTGAGCTGTCCAGGGTACTGGATTTGGACTTTTAAAAACACACTCCAAAACCTCTACCTATAGCAAAACTGGAAGGGACTCTAAGCAGTTCATACAACTCAATTTCATGTGAGAAAACTGAATCCTAGAGAGATTAAGTGACTTGCCCAAGATCATACAGGCAGCAAGTATCAGAATTGGAGTACTCTGACTCCAAGATACATTTCATTCTACCATGTCATATGTATGATGAAATGCAATAATGCTGGTACTAGAAGCCAGAAAAAAAAGAGAAACAATTGTATACAGTAATGGTTTGAGCCCATTAAATGCCTGCATAGTTTATGATTGACTTAAGATTAATCATATACACTACACCTATTCATGAAGCTCACTTTAGCTTTTCCACAAATTTCTGATTTCTCTTAATTCTTTGCTTTTAATGTTTTAAAACTTCCCCCTGAGGTTTATTAGGGCAGCTCAAGGGCTAATAAGATTCCCTTAAAATTAATTATTAATTGGTTTCAATTAATTAATTCACACTCAATTAATATGCTGGTTCTGTATCTTAAAGTAATTCAAGCACAGAATATAAAGATTTATTAAAGAAAAGACCTTGGGAAATCATTAAATATTTGGCAAAGCTCAGTTCCTAGGATTAGAAGCCAGACTGTTATACTCATTGCCCCTACAGAATTGGAAAGTATAGAGCTCCCCATCCCACACATGCAATTGTAGCTTGGCTGGTAATGCAATGCTTCCTGTTGAGTTTATTCACTGTGTAAAGTCTTGTAAAGCACTGGTCCTTGAAGTGACTGACTTTGGGCTATTGAAGAAATTCTTTGAATCAAAACAAGAAACTGAGATCCTTCCCAACTACATACCTGGAAATGGTATTCAAAACCTGGATGAGTGACAAGTTTCGATGAAATCTGAACTAGCCTGTCTGTGCTATGACTTGTGACTGGCCCTAAATTGACATCTACACAATCTGAAGATTACAGAATTTTCCTCAGGAACCTGAAGACCACACTGCTTCACTATTTGTCACCCAGTATAACCTAAGATGGAAGTTCCCTAAAAGGTAGAAAAGGTAGCTCTAGAGTCATGGACCTATTTGGCAATGTGATGTAACTTATGGACCCCTTCTTAGAAAAATGAATACTCTTTTTAAAATTTTAAATAAAATGAAATACATCAGATTACAACTGAAGCCATTTATGTTAAATTATTGAAGTTTTCAATAAAATTATGAAAGGATACTTTTTTACAATTTACAGATCCACAGATTAAGAACCCCTGCTCTAGGAGAATCATAATAGAACACTAAGTTTTTTTGCCTCCAGAAAACAAAGAGGTAGAGAGATGATTGCCTGAAATCAACCTTTTGAGACATGTGAGTCTACCCACTCCCAGTCTTCATCTCCCAGGCTGTTAGATTTACAGCATATCTTTTAATTACAGGGTCACCTGGACCAAAAGGAAGCCCTGGATTTCCTGGGATACCTGGGCCTCCTGGACAGCCTGGTCCCAGGGGCTCAATGGGACCCATTGGACCATCTCCTGACCTCTCCCATATTAAGCAAGGACGGAGGGGCCCTGTGGTTAGTATTTTTTTCCAGTCTGTTACTGTGGGGATTTCCTTTTTCTCTTTTCATTTCCTTTTCTTTTTAACAGGATTCTTTTGTCTTTTAGGGTCCACCAGGTGCACCAGGAAGGGATGGTTCCAAGGTACATGATAAAAGTTCAGTCTTTGCAAGCTTAAATATTTCTTTCCATCAAAACTATAGGCACCAGCTGGGCCTCAAGCACTGTTTAGCCCTCCCATTTTCCAAGAAGAGAGGAAAAACTGAGGCAAAGAGGTTTTCTTTGAAATAAGAAAATTGGGAGGAAAATTAGAAAAAAACCTCATGGAGAAAATTTAATGATTTTGAATGAAATCATCCAGTCCTATTTTAAATTCACCCCTATGAATAATAATTATTTCTATTATAGTAGTTATTGTAATAATAAAATAAATACATTTTATTGTCTTGAACCAAAGACTTTTGCTAGGCTTTTGCGTTTTTTGATATATGTGACTACAGAAACTAATTGGTAGTTTTACCTTGAGAACTATCTGCTATCTAATGTGGGTGGCACTTTGTGAGGTGGGGCAGGGATAAAGATGGAGTCCCTCCATGTGATTTAGTTTTCAGAGTTTGCAAGTAACTCCATGAGATGCCTGGGGATATATGTGTTCCTTTGTTCAAACCTAGTTTGGAAATATATGGCTCTGGGAGAAATCTGAGACATTGGACCAGGGCAGCTGTGTACAAGTCCCTGAGGCACAGTTGCAGCCTGACATTTGGTTTTGATCACAGACGTTTGTTATTTGGTGTTTTTATCTTCTGTTTCTTTTTCTTTTCTTTTTTTTTTTAAAGTAGAAAATGAAATAGTAGACACTTGTTCTAGATAGCAATCCTGTTGTTGATTTTTCTAGGGCGAGAGAGGAGCTCCTGGACCCAAAGGATCTCCAGTAAGTAGCATTTATTTGTCTGATTTTACCAAGCTAGGATGTTCCCTGGAAAGGCTTTTGAATGACCCTTAATCAATGTAGACTCAGATAAACATAATGACCTCCTTACTTTCTCATTTGATTATTCTGAATAGTGTTTTATTACTTGTGAAAAGATCTGCTGAGGCCACTGCAGCTGCTTTTCTTTTTTTCTTAAATCATGGCTAATATTTAGGTCACAAGTTCTTAACCTAGGATTCATGAAATTTTTTAAAAGTATGTTAATCGATGTATTCCAGTGTAATTGATTTATTTGTGATCCTAAGTATTTTATCTCTTCCATTTAAAATCGTTATTTGAAGTGTTGCTAGACTTCACCAGACTGCCAAAGGAGGGGGGAGGGGATGGTCTGTGATACTAAAAAGGACGAAGATACCCTTCCTTTAGGGAGAAGGCAGATTCAAAACCCTAGTTTGCTATGCATCTTATCTAGGTGTTCTGTGAACACTGACAAGTTTAAAAGAAGAAAAAGTTAGAAAAGAACAAACATTTTTTAAAAAAAACTACCCAGTCCCAACATCCTATAAACTCAACCACTGTTCTGACCATGTGAAACAAAGATCTCTTTATCTCCATTAAGAAACCCACCTGCTTTTTAATGATGCTCTTCAGGGAAATTGTGCAAAGTAAGTTAAATATATATGACTTCTGCCCTCTGTGAGATTGCAGTCTAAAGCAGACACCATCACCACTAGAAACAGGATCATTAAAGAGCTAGGAAAAAAAATCATAAACTTAGCTAATATTTAACAGACTGCACCTGTAGTATCTGTTTGAGATTGTTATTTCCCAGAAGACAAGGGAAAAGACTACTTACACTTCCTCATATCATGACCAGAAGTGGTGATGACTAAATAATATTAAATGGATTTAATAATAAATATTTTAACAATGGAAAATATGTGTCCACTATATACAAAACTAGAAATCCCTTATTTCTTCCCCAATTCTTGAAAGACTGATTTCTTTTTAACATACCTTCATATTGGTTTTAAATTGTCTTTTTCTATGTATGTAGAACTGACAACATGCTTTTTTTGATTCTATAATTTGTGTATTTTATTTTTCCAGTGGCATATTTAACATTCATTATTCAAAATTTTGAATTCTAAATTCTCTACTTTCCTTTCCTTTCCCTCCTCCCTGAGAATACAAGCAACCCCAGGGGAAGCTAAGTGATGCAGTGGATAGAGCACCAGTACAGGAGTCAGGAGGACTTGAGTTCAAATCTCACCTCAGACACTTGACACTCACTTAACCCCAATTGCCTCTTCCTGGGTCATCTCCAGTCATCTTGATGAATATCTGGTCACTGGATTCAGATGGCTCTGGAGGAGAAGTGAGGCTGGTGACCTGCACAGCTCTCCCTCATTCAAAAAAAAACCAAGTCGAGTGCAAGTCATGTCATCATTTCTCTGATGGCATGATCTTCTTTGCAAGGAAGGATGAACACACACACACACAAGCAACCCCATATTAGTTATATATATGCAGTCATACAAAATGTATTTCCATATTAGTCATGTTGCAAATGAAAACAAAAACAAAGAAAATAGAAAATAAAAAGTTTTTTGAAAGTATGCTTTGATCTGCATTCAGACTCCTTCAGTTCTTTCTCTGAAGGTGGATAGCATTTTTCTTTATGAATCCTGTGTAATTGTCTTAGATCACTGTATTACTGAGAATAGCTAAGTCATTCACAGAACAACATGCCTTTAAAATAAATGTTAATATTTGTGCTTTGGGTAGTCTTTTGAGATGATATTCTAACTCCACCATTTTATAAATCAGGAAACTAATGTAATTGAAGCATTAAGTAATCTATACCCAAGGTTGCATGTGAATTGAAGGTTTGAGGACCTCTGACTAATTATCATCATCTCCAGGACAACCCAGCTTGAGCAATGGAGTTCAGCAAGTACATTTCTCATCAAGTTAATGATCAACATTGAGCAGTAGACTTTAGCAAATTAAACCACTTTTGGACACTTTAAGTATTGACTAAGGTTGAGGCTACAATATGCTGACTCTGAGTTCTATTTCTAAATGTATAGGGACCCCCTGGTTCTTTTGATTTCCTCTTGCTGATGATGGCTGACATCCGAAATGACATCGCAGAACTTCAGGAGAAGGTGTTTGGGCACCGGACTCATTCTTCAACAGAGGAGTTCCCGTTACCTCAGGAATTTACCAACTATCCAGATGTTTTAGACTTTGGTTCTGGAGAGGACTATCCAAAGAGACCTGAAACGAGAGACTCAAGAATTCACAAAGACTTATATCCTTAGCAGGTTCTAGGATTTCATACCAAAAGTAGGGGATGAAAAAGTTGATTCTCTCCTGAATCTGAATGATGGAATGAAAAAAATGCACTGGGGATTTAAAAGATAGATTTTTATTTTATTTACTCTTCCCTTTGCTTTCTACCCTTGTACCTCTTTGCTTCTGAATACTCTCTTTAAACATACCACCTCCTTATCTATTGGTAAGTAGATCAGTGACTAACTGACATACTTCCCAGTCTAAGCCAGTTAGGCTAAGGAATCAAAGTTTCTCCATTAGTTTCCTTTTTTCAGCTAAATGATTCAAAGAAACTCCCAGAGTTTAGCTATCAGAAATCTGTTCACTTTGTAAAAACTTGTAAGAATGTCCCCAAAACAGAAGATAATTTGCCAAGTGAGAAGGTGCCAAATCAACTTACAAAAAATTGATTAATGAGTCAGTTAAGCACCCCTTATGTGCTTAAGGATACAAAGATAACAGTGAAATAGAACCTTCCCTCAAGGAGTTTATAGTCTCATGGGAGAAGCAGCATGCACATATATAGATACATACAAAATGACACAAGGCTAATATCTGAAGCCATAATTTCATCAATGAAGAGACTTCCTTCACTAATCCAGGCAATAACTTGTGTGTGCCTTCTCATCCTTTGTGATTCTTAATACAGAAAAGATCGATGTAACTAAAGGAAGAGAAGCTCCTAATCAGAAGACTGTTAGAGAATTTTGGAGAAGGAGAGGTTCTCTAAAATAGTATATCATTTGTCTAACATTAATGAGGTCCTATCATTTTTAAATATCCATAATTAGATAGTTTCTTGCTATTACTGGATGAAGAAGTAGGGACCATGGAGCAAGCAGAAAAATGATAGTCTTTGCTCATAGATATATAATGCAGCTTTTAAAACCCCAAATGTGACTGTTAAAGTGTTCCTCCCTTGTTTTTAAGTGGGTGCCATATTCAGAGTAAAAAGTACTGCATGCTACAGGAACAAATTCCCTCTTCTTTTACACAGATGTGTTGAATACTGCATATGGTAAAGAGACAGAACATACTGATGCACGTCAGAAATCATTAGAGATTGATATGCCAGCAGATTTTCTAGCTCTTTGGTCATGTGTGTAGGTAGACTTTCAAGAACTCTTTTCAGTAAATCTGTCTCTGTATGTATGTATGTATTCATCCTCCATTTTTGAAAAAGATCATGATATCAGAGAAATGATGACATGACTTGCACTTGACTTAGTTTTGAGCACATTGTTTATAAAAGCAAGGTCACTGACCACATAAGGGGATGGGGAGGGGCACAAATTCCCCAGGCCAGATTTGGCACCTGAAGAGATATTAGTGTGCTCCCAGAGACCCATCCTGCCCTTGGACCAGAGCAATTGAATAAATGTAAGACAGGACTCCAGGCTGTGTGAAAGTTTCTGCTTTGGGGCCATTTTCCCTCTTTTCATGGCCAAATGAAGAGACACAGCTAAATCTACAGTTGAACTCCCCTTTAATGTTAGAGGACCTGTCATGAGTCCACACCAACTTTGCCAGTATAACTGGGACTACAGTGATTACAGATTTCCCTTAGTTGGAGGAAGGGAGAACTGAACAAAAATGAGCTTTCCCCAGTGAGCAGAAATTGTACTCTTCCTAAAAATATTGTTCTCTTACAGTTATAAGGGAAAATTCTTTCTCTTGCCCTTTCAGTTCTTATCGTTGTGTTGCCTTCCTCTACAACTGTGGAAAACAACTTACAAAGGGAAATTTTTCTGCAACATTCAAGTCAAACCAAGTGTTTATAAAATTTTAGGATCTTAGATTTGGAAGAGATCTTAGAGGCCATCTAGCCCAATTCCTTTGGCCAACGGATGAAGACCCTGAACAATATCCCAGATAAGCATTCATTCTAGTGAAAGGGAGCTTGCTGTTTGGTGGAAAGAAGCCATTCTCGTTCCTTGCAGTGAACTGAAACTTCCCCCAGTTCTGCCCCTGGTCAAGTCACACTGGGCTAGGCACTGAGGAAGCCAATAAAGAAGCCTATCTGTGCTTTAGATGCCTTCTTCCTAGGACCAATCAGGACCAGGATTCCATTGGGAAAGTTTAAAAAAAAAAACTCATTCACTTGAGAATGCTTGAAGATGCTGTTTATTTTGAGTAACTCAGTAATTCAGCAAAAATCAAATAACTTCCTCACTACCATTCTAAAAATACCTACTGCTTCCTTCTTTCTCTTTCCCCTTACAGAGATAGGAGAAGCCCTTTTCCCTTTCCCAATCAGACCTTTTCCCTCTAATTTTTAGCAGTGCAAATTGTGATTCTTAAGTTCTTGTGTGGCTAAATTTGATTGCTGTTGTGTTGACTTTGCACAGCCCTCCTTCACTTAAATCCCATTCACTTGCATGTTATGGCATGACCTCCCTGATGTCATCATCTTCTTTGATAACAAAGGAAAAATAACAATTGTATCGATATCGTCATTTGGGATTTTCTTGGCAAAGATACAAGAGTGGTTTGCCATACACCTATCCAGCTAATTTTATGAATGAGGAAACTGAAGCAAACAGAATTTAGTGACTTGCCAAGGGTCACACAGCTAGTTCCTGAGACTAGATTTGAACACAGGTCCTCTGGACACCAGGACCAGCAGTCGATCCACTTGACCATATAGCTGTACCTAAATTTGTGATTCCACGAATGCAATTAGCTGTGGACCTTTTACGTTCCTCCAGCCTATGTGATTTGTCTTTCTAATGGGAAAAGTGAGTAGCTAAGAGGCATAGCCCAATGGACAATGAGTAGAGGAAGCCAGATGTATAGTGGATAAACTATTAGACATGGAGTGAGGAAGATTTGCTTTCAAACTGTACCTCAGACATTTCCTAGCTATATGACTCTGGGAAATTCACTTAGGTTCTTTATTCTTTGGTTTCCTCATCTGTAAAATGACCAGGTTGGACTCGATGGCTTTTCAGGTCTCTTCCAGTTCTAAAACTACAATATTCAATTAAGCAACAATCCATTGTTATTGCATTTGTACATCTTATCTGTATTTCATTTTGTTTTCTTTTTGCTATTCAACCTTAAGAATGCTAGAGAAAAAAGACACCAGTTGGTAGCAACAACCTCCTCTCCATCCCCTAGCACATGCACAATACACACACCCATAAAATACCACAATCCAATCACAATTAGCCAACAGCTGTGCTCAACATGAACTTCAAGACTGCGTTCTCTATTTCTATGACACTTTCATTGAAGGATCCAGAACTTTGTGAAAAGAAAACCTCCTTTGAGGCAGTTTTTCAGACAAAGAGTCTAGATTGGCTCATTTAGCTTTACCTGTTTCTTTTCCAGCATCCCTCTTGTTTTCTTCAGTCCACTCAGCTGCAGTGATATAGCACTGACCTTTCCTAATGCTGAGTTTCAGAAGAGATTTGCTCAGCAGCTATTGGTTTTGCCTGGAATGTATTTAATGCTTTGCTTATTTGTGCAGGACGTTATTTAAAGGGTGTGGATGGATGAATGCTTAAGAAAATGGTGCCATGGATTATGAGAAATGATTGGATCTGTCTTTGATGTAACAAAAAGAAAAATGTTATTACTTTTTTTCTCAAAACCATTTTATATTTTTTGAGATCTCTATTGTCAAACACTCATAAAGAATAAACTTAACCATAAAGAGGCTTATAGACTAGGATAATATATTCAAATTATATAAACTGAAACTAGTTAGAACTGAGATTTCCACACCTCTTTCAAGGAACATTGCATGTTGGGAATTGTAGGCAAGTGCACAGTTATCCTTTGTCTTTCATAATCTCAACCTGCTGAATCAGCAGATTGGATTTATTAGATCATGGTTAGCCTGCAGACATCCCAAACATAGGCTCCTATCACGACATTAAATGAATATTTCATCCACTCAAATGATGTTTTTCAAAGGACATGCAGAATGTAACATTAAATAGGACATTTTTTTATTCCCAATGTATCTTTTAGTTACGCTTAAAATAAATTCCCACATATATAAAAATACTACTTCTGTTCTAAACTTAGTGGACAACTATGTTTTGGATAGAGGATAGGTGGAACACAATATATTTGTAATAAATTATCTTATATAACTCATGTCAAGAACTGTTTAAGATATTAATGCTTCAGGATAAATTTGGATTCAAAATTTATGTGTCCACATAACCCAGACTTAAAAGGTTTGAGAGAGTTTTTTTTTTAAAGAATTTGGTGAAGATATTTTTTACTTTGCTAAAAAAAACTGTAATTTAAACATTGTCTTCAGGGAAGGCAGAATTACATTTCATTTTAAAAACATTCCCAGTCTCCTGAGAGAGTTCTGAATGATGAAAGAATGGCCCTCCTATGCTCCAAAGTAGGGCAAAAACCCAACCTGAACTTCCTGGATTAATTCACAAATGCAGCCAGATAAAGAGTTGGTCACTGCAGCTTCAGATGACTAATTTCCTAAACCCCCTGCAGATACAGTAAGTATATGTGAGCTGACTGTGGCCTCAGAGAAAATTAAATAAGGGTTATCTGGCTCTTCCTAGGCTATACTGCTTATATAAATACCTGGTTCAAGCTGTGCTTGGCAAAGGGACTCCCTTTGCTCAAATGCAAGAAGGCATCACCCAAGGAAAGCCACAGAAAAGCAGGCATTCACAGCATCTCTCTGCGAATATAGAGAAAGCCATATACCCAGTTTATTATTTGCGGGTTCTACCTCTTCACCCTCCTCCCAGAGTGAGCAATTTGGAATTATCTCTCTTTCCCTGTCCCTCCCTCTCTCTGTTTCTCTCCCTCCCTCTCTCTTTCCCTCTCTCTCTCTCTCTCTCTCTCTCTCTCTCTCTCTCTCTCTCTCTCACACACACACACACACACACACACACACACAAACACGCACACATATCAGCCACATTTTATAAAGGTTTGCCATGGACACACCAATGTCCCCAATGTCCCCAAAGAGAATTTTTTTGTAAAAATCTAAATAAAAATTTTAGTTCAGCAGAACTTCGCCTAAAGTTATTGATGATAAATGCAGAACCATCAACATGTTTCATGGCAGAAAATCAATAATCGGATTCCATTTGCAAAGAAGTGCAGTACTATTTCAGGAGTTGAGTATCTGCCTTGGTAGCTTTCCTACTATGCATGATGGGAAGAAAACCTGTTGCTTTAGGAAAGTCAGAGAATAGAAAGAATCTTTACCAAATACCCTCATTTCCCCACACACACATACCCCAGCCAGAGCAGGAAGTCATTGCTGCTTTGATAGGTTCAAACCAATTCAAGTCAACGAGCATGTACTATGTCTCACAGAGAGTCCCCTGGGATCATATTTGTATAATTAATCTGTTATTTTCTAGAGACTGGTTGTCTACTTCAGTAACCCTATTGCTCATTATTTATAACAGGCGTATGAAACACATGGACTGATGTTCCAAACAGTTATGTATGTGATTTCCATGAAGAACATTTGTTATGTATGCTTAATTACAAAGTTATTTTTTCTTATATTTTTGTGGTTGGTTTTTTTTTGTCATAAAACTCTCATTCCTTTTGATGAGTCACATTTTGATATTATAACAAATAAAGATGGGTAAGAGGGTTGGTTAAGGGGACCCTGATCAACTGATTCACCCAGTAATTTTGATGAAATTGCAGGATGGAATGATCAGACAATGGGATAGAAGAGAATGTCCCTTTCAGACTTCGAGTGACCCATCTGCAACTTGTAGTAAGAGTGTTGACCCTGGATTAAGGCAACTGATAATTGAATGAAGTTATTATCAATGGCTAGGTGGTGCAGTGGATAGAGCACCAGTACAGGAGTCAGGAGGACCTGAGTTCAAATCTCCTCTCAGACACTTGACACTCACTAGCTGTGTGACCTTGGGCAAGTCACTTAACCCCAATTGCCTCCTCCTGGGTCATCTCCAGTCATCCTATTGACTATCTAGTCACTGGATTCAGATGGCTCTGGAGGAGAAGTGAGGCTGGTGACCTGCACAGCCCTCCCTCACTCAAAATAAAGTCAAGTGCAAGTCATGTCATCATTTCTCTGATGTCATGGTCTTCTTTGCAATGAAGAATGAACACACACACACATGTTATAAACTAACTCTACTCTAAGACAATCAAGAAGAAAGAGGAAAAACAACTCATGAAAAAGCTCTTAAGGACTCACTTTTCTTTTTTCTTGGGTTTCCTAGAACATGCTGTGGGATTAATGGTGGGAGATTTTTTTCTCCTCTCCCCACCCAGCATGTTGGTATTTTATAGTAGAAGCAAATGGCTGTAGGAGACCTGAACTACATGCTATGTGAGAAGAAAGTCTAGCTTGTCAGATTGAGTTGTGTTGATGAGGGGAATCAAAATTTTGGCACCTGGAGCGAGGAGCCTGACCAACAGATGGCAGATTTCAGAGCTGAGATTCCTACTGGTCCTGTTCTTTCCAAGAATACATAGTAGGACCTCAGGACAGGATGTCATTTGAGTCAGAGAGCTGGATTCAATGGTGACTACAGTCAAACATCAAAGTAGCATCCATCTGAGCTTCCATTGGAGCATTCCATCAGTCCTTTTTTCACAGTCTGACACTACTCTCCTGACTGCAGCTGGATCTACCCAAAAGTTTGATATTCTCACAAGGTCTAAATGGCCCATTCAAAGTCTGAAAGTGTATGTTCTTATATTTTGTTGTCTGCCCATTATGTTCCATAGCTCCATCAGGCAGATTGTGGGATCCAGTTGATCAGTGGTTCCCTGATCAATCCCTTCCTTAATAACAAAAAAAAACATTAAAAACATGAACGTGAGGCAGTCAACCTACCTTACAGACAAAAGTCAAAGCCTGCATCTTGTTTTCTATGTCCTATGGATATTACTTCCTAATTTCAGAAGGAAAGTTGAATCCTTGAATCCTTAAGCCCAGTGCAAGGCTTCTGAATCTAATTCTCCCACTGGACCGATGGCCTTGGAGGAGAAAGTGAGGCTGCTGATCTTGCACAGCCTTCTCTCACTCAAATCAGAGTCAGTTGCAAGTCATGTCATCATCTCTCTGATGTCATGATCCTCTTCAAGAAGGAAGGACAAACAACACGACCATCACGGGAAAAACTTATGTGGGATGTACTGGCAAATATTTAATAACCAGGTGAGGCAGATGGGAGGAAAGGAATTTACCCACAATATAATTTTAAGTTTAATTTGCATTAGTAACACTTTCTCAAACCAAGGGAATCCACAAAAAATACATCAAGCTCAAATCTGTAGCATTGATTTCTACAGTGTAATTAGCACAGAGCAGTAGTGCTAGGAGACAGAAGGGTGCTCTCCCATGGTTGTATGACATTTGAAATACCACAGTCTCTAGTAAGAAGAAGAAAACAAATAATTCTGGACAAGGTGACTTAAGCCTTTCAGAGGGAAACTGGATAAGGTCTAATCCTACTGTATAGTCAGTGGCAAGCTTGGTTGGACTGTATCATCCGCTCTGAGGCAAACTGCAGCTTCCCAAAGGGCTAGACTAAGGAGTAATAGGAGGAGGAGGAAGAGGAGAAGGAGTAATAAAAAAGAACTAGTATTTACATAGTGTTTTAAGTTTTTCAAAGTGCTTTACATATTTGTAAAGCTCATTTGATCCTCACAGTAACCCTGTTATTAACCCCATTTTACCAAGAAGGAAAATGTGGCAAACAGAGGTTAAGTGATTCACCCAGTGTCACAGTGCTAGTAAATGTCTGAAGTTGAATTTGAATTCAGGTCTTCCTGATTCTAGACCCAGTGCTCTTGCCCATGGTTGGCCCATTCCAGGGGAAATTCTTGATCATCCTCTTTGTGAAATGGTGATCTGAAAAATATGTAAGACTTGTTCACATATAATAATGTTTTCAGCCTGCTTAATTAAAAAAGCAGCTTTCTGGATTGAAGTCTGGATGAAAAATTTCATCGTGTTGTCTCCTGACATCAAATCTGTGTACTTGGTTGGTAACTTGAGTGCCTTTATTTGGTTCCAACCTCGCTCCTCATAAAGTAACTTTGACTTGTTTTTTCCCAGAGGATGCTATTAAAGTTTTGGAAAAGAATGATCAGTTTTTGAAATTCAAGGCTGTGGGATATAAACATTTCCATATCACAGACAACCAAAATCTACTGCTGTTTGGGTCTTGAATGGAGTCTACAGGGTGGTCACTTCAGCTGAATTGGTTCAGTTGTGGGTGATCCAACAAGAATTCCATGATGTAGTTGTGGTTGAGTTGTGAAAGTCTAGACTAAAAAGTATTAGTGGGTAGATGAGAGAATGGAGATGATTTGATGTAAAGTAAGGATATGGCATACAATGGAACTCATGGATGGGGAATTCATTCAAAGGATCATAAGACCATAGATTTAAAGATAAGATCTCCCCTAAGTAAGTCAATCTTCCCATTTTATTGCTGAGGAAACTTGAGGACCAGAGAAGGCAAGTTTCTTTCCTTGGGTCGCATAAGTAGTAAATGATAGAGG
The DNA here is from genome assembly GCA_028658325.1 of Potorous gilbertii. Lineage (NCBI taxonomy): Eukaryota > Metazoa > Chordata > Mammalia > Diprotodontia > Potoroidae > Potorous > Potorous gilbertii. The sequence continues at coordinate 667,983,215 of CM053769.1, forward strand.
CAAGATTTGAAACCAGAACCTTTGACTCCAAATCCAGTGTTCTTTCTACTCTACCAGAATTCGGCAGTTATTTGAAGTTGTGACTGCCCCCAAAGCTGAGTGACTAGTTGGTTGAAGAGGTCAGGATTTGTAAATAAAGTAAATATAAAATATTTATATTTTATATAAAAAGTAAAAATAAATATTTTATGGATTCAAGTTGATAGTAAACTTGGCTGGTATTCTTACTACTTGTGTTCTCAATGTAATCATTAAAAATAATAATAAATATAAAATAATAAAAAATAATAATACCAGCAATATCATGGGCATTTATGTAATAGATCTAAGTTAGTGTCATTTTTCAAAGTCCTTTGCACATATTATTTCATTTGAGCTGGTGCTCCATACCAATATCAGAAGGCTCACAAATTTAGAGAAGGAAGGAAACTTTTGTGGTTCTTCAATCATTTTCAGCAGTATCTGACTCATTGTGACCCCATTTGAGGTGTTCTTGGCAAAGATACTGCCATTTCCTTCTCCTCATTTTACATATGAGGAAACTGAGGCAAACAGGGTTAAGTGACATGCCCAGGGTCACACAGCAAATAAGTTTCTGAGGCCAGATTTGAACTCAGGAAGATGAGTCTTCCTGACTCCAGGCCTGGCATTCCATGTACTTCCCACTTAGCTGCCACGGAAGGAAACATAAGCCATTTTTACCAAAAGTGTTACATACTAGACCCATGAGCTACATGCAGCCCATAACACTCCTGAGCGCTACCCAAACCAGATTAAAATACAATTGGCAAATGTTTAATAAAATGAATGAAAATATAAATAAAACATAGACAATGTTAATATGTGATTTTCTAAGTCAGTCAGGGATTCTTGTATGGTTTATTGGAGATTAATATCACTGATTTATATTAACCAACCTCATTTTATAGATAAGAAAATTGAAGGCACAAAAGGTTAAGTGACTAGACTAAAGTCATACTAAATGGCAAATACAGAATTTTAACTCAACTTTTCTGACACTAAATCCAGTGCTTTTCCCCTCATACTATGCTCCCAGAAATATTCCTTCTCAAATGTCATAAAGATATAAAGTCATAAAGATTTAAAGAAAGCTGTTATAACTCTTCAGTTGGCTTCCTTGCCATTTCATTTCAATAACAGTCATACATTTACAGAATACTTAAGTTTTACAAAACCTATTCCTCACAACAAACTCTGTGAGTTAGGTGATATTGATATTGTCACCCTTATTTTACAGAAGGGGAAACTGAGACATAGAAAGGTTAAATGATCTGCCCTAAGACCAATAGTTAATAAGGGCTAGATCTGAGATATTAAATCCACCACCCTTTGCATCTACCCTGTCTTCTGATCTGGTCTCTAGCACAGGTGTACCCACTCTGATTTTTCTCCATTTAAGAATCTACTTTTAAAGTATCTATTTTTTAAAATCTCTTTTTAGAAATCTACTGAATTTTGCAAAGCTGATTCCACTTGGGGGAACCATAAATGTGACAAGCAGCATCTCAATTATCAGATAACACTTTATCAAGTCAAGAAGCATTTATTAAGCACCTACTATGTACCAGACACTGTAAACTAAGCACTTGGAATACAAAAAAAAGGCAAAAAATAATCCCTCATCCAAACGAGTTCAGTTTAATCAGAGAAACAATATGTAAATAGCTATGCACAAACAAGATATAGACTAAATAAATTGCAGATAATCTTAGAGGGAAAGAACTAAATTAAAGAAAGGTGTCATCTTCTCTGAGACCTGGAGGAAATCGGGGAAGCCAAGATATGGAGATGAGGAAAAAGAGAAGTCCCTGGGGAACAGCCAATAAAAGTGCATGGGAGATGGAGAGTTTTATTGGAGGAACAGCAAGGAGGTCAGTGTCACTGAACTGCAGAGTTCATGGAGAGGAGAAAGGTGTAAGAAGGTTGGAAAATTAAGAAGGATCCAGATTTATAAATGGCTTTAAAATACAAAAGAGATTTTGATATTTGATGCCAGCCAGCTGAGATCTAGAATGGGACCCAAGACTGGCTCCTGGACATAGTACTAGGAAGGAGGAAAGGATCTCTGATAAGAAAGCTACCCAGAGACGAAAGACGACTTTTACCTACTTCACAATTTTTCTTGTAGCTTTGCTGAGAGCTGCTCTGGCCATGCAGCTTGAAAACCATCTCATACTACAGGTCCTACCTGAAGTCTAGGTGATTTATTCTCTAGTAGCCAGAAGTGAGTCTATAATATCATGACTTTACTGTCTCAAACACATCCCCTTCTTACACAGTGAGCAGTTTCTACATCAGCCACATCAGGGTATTCTGAGGTTCCTGGTTTCTGTTCTATTTCTGGCTGGTTGACAAATGTCAGTATAAATCTGCTGCTCTCACTTCTTAAATTTTCCCACCATGGTTATTATTCTACTTCCATCACTTATATTGGGTCTGATGGTTTGGGAAATAAGAGCTAGAAGGGAAAATTAGAATGAAAACCATATTTATGCAGCTCAAATTTTTTTTATAAATAGTTTGCATGTTGAAATAGAATTATTTCCAACATGTCAAGGTTTAGTTGTTTGTTTGTTTCTTTAAGGAGCCTGGAACATTTTCTTGGCTCTTTCAGCTTTTTCATGTTTCCCTACAGAAACCTGTAAGAGATCCATTGGACCTTTTCTGAGTCATCCTTGAGCCTGCTCCTGACACCCTCTCCTTCATTATACATTCGAGATAATTCATGGCAGCTTGCTAAGCAGTCATCCACCCACTTTCACTGATGGGCCACATAGAGGACAACACATTTCTCTTCCATATTTCAATGAGCTCATTTATTTCCAATATAGTACAAGTCTCAGCCAAAGCCATAAAAACTATATAAAACTATGGAGAACCATATGCTGGTAATTTGCATTAAGACAATTCTGGAAAAGTGAAAGGTGCCACAAATTGAATTAGTTTCATATTATTCAGGGAGGAAATTACAGCTGGAAAACATTTCAAAAAGAAGTTACTTTTCAACAGCTTTCCAAGTGCAGGAGCCAAATACATTTTTATTGTACTTATTCTATGGCTTTGTTCAAGGATTTGTTAGCTGAAGTAGGTACTAAGGTACCCAACTGATACATGTATTGTATGTACTGTTCATGTGAGGGGAGGATGAAAGTCTTTGACTTCTAAATAAATAAAATTAGCTTCTAAATAAATAGAATTTACCAAAGGTGTAGGCATCTTGAGCTAAATGTATATACCTTTGGGGCCTAAGATGAACTCCAACACCTATGAGAAGAGAGACCCATGTTCTTCCCAGGCTTTGCAGCCCAAGT
>CM053769.1:667987046-668003392 GCA_028658325.1 Potorous gilbertii
GTTTTTTTCCCTTTTCTGGGCATTTTCCCAGCCAGTTACTTGACTTCTGAGAGTCCTCTCCACCCCCAGCCTAGGTCTGCCCAGCTAGTGCTTGGGGTTTGAGATTCAAATGCTGCTCCCCAGCCTCAGGGCTTTTGGCAGCAGGCCTGGCTCCTATTCAGGGTAAGATTAAATCAGGTTCTCAGGTGGGGACAGGGCCACCTCCCAGGCTCAGTTCCCTCAGAGGGTTTATGCAGAGACCTTTTGTAATGAAGTTGCTGCCGAGCTTCTGCCTGCTCTGGGAGCCTCTGGCTGCCCGCTGCCTCTGCCTCCCGAGGGGGCCTGAGTCCCGGAGACACCCCGCTCCCCTCTCAGCCTGTCCAGACATCTCTCTCACTGACCTATGCGTCTGTGGGTGGAGGGCCTTCACGGCCACTGGAGATTCAGTCCCTGAAGCCTGCTCGGATCTGCTTGCTCCTCTCAGTGCGGCGCGGCCAGGGCAGGGCAGGGCTCCCCTCCTGTCCGGGGCGCGATGGACCTTTGGGATCGGTTTTTCAGGGCTCTCTGAAATGTAAATCTCCTTCACTGTGTTGCTGTGCGGCTTCCACTGTTCCAGAATTTGTTGGGAGTTCTTTTTAGAGGAAATTCATGGGTTGTGGGTTCGGAGCTAGTATGAGTGAGTCTTTCTACTCTGCCATCTTGGCTCCACCCCCTATCACTGCTCTTGAATGAGGCTACTTTCTGGACCGAAAGTTCTGCACATCTCCCACCCCGTCCCTTACATATTGTTGACCACACTAGAATGTGAGCTTCTTGAAGGCAGGGACTGACTGTTTTTGTATTTGTATCCCCAGCTCTTAATACCATGCTTGAATCTGAGCCTGATATTGAAGGTTCTCCACAATGTTGCCCACCTGACATTTCTAACTGTTCCCCAGAAGGAATGTTTTCTCAGCTCTTAGTGGACTGCCTACATCTTGTCCCTGAGACACACCTTGCATGTTCCTTCATGTCCTTCCCATGTCTTTCCATGTATTGGAACCTTTCAATAGTAAACAATAAATGCCTTTACATTCACCAGGTATTTTTCTTTTAATGACCATAGAAATACAGGATGGGAGGAGTTTACTCAACACTTCATGTGGGGAAAAAAGAGTGGAGATTTTAGGTGATAAAAGATAATGAGTCAAGAGTGTGGTCACCGACGCCAATAAAACCTGTGACCTAGGGGTGAATTAACTGAGATGAAGTATCCAGAACGGGGAAAATGATAAGCCCTCTCTATTTAATGGTCATATTACATATGAAATTCTGTATTTGCCTCTGAAGGTAACATTTTAGGAGATATTGACAAACTGGAGGACAGAAAAAAGGGGCAACACTTAAAAATCACATCACATAATAATTAAAGGAATTTAGGAGTTTTCATGAGAGAAGACCAAATCAGGTCTCCCTTGTTATTTGAAGAGCTGTCATGTGGATAAGGGATCAAACTTGTCTCTTTTAATTCCAAAGTGGTTAACTACTAATGGATAGCAATTATAAAGAAGGTCTTTTATAAAGAGGTTAGGTCTTGGCTCAATATAAAGGAAGAACATTCTGTAAAAGCTATCCAAGGAGTGAAATGCATCCTATCACTGGAAATGTTCAAGTTGAGGATGGGTAATGCCCCACTAAAGATGCTGTGAAAGGGTTTCACAAATCAGACAAGAGATTGATCTCTAGGATCCCTTCAGATCTAAGCATCAAAGAATCTGAGCCTAATATTGAAGGTTCTCCACAATGTTGCCCACCTGACATTTCTAACTGTTCCCCAGAAGGAATGTTTTCTCAGCTCTTAGTGGACTGCCTACATCTTGTCCCTGAGACACACCTTGCATGTTCCTTCATGTCCTTCCCATGTCTTTCCATGTATTGGAACCTTTCAAGTCTGTCTACCTATGTCCATGAAACTTTCTTGTACAGGCCAAAAAACGGCACGAGAGCTCTCTTCTCTGAATTCCTATATACTTACTGTGTCATTTCCCCTAAATTCCTTCAGCCACCCTATTATGGTGGCCCTGAAAATAGTAGTGGCTTATGGCCACATTAGCATGTGGATGCACCTGTTATTGTAAATCCTTTTAGGATTGAGCTATGGATGACATTCATTGTTTTTACTGAGGATATCGTGCTCCTCGTGCCCTGTATAGGAAAAGATTTTGTTTGGGGTTTGCTGTTGCTGTTTGGCCTTTCCTCTTTGTCTTACCATAAAGACCAAATATTTAAAAGGGTGGACGATGGATAAAAGTATATTGGTACACTGTTACACATGTACTGTAATCTTTTTTTATGTATCCAAACATTTATAATAACATATACACAAACTCTCAACAATTGTTAAATTTTTTAGGGTGGGGATATCTACATATTAGTACTCTACATAGAGAGCTGCATGGTATCTCATACTATCAATTTAAAAAAATTAAACACTGCTTTGATAAATATATGGCTAAGATATTATCAGAGTTCAATAAAAGAGAAAGAAATTTTAATAAAATATTTCTTTATTTGAATAAGGTTAATGTCTTTTCTTGAATTCCAGCTAGCATCAAGTAACATTAGTCAGAAAACAAAATAACTTGAGAAATAGTATCCAATTGACAGTGGCTAGAAAATCATATCAACTTTACAGCAACATCAATAAAATTGATATCTTAAATAGGCAACACACAGATCTAAAAAGTTGCAAGTATAGATTTTACATCAAATCTCTTTTTTAAACACCAATATAACATTTTTAAAAACTATGTCCCTGTAATGAACATTTGGTCAGGGAGATCCAGTCACCAGATTTTAATATTCAACGTTACGTTTTTCCCCGCAAAATTGCATCTTTGTAATGCATTATACCAGGCAATCCCTTATTCAAGTAGTTTCTCCTGTCCCTATTTTGCTTTTGTTATTAAAAAGTCATCTTTAATTTTATACAAAACCACACAACCATGACTACCATAAAATGCAAGAAGCTTTTTGGTAGGCAGGTTCTGGATGGAATTTAACACAGTGGGCTGAATGTCAGTGTGTTTAAAAGTCATCATTAAGCTGACTTAGGAGTGAGGCAACATTCTGGGTGGCTAATAACATATACCAATTGTTCCTTATTAAAAAAGAGCATTAAGGAAGTTATGTATACAAAAGAATCAGTGCACAAAAGCTTATAGGATCAATGATGGAAGTATTATGTTACATCACTAGTTCAAAACCAGGGAAGATGCTAACAGACCCTTTCAACAGATGATAAATGGTGTACTTGTATGGTTTTTGCTATTTTAAAATTTGAACTTAAATAAAATATAGCTGGAAGGTTGGAACATGAAAAAGGTACATTAAATCAGGAGTTAACAATCATGATGTTATTGCATTCCTTAGAAAGTGACTTTATAAGCACAAAAAAACACTGATATATTCTAAATGAAAATTTGTTTTAATCCAAGGCACCCTGTAAAATATTTGCTGGTGTGAGAGTGAATAAATTTAATTACCCAAAATAACAAAGAAGTTGAAGAATCCTGGCAGTGACTTTTTTCCCACCAAGTTTAAACATTTTTTCTTCAGAGGTAATCTACTTATCTTCAATTATTTTGAGGAAGATAAACCAGACCCAGTTAATGGCATACAACTGCCCCATCTCAACTGCTTGACTTACGTTTCAAAGCAATTCAATATCCAAGGGAATAGGCAATTTAAAATGCATGATTATACCCTCTCAATATAGTGCAGGTACCCACTTGTCTAGGCCATAATCAGAATGAGACCACTTGAATTCTAGCCTGACAAAAATATACTGCATAGATTTGGTATTCCTTTCAATGTTTCAGGCACAGTGTGACTGTGGAGTTTTTAATACTGGTTTTGGCAGCTTTTTCCTTAGGGATGATTAGCATGAATTTCATACTTCACAACCTAAACATTCTTTTGAAGGTACTAAAAATTTCTCATGGGCTGATGAAAAAAGAATAAATTTGTGATAATGTCTTTGAAACGATCCATGTGTCCAAATGGATTTCAAAACGTTAACATAAAGGGGAAAAAATTCACTCCTATTACAGGTAAGTAAATGTGGTAGAGTGAAACATCACTTACTGGAATATTCTTATTTATCACCCCATAACAAATGTTCACAGAAATTGTAATAGTAATATGACTGTAAGTTCACATTATAGCACTAATAGAGTACTGCAAAAGCAGAGTTTTCATAGAGTCCTCGTGTTGGCTTAGGCTATAGGCATGAGAAAATCAAGCTCTAAGTGGTATTAACTAGCTTGGGACTTAGGGAATTACACACCATGTATTTTTATTCTAAGACCTGCAATAAATAAAAAAATGGCTGGAGTTGATGAGAAAGCAGGTTCTGTTAGCCATGGAACATTTAGGTCAGGTTCAGGTATGAGGAAAATAAAACCCCTCAATCTTTGATAGTCTGAAATTCAATGAACAAATAATTTTTTTTTTATCGTGCTTACAAATCCAATCATTAAAGCTCAGAAGTTAGAAGTGTGTAAATTATGCAAGGACTTTATGAAGACTCTTTACACTTGGAAATCAAAAGGCAAACCCTCCTGACAAATGCATTTTAATACTTAAAGCTTTTTTTAAAAAAATTCACAAGAGTCTACCTTTTTGTTTTTTAAAAACTGCTCATGAAAGCCTTGAAATTACAATGAGGAACAGTGTCACATATTTTTAGGAGAGGTACACAGTCACGTATTAAGGGTTGTGTAGTGAAATGGCATTGTGACTTGAATGCAGTGGTTACTTCTGAGTTATTTACAGTATTCAAATCCCACGCACCCTACAGCTGAATTTACATGCTGTACTTTAAAATATGGTAAAATTGAATTAAAACTACAAATTTTTAAAAAGCTAATTTTGAAGAAGACTTAAATGACTTTCTTTGAGGTGAAGACATTCAGGAGCATGAAATGAAATCTATCAGCAGGCAAAATACCCGTAAAAACCGTGAATCAGAAGAATGTTTTTATCTGAATGAAAGTTAGGCAAAAAGTAGCTTTCTTAAATTTTTTCCCCACAGCTTCCTTTCAAAATAAGATATACTGTCCATATTCAAAGGGAAAAAAACAACAACATAGGCATTATAAACTGCTAACATCTTGATCCTAAAAAAAAGCTCTACATGGGCAAAATGATCTTTGATTTTAGAGGGAGGTACATCAATATAAATGATTGCAGGAGTAGTCTCTGATAAGGATGTTCTCTGATTCACAAATCTTGAGACTTTGGTTACTCTAACCACCACGATAGAATTAATACACTCTGGACTTTAGGTCAACTTCTTAATTTTGGAAAAATTTTCTTTTAAATAAAATTACTTACAACATCATATTCCTAAGAGCAAATTTTTTGCCCCAGAAATCAAATGTGCTAACCACCGTTTGGGAGGCAAGTCTCTAGTTTTTCTCACCTAATCACACTAGAAATAAATGTACTGTTTCATGGCAGGTCTATCATCAACCATCAACTCAATAAATTTTAAATAAAGTTATATACTGTGCACAGTTTTTCTTGTAGTTCTCACTTCTGTAAGGTTTATTCTTACCACAATTTAACATTTAAACAGGTAATTTTAACAAAAAAAATTAATAATTTAGACTACTGAAGTAATTTAAACACATAAAAATTCCCTCATTTACAGTCAAAGTTCTGTGCATACATACATATACAAAAATGGTGATCAAAAGAATTTTTTGGCCGCGGCTTCTTGCTGAGTCCTAAATCAACACACAAAATATATTAAGTTAAAAATACTTTAAATCAGCATTCTGAATCAAATGGAATTCATTCTAATCTATTTCACTAATACCATCTGTTAGATGGCATGATCAAGAAGTTTCCAGATATAAAAGTTATCTTGTCCTCCAGAAACTTTACATGCCCTTCTACCTGAAAATATCATTGACCAGGAAAAACCTTCTACAGAACCTCTTTTTTGGTATACTTAGAAAATGCTTTTATTTTTAGATATTTCATTATCCCACTACAGAACTTAGAACCTACTGTTAAGATAAATTATGTTTTAATTTGAATAGATAAACTATAATTAATCTGCATATGGAGAAAGGGGAGAATCCGGTCAGATTTTATAAAAAGAACTTACCTATACATGATATAACCAACGAACAATAGCGTCTGTACTGCTACAAATATTAAAAAGTGTGTTGTAGATAAACAAGATGGAAATGGGGGTAGTTCTGGGCATTTTGCTCTTTCATTTGATGGCTATAAAACAAAAACAAAAACAAAAACATGTATCAGACAATACCCAAAGAATCTCCTGGCACATTTTGCATTTCACAAATCAAATCTTAGTGGCTTCTAGATCAATGATCCTCAAGTATATTTATTCCAAAGGCCACCAACTAGCCTCTTGCTCCTTCCATGTGTCATTTCAATTACTTCTCTCTACTTACACAGACACAGACACACACACACACTTATTATGAAAGTGAATATAGTAAATTACTGAACTTTGACAGGAAAAGCTATGTATATAAGCTTTGCAGAAAGAAAGAGTGGTGTAGAAGAAAGGGATCAAGAACGAGAAGGCTTACATTCTAGATCTATCTTTACCACTCTCTTAGCTAACTGACCTAAGACAAACCACAGACTCTAGAAGCCTCAGTTCCCCTTTCAGTTAAATGTGGAGAATACCTACTCTTCCGACCTTGCAAGGTAGTAACAAACAAATGTGAAAATGTACATGACAGTACTCTAGAGACCTATATGAATCTAAGATACAACATAATAATGTGAGATATAACACAACAAATGATCGACTATCCAGTGGTATGTGAATGGAAGATACAGGTTGTTCTATTGCAAATATTACTATTATTAAAAAAAAAGATACTAAGCCTAGGGACTACCTGAGAAACCTTGTTGGACAAAGACCATCTCAGAGCATGTATTTAGAACATTATGCTAAACTAAATTGGCGAATACTTTAAAGCAGGAGTTAGTTGACTGTTTACATACTCCTAGTTCTAACAGCTGAAACAAGATGACAATCAGGGCAGCTAATGAGAACTAACTTTCACATGACGCCTTAAGGTTTGCAATGTGCTTTACAAGTTCGGAGTCACTGGTCTCTCCAGATTATGATTCACTCGTACTCTCAGGTTTATCTCACAACCACCCTGACAGAGGAAGGTACTATTATGACTCCCATTTCATAGCTGAAAAGACTGAGACAAACGGAGGTCACAAAGCCAGTATCTAAGGCTGGATTTTGAACTCAAGTCTTTAAGACTCCAGACTCAGTGCTCTAACCAGTATCCCACCTAGCTGCCCGTTAGTGAGTAAAAAAAACTGTGCTTCTGAAATAAAAAAACAAAAGAGGAACTGTAGGTAAAAGAATCTAATTAATATTAATGAATAGTATTAATAGCATTAATACCATAAACATCTCAACTAAGATTAAGAGCACTTAAATAAGCATTTGAAAGAAAAGCAGCAAAAAATTCACTTAAATAAAACATGATTTTAGATAATTTTAAATAAGAGACTTTCTTCTCTTAACTTTCTCCTACTTAGCACTGGCCATTACTCTCTGTTCTCCATAAAATTCTCTAATAAAAATAGATGTGTTTCATATTTTTGCTTAAGTTTTGACACGGTAAACCTCACTAAGTATTCCTCTCCTTGGGAAAGGGATATATAATAAGCCAGACAGATCACTGTGACTGGCAACCTGTACTCAGGGTACGATGCCATTCTGCTAAAAAAGCAGGCTAAATTAGTTAACATATTTCTCTGATTCAAAGTTCTGGATGTAAGAACCATGGCATTACAGAAGCATAGAGAAAACAGGAATAATGAAAGATAAATAAAATGTGGGGTTGAACAACCTTACTGAATAGGTAACAGCTGATGTTTGATACTTTGCTTAAAAAAAAAAAACCCAAAACACCTCTGCTTTAAAAAAACAGAAGAGCTGAAAGTACTATTTGTCAGGGGGTAACCAAAGAAATATGAAGTGTGCCCGTTCATTTTATGGGTTTAAAATGAATGACTGGGGCTGGGGGTGGAGTGAAAACATGAAGTTTTCAGTGGAACAATCAAAAGTCAGCAGTGATTCCTTTTCTTAAATGAAAACACTTAACTAGACAAGGATAAAATTCAACGAAAAGAAAGTTACCATATTTCGCTGTATCAAGTGTTCAATATCTCTCTTTACTACGTGAAGGTGTTCTTTGATATCATTGAAATGTTGGGTTGTTTCATACACGCTGCCTGCTGCACCTGCATGCTGGGATCCACTGACCACTCTAAGGGTTTCACCCATGTAATTCCTGAAAAAGAAAATCCCCAACACTTAATTATGTTAAGATAGAAGGTGTAAGGTCAAAGCATTGCCAAGGTCCAGAAGTCAGTATAACAACCACCTGGTCATGGAGAACAACACTACAAAAAGTCTCATTTAGCTGAAAATTAAGAAACTTCACTTGTCAAATCTTAATTGGTAAAATCTGACAAATCAATAAAAAAAAAAAACACTTCACAAATATAAACCTAGGAGACAGGAGGTGTGGGGTAGTGAAGACTGCTAGAATAGGAATCAGAGATCTATGTTTGAAGCCCCCTCCTACAAGTCCCAGGTGTGTGACAGTAGCAATCACTTCAACTCTCTGGAGTCTAGTCTCTAGACCTTTAAAATAGGGTGAATATTTCCATTACCAACCTCCCAAGACTACTGTGAAGGAAAAGAGCTACAAAACTTTAATCACTAAATAAACAGGGGTTATTATTGCTTGAACCTCTGTTCATTCGTTAAAAAATCAAATATTGTAGAACGCTCATGTTTTACGATGGTCATCAAATACTTGCATTTAAGAAGGCCTTAAAAGAATATTCATTTGATCAACATTTTATTAAGTATCTATTACAGGCAAGGGGCCAAAGATAATCAAGACATGGCCTGATGAAGTTTTTCACTCAGCAGCGTAATTAGAAATTTTAACATCTAAATAAAAATATCAAGCAGGATAAACAAAAATAAAATTCCCTTTGCAACTTTCTCTCCACTTAGCCTCTTTCCAATATACACTTAAATCTTTTCTCTTTAAAGCTCAGCAGAAAACAGCAGAAAAACAAACCCCCAAAATAGGCTTCATGTTGCCCCATAATATTGTTATTTCAGTCAAGAAGAGATTCCTGTGAGAGCCACTAGTATTTCACCCCTTCTGGTGCCTTCCTTTATGCTCTCGTCTTTGAAGCTCCCAATCTCCTTAAAAGTAATATTGTATGTTTTGGAGTGGCTTAAAATTTCTCTAAAATATCATAAGTACAAGATCTTTGTATGCTGGATAAGAAAATATCTGAACTCTTTGTTGTCATATATGAATTCAGGATCTCATTATCAATTTTATTATAGGACACAAATTTCTTACATAAAAATATATAGTGTACATACATCTATATCTACCTATCTCTTACTCCAATTCCCAAGATAAGGTCAAAATGGATACATGACCTAGCTATAAAGAGATATTACAAGAAAATCTGAAGATCATGGAACCTATTATCAGATATACATAGACATATATCAGAATATATATATATCAGATGACAAATTAGTTATAGATATGCAAACAATTTATGACTAAACAACAGATAAGAGAGCAAAGTTAGGTGTAAAGTGGATAATTTTGATTAAATTAAAAAGCATTTGTACAAATAAAACAAATGTAGCCAAGATCAGAAGGAAAGCAGAAAATTGAGAAAAAAAAATTTCATAGACAGTTTCTCAGATAAAAATCTCCTATCTTAAATGCATTAAGAACTTGGTCAAATCTGTAAGAATATGAATTATTCCCCAATTGCCAGATGGTCAAAAGATAAAAATAAGCAATTTTCCAATGAAGAAATCGAAATAATTTACAATCATATAAAAATACTCTAAATCATTACTGATTAAAGAAATGCACATTAAAACAACCAAAGATACTATTTTATGCCTCTCAGGTTGCCTAGAATGACTGAAGGGGAAAGTGACAAATGTTGGAGGGGACGTGGAAAAACAGGGACACTAACTCATGGCTGGTGGGACTGTGAACTGATGCAGCTACTTGGGAGAGCGATCTGGAATTAGGCCCAGTCATTAAACTGCCTGCATCCTTCGATCCAGCAATGCCGCTACGAGGCCTATTTCCAAAGAAGAATTAGGAAAAGAACCTAAATGGTCTAAAATGTTTACAGCAGTTCTCTTTGTGGTGGCAAAGACCTGGACATCAAGTGGGAAATGGCTGAACAAGTGGTGGCGTATGACTGTGATGGAACTCTAGTGTGATAGAAGAAATGATGAGTTCAATGATCTTGAAAAATGTGAGACTTACATGAAATAATAAATCACTAAATGAGTACAACCAAGAGAACACTGTATACAAAACAGAAACATTGTTTTAAGAATAACTCTGAGTGGGGCAGAGCCAAGACGGCGGAGTAGAAAGACGCATATACTCTAAGCACTTCCCCACAGCCCACAAAATACCTACTCTCAACAAATTTTAGAGCAGCAGAAGCCACAGAACAACAGAGTGAAAGAGGTTTCCAGCCAACGGAAAGGTCTATCTCACGGGACCCTTGAGCAGAGCTGAGCCCAGCCCAGGCCACATGGCACTGAGAGGAACAGGCCCTGAACACATGTCCAGGGCAGAGTTCCCAGCGAGGAGGGTCCCAGATCCCTCAACCCACAAGCAACAAAGAAAACTCCAAAGGTTAGCGTGGGAGAGCTTTCCCAGCTGGGTGAGAGGGGAACGGAGTTCCTCCAGCAATAGCTCCAGGCCATGGCAGCAGCAACAGACTGCAGGCAGCTACAGTGGCTAGGAAGCAACCTGGGTCCACGGTCCAGGCAGCTCAGCTTATAGCTGAGTGGTAGGGAATATGTGATCTAAGCCACAGCCCTGATGGCCCCACCTCCACCCAAAGCCCCTGAGGGAGTTGAGCAGCTGATCTGAATCTCAGCCCTGAGCATGGTGCTGGGAAGAGGAGGAGCACTAGGACCCCCCTCTTGACAAAGGATTCAGAAGTCAAGTCAAGGCTGGGAAAATGCCCAAAAAAAGAAAAAAAAAATAAGACCACAGAAGATTACTTTCTTGGTGAATAGGTGCCTCCTTCCATCCTTTCTGGTGAGGAATAACAAGGCATACTGTCACAGGAAGTCAAGGTCCCTACCTCCAGTGCCTCCAAAGTGAACTTAAATTGAGCTCAGGCAATAGAAGAGCTTGAAAAGCGTGTCAGCAGCCTGCTAAAGGAAAACTAAAAAAATGCTGAGGAAAATAACAACTTTGAAAAAAGAGGCTAACAACTCAATGTCCAGAAAGCCAATAAGAAGAAGGAGGCTTTACAAAAGCAGAATTAGCCACATGGACATGAAGGTTCAAAAGCTCACTGAACAAAATAGTTCTCTGACAGAATTGAGTTCAGGGAACTGAATGACTATAAGATAAACCAGGCAGTTAAAAATCAAAACCAAAAGTTTGAAAAAATAGAAGATAAGGTGAAAAATCTCATTGGAAAAACAACTGACCTAGAAAACAGATCCAGAACAGACAATTTAAAAATTATGGGACTACCTGAAAGTCATGAGCAAAAAAAGAGCCTAGATATTATCTTCCATGAAATTATCAAGCAAAACTGTCCTGATATTCTAGAACCAGAGGGCAAAGTAAATATTGAAAGAATCCACTGATCACCTCCTGAAAGAGACCCAAACAGAGAAACTCCTAGGAATACTGTGGCCAAATCTAAGGAGAACATACTGCAAGCAGCCAGAAAGAAACAATTCAAGTATTGTGGAAATATAATCAGGATAACACAGGATCTAGCAGCTTCAACATTAAGGGAATCAAAGGGCTTAGTATAGGATATTCCAGAAGTCAAAGGAATTGTAATTAAAATCAAGAATCACCTACCCAGCAAAAATGAGGAATAAGTGGTCATTCAATGATATAGAAGACTTTCAAGCATTCATGTTGAAAACACCAAAACTGTATAGAAAATTTGACTTTCAAACACAAGAATCAAGAGAAGTTTGAAAAGATAAACAGGAAAGAGAAATCATAAAAGACTTTCTAAAGCTGAATGGTTTATATTCCTACATGGAAAGATAATGTTTGTAACTCCTGAGACTTTTCTCAGTATTTGGGTAGGTGGAGGGATTGTACATACATACATACACACACACACACACACATACACACACACACACACACATACACACATACAAGCAGAGAGTATAGGTTGAATTAGATCAGAAGAGAGGATATCCATTAAAAAAAATAAAAATTAAGGGTTGAGGGAGGAAAATACTGGGAGGAGAAAGAGAAATGGGATGGGGCAGGCTATAACTCATAAAAGATATAAGAAAAATCTTGTTCAATGGAGGAGAAAAGGGAGAAGGAGAGAGGGGAAAAGTGAAGCTTACTCTCTTCACATATGGCTTAAGGAGGGAATAACATGCTCACTCAATTTGGTATGAAAATCTATCTTACACTACTGGAAAGTAGGGGAGGAGGAGACAAGTGGGGTGAGGAGATGACAGAAGGCGGGGCAAATGGGAGAAGGGAGTAACTAGAAATAAACACTTCTATAAAGGGACAAGGTCAAATGAGAGAATAAAAAATAAGGGGAGATAGAGTAGGATAGAGAGTAGTATAGTTAGTATTACACAACATGATTATTAGGGAAGTCTTTTGCAAGACGACATATTTAGTCTGTATTGAATTGCTTGCCTTCTCAGTGGGGCTGGGGAGGGAGGGAGGGAGAGCAGTTGGAATTCAAAGTATTAGAAACGAATGTTGAGAATTATTACTGCATATAACTGGGAAATAAGAAACACAGGTAATGGGATAGAAATTTATCTTGCCCTACAAGGAAAGAGAGAAGATAGGAATCAGGGAAGGGCGGGTTGTGACAGAAGGGAGGGTACATTGAGGGAAGGAGTAATCGAATGCAAGGTATTATGGGGTGGTGGGAGGGGAGAAAAATTGTTACAAAGTGATGTGAAAGCATTTAGTATTAAAACAACTGACTGAATTAATTACTGAGACTAAATCAGAAACATCTTTACTTTGGGGAAAAGAATTTTAGTCTAAGTTTCCTAGAGGAAGGTAACCTCAGGTAAAATTTGGCATTGATGGAAAAGTTAAGGTTTTAATGGTAAATTTGATTTTATGATTGTTATTTAACCAGGAACCAGAACATGTATAGAAAAGCATGTAAGCCACGTAAGACTTGCCTCAAAAGATGTTCCTTAAAAAATGTGAAATTATAGTCATATCTGAAACCTGGTTATTGGAACTTGCTATTTTAACATTCTATGGGACTATTAGCTGACTGTTCTTCTGAGTCTAACTTCAGGTATGGATAGAAAGAAAGACAGTCTAAGCCTCCAATCCATGATGCCAGTAAGCCTGTGAGGTGCTGGTACGAACTGCAAAAGGTGGTTTCATGGGAAGGGTGGGAGAGCAGCTGTTCAGCCTGGGGGTAGATAGAATTCTCCTGACTCAATTCCCCCACTGACATCTGGCAGACTTTAAGCCTGACTGAATGCAAGCTGACAGTCTACTCCTGCCTGAAATTGCTATGAAATTGGGGAGATCTTGTTTCCCTGCAATGTCCCTACTCTTAGTGGCAATTTCCTATAGTCAAAAAGTTTGTACCAGATCCAGTAAATTATAGATTGATGGTAGGGGAACATCCAAGGTTAAGTCTAAAATTAAGCTATTAGGCTTAGGACTTTAGACCAACAACAATAAGTTAGGGTCCTTTAATTCATAGTAATAGTGTGGAGACAATTAGGTCAAGGGCTTGTGAAGTTAGCATACATAGTTATTATTCGTGTATCAGTTAATGTTAAAAAAATTCATTTGTGGTCTATATTGTAAATTCTTTAAAAGTATCACCTGACCAAAACCTGGAATTGTTTTATGGGATATGAACTGTTAAAAATGAAAAATAAAAAAAATTAAAAAATAATAATAATTTTACCTATATATACCTACTTGTGCCCAATGGTAACCATCTCTGAGGTAGAGGGGAGGGAAGAAAAAAGAAAAAAAAAAGAAAATTTACATGATAACTGTTGTGTATTTAAAAGAAATAACAAGTTGTACACAGTGAATTAGCAGTTTCATGTGCAATCACCTTTTCTATTGTACTATGTTATGGAAATGCTTATTATGGTCACCTGTTTTATACTGTCTATCTTTACGCATACTTACTTCATTTCACTCACTTGTCTTAGGACCTCTTGCTGAGTTTTCACCACAGTATCAAGTTCTTGTTGAGGGGCCTGAAATGAGATGTGCAAACCATCTTGATAATCTGCCCTCTTCAGTAACTATGCAAACTACCGTTTATAGCTTTCATTTTTTTCTATTCCACTTCCCATTCAGGTGCTGTGCTGGGAACACATCTTTAAGCTCACCTGTCCAAGCTGTGCTGGGCTTCCGTGGCCTCTTTTGGAGAGCTCTTCAGTCAAGGCAGAAACATACCTTCTTTGCTCATCGAGGATCATATCTAATTGTCGGTTGAGCTGCTTGATTTCAAGATGGATGCGATTTTGCCCTTCAAAAATTTGTCTTAATTCACGGTCACTGACACTCTCAAAGATTTCTTCAGCTACAAAAAGTTGAGTATCAGAATCACACATGCATGTAGTTGGCACTAAAATTAGCACACAATCTCTAACAAGTGCAGCAAATATATTGCCAGTGAATAATTAGTTAGATAATGTAATTAGATAATATAAAATGCTATTCATTTGTACTATCTCCAATGAATGATTTTTCATTTTTCCTGAAATCTTGTTTTTATATCATCCTAACTTCCAAATACATGCCCTCTTCCTCTAAACAGCCATTCCTTATGAAAAAGAATAAAAGAAATAAAACAACCAGTTCATCAGAACTAATGTACTAACTCATCATGGTAGCGGCTCAATAACTGCAGTCCCCAGCCCTGCAAAGCTGCCTGGGAGGTGCATCTTCTCATCTTGACTTTGAAGTCAAACGCGATCATAATGTATAACACTTAGTTTCACTGAGGGCAGGGGGAGAGGTGTGGGATGGGAACATTCTTTTCATTTGCACCTATTTACTTCACAAAAGTCTTTACACTTCTCTGAATTTTTCCTATTCAGTATTTTTTATAGTACAGTAACATTACATTACTTTCATGTATTACAATTTATTTTGCCATACTCAAACATGATAAGCTTCTATACTTTGTTGCTGATTCTTTGCTACTACAAAAAAAGATACTGAGTATTAATATTTTTTACTTCCTTGGGATATATACTTGCTGCAGGCTCTCTGAACAAAATGTGTGGGCACTTTGGTTACATTTTTTTTTTAAAGCAAAACTACAAATTGCTTTCTACAATCATTCAATCACTCCATAGCTCCACCACACTGTATTGGTATACCTGTCTTTTCAGTCCCTTCCAACATTAATTATTTGATTCTTTGTCATCTCTGCCAAATTGCTGGGGATGAAGTTGTTCTAATTTGAATTTCCTCTTATTATCAATGATTTGGAACAATCTTTCACAATCAATTAATAGTTTGCAATTCCTCTTTTGAGAATCAGTTGTTCATATGCTTTGACAACTTACCACTGGAATGACTTTCAAACAATTTATTTGCCTTAATTTTTTTTTTAAATCTACCTTGGATATCAGACCTTTATCAGAGATATTTAATGTAAAATTCTTTCCCTCACTGAACATTTCCTTCCTTAACCTTGCTGTGCTGATTTTGTCAGTGCAAAAGCTTTTAAATGTCATGTAAATGAAATCGCTTTGTCTACTGTGATTGCCTTTATCTCTTGTTTGACTAAGAGTTCTCCCTCTAACAAATTTAAAAACTTAAAAGAAAAAAATACTTTTCCTCTAGTCATAGTTGTGAAAGGTACTTTTAACTTGATCCTCTATTCTTTTTTAGTAGGCAATCAGGGTTAAGTGACTTGTCCTGGGTCACAGTGTTTGAGGCCATATTTGAACTCAAATCCATCTGACTCCAGGGCCTATCCATTGTGTCACCTACCTGCCCCTGATGCTCTATTTTTTTAAAAAAATGTTGTGATCTTAAGTATTTGGTTTTTAGTTTTCCCAGCAATTCTTGTTAAACAGAGAATTCTTTTCCAAATAGTTGATGTTCTTAGGTTTAGGATTACTGGGTTATTGAGATCAACTGTTTGATTCTTCTTGTTCACAGGGGTTGAATTCTTTTTTTTTTAATTTATTTATTTAACTTTTTACATTCATTTTCACAAGATTTTGGGTTCCAAAATTTTCTCCCCATTTG
>CM053769.1:668003892-668035957 GCA_028658325.1 Potorous gilbertii
CCCCGCCCATGGCCCCGCCCCCAGACTCCCGGCCACGCTGCCGCGGGAAGGAGGTGGTGCCGGTGGGCGTGGCTTCCCTGGCCCCGAGGCGGGGCCGGCGGCTCCACCAATCACGGAGCGCCCTGTTGGCCGTTCGCTCGGTGTTTCGTTCCCGACGGCCGGCGGGCCGCCTCGTCCCAGAATCCAAGATGGCGGGATCCAGGAGCGGGGGTCCCCGGGCCGGAGCCCAGGCCAGGGCCGGGGCCGGGCCGCTTCTCTGCGCGCTGCTGCTGTCTCTGAGCCGCTTCTCCAGCGCCCAAGGGGAGGGCGGGGACCCCGCGCCCCCCTCCCTGGCCCCGCCGCCCCACCGCCGGTTCGAGTACAAGTACAGCTTCAAAGGGCCGCATCTGGTGCAGAGCGACGGGACCGTGCCCTTCTGGGCCCACGCGGGGAGTAAGTGCGGGCCGGGCTGGGGGCGGGGGGGGGGGTCCTCTTCCCCAGAACCCCCCCTCCGCGGCCCTGCTCGGCCCAGGGCGGGGGAGGGGCGCCTCTCCTCGCCCCTCCCCCCCGTGCCCACGACCCTCCCCTCCCCCCAGCCCGGCCCTCCCCCGCTCCCTCCCCGCCCCCTCCCCGCCTCCCCTGAACCTTGGGTTCTTGCATCAGGTTTCCGTCCTTCGGTCCCGCCACGTCTCGCTTGGGGGATCCCGCCCCCTTTCCCTGCCCGTGGCCGGGCTCCCGCTGGCGGCTTCCTCCTTAACCGGGGGCGAAGCTTGGCTTAAAAAAAATAAAGAATCATTAGGGGTCATCGGCTTCCTTTGTAATGGCTTATTTTATTTTAGCCATTTAAGAGCACTGTCCCGAGAAGGGTCCTCAGGCTCCCCCGGACTTTGAGAGGAGGGGAGGGGGGCAGGACACGCACCCCCAAAGCTCCGTCACGGGCCAACATTACTGCTCCCCCTTGTTAACCCCCTCCCATTGCCTTGAGCCTGGTCTGTGCCTGTGGCTTGACCCCCCCATCCCGGCTCCAGCTGCCCAGGCGCTCTTCGGAGTTACTTTGTATTTACCGTATACCTCCTTGGTACGTTAAGTGTTCCTCCTCTTTTTCTTTTAGAACACAAGCTTCTTGAAGGTAGCCGTGGGTTCATTTAAGTCAGGAATCCCTGGTGCTTGGCACCTAGTAGCCGCCTGGCACCAGCTCCCTAGGACCTAATGCTTGTCACGTGGCAGATGTGGGCTCTCCACAAATGCTTGTTGATTGTGGTGAGAACCCCCTGTTGGGTTCAGTGATACAAAAAATTAAGGTGAAACAAGGGATCCATCCTCTCGTGGAACTTTAAAAAGTGGGAGTTTCATTTAAGTCTTCACTTACTTAGGATTTATGCCCTCCACAGCCCCTGAGGTGATTTGTTGGTTTTAGTGTCATCTACCAAATTCTTTTGATATCAGAGAACAGATTTCTTAAAACTGAAAATCCATCTTCAGTTTGTGGCTCCTTTAAGGAGTCACTTGGCCTAGCCTTTATCTGATCAGTTTCCTTTCTTGTGTTGTAAGGCATGTAACTTTATATGGACCCATTTTTTAAAAGAGGTGAAGAAGAAAGGATCTTTTTAGATTTTTGTGGAGTTTTGTGTACACTTAGGAATTCATAGGATCAGAAATTTAGACCTGGTTAGGGATCTCAGGCCATCTAGGGCTGCCTCCTCATGCTACAAGTGAGGAAACTCACCCAGCCAATTTCAAAGGGGGGATTTGAACCCAGTTTCTCTGACTCCAGAGCCAGTGTTCTTCCTATTTTACCCAGTTGCCAAATCATGCTAACTTTATATCTTCAGGTTTTCATTCGATCTTCTAACCCTGAAGATTTAAAATGTGTTTGGAGTGATTATTTCTAAAGGTGTGTTGTTAAAGCATTTTCTTAGGTGAAAGAAAAGTTCTTCAGATTTTAGTAAGAATGGGTCACTATTAACTGATGCGTCAGTCATGAGCATTTTATGCAGTGACCTTCCACTCTGAAAATAAGGACTTTTCACCAAAGTATTTGTTGTAGATTGGACTCTGGTTATCATTACTTAATTATAAGTAAATTATATAATATAATTATAAGTAATTAAACACTATGTAACTTACATACTTTTATTTGTAGATTTGTGTGCTTCAATCAAAATACAGTACTTTATGGCACTGGCTTCTCTGTTGAGCATGTGTAGGAAGTACACATGCAAGCGGAACCCTTCTGTTGCATTTTAAGGATTAACATTACAAACTCCTTTAGAGCCTGTGCCTTTTGTATCCCTTCAGCTCAGCATATAGGCAATCAATATTTGTTGGATGAAAGACCTAAACTTTAGGGGTGCAATTTGTTTTTTTGAATGGAGCTAGGTAACAGGCCCACATACAAAATCCATAACCTTGGCTTCATTAACTTCCCTGTATTCAGCTGAACTAACCTGCCACAGATTGAGTTGATGTGATTTTTCTTTATTAGGGTTCATTCAGTAAACACTGAAATATGAGATTCAGTACAGTTCCCCACAGTTTGTTGAGTTGATGTGATTTTCTTTATTAGGGTTCATTTAGTAAACACTGAAATGTGAGATTCAGTGCGATTCCTCAAACATTAAGTGTTTTACAATGTGTGCCAACACTGGAGCAGATACAACAGTTAAGCGAAGCAATTTCCTGTCCTTATGGAGCTATGATTTATTAGACAGATAATACAATATTTATGAATAATTGTAATACAAAAGAGAATGTCCTAAGGAGAAACAGCATGTTACAGATGACTACATTTTTGAAGTAGGAAAGACCTGCATTCAAATCTTGCTTCTAACTCACCAAAACTTTGTGTCTGTGGTTAAGTCACTTGTCACTGTTCTAATCAGTTTTTGAAGACAATCATTTATAAATCAGTGACTGATAAGCATTGGTGGAAAGAGTTGACAAAACAGAAAGTCTCTACACTGATGAAATCACAGGTCCAAACTACCTTCTGCCTCTGCAGTCCTCCCTCCCCCCAAATCCTGTGTGTGTGTGTGTGTGTGTGTTTGTGTGTGTGTGTAGATTTTTGGTGTGTGCGTATTTGTACTTCTGTGTGTATTTGGTCTAATCTGTCTAAGGATGAAAAAAGATAATTATTGAGATGAGAGTAGGCGATCAGGGGAGGTTTCATGGCATTTGAACTAGCTATTGAAAGATAAGGGGGATGTCATTATATAGAGCTTGGTGAGGACAGAAGACAGAGAGGTATGCCATTAATCACAGGGAAACTGTGAGGAAGGGCAATGTAAGTATAGAATATTTTGGATTTTGGTCCCAGTTATTCTAATCCTGGGAATCACTTCTGTGAATGTCAACTTTATTAACTCTTGACATACATAGATTCCTAGACATACATAGACGGTTAAAGTGAAAGGTATTTTAAAGATCATCTGGTTTACCTTCTTTGCAGTCTTTATACATTTAAATTTCTAAACCCCTTCTTTCTGTCTTTTCACCTTTAAGTAGAATGTAAGAGTTGGGAAATTAGATGAGTAGAGTTTGAAGATCTTTTATTACAAATTTTTTTTAAAAACCCATACTGTATGTGTCTCTAATTTCTTTTCCTTTGTGACCTTAATATTCCACCACTGTAGGAGGCAGAACTGGTTTGATGAAGTTCCCAATATGGTGTTTTGTGCCAATAAGTTCAGTGAAGGGTAGTGGTAACAATGAAGAGTATTCAGCCATGTCCAATTGTCTTAACTTTTCTTTCCCTCAATATTCCCATCTGTGTTTACCCCATGGTAATAGGTTTGACTTGGACTATTGTCTGTGTTCATATAGATCAAATCACAGAATTTAATGCCAGAAGAAACTTTAGAGACCATCTATTGTAATATGAATGTTAAAGATAAGATAACTGAGATTCAGAGAGGTTATGACTTGTTCAGGGTCATATAGTCAGTAATAGTCTTGACTTGCAACCCAGCGTTCTTTTCCATACAGCACAGTACTTCCCTATTTGAACTTGGAAAAAAGAAAGCATAATGCTCCTTTCCTTCTTATGGGAGTATTATACACAGTCCTTTTAAGATATTCAAAGGATATTATTAAATATAAATTGTTTACAAAGAACCTAACTTCAAACTTTTCCTTTTCAGTTATAATCCTTTATTGTTTCTCCCTAAGAATTTTAAATACATAACTGCTCATAGATGTTCAAGCTCAAGTCTGACCATGTTACTCCCCTACTTAGAAATCTTCAGTGGCCCTGTCACTTCTATGGTGAAATATAATAATTGGACATGTAATATCGCTTATGGTAGATCTAGTCCTAACCTGCCTTTCTAGGCTTGTTTCATAACTTTCACATATCCAGTCTCTTGCCAAGTTTTATCATTCCTACCTTTACAGCATCGTTTTTTATAATTCCCTTTGTCTCTCCATGAACAGTCATTGCCTTGGGACAGGCTGTTATCACCTTATGCCTGGACTGTTGGCAACAGTCTTCTGGTTGAGCTTCTTGCCTCAAGCCTCTTTTCACTCCATTCCAGTCTCCATTCAGCTGCCAAAGTGGTTTTTGTATGACCGTGTCACTCCCCTATTCAGTAAACTCCAGTGACTCTCAGTTACTTCTAGATCAAGTAAAAAATGCCCTGGTTAGCATTTAAAGTCCTTCATACCCTGACCCCTTCCTATCTTTCCAGTCTTCTTACATGTCATTCCACTCTACATATTATATGATCCAGTGACACTGATCTTTGTGTTGTCCTTTGCACATGCTGCTCTGTCTCCTAACTCTTGTACCTTTTTTTGACTGCCTCCCATGCCTGGAATGCTCTTTTTCCTTATCTTTGCCTTCTGCCTTCCCTGGCTTCCTTCAGGACTCAGCTAGACTCACCTTTGGCAGGAGGTCTTTCTAGGTCCTTCTCATTGCTAGTATTTTCCTTCTGAAATTACCTTCCATCTACTTGGTATATATTCTATATATACATAGTTATTTACTGTTTTCTTCTCCTTTAGAATGTGAGCTCTTTGAGAGGGCTGCGATTTTGCTTTTCTTTATTAAGCACTTAGTGCTGTGCCTAGCACATAGTAGGCACTTAATATATATTGATTGACTTATTTGAATGACTTTGTATATTTTGCATACTAACTTACTTGCTGTTCCCAGAATTCCTGCCTCCATGGCTTCCCTCAAGTTTTTTAACTATCCCATATCCCTAGAATACTGAGCTCCTCGTCTTAAAATTCTTAGCTTCCTTTAAGATTCATCTCATGTTATATATCTCTTGGAGGGTAGTGTTGGACCCTAGTCTAGTTGTTAATGTTCCTTTACCTGTGCACATGTTATATCTCTGCTCCTACCTTCCCCCTCCAATAAAATGAATGCAAGGTATTTGAAGGCACAGATCATTTCAGATTTTCTTTGTATATTCAACACCTAGAGTAGTACTTGGCA
This sequence comes from Potorous gilbertii, assembly GCA_028658325.1. NCBI lineage: Eukaryota > Metazoa > Chordata > Mammalia > Diprotodontia > Potoroidae > Potorous > Potorous gilbertii. The sequence goes on from CM053769.1 coordinate 668,009,312, forward strand.
TAGAATAAATGGTTTGGGTTTCATTGAATTGCAAATGTGTGATTTATTGTTCAGAAGAATTAAATTTTGAAGTGCCTGAAATTAAAAGTTTGTTTTTAATATGGATTATTATTTTTTTTAACTGAATTGTTCTACTTGTTACGGAGTTAAATTTCCAGCTTCATCCCATGCTTTAGAGTCTGTCTTGAAGAACATCTCAAAAATTAGAAAGATCTTTGTATTGCAATATTCATTTGAATATTATTGAAATATCACTTAAAGCTTTCTTAAAAATATTTCGTTTCAGATGCAATACCTAGTTCAGACCAGATTCGAATAGCTCCATCTTTGAAAAGCCAAAAAGGATCAGTCTGGACAAAGACAAAAGCTTCCTTTGAAAACTGGGAGGTTGAGGTGACATTTCGAGTCACTGGAAGAGGACGAATTGGAGCTGATGGCCTAGTATGAAATTTTGTTTAACTTATAAAATGTTCATAAGAATATACTTCTAGTGTCCTAAATCTTACTGTACTTTATTAACAGGCAATTTGGTATACCGAAAACCAAGGCTTGGAAGGTCCTGTGTTTGGATCAGCTGATAATTGGAATGGTGTTGGAATTTTCTTCGATTCATTTGACAATGATGGAAAGGTATGTTTCATTAACAGAGTAATATACTTTTAATATCATAATATGATATGATAAGCTATAATGTAATAACCATGATAGCTAACGTTTATTATGTATATTAAATTTTCTGAGTATATTTTCTCATTTAATCACAGTAACTTTGTGATTTTGATAGTTATTATTCCCATTTTGCAGATGACTTGCCCAGAGTCACATGGCTACTAAGTTTCTAAGAAGCTTTTGAACCCAAGACTTTCTAATTCCAAGTCTAGGACTTGGTCTTTTAAGCCATGCTACTACCTGTTATGACAGCGAAACTGAGTATTAGTTTTTTCAGGAGTATCATAAATGGGACATAATTTTATACTTTAAAAATGTGTTTGCCATACATAATAGTAGTTTATTATATGAAGAAACCTAGGAAAGACTATTCTAAATCACTGGTAATAAGAGGAATGCAAGTCAAAACCATTCTATGGTTTCACCTCTTGCTGAGCAAATTGTAAAAGGTGACAAAAGATATCAGTGTTAGAGGAATTGTGGAAAAACAGGTTCCCTGAGATGTTGTTGGTTGAGCTGAAAATTGGTCCGGCCATTTTGGAAAGTGTTTGTACAGTAACTAAGAGATTCTGCTGTTAGGTATAGATCCATATGGAATGAGTGATTTAAAAATAAAGTACCATATACCTCTGTTCATAGCAATACTTTCTATAGTAGCCATGATATAGAAATAGAATAAATGTTCATCATTTGGAAACCATAGTATAGTACATGAATGTAATATAGTAGTACTGTGCGGTAAGAAACAATGATCATGAATCATGCAAGGAATTAGATTTATATGAACTTATGTGAAAGTAAAATAAATAAAATGAGGAAAACTAGAAGACATGACTACCGTATTGACAATGACAAAAACTAAAACCAAAATCTGTGAAATTATAATCTTCAATCTTAGCCTCAAAGAAGAGACAATTTGGAGATTGGGGCCTGTGGAGGTGTGGGGCACTGCTTATGACATAAGTCCAACATTATATGAATAGTATATATGTTATATAAGGGATGTGTGTGTATGTGTAATATGTAAATTTGACATTAGACTTGAGTGATAGGTTTGGTTTTGTTGAACTGGGTGGGGAGCAGGGGTGTTCCTTTTTAAAAATTCTTCGTTATAAGGTATGGCTCCCTGAGAGATAAAGAGGGAAATAAGGTATTGGTAAATAAAGGTAATATAAAAACAAAAATTTTTTAAGTGTTTTATGGTTAACAAAGGGCTCTCAACTTATTTGATGCTTATGACAGTCCTATACAGTCAGCAGAACAGGTGCTACTTTTCCACATTTTATAGAATAGGAAACTCAGTTCAAGAGAGGTAGATTAATTTGCCTGTGGTCATACAACTAGTAAGCAGTAGGAACCTCCCCCACACCTCAGGTCTTCTGGCTTCAAGCCCAATAATCTTCCAGTGTACCATACTCTCCACAGAATCTCAAGGGTTTAATCATTATCTAAGAATAGACAATTATAGGAACACAAAGCCAGAGTTGTGTATTCATTGGGTGCTAATAAATGTTAATTAATAAGTGTTCTGATATTATCTACAGTTCTTTAGATGCTGACTCTAATGTTCTGGACTCAGTGGTTCTGTCTTTCTTCTGTCAACAAGCACGGAATTTATAGTTTCTGTTTCTAGTGCTTTACCCACCAAAGTTCTTTCCCACCTAGTTTGGGTTGATGCTAATTTTTATTTCTTTTGCCCTCCTGCTTTCCCCCTTTAAAGTTTTTTTGGTTTTTTGCAACACAATCATGTCGTCATCTGCTTCTCCCTTCCAATAGAATCCTTCTTTGTGACAAAGAACCATTTTGGGAAGTATTCAGCCAAGCAAAACTGACAAACATACAGCAACTGACAGACAAGCATATAGAATAATGCACACCCTAGATCTCTGATGAGATACTGAGAGAATGGTGGTATGTTTTATTATCCACCTTAGGGACCAAAGTTGGTCATAGCAAATAATCTGGGTTAGTTCCCTTTTTGATTGTTTATTGGTTTAAATGATTATTGCAATCATACTGTATATTCGTCTTATAGTTCTGCATACTTCATTCTGTATTAGTTTATATCAGCCTTTCTAGTTCTCTGAATTCCTCAAGATGATTGTTTCTTATACTATGGTAATAGTCCATTTTATATATATACACATACCACAAGCTGTTCAGTCATTGTCTTGTTAATAGGCACTCACATTGTTTTCAGTTTTTGTACCATAGTGATGCTATAAATATTTTAGGAAATGTGGGACATTTAAATCTTGGATCTCCTTGGGGTTTGTTCTATTTAGCGGGATTCCTGAGTCAAAGGGACAATTTAGCCTCTTTTTCTCTCACAATTCAAAATTATTTTCCAGAACACTTGGTCCAATTCATAGCTCCACCAATAGTATGTTAATGTACCTGCCTTCCCATAGCTTTGACAGTACTGACTTTCAGTTTTATCATCTTTGGCAATTCAGGAGAAAGGTGAAAGATGTGAGGGTTTTTTTTTTAATGAGTTGGAGCATTAAAAATTATAATTATTGATCATTTGCATGTCTTCTTTTTTGAAAATTGTTAATATCCTTTGACTTAGCGATTGGGGAATGACTTTTGGTCTTATTTTTGTGTCAATTCCCTATAAAACACCTTGGATTTTAGATTTTGTAAGAGATATTTTTTTTACAAAGCATTCTCCCCTATTCATTAGTTTTCTTACTCTAATTATATTAGTTTTATTTGGGCAAAAAGCTTTTGAATTTTTGTCTGTTTTGCCTTTTGAGATCTTCTGTCTCATTTTGGTTATGTATTCTCTCCAAATTGTAGTTCTCCTCTTGTTTTCTAGTTTGTTTTATCCTGTGACCTTTTCCATGCAGATTAATTATCCATTTAGAGCTTATTGATACTGTACTGTTTTTTAAATCATCCCATTCCTTCTCTTTAATTTTTGATTGTTTAAGAATTTTTACTGTTGATCACCTCATGAATCCCTAAAGGAGTCAAAAATAATAGAGGGCAAAGTTAAAAAGTTTTAGATGTTTTAAAAGCTATCCTAGACTTATGCAAATGTAAAGGGGAACTAGTCTGTTTTTTTTATAGCTCTTCTGCTGTTATCTGAACACTTAACTCTCCTACTCACGTACTCCTTCATATCTTGTCTCCAGAATCTCCCAGCCCAGAACCATTTGGGTTTAGCTTGTCTTAATTCTCATGTTTCGTGTTGACAAAGCTACTAAGTTTCTCAGGCCTTTTAAAACCTGTTTCCCTGTATTGCCTCCTGGTGTGGGGTAGTTGACTTCTTGTATTTTCTTCCCCCTTACCCGCCTGCTAAGAAAAGGGATTTGCAGGGTGGTGTGGTAGAAAGAACATTGTCTCTGGATTTGAATCTTAGCTCTGCCTCTTAGTACATGGATGATCTTGGGCAAGTTCCTTAGCCTCTGTGGGTCTTAGTTTTCTTTTTACAAAGTGAAAAGGTTGGGCTTGATGTCCCCTGATATCTCTTCCAGCTCAAAATCTGTGGTCTTATGAATTCTTTCCTAGACTTTAGACTCACTGCAAGACAGAGTCTCTTTTGCCTTGAATCTTAATGGCTTTTGACCCATTTGAAGATCTAGGATCACTTGTTTCCCTGATCAAGAAAATCCTTTCTTATCTGGCCCCTCAGATTGTTCAGGTCCTGTGCTCGAGGATATCATACTACCAGGCAGTCATTTCCATCACCAGGTCTTGTGAGATCTAACTTGTCCTTGATCTGTTATACTTTTTTTACTCTTTGGTTTTCAGGAAGTGAAGGTAGAAGTTGATAATTACAACTAGTTCTGCCCATTAAGGGAAGCCTAACATCTTTCTGTTGTTAGTCTGGCATCTGAACTTCTATTTCTTTGTAGAATCACATGGCTAGTAGTTAGGCTGTACCTTCCCTGTGCTATCTTCTTGCAGGGGTCTTCAAAAATTTCAACTACTTCCCTGTTCAAAGTTTGTGGATCTCTGTTGGGCATCCCACCAGGTTCCTGTTTCTAGTCTTACTCCAGAGGTAGAAATGAGATAACACACCTATATTTTGTTTAATTCATGAGCCTGGTTCAGATAACCTTCTCTGCTCACTTCCCTGTGTTCTCAGGTTAACAACTCATTCTCACATGCCCTCACTCTCCCACCATCCCATAGATGGAGTGATTTTCTAGAATCCATGTTGCCAACAGAAGACTTCCCTCTTTCAAACTATTTAATACTTACTAAAATTAAAAAATGTTTGTCCTACCCTATGCTTGCTCTTCTTTCCTGCCTAGTAAGGACATGTTAAAATATGTATAGATGTGTGTATGTATGTTTATATTTATTTATGCTAACATTAATTTAAATAAAATAGTTCACTTTTGTTATCAATATGTGTGCATGCTGAATGGTTAGTACACATTTTATAAACGTATTTCTAAATTCAACTTGCTGGCCAACATGTTCAGGCTTATATTTCTGATAATTCAGTTAGGAATCTTCCATTCTATCAGGAGACACATATAACTAGTTACAAATTATATACTACACAATTGTATAGGTGGGGAGTTGAGAAAGATGTGATGTAACTAGAGGCCAGCAGTTGGTTTCTGTTTTTGAATAGCCAGTAAGCTAAGAATGGTTTTCACATTTTAAAATATTTCGTTGTGTTTAAAAATGTGAAAACCATTCTTAGGTCATTGGCCATATTTTGACCCTCAAATCATAGTTGATCCCAGTTGTAGAAAGGAGTAGTTGAGCTTTATCTTGAAGGGAGGATTTTGATGAGGTCAGGGTGAGGAAGAAGTATGTTCTGGGATAGCCAGTACAAAGGAGCAGAGATGGGAGATGGAGGTGGAATAAAGTGGAATAAAGAGGTTGGTTTGACTGTCTTATAGTATATAGGAAGGGAAGTGGGGTCTAATAAGAGTAGAAAGGTAGGATGGGTCCAGGTTGTGAAGTATTTTAAAAGCCAAATAGAGGATATGATACTTTATCAGAGGCAGTAGGCAACTGAGATTATTGTGTAGAGAGTGATATGATCAGATCTGTGCTTAAGGAAAATCACTTTGGCAGCAAGGTAGAGGGTAGATTGAAATGGGGAAGACTTGAAGCAGGAAGACCAATTACATTGGAATACTTTTGTTGAGAAGTGATGAGGGCCTAAACCCAATTGGGATAGTAGCTACATGAGTAGAGAAATAAGAAATGTTGTGGAGGTGAAAATGACAAGATTTGGCAGCCAATTGGATGTGTTAGATTAGGGAGAGTAAGGAGTTGAAGATAATGCTGAAGTTACAGACCTGGGAGACTAGGAAAATGGTGCATTTGACAAAAATGAGGAGTTTGGAAGACATGGGTTTGGGGGAGAAGATCAGTAAGTTCTGTTTTTGACAGTTTGTTTGAGATGTCTCTGGGACATCCACTTTGAAATGTTCATTAGGCAGTTTATGATATGGGACTGAGTCTCAGAGAGGGGCTGAATTTATAGATCTGAGATTTATATGAGTAGATGTTATAATTAAAGTGGTGATTTTCTAATGAAGTCACAGAGGTGAGTAGAAAGAGGGTTCAGGACAGGGCCTTGGAGAAAACACAGTTAAGGAGCGTGGTGTAAGTGATGAGCCAATAAAGAAGGCTGTTGTTCAGTCATTTCAGTTGTGTCCAAATCTTCATGATACCATTTGGGGTTTTCTTGGCAGATACTGGAGTTAGTTTTGCCATTTCCTTCTCCAGCTCATTTTACAGATGAGGAAGTCGAGGCAAAAAGGGTTACATGCCTTATCCAGGATTACACAGTTAGTGTCTGAGGCCAGATTTGAACACAGAAAGATGAATCTTCTTGACTTCAGGTCCAGCTCTCTGTCATTGCGCTACCTAGCTGCTGTAAAGAAGACTGAGAAATGGTCAAACAGGAGGAGAATTAAGAAAGAGAAGTGTCCTTCTCCCATACCCCCTCCAGAAAAAAAAACAAACCAGAAAAGAGGGTATTTCATGGTGTAAGATGCAGCCGAGAAGTCCAAAAAGGTAGGACTATGGAAAAACCCATCAGATTTAGCAATTAAGACTTCATTGGTAAATTTGGAAGAGGTAATTTAAGTTGAATGATGAGATTAGAAGCCATATTGAAAGGATTGAAGAGTAAGAGGAGACAATTGTAGATAATTTTTTTCTAGGAATTTGGCTGAGAAAGTAACGAGAGATAAGACAGTACCTTGAGGAGATGATAGTATAAATAATTTTTTTTTAAGGCTGTAAGAGATATGAGAAAGTCTGAAATTAGCAAAAAATGAAACAGTAAATAGGAGAAGTTGAAGATTATAGAGAGAGGTGGGGATGGTTCAAGGGTCACTCATGGAGAAGACTAGAGAAAATGGAATCAAGGGCACGTATAGAGGGTCTGAATTTTCTGTGGTCACTTGACAAGAAAGGGCAACTTCATCGGAGCCTGGAGACAAGGAAAAAATGGAATGTGTTTTCTGGGGGTTTTGAAATGAGGAGAAGGGCACAAGGGACCTCAGTAAATACCTTCAATTTTTTCAGTAAAGTAAGAGACAGTGCCCTCAGCTGAGAGTGGGGGTGGTGATGTGGGACACCTTGAGTGAATGTTTGAAATAACTTCTTTGGGGAATCATTTTCTTTTCTGAAAGTATTTATTTAGTGCTTATCATGGGTTCTGATGATGTAAATATTATCAAAATAAAGTTTTGCACAAAGGGGTGCATTTTTCTCAAAATTCATGTAGCTTTGCTAGAATTAACTTAGGCACATGTATTCTTAATCTGTTTCCTCTTCAACCCTGCTCTGCCAGTCATCACCTGCCTCATGTTTCTTCAGTTTTTTTCCTAGTTTTTAGTTCCTTCATTTCTTCCTGTAAACATTATAGGGTCCTCCCCCTGTCCTTTATAAACAAAAACAAAACCTACTGTTGACCTTGTTCCGTGATGCCTAAATCGCATTGTTCTAAACAACCTTTTATTTTATTATTATTATTTTAAAAATTTATTATGTTTAGTTTTCAACATTCATTTCCACAAAATTTTGAGTTCCAAATTTTCCCTCCCTGTCTCTTCCCTCCCCCCATGCCAAGACACCAGGCATTCTCATTACTCCTTCCCCCATCTGTCTCTCCCTTCTCTTATTCCCATCTCCTCTATTTTCTTGTAGGGCAAGAAAGATTTCTATACCCCATTACCTGGATTTCTTACTTCCCAGGTACATGTAAAAACAGTTTTTAACATTCGTTTTTAAAACTTTGAGTTCCAGATTCTCTCTCTTCCTCCCTCCCCACCCATCTCCACTGAGAAGGCAATCAGTTCAATATAGCTTGTACATATGTAGTTATGCAAAAGACTTTCATAAAAGTTACGTTGTGAAAGACTATATTTTCCTCCATTCTATCCTGTCCACATTTATTCTATACTCTCTTTTGACCTTGTCCTTTCCCTAAAGTGTTTACTTCAAATTACTCTCTCCTCCCATTTGCCCTCCCTTCTATTATCCCCCACTCACCCCACATATCCCCTTCTCCCCTACTTTCCTGTAGTGTAAGAGATTTTCACACCAAATTTGAGTGTGCATGTTATTCCCTCCTTAAGCCAGATGTTATGAGAGTACATTTCTCTTTTTCCCTCTCCCCTTCTCCCTTTTCCCCTCCACCGAAAAAGCTTTTTCTTGCCTCTTTTATGAGAAATAATTTGCCCCATTCCATTTCTCCCCTTCTCCACCAAATATATTCCTCTCTCATCCCTTAATTTTATTGTTTTAGATAGCATCCCTTCCTACCCAGCTTACCCTGTGTCCTCTGTCTATTATATGTATATAATCCCTGTAACTACCCAAATACTGAGAAAAGTCTCAAGAGTTACAAATACTGTCTTTCTATGTAGGAATGTAAACAATTCATCTTTAGTAAGTCCCTTATGATTTCTCTTTCCTGTTTACCTTTTCATGCTTCTTTTGATTCTTGTATTTGAAAGTGAGATTTTCTATTCAGATCTGGTCTTTTCATCAAGAATGCTTGAAAGTCCTCTACTTCATTGAATTACCATTTCTTCCCCTGAAGTGTTATACTCAATTTTGCTGGCTAGGTGATTCTTGGTTTTAATCCTACCTCCTTTGAATTCTGGAGTATCATGTTCTAAGCCCTTCGATCCCTTAATGTAGAAGCTGCTAAATCTTGTGTTAACCTGGATTGCATTTCCCCAATACTCGAATTATTTCTTTCTGGCTGCTTGCAATATTTTCTCCTTGACCTGGGATTTGGCTACAGTATTCCTAGGAGTTTCTCTTTCTGGATGTCTTTTAGGAGGTGATCTGTACATTCTATCAATATTTATTTTCCTTGATAATTTCATGAAAGATGATGTCTAGGCTCTTTTTTTGATCATGGCTTTCTATTAGTCCCATAATTTTAAAATTGTCTCTGCTGGATCTATTTTCTAGGTCAGTTGTTTTTCCAATGAGATATTTTTGTTAGCTATTTTTTCATTCCTTAGATTTTGTTTTATAATTTCTTGATTTTTCATAAAGTCATTAGCTTCCATTTTGCTCCGTTCTAATCTTTAAGGAATTCTTTTCTTCAATGAGCTTTTGTATCTCCTTTTCCATCTGGCCAATTCTGCTTTTTAGAGCATCCTTCTCCTCATTGACTTTTTGGATCTCTTTTGCCATTTGGGTTAGTCCATTTTTCAAAGTGTTATTTTCCTCAGCATTTTTTTGGGTCTGTTTTAGCAAACAGTTGACTCGTTTTTCATGATTTTCTTGCATCCCTCTCATTTCTCCTCCCAGTTTTGGCTCTAGTTCTCTTACTTGATTTTCAGAATCCTTTTTGAGCTTTTCCATGACCTGAGACCAATTCATATTTTTCTTTGAGGCTTTGTTGAAGGAGCTTTGACTTTGTTTTCTTCTGTTTGCATGCTTTGGTCTTCCTTGTCACCAAAGTAAGATTCTGTAGTCTGATTCTTTTTCTCGGTTTTTGCTCATTTCCCCAGCCACTTACTTGACTTTTGAGATCTTTGTCAAGGTAATTCTCTGCTTCCAATGGGGGTGGGGGGGGTGTGTGCTGTCAGCTACTTGATGCTACCACAATCTGTGGGCCTAGAGCTCCAGAAACAATGGCTGCAGCTGCCTCTGCTGCTGCTGCCTCAGGCTCCTCTGTCCTTCCCTCCTCTGGGGCTGGGGCCTGATCACTCCACTCTCCTATACTGGTCCCATAGACTTTTCCCACTGACCTTCCAGTTTATCCTCAGCGTTTTGGAGTCATGAAGTCTGGAAACCACCACAGGTGTGAGAGATTCAGTCTCCTTAAGGCCTACTCAGGTCCTGTCTGTACTGGTGACTGAGCTCTACCCCAGTGTGGTATGATAGACACTTTCCAGCCACCTTCCAGGATGTCTTGGGCTGGAGATTTGCTTTATTCCATCATTCTGTGGGTTTAGAACTATTTTTTTTACACATATTTGGCTGGGCTTGGGAGCAGCACTCTAAAAAGTGCACACTGTTACTGGGCCATCTTGGCTCCACCCCCAACAACCTTCTTTTAACTGGCAGGTTTCTAGAAAGAATAGCTTACCTGTTGTCCTCATCTACTCACTGTCCCCATTCACTCATCATCCCGATGTGTCTGGTTTCTATCCCTACCACTGTACTAAAAATGCTCACTTCAAGATCATTAGTAATCTCTTTATCACTAAACCAGTGATCTTTTTTTCTTTTTCTTATATTTATATTCTTTCCCTTCTTGCTGGCATTCCACTAGACACCTTTTTGATACACTCTCAAAACCCTTGACACCCTTGGTTTCCATCACTGTATGCTCATAAGTCTCCTACCTCACTGACCAAGCCTCTATCTCCTTTGCCATCTCTTTATCCTCATCCCATCCCTTAATGGGTATATCTCTCTAGGTTCTGTCCTTGGCCCTCTTTCCCATCTATATTTAATCAATCAGTATTTAAAAATCACTTAGTATATGCCAGGCAGTGTGCTAGGTACCAGGGAGACAAAACAAAAATCAAATAGTCCCAGCCCTTGAGCAGTTTACAACCTAGTTAGGTAGACTATATGTATCTATATAGGTATATATGCAACAGATGCAAGGTAACTTGAGGGGAAGGCCGGACAGATCATCTCAGTGGGTCAGGCATGACCTCATGTAGAAGGTAGAGTTTGAGCTGAGTCTTGAAGGAAACTAGGAATTCTAAGAGGTGGAGATAGTGAGGGTGAATTCTAGATAGGGGAGAGATGGTGCCGGAAACAAGAGATGAGGTCTCTTATGATGATCTTGTCCACTTACTTTGGCTTTGATTGTCACAAATCTGCCAACTCTATCTCTACCTCCCAACCTCTCCCCAGAATCCTGCCCTCTATTTCTAAATTCTTATCAGTCATTTCTACTTATATTGCCTAACAGGCACCTCAAAATTAATCTGTCCAATATTAATAAGTGCCCAGAATTTGACAATCCTCCTAACTTCTCTACTTCTACCAATGGATAATCATTCTCTTAGTGAACTCAGATTATGATCTTTTATTTTTAGGTGAAGGAAAGTGGGGAGCAGTAATTTGTCAAGTCTTTTCAATACTACCTTCACGGTAGTTCTCTTGTCCTTTTCCTCCTTTTCATTTTCATGGTAGAGTGGAAATTATACATCTCTGGAGTAAGAGGACTTGGGTACAAGTTCCACCTCTGTCTTTAGGCAATTGGGTGACCTCCTTGGGACTCAGTTGTCCCATCTGTAAAAAGAAGGGGTTGGACTAGATAGCCTCTGAGGTCTTTTCCAGCTCTAAATCTTTGTATGGTTTTATGACCTTAATTCAGACATTCATCTTTTCTCACTTAAACTGTTGTAGCCTTCTAACTTATCTTCTAACTCACATGCATACTGTCTCTCCTCCATTCCTATCCTTGACAATGCTGGCCCAACTCATTTTCCTAATCTACAGGGATTATTGTGTCACTTTTGAACACTAAAACTTTCTGTGAATACTGATTGCCTATGGAACAAAATGCATATACACTTTTCATCTTCTGACTCCATCTAACTTATGCTGCTTTTTCTCTTACTACTGCTCTTCATGTACATGTGGGTTTTATATCCCTTCTTCTTGTTCTGATCTCTCCTATTTCTATGTATTTTCTCAGTCTTTCTTCTCTGCCTGAAATAAAATTCTCCATTCCCGTTTCTCCATCTCAAAGAAGTTATTTTCTTGCTTTAAACCTTAGTCAGGTGTTTTCTCTTCTGTGAAACTTTGCCTGAGCTTACGTCTCCCCTTAGGGGAAAGTCAGTTCTGTAGATTACTTTTGGAATTTTGCCTGGTTCTTTACTTTGCTCTGATCTCACTATCCTTATAGCATAGTTGTTTGTGCATTTGTCTTCTCTCCCCACTGCCAACTTCATGCTCTCCATGCTTAACATAGTGCCTCACATACCACATTTCACTGCATAATTGTCACAGATTTATGCCAGTTTTTGCAAAAAATGGGATGCGACCATTATGTGAAGCTTTAAAAACTGTGCCAATTATTAGCTGTCTTTTAATTTCCACTAGTTTCACACCAACTTTTCACTGAGTGAAAACTCTTTCCACAGCTGTTTCCGTGCTGTTTAGTGAACACAATCACTTGCAGCTTGAAGCCTGCAGAATAGTTTTTACATTTACCCTGAATCAGAAAGAAATACTTCACACGTTAATATATCATTGGTAGAGGAATTGTAGTTTAGTTAGTGTAAGTCTTAACAATATTTCATGACTTACTCAGGGCGGCTTTGGCTGCCTGCCTGTTTCCCTGCCCCTTGCACCTGTGGCTCTTCATTGGGTTTAGTGGCAGTACCATTAGTGCTGCAGCACTCCAAACAAACCACACAAGTTGGCTTCCAGAAATGTATTAACGATGTGCATAAGCTGAGAGTTCTGGGCTTGTAGCTTACAATGCACAAGAGATAAATAAATCCGTGTCTATATGCCCCTGGCGAATACATTGCTGCCTTATTTACCTTTTAAGTGATATGATGAGCAGAATTATACCATGTGACAATTAGGCAGTGAAAGGTTATAAACCCAATTTTGGACTAAAAAACAAAACCACAGGATGCAACGATTATGCACTGAAATACAGTATTCTGGGTGTATTTATTGAATCGTCAGTACTTGAATTTCATGTTGCTTATAATAGTATTGACTTTTCTTAACAACTATTTAAAATTACTGTAACTCCTTCCTTTTATTAGTTTCCTCAGTAAGATTTTTGCTCAGCTAAATTAAATCTTGTACTTTGACTTTTTCACCATTATTAAAGCTAAAGGAACTGTAACTTTAAATCTTCATAATACCCAGCAAATTTTTGAACCTGTTGTTGGCATTCTGTATATACTATTTACTGTGTATATTTAGGATCAAAGCTAGTGCTTAATACTTCTATAACATCATAACTTTTTCCTTTTATTTTAAACCAGGCCTGCACAACCTGCAGCCTGAGAACTGACTTGTTGACTGAAGTGCTTTGACTGGTGCAAGGAGCTTGAGGGCCGCAGGTTGTGTAGGCTTGTTTTACTCTGTTGGTTTCCATGTGACAATTGACAGGAGTTTCATAATTATGAAAATGTCTTGGTCCTTGTGCTTCAGGAACTGTGTACCTTGAATGAGCCAGTCAGTCAGAGGGACTTAATCTGTTTCACTTGGTTGCCATCCCTTATTCCTTTAAAAAATTAAATAGTTCAGTTAAAAATAAAACAAACAAAAATACTCAACATTGAACATCAATACAAAAGGTGATTGGTAACTCCCTACATTTAATTTCAGTAGATAAGTATCATAACACTTTCTGTCACTCTGTTTAAGTCACCACTAGAATTCTTTATTCATTCTCATTTAGTTTTTCTCATGATTATCATTCTATGTATTCCATTCTCCAAGAACTCTTTTATTAATTTTTTTGCATTATTTTGCATGCGGACCTTAGCAGATAACTTTGTATTTCTCATACTGCTCAGTATTAATTGCATTGTGGCATCCTGCTAAATTAATGTTTCATATTGTTAAACATCTAGATTGTTTTGTAATTATATGTAATGTTGCATTGAAAATCTTTTGAAGATAGAGGTTTTTTAAAATTATTGTATTAATTCTCAAAGTTTATATCTCTAGTTTCTTTGTACAATTCAAGGCCTTTGGAATTAATAAATTAGCTAATAAAAAAAAGTTCAAATTTGAATTGGAAGGGATCTTAGATGTCTTCTAGACTAAGGGTTCCTAACTTTGGGATTTGTGAACTTGGTTTTTAAAAATGTTTTGTTAACTATGTCAGTATAATTGAATTTCTTTATAATGCCACATATTTTATGTTTTTAAAAATATTCTGAGAAGTTTGTAGGCTTCCAGATTAACAAATGTGTTCATGACACACAAAAAAGGTTACAGAGCCCTAATAGAGGATAATCTTTTGGTTTTTCTCATTAAGAACTTTAAAAAACACTATGTTCTGTTTATTTTGTTTTGTAGAAAAACAATCCGGCTGTGGTTATCATAGGCAACAATGGACAAATACAGTATGATCATCAGAAGTAAGTGTTTATACAATGTTTCTGACTTTTTGTCCCATGCACTTCTCAAACTCAGCATTTCCAGAATGGTTAATTATTTTTCCCTAAAATCTACCTCACTTTTGAACTGCCTGATATCTTTTGAGACTGCCAGGTTTCCAGCCATTCAGCCTTCACCACCGTGAAGTATCCTTGATATTCTTCCTGAGTCCAGTGATTCAGTCAGTTGCCAATTCTTGTCTAATTTACTGCCACTATACCTCTAACATTCACCTTGTTTTCTCAAATAGCTACTGATCTAGAACAATTGTCATTGCCTCTGACTTGGACTATTTGCAGTAGCCTTGTAATTGGTCTGTCTACCTCAAGTATCTCCCCTCTCCAGGCACTCTTCCACAAAGCTGCCATAGTGATGCTGTAGAGCTGAGGTCTGTTCATGTCACTCCTCTACTTGGTAAATTCTGTGAACTCCCTGTTACCTCTAGGATAAACTACAATGATACTTCTCATTACCATTTTATTATATAATCTGACTCCAACCTATTCTTACTTCACGTTAATTCCCTTCACATACTCTGATGTCCAGCCAAAATGGACTGTTATTCAAACGTGATATCCAATCTCTGTATCTTTGAGTAGGCTGTCTCTCCTGTCTGGAATACATCCTCTCCTCATTATACTTTGTAGAATTTCTACCTTCCTTCAAAGATCAGGTCAAATGCTACTTTCCTACATGAGACCTTTCTTTATTTTATCCAGAGTGCCAATGCCTTACTCCCAAAATTACCATGTGTTGACTTTTTATATCCTTATTTATATACATGTGGCACCCTTTCCTCCTCCATAGACATAAGCTTGAAGACAAGAAGTATTTAACTTTTGTTTCTGTTTTCTCAGTGCCTCTCATATAGTTAATGTCTAATAAATGAGTGATTGCTTTAGTTTTACAAATTTGAACATTTTCTAAAAAAGAAACGATGAGGTTTTTGTTCCTCTTTAAAAAAATTTTTTTTTTCAAAAGAAAGCCACAATCAGTGATCTGGGTTTAAAATCCTCACTTTTGTTATTCAGTTCTATTTTAAGTTACATTGGTGAATTGCCTCCGTTTCTAAACATAAAATTTTCATACTTTTTTAATACAAATATCAGCAATCATATGTCATCTTTTGGCTATGTGAGATTTGTTGCAGCTTATAATAGTTCTTAGTAATGAGATTAGGCTGATAGTCATATGTTGTTGCTTTAATCCTCAGAAAGATGTTGGCAAAAATAGGGTTATGCCTATAAATGTAGATCTTAAAACAAATTGATCAGTAACAAATTGATCAGTAAAACGAGTATAATACTTCATTGGATCTTTAAAAAATTTCTTTTTATTCTAGTCTTAAATTCCCAAAAAGAGCATTTTTCATATACAAATTAGAACATTAAAGAAAGGTTGTAGATGAAGCAGTGGCTATTTACTGCAAGCTTTTTTAAAACAAATATGCAGTGAATTCGGCATATTACTTTCAAAGTTGTTCCACTTGTCTGTGCTTCATTCTGAACTTCATACTCTGCACTTTTCACAGTGTTTCCATGGCTCTCTTATTTTCTTTTCTTTTTCTTTCTTTGGGGGGCAAAGGGGCTTTACCATCAATAACCTCCCCTTACCCTCATTAGATTACAGTAGGGAAAAAAAAATCACATTATAAAATGTAAACATCTTCAAGCAAAACAGATCCACCTGGTTTCTGTGACCAAAAATGTATTTTAGATTCCTTACCATGAGTCTTTCGCACCTCTTTGTTGCGAGATAGGTAATATGCTCCATATGATAGGACCTCTGACAATATTGTTGGTGGTTGTTTTTATCAGAGTTCTTAATTCCCTCATTTCTTACAGTGTCATTGTAGAAACTGTTCTCTTGGACTGACTTATTTCACTCTGTGTAAGTTCATACTTCCCAGAATTCCCTGGAATTATCTCATTATTTCTTACACTATAATAATATTTCACCACATTCATATAACACAGTTTCTTTAGCCATTCATTTTATGCCAATTTGAGTCAATTTCCTTTCCATTTGTTGAACATCCTTTTAATTTATAGTTCTTTTTTTCCCTTTTACTCTCCACTCAGGATCAGGAAGTTTTTCTTAAGGATCTTCCCTCTCTTTTATCAGCCTCCCTCTTGACTCCACCATCTTCCACCCTCACTTGTTTCCCTTTTGAGTTTGATATTTCTGTATGAAAGATTGTGTGTGTGTGTGTGTGTGTGTGTGTGTGTGTGTGTGTGTGTGTGTGTGTGTAGTTGAGTGTGTGTGTGTACATGTGTGTATATATGCACAAGCACACATTCTTGCTTGCCCATCCCTTTTCATTCATTCTAGTTATAAGAAATAGCAAGCTCCACCCACTTTTTTGTTTTTCTCCCATGTTTTTTATTTCATTAACTATTTCTCAATTACATGTAAAAGAAATTTACATTCTTTTTTTAAAAAAATTTTGTTTCAAATTCTCTCCCCTCCCTCCTCTACCCCTTCCTTGAGAAGCAAGTAATTTGCTATAAATTATACATGTGAAGTCTTGCAAAACATGTTTTCATATTAGCCATATTGTGTAGGAAAACAGACAAATAAGTAGAAAAAAGTATGCTTCAATCTACGTTCTTTGAGTTTCAGAGCGCTGGGTCTTTACGGTTTTCTGTGGTATTTCAGGACAAAATACTGGGGGCCTTGGAAGCCCTGAACCTGAGTTCTTTCTATCTGAGTAATGCCATGCCTGGACTAGCTGCCTCAGCCTTATTAACTTCTAAGTTACCTTTCTTGGTTTCAGACCATCTTCCCACAAGGGAACCCTCCACTCACTCCTTAGTATTTAGAACTCTGTAGTTCATGTGCCTGGTCAGTCTCTGGTCAAACTAAGGGACTTCTAGCTTTTTGTCCTGTGCCAAGTTACCTGTGCTGAGTTACTTGGGAGGGGAGGTCCTTTTCTTTTTTGCATTTAGGTTTGTGGCTGATGTTTTCTGCAATTCTGAAGTGGTCTTTGGTTTTCTTAAGCATTATTCAGTTAGATGTGATTTTTTAGGGTTTTTCTGAAGTAAGTGTATGAGAACTGGGTAGTCTGCCTCCATTCAGTCAACCATCTTAATTAGATATCTATATTTGGTCTTAAGGCTGACTTATTTAAGAATTACTAAGTGGATTACAAAGCTTATTGATGTAATAATATTAAAATATTTTACTTCTTTAAAGAGTCTAATTTATAGTGTTGTAACTTTGTTTTTACTTTAGTGTTTTCTCTACTTGCACACAAATTATTTTTGCTCTTCATTTTTAAAGATGGAATTTCCTAAGTTTTTTTGTTTTTCTGTCCCTTTCTCTCCATACTACAGTGATGGTGCTAATCAAGCTTTGTCAAGTTGCCAGAGGGACTTTCGTAATAAGCCATATCCTGTCCGGGCAAGGATTACATATTACCAGAAAACCTTGACAGTAAGTAATGGCATTTAACAGTGCTGATAGTCATAGTTGACATTTAGACATTTAACACTTGGAAATGACTTTCTATACATTTTCATTTTAACCTCGTGACAACCCTATGAGGTAGATACTACAGGTGTTATTACACCCATCGTACAGAGGAGGAAACTGAGACAAAGGACTTACCTATAGTCACCTAGTAAACGTGGGAGGCAGAATTTGGACCCAACTCTTTCTGACTCCCAGGTCTAGCATTTTAGTGATTAACGCCATGCTGCTTTTGCAGGAATGACATGAACATATGCTTAGGAGATGACTTTCTCTGTATCAGGTCTTTGATGAGAATGAGATCTTTATTGGTAGCCATTTTTGCTGAAGAGATAGAGATGATTCTTCTCCTTGCCAAGTCCAAGCTCTCTACTTGGGCCCTTTTCCATCCCTTTCTCTCTCTCTTCTGGTAGAGAGAGAGAGAGAGAGTGTGTGTGTGTGTGTGTGCGCACGCACATGCACAAGCATACATCTCCCATCTCCCTCTCCTCCACCCCTATACATACACATTCCTCATCTTTTTTTCTTTTTCATCTTTAGTCTGTCCCTCTCTACTGGCTCCTTCTTTGTTGCCTATTAACATCCCAGTTCTCTTCCGTCCTTTAAAAACCTTCATTTGACTGTATTATAAAGTGAGGCTCACTTGACCTATATCCTTTTTCCTTTGATTCCACAACCAGACTCCTAAAAAAAGTTTGTTTATACTTGTTGCTTCCACTTCTCAACTCCTTGCAGTATGATTTCCAACTAGATCACTCAATTGAAACTGCTGTCTCTAAAATTACAGTGATCTCTTACTTGCCAAGTGTCATAGCTCTTTCTTAGTTCTCATCATTTTGGACCTCTTTGCAACATTTGACACCTTGGACTACTCTCCTCACTCTGGTTTACATGACACTGTTTCTGGTCACTCTTTGGTCTCTTTTGTAGGATCGTAATCCATATTATTCCCCCAGTTGTGGTTATACCCCATGCCTCTGTTCTGGGCCCTCTTCTCATCCTGTGCTTTTTCTTCTGGTGATCTCATCCTGCGTTTAATTATCATCCTTATCCGGATGAATCCTGGGTCTATATAGTCTGACCCATTCTCTTTCCTGAGCTCAAGTACCATATCACCAACTGCCTATTGGACATTTCAACATGTCCAAAACGGAACCTATGTTTCTTTCTAAATGTGCCTTCTGAATTTATTTCTGTCAAAGATTTCTCAGTCATTCAGGTTCATAACTGCAGTCATCCTTGACTCCTCATCCCACATGTCTGATCAGTTGCCAGATCTGGTTCATTCTACTTATACAGGATCCCTATATTCACACAGCTACCAGTCTTATTACCCCTTTGCTGGATTCTTATAACAGTCCCCTAATTGTTCTTCAAATGTCTTTTCTCTCTTTTCTATCTGACTATGCCACTCTTCCCTGCTTATTAAACTCTGGTGGTTTCCTTTCTCCTCTAGGATCAAATCTCATCTCCTGTATTTGATTGTTAAGCACCTACTATGGGCCAGACATACTAGGTATTAGAGATATAAGGGGAAAAAATGTCACAGTCCCTGCTATCAAAACGTTTATGTTGGTCTGGCCTGGGGTGAGGGTGTGTGATTAGGGAGCATGACCACACACAAACATACATATGTATACATATATGTATAAACAAGACAAATACAAGGAAATTTGGGGTGGGGGAAGGCACTTAGAAGTTGTGAGGAATCAGAAATACAAACTCTGATAGCAGGAACTGTTTCTTTTTTCCTTTGTTTCCCTGCTATCTAACACAGTTACTGAGACATAGTAGGTACTTGAAAAATGCTTTTGAGTAATGGATTATGCACAACTGGGGAATGAGAGCAGTGAATACTTTTCATAACACTCAGGATCTACAGTTAAGTAAGTATAAACATAATGTCTTACACTAGAATTTAAAAAAAAAATCTGCTTCCTAAGTTCAGAGTGGAAGAAGCATCGCTTATCATTATTGAGACTGAAAAAGGTCTTAGGGTTTTGATAGACTGCAGGCTCAGTATGAATAAGCAGAGTAATATGGCTGTCCAAAAGTATAGTTTTGGGCTGCATGAAGAGAAGCATGGCTTCCAGGAATAAGGAGTATTCTGTACAGTTCTGTATTCTGTCCTGGTTAGACAACCTTTGGAAAATAGTGATAATCAGAAAACATTTATTTTGTGCCTACTGTGTGCCAAGCACTTTGCTAAGCACTGAGGAGACAGAATGAGGCAAAAGACATTCTGCTCACAAGTTACTTACAGTTTAGTGGAGGCGATATCAAACAGATATATACCAACAGGCTATATTCTGGATAAATAATTAGCAGAGGGACAGCCCTAGAATTAGGAGGGTTTGGAAAAGGGTTCCAGTAGAAGATGGGATTTTAGTTGGGCCTTAGAGGAAGCCAAGCAAGGCAGGAGGTAGAGGTGAGGAGGGAAAGCATTCCAGGCATGGGAGGACAGCCAGAGAAAATGCCTGGCTCTGAGAGATGGAATGTATTAATCATGGAACAGTCCAGGAGGACAGTGTCACTGGATCAAACTGGGAATAAAGTATAAGGACCCTGGGAAAAGTAAGGAGGGGGCCAGATTATGAAGGGCCAAATGAAATGACAAAAAAATTTTGTATTTGATTCTGGAGGTGATAAGGAATCAGTGGAGCTTATTGAGCAGGGTGTGTTATGGACAGACAGGATGTGTAGTAAAAGTCACTTTGACAACTTTGTGGAGGATAAATTGCATTTGAGAAAGACTGAGGCAGTGAGACCAGGTACAAATTATTGTAGCCATCTAGCTGAGAGGTTATAAGGATCTGAACTAGAGTAGTAGCTGTGTAGAAAGAAATGAACAGATGCAAGTGATGTAGAAGTAAGAAAAATTTTGGAAACGTATTGATATATGGGTGAGAGGGAGAGTGAGAATTTCGAAGGTGATACTAGGTTTGTGAGTTGTTGTAGGGATGGTGATGCTTTCAGCATATATAAAATCCTCTATCACAATGTGTGTGTGTGTGTAGTATAAGTTCACAATTAAAAAATGAATTTTTTAGAAGTAATAGGGCAGTTAAGAGAGCTGGTGAATTTGAAGGAAAAGATAAATGTAATGAATTCTGCAATCTGTCAGAACGCATTCCTGCCTCCTCACTCTGCTCTGTTCTACCTAAAATGAAAAACAGGGGAAGCAGGGCACTTACTCATTAGTCACAACCCTTAGCATAGAGCCTGTCCACTGTGAAGGGCACTTGCCAAAGCCAAATTATGACCTGAGGGACAGAGGAGGAGTATGCTGAGAGACAGAAGTATACTTTTCCCAGGGGCCTCCATGAAGCTGCTGCTGCTGGTCTTAGTGTAATCACAGTAGTTGTAATGTCTTGAGAGGCTGACCCTCATTTCTGAAGTAGGGAGAGTGGAGTGTGGGGAAACATTGAAGGTAATGGTAGGTGTTACTGTGTTGGAAGCAAGCACTGCAGTTTGTCTACAACTCATCTTCCCACCATCTGGTTGATCAGAGACCCCTTGGAGTCAGGCCATGCGTGGCTCCTTGGGACCAAACCATTGTCTCTTTGGGGAGCCCAGTTCCCAATATGTTAAGCCATGTCCTGAGTTGTTGACACCTGTGTTCTAGAGTGCAGCCCTGAATTTGGAAATCATCATCATTATAAAGAACTTGCACAATAGTCATCTTGTTCCTTGGTACTTCTACTCAGAGCCTTTGAGGACTGTTGTTAAGAATTCTGCCTTAAGTTTGGTTAGCTGATTTTCCAACTTACAGCATATTAAGAGCAGCAAACTAGAATATCAGTACTAGAATAGTACAAAAGGCAAGAGACAAAGAAAAAAAATCTCAGTGCATGTGTAGTAATAGATCTGAAATCATTAAAAATCGTGAGCTTTCTGAGAGAAGGGGCTGTGTTTTTTACTTTTCTTTGTATCCCTCAGCTCTTAGTACAGTGCCTGGCACATGGCCGGTGCTTAATAAATGTTTCTTGACTTTAATTGACAGACTTGAAACCCAGGTTGATTATGTTTAGTATTTAATTCAACAGACATTTAAAATAAAAAGTTTGAGAATTCATTAAATATTTACTGCCTCATTCCCTAGTAGTTAATAAAAAGCGATTTTGTGGAAAGAACACTCCGCTTTTTGTTAATTGTTATTAACAAATTAATTTTTGTTATTGTTAAATACTTTTGGGTGACCTTGGGTATCAGTTACACTGTCAAAACCTTGACTTCCTCATTTTCTAAAGGAGGTGGTTGGATTTGATCTCTAATGCCTTTATAGACATGTTGGCATAGAGTTCTTGCCAAGCCTGCCTCTGACCATACTAGCCACATGACCACAGGCAAAGCACTTAGCCTCCCAGTGCCCCAGGCAGTTCTCTGTGTATGTTAGAGACAAATTGTAGTTCTGTATTGGTGAAATGAGTTTCCACACTAAAGGTTCCTTGCACAAATGAAAGCACAGATCTAGAGCAAAACAGATCTCATAGATCTTAAAAATTCTATTCTAGCTCTTATATGCAGCACTATATTAGAAATAATCTGAAGAGTGAATTCAGAATTGAATTTGAAGATTGGATTAATTAAATTTGTTAGAAACAAAATTGATTCCCTATTCAGCATTTAATATCAATTTAAAAAAAAATCTTTATACCAATGTGTATTTTTCTAGGTGATGATCAATAATGGCTTTACACCAGATAAAGATGATTATGAATTTTGTGCTAAAGTGGAAAACATGATAATCCCTGCACAGGGGCATTTTGGAATATCTGCAGCAACAGGTGGTCTAGCAGGTAAATTTTTAGAGCTTTTAAATATTGGAAGTTTGGTGGTTAAATTTTACCCGGAACATTGTATTAGTTTAGATAGCTAGAAATTGTTTATTTACTTGAGTGCAAAGCACTTTGGGATCTCCATAGTTGTTTCCTATATAAATGAATTATGCAACCTTTGTGAGAAGTTTGAAAACCTGCCATGAGAGACAAGAGAAAATTTTCTTTAATTTGGGTTTACTAGAAAATAGTTGATGAGCTTTCATTCCTGTCCACCTTTCTTTTTTTGTAGTTTATTGTACTTTATTGTATTGTATTTTTTTTATTATTTTTGAGTTCTAAATTCTCTCCTCTCCTTCCCCACTCATTGAGAAATCAAGAAATAAAATACTCATTTTACATATGAAGAGATGCAAATCATATTTTCACATTAACCATGTTCTGAGAGAAAAAAGACAAGAAAAACAAAAGGAAAAATGTACTTCAGTCTGTACTCTCTCTGGAGATAGACAGCAATTTCATCATAAGTTCTTTGGAATTGTGGTGGGTCATCGTATTGATCAGAGCAGCCAAGTGTATCACATTGGGTCATCCTTACGTTATTGCTGTTGCTTTGTACATTTTTCTCCATCACTTCATATACGACTTCCCAGGTTTTTCTGAAACCATCCCCTTTGTCATTTCTCATAGCACAATAGTATTCTATCACAATCATAGGCCATAATTTATTCAGCCACTGCCCAGTTGATGGGCATCCTCTCAATTTTCACTTCTTTATTGCTATGAAAAGAGCTACCAATAAGTATTTTGTACATGTGGGTCCAACCTACCCACCTTTTACTAACGATTGCATTTTCATGTTTAATGTAACCATTTCATACCACAGTTGATTCTTTGCAGAAGAAAACAATTCAAGACGGAATGCATGTTAAATCCCCTTTGCTATCTTGTAGATATGACCTGCTGAGGATTACCAATTTGCTAAAGCACAAAGACATTTATTCTATCAGTACCCATTTTCAACTTCAATAATGTGGAATTAAGTTTTCTCTGAGTTTTAGATCTAAAGTTTTAAAATGCTTTACTTGGTATCTGTTCAACTCTTCATGCGATGACAGAGTTTAACCAAGATTGCAAGCTTAAATAGCTGTGTGGCTTTGTAGAACATTGCCTAAATATGTAGATATAGCCTAATGTAGAACTTGATGTAGTTTTTCAAGGGTATATAAACCTGTCCTTTATATTTCCCTTTTTCTTTTGCTTCCTTGACTTTGTATCCTCTGTCCCTCATGTCTAGAATGCACTCCCTTCCACCTCCACCTCCTAGAATGCCTAACTCCCAATAAATCACATTTCAGATACTGATGCCTCTACGAAACCTTTCGTCATCCTCTCCTTCTTCAGGTGTTTGTTCTCTATCCTCCAAAATACTTTGTATTACTTCTCTGTATACATTCTTTCCAGTAGAATTTAAGCTCCTTGAGAGCAATGACTGCTTTATTTTCTGTTTCCCCAGATCCTAAAGTTTCTTGTACATTGTTGTGCATTTAACGGATATCTGTTTGAATTAGATTTTGAGATGAATGTCTCTGTCTCCTAGTTAGCTCACTGAGTAATTTTTTAATCTTGTTCTTATATTTTTGTTATAATTTCCTTGGTCACACATAGTTGTCCTCCATTTATTAAAGAAAAGCAAGTTTTAGAGACAACAGAAATTATTAAGTAAATGAATGATTATAAAGAAAAATCTAAATGTAATTAGTTAAGAAACTAGCGTAGGATGATGTGTAATGTTCAGTTTTGTGGGTTTTTTTGATTTGTAGATGATCATGATGTCCTTTCTTTTCTGACTTTCCAACTGACTGAGCCTGGAAAAGAAGCAGTAAGTATATGATACATTTTGCCTTTTATTAAAATGAGCTTTTTCCGTTTATGAGGCATAAATATGCTACAGCTTGAATTAGAATCTAATAGCTTGTTGTATACTTCGCTTTAGCTAGTACTTCATCTTGACTTTGTCACTATAATGCTCCAAAGGTTTTTACAGTAGAAGTTCAAAATAAGGAAAGTTAATTGAGGTAAGGTATCTTATTAATATGCCTGTTTTTTTTCATATTTATTCTTGAACTATAAAAGCCTGCACCTGATAAAGAAATTCCTGAAAAGGACAAAGAAAAGTACCAGGAAGAATTTGAGCATTTTCAGCAAGAACTGGATAAAAAAAAAGAGGCCTTCCAGAAGGATCACCCTGATATTCAAGGGCAGCCAGGTAAATTTAAATGAACTTGCGTGAGCTCTGCAGGAGAAAATGTACCCATTCATGGGACTCCATTCCAGCTAGTTACCTCGTAACTGCTACATAGATCCTATTTCTGCTCTGTGGTAAACTAGTGTGGCTCCATAGCAAGTCATTTCTCTCGTTGATCAAGACTAAAGTAATTTTGCATATTCGTCAGGCTATTGAATGTTTGAGTGGATTGGAGGCTCTTTAGTGCGTCTGTTTTTGGTGCCCCTAGAGGAAAAGGCTGATTTCAGAGGTTTAGAGACTATTTCAGTTTTGGAGGCTGGTGAATACCACAGAAATCAGAATGTCTTGGGCCTTCCTAGCACTTTGTGGAAGTCATTACAGGATCCCAGAAACTCATAGGCTGTAAAAGGATATTTGTTCCCAGGGCAGATAGAGTCTCTTTGAGTAAACTTCTGGAATTAAGGTGGTAGGCAGGGGATATCACTGATTGATTCTTCTAGGCAGAAAAAGGCATACAGTGAAGTATTTGCCAAACACTCCATGTGATAATGTTAAGTGGAGGGGCCAGGATTTAGAAAGTATTCAGTTGTGCTATTATGCTTTCTCTTCAGTCATACTAGGAAACTGTAGGCCAGGATGTCAACTTTGGGGAAACCATCGCTGATTTCCCTAAAGGATTGGTTTCCATTGGTAATTGAAATTTACTCAGTTGTTATCCTGTTAGAATATACAGTCCCTGAAAGTAGAGATTCGTTCTTTTATCCTTTGCATTTGTATCCCTATCATGTAGGGATACAGATGTGCCTTTTTTATTGATTGGAGTGATTGTTTGAACCTAAAAATTTCAGATGATTCATTTACAGCTTTCAGTTTTTGAAAGGATTTTGTCACATGACTTTTTTTTTAAACAAACCACATGAACAAATATACTTTATTTAAAATTAACGAAAAAATAGTAAGCGGTTGTGGATTGGACCAAAATTCAGTAGTATTAGGTTTATTCCTGGCTTTGTCATAGTCTTGTATAGCCTTGCATGGGCTCACTTGCCCTGTATCATAAAGAGATGTTAATTAAATTCTAGTGGATCTTTTGTGAAAGTAGTGTCTTTGTTGTCTTTGGTATGTCACACTACAAAGTATTTAGAGCTGTTTAATAAATGTGAAAATTAATTTTCTTCCAACCATCCCAGGATGTCTTTGTCATATCTTGCATAGTTTTGGGCCATTTCTACTTTTTCACTTGCATCAGTAGGTGTGTGCTTAGGGAATACAAACTAATTTTAATATTAAACCCAGTATATTAGGAAATAAATGGGGGGAAGGTCATAATGTGTATTCCTAAGCCAGAGATTGTTTTAGATCATCTTGTTTTTAAGATATTTTCATTACCAGTCAATTAGCAAGCATTTATTAAGCACCAGTGATACAAAGATAGAAAAAAATGATACAGTCTCTGCCCTCAAGGAGCTTAAATTCTGAAGAAGACAAAGTATAAATATAAAATATACAAAATGAACACAAGTTAATTTGGGGAAGAGGCTACATTTACTAATTCATTATAAGAAGCTTTGTTTGAACCTGTGGGATTAAGGGTGTGAAGCAGTTAGAAAAATAAATAAAATTATATAGAAAAAGGAAGAAAGAAGAAAAAAGACAATATTAATAATAATAAAGTTACTCAATTTGTGACTCCCAGTCACAGTAGAGTTGAATTTTCTTAATTATTTTTTTTAAAGAATTCAACCCTTGCTAGAAAGAAACAATTCCAGTACTGTGGAAATACAATCAGGATAACACAGGATCTAGCAGCTTCTACATTAAGGGATCGAAGGGCGTGGAATAGGATATTCCAGAAGTCAAAGGAACTAGGTCTAAAACCAAGAATCACCTACCCAGCAAAACTGAGTATAATACTTCAGGGGAAAA
>CM053769.1:668036457-668051705 GCA_028658325.1 Potorous gilbertii
AACAATGGGGGGCAGGATAGGATGGAGGGAAATATAGTCAGTCTTACACAACACGACTATTATGGAAGTCACTTCCAAAACTACACAGAAGGAATGGGTGGGGAGGGAGGCATGGGGAGAAGTTGGTACTCAAAGTTTTAGGAACAACTGTTGAGTATTGTTCTTGTTACTAGGCAATAAGAAATACAGGTAATGGGGAATAGAAAGTTATCTGGCCCTACAGGACAATAGAGAAGATGGGGTAAGGGAAAGGAGGGATGAAAGAAGAGAGGGCAGATTGGTGATATGGGTAATTAGAATGCTCAGTGTATTGGGGAGGGAGGAGGGGACAAATGGGGAGAAAATTTTGGAACCCTAAATCTTGTGAAAATGAATGTAAAAAGTTAAATAAATAAATTTATTAAAAAAAAGAAGAATAAATCATTGTTAATTACAATTGTAATCAAGTGAAAGAGTTTGGGGGTGGAGAAATTAGTGTGAAGAGAAAAAATGGAGGCAATCTGCATAGAGTATATAGAGTATTCTTTCTAGAGGTTTGGCTATGAGGAGAGGTATGAGAACGTGAATGGCTTAAAGGATGGTGTTTTCTTTTTAAAGAATTTTGGGGACCTGGGCATGTCTGTAGTTACTAAAGGAGGACCACATGTATAAGAATAGATTGAAGAGGAGAGAAAGGGAATGATAAAAGGAGGAGATGGAGATGAGGAGGAGAATTTCAGGCGTGGAGATTGCCAGTGAAAATGCAAAAAGAGAGATAGTGGGTCATGTATGAGAAACAGTAAGGAGACCAGTGTCACTAGATCCCAAAGTCTGAAGAAGGGAGTAAGTTGTAAATAGGGAAAGTAGGAAGGATCCAGTTTATAAAGAGCTTTAAAAGTCAAACAGAGGATATTTGATCCTGAAGGTAATAGGGAAGCAGTGGAGTTTATTGAATGGGGGTGGGAATCAGACCTTTGCTTTAAGAAGATCAACTTGACAGCTGAGTAGACAATGAGTGAGGAGAAAAGTGATGCTGGGAGATCAACCAGAAGGCTATTACAATAGTTCAGGCATGAGCGGATAAGAACCTACATGAGGTGGTGGCAGTATCAGAGGAGAGAAGAGGATCTATTCAGGAGCTAGATATTGCAAAGGAAGATTTGATGGGATTTGACAACTGATTGTATATAGAAAGGTGAGAAAACTTGAGTGAATCATTGAGGATGACACCTAGGTTTTGAGCCTGAGTTACTGGAAAAGTGGTGGTATTCTTTATAGGACTAGGAAGAGGAGAAGGTTTGAGAAGACAGAGAATGAGTTCCCTTTGGGACATGTTGAGTTCAAGTTGTTTATGGGACATCCAATTTGGGCAGTTCAATAAGTTAGAGAGAGGTTAAATAGATCTGAGAATCAACTGTATATGAGTAACAAGCAAGGTAAACTAATGCTCCTAACTCAGAGTCCAGTTTGTTTTTACAGGTATCATTTAGCTTTTATAGGAAGGGATCCATGACTAAGATATGGTCCTTGAAGGATATACTTGTTCAAAAGGGATAGAAGAGATAAATATCTGGGAGTGGAGTGGGAGGGGAGAAACATTAAGTATTAAGAAGGAAGCGTGGAGGATGATTTCAGAAAAACCTGGAAAGATTAACATGAACTGATGCAAAGTGAAGTGAGCAGAATCAGGAGGATGTTGTACTCTGTAACAGCAATATTATTTGATTAAATGTTAAGCACTTGGCTATTCTCAGCAATGCAATGATCCCAGACAATCCCAAAGGGCTCATGATGAAGCATACTATCCACCTCCAGAGAAAGAACTGATATTATTTGAATATAGACAGAACATGCTAAAAATAGTAAAAGAAAGAAAAAAGGAAGCATAGAGGAAAACATTTGGGTGAATAGCAATGCAGAGCGAAAGAAGCAATATTCTATACATAATAATTAATAAAAATAATAAGTATTTATGCAGGGCCAACTATGTGCCAGGCACTATGCTAAACATTTTATAAATATCTTATTTGATTCATACAACAACCCCAAAAGGTAGATGCTAATATTATCTGCATTTTGCAGTTGTGAAAAGTGAGGCAGACATAATTAGAAGGAGGATGAAAAGTTCAGGAAATTGACAACAATCTATTGATCAATAAACATTTATTAAGCACCTACTATGTACCAGACACTGTGCTGAGTGCTAGAGATACAAAATGAGGCAAAAGACCATTTTTTTCTCTCAATGGGCTCATAACCTAATGGGAGAGACAACATGCAAACAAATAAATACATATAATACATGTAAATAATTAACAGAGGGAAGGCAGTGGTATTAAGAGGGACTGGGAAAGGTTTTCCTGTAGAAGGTAGAATTTAGTTGAGATTTAAAAGGAAGCCACAGAAGTCAGTAGTTGGGAAAGAGAAAGGAAAGTGTTCCAACCAAGAAAGACTGCCAGGGACAATGCTCAGAGTCAAGAGGTGGAGTATCTTGTTCATAGGACAGACAGGAGATCAGTGTCACTGGATTGAAGAGTATGTAGTGGAGAGTAAAGTGTTAGAAGAGTGGAAAGGGAGGAGGGCACTAGGTTATAAGGGGCTTTGAATGAATGACAAACAGCATTTTTGGTTTTATTTTTGAAAAATAGGAAATCACTGGAGTTTTTTTGAGTGGTGCGTGTGTGTGTGTGTGTATGTGTGTGTGACATAATCAGATCTGGTCTTTGACAGAATCACTAGAAGTTGAATGAAGGATGGAGTGGAGTGGGAAGGGATTTGAGGCAGGTAGATCCACCACTAGGCTGTTACAATAATAACACAGATGTGAGGCGATAAGGGTGTATTAGAAGGGTGGCAGAGTCAGAGAAGAGAAGACAACATATTTGAGAGATGTTGCAAAGGTGATATCAACAGATCTTGGCCACAGATTGGATATGGCGTTTGAGATATAATTGAGGAGTCCTGGATGATTTCTAGGTTGCAAGTCGGAAAGACTGGGAAGATGGTGTTACCCTCTACAGTGGCATGGGGTGAAGTGGTTAGGGGGAAAAGTAATGAGTTCCATTTTAGACAGAGTGAGTTTATGGTGTCTACAAAACATTGAAATATCTGAATGGCAGCTGAAGATGGGAGATTAAAGGTCAACAGAGAGATTGGGGCAGGATAGATAGAATTGAGAATCATCAGCACAGAAATGCTAATGAAATCCATGGGAACTGATGAGATCAAGTGAAGTAGTATAAGAGAAGAGAACTTGGGACAGTTCTCTGGGAGATACTTACAGTTAGATGGTATGATCTGGAGGAAGGTCTAGCCAAGGACACAGAGAAGACATGACCAGATAGGACTGCTAGGGGAAAAAAAGGGGGGGAGGAGAATATCAGGGAGGAGAGGGTGATCAAGAGTGTCACAGACTAGAGAGGTCAAGGAGAATGAGGATTGAGAAAGTGCCATTAAATTTGGCAACTAAGAGATCATTAATAACTTTGGAGAGAGAAGTATCCATCAAATGATAAGGTCAGAAGCCAAAGGAGGTTAAGAAGAGTGAGAGGAGAGAAAGTGGAGACATCAGTTGTAGATGGCCTTTTTGAAGAGTTTAGCTACAATATTTAGAAGAAGAGATTTAGTAGAAGTAGTGGGAAAGCAAGGATCAAGTGAGAGCTTTTCTTTTGAGATAAGAGAGACATAGTCATGTTTGTAGGCAATAGAAAACAAATCAGTAGAGAGGGAGAAATTGAAAATAAGTGACAGAGGGCCATATCTGTTGAAAGAGATGGGATGGAATGGGATTACTTGAGCAAGTAGATGGGTTAGTTGTGGTAAGTAGTAAGATCACTTCATTATGTGAGATGGGTGGAGGAAGAGAGTGGCAGAAGGCATCTGAATGATAGGAGATGAGGAAGAGGGGAGAAGGAGTTCACAGTGAATGGCTTCCATTTTTTTCATAAAATATGGGGCAATATTCACAGCTGAGAGATTGGGTGGGGAGGGAAAGTGAAGAGGGATAAAAACGTTTAAAAGAGCTGCTATAGAGTTGGGGATAGTGAATAGATAATGAAACTGTAGTATGATTGTCTACCCACAGTGGGAACCTGATTTGGTTTATGTAAATTAAGTTGCAGTGAACCCAGTCAGAATAGTTGTGTGATTTTTCTGCACCGTTTTTTTTTCGGTAGCAAACACATGTGCAGGAGAAAAGCTATAAATGGTGGGAGTCATCCAAGACTGAGGTGTGGCTCACATAACTGGTGATATAATAATGGTGTTAGAGATTCAAGAGAGGAGGATAGTGTAGAGTTGAACTGGTTCACCAAAGAGTCAAGATGGAGAGAAAAGGAGAGGGTGGCTATGGGGGAGGAGAACTGAGGCATCAAGGGATTGGAGGTTATGGAGCAGATGAAAGATAGGGTTATGTAAGGGAAGACAGAAGGAGATATAAACACCCAATAGATTATGGTCAGATTGAAGGATTTTTGAAGGTGGTACATCTGTGGGTGATGGCAAGTTCAACGGTATAACCACCTTTGTGTGTGGCTAAGATTGGATGGAGTGGCTCATGGGTAGGTTAAGGAACTGAGTGGTTCAGTATATTTGAGGGAGAATCAATATATATATGGTAAAGTCCCTTAATATGAGAACAGAAGTTGGGAAAGAGAGAAATATTATAAGCCAAATATTTTACTCAGTGAGATCTGCAGACAACAGCTACTGGGATGTGGATTGGTTGGTAGATATGAATAGCATGAACTTCTAAGGAGGAGAGGTTACTGAGTGATGGAGAAAAAGGAAGAATCTGGAAGTAGCAATGGAGAGTATCTCAATTCCCCTACCTTGACCAGTGAGCCAAGAAGAATGAGTGAAGGTACAGCCAGTACTGAAAAGGGTGGCCAGAGAGGCTGCATCATTAGGGGAAAGTCAGGTTTCATTAAGAGCTAGTAGATAGAAGGAATAAAATAGGAAAAGATTTAAGAGGAAGGAAAAATTTGTTGGCTATGGAATAAGCATTTCAGAGGGCACAATGGAACGACTAGGTAGAGTTAAGATGAAACTTTGGGGTAGGAGAATTGAGGGAGATAGAAAGCATGAATCAAGTTGTAAGGAAGTGTGGAATAGTATTTGGAAGTGATCTGTGGGAGTTCATAGTCACTGGGATGTGAAGAGTATTACCAGGTGTGAGGATGTTAGTGGAGGACAACACCAACAAACACTTGCAGTAAGAGGTCTGAAGTCAATGCAATGATTGCTCTTCTTTACACTGGAGGCTCTCCACATCCCAGCTGGGAGATTGGGCTGGCAGCTGGAAGAGGAAGTTGCCTCCTGAAGTCTGAAAAGTCACTTATCTCCTCTTTGCCTCCATTTCCTTGACTGTAAAATGAGAATTATGATAGCACCTACCTCCTAGGGTTGTTGTGAGGATAAAATGAGATAATACTTATAAAGCACTTAGCACAGTGCCTAGAATATAGTAGGTGTTTAATAAATGCTTGTTTCTTTCCAATTAGAAGTGGGATTGACGGCCTCAGGATTTCTCTCACTAGTTACTTGTCTTTGAATAAAGAGTAGATGATCTCTCAGAGATGTTGTTGAGGAGATTCTCAATTCAATAGGGGATAGGTTAGATGAAGGAGATCACAGTTCCATTTGAGTATTTAGGAGAAGGGGCAATGGAAGCCAGGGTATTTGTTAAGAGAAACATATGCAAGAAGCTTTAAAGTCTCTTTTAGTTCTGAGATTCTGTATTAGAGAGCAAGGGCCATAGAAGGCAAACCAGGGCCACTCACACCTTCCTGAGCACTGGTCCAAGACCACTGCCTTAGAGAATGCTAACTTTAGTATCAATCTGTATCCATTAGGAAGCAATAATGACATTAATAAACCACAGGGAGCACAACACATTCAAAATGTCCTCAAGCTAACAAACAATCCCTCAGGATACTTCATTCATAATTGCTCAGGGCTACCATCCCGGAGGTTAAATAGTGACAGGATTCAGTTCTTGGCCCCCAGGATTGTGTCCTTATTAGGGCCCAACTTGGAAAAAATTTCAGGAAAATATCCTCCCAGGAGCTGTCACATCTTATAAAGATTACTTTGCCAAATTTTTGATTGGGGAGTAAATTTTCTAAAGGAACTATTTGACTTCAATCTCTTATTAAAAAGGTCATACTCCTCCGACTGGGGAAAAATAAACTGAGTGACTATTAAATAGAGTGACTGACTTACTTTGACGGGTACTAGAAGTCTTATGATATATTTTCTTATTCCCTGCTTATGTGTGTCATCAAGCATATTGATGATACCTGGTGACCATTTTTAATACCGCTAATAAGAAAAGAATAGTTTTTAGCAAGGGCATGATAAAAATGAACAAATAGCTAGATTTTAAATTCCTAAAATTCTTTCCCCCAAAATGACACTTCATTAAGAAATATTTGGACTAGATGTTCTCTAAAGTCTTTCAGGTCTAGAATTCTATTATTTGATGGCACCCCAAAATAATTAAAGGAGTCCATAGTCATGTTAAATTCAAACTTGATTGTACACACTGATTCAGTGAGGGCATCCCCTCCAATACTGAATGGAGATTGCAACTCATCGAACATTCTTACAAATCTTCCACAGGTAGACCACTCAGCCTTGCTTGGATCTTTTGATCTTTCTAGATCTTTTGATATTGTATGGGTACTAATACAATGTGTGGTCCGTCTATCTTTGATCTCTCACTATTGCTACATAATTAGAACAACCTCATTTCCCAGTCACCTTTTTGACAGGATCTTTTCTTTTTCCCTTTTAAAACATTTTTTTTTTACTGATTCTTTATATTGTTATGCTATTTCAGTTCTGAAGGTATACCTCTCTTCTGCCTTACTCAGAGAATGGGCATCCTTTGCAATAAGATGTTCAAACAGATTGGGGGTGGGGGGAAACAGTTCATCAAAAGTCAATCAACATATCAACCATTTTTTGACAGTATATGTAATATTGCATGCTTGTAATCCTCCATGATGACATATTTGGTGCTGCCGTTCACACACAATTTGTTACTGGTAGCATGATGCAATATATGCACATTCACCATATGTCTCTTTCTTTCTAGTACTCTTTAGGTGACCTTCAATTTTCATTCCTCAGACACTGTTGTATTCTATGATTCTAAACCACATAGCATTGCTGGGAAACTGTTGGTCTTCCAATTCCATTCCAGTGCTCCTTCCAAGGACCATTCCAAAGATAAAGCTTTCTTCACAGAAAATGTTACAGTTCCTAAAATTATTACATAATCCCTTAACAACAATCCATCCCCTTTCTATTTAATTATGAGTACATTCATTGGCTATTTGCCATGTCTGTCAAAAAAAATGTACCATTGGACCAGCTGTGTAGAGAATCCATCCAACTGTCTTTGAAAAAGAAAGACATTCCATTTTGGACTCTGGCTCCTCAAGGATGCAAGTTTGTAAGCAGTACCACAGGCAGAAGTCTTAGAGTAAAGAATCTCTGTAATTGTAGCTATGCCTTTATAAAAGGAAGAAAATGGAAAACATATAATTGTATACATGTCTTCCGACCTTCACTAAAATTTTTATTCTTTGTGACATGGAGTTGATCTGGTGTTCAACCGAAGACAGTGCCAGCGGAGCACAAACTCTACCAGGTCTTCCCAAACTAGAAAAACCAGTATGAGCTACTGAGGGACTGTATGTCTGTTGGCCAAGAACTAACCCTACCAAAGTTCATAGAAGGACATCACTAGCTTGGTTAAAGAATGATGATTCTTTTAGGCACAGTAACTCTTAAAGACCATATATTACGTTGAAATAGCTGCACTATTAGGTGGAGTGCTCACTCTAAACCATGACTCCTTGAAGTATTAAAGTATATATCAGTTACAGACATGTGAATTATTTTAGTAAGACATTTAAGTGTGTTTGTTTTTTAATTTTTGCTTCAGAGGAGACTTGAACCAAATGAATTATTGGGTTTTCCTTTTGTTCAATATTCAGGGTTATTCCTATTGTGTAGAAAGGCAGTGTATGTGGCTATCTGCACAGGATAAGTAGATGCCCCAAATATCCTCCACTCCCAGATAACAAAAGCATATGATGTCACTGTTAAGAGTTTCATTCCTTCGGGTTCCACTCCCCACTAACACCTTAAAAATATAATGGAGAATAAGTAACTGATCAAATGCTTTCCTCCAGACAGAAGGGATGGGGCAGATAGAGTTTTCTTCTTTCCAAATTGTGTTTAGGGAAGTCCCTGTTCAATGATATTGTAAAGATAAAGATTCAGTTCTGCTTGGCATAGCTTCATTAGACACTTTAAAAAACAAAACGGAACCTTGATCGCATCCATAAATTGGTAAGGAAATTTTTTTATTTGGTTTTGTTTGACGTTCAACAAATTACAGTGATTTGTTTAGATTTTTGATTAATACTTTGTTTCAAATCTCTGTTTTTAAAAAGAATTTTGAGAATCACTAGATTCACAATAACTAGTTATAAAAACTGATCCACATGAAAAATAGAATATTATAAGGTAATCAAAGAAACTCAAACATCCCTGAAAGAAACATATTTTCTGTCTCATCATATTTCAAATAAGTCCCTATAAGAATTACAAGTTCTTAATTGTTATTTTAAAGTAAATGTTTTTACTATAAGGGACAAATGATGTTACTAGATTCATATCAGAGTGATGTAATTTTTTTCACTTGAAATAAAATCAAAAATTATTTTCTAAACAAAACCATTAGACTATTTTGAGACTAAAATGTGCCCCTCCTCTTAGTAAACCCCAAATCCATATGCAAGTCAAACCAAATTAATAAGAGAAAAGAGTTCCATAATGAACCTTAATCCTATTAACAGAATTGTCAATCTTGGTTAGTCATTGAAAAAAATGTCTCACCCCCTACTGAGGAATATGATTTATTTACACCTGGTGTTTGTCTCTTCTATGTAGGGCATTGCTTACTTGGAGTTTGCCATGGGCCCTCTCTGAATACCATTGAAAATGTGCTGAATAAAGCAACTGTCTTTAAAAGTATTTCATTTAGAAAAAAAAAAAAAAATATATATATATATATATATGTATATGTGTATGTTTATATACACATTGTCCTAGGAGTCTGCTTCAAGAATTTAATCCTTGAATTGCTTTAGAACAGAAAAGTCTCAAATGTCCATAGTTTGAATCTTGGAGCACTGAATTCATCCGTTATTCGACATAGTGCCCAACCCATGGTAGGCACTCAGTGAGCACAGATCATTAGAATCTATTTTCTAGTAATTTAAATCCCAAACCAGTGTGAAAAGGGGGTAACTGAGTAACTGAGGAGGGAAAGAACAGTAGTAGCAGCTGTAAGCCTCTGGCTTTCTTCTCCAAAACAAACAGAAATTTCTG
Organism: Potorous gilbertii; assembly: GCA_028658325.1. NCBI lineage: Eukaryota > Metazoa > Chordata > Mammalia > Diprotodontia > Potoroidae > Potorous > Potorous gilbertii. The sequence continues at coordinate 668,045,845 of CM053769.1, forward strand.
ATTTCTAATCTAAAATTAAAGAATGTATGCATCAAACTTTTTGTAGCCTACCTCCCAAATTCTCTTACCTTTAATTTTTATTTTTGTCCATACTTATGATTTCATAGGTATGTAAAATTTCCACTGTATCTTCATCCAGTCTTAGTTGCTTGGAACACTGATAGGGTAAATGACTTGCCCACAGTCACATAGTGTCAGGGGAAGGACTTGAACCCAAGAGGACTTCAAGGTTATCCCTCTATCTTTTATACTATGACTTTTCCCTTGACATATACTTAAATGAAACACTTTATATGGCCTCTCTGCTAGTGCATACTAGTGTGTATGTCTTTGATGGTATACTACTTGAGGGTAGAAACCACCTATTATACCTGTACAACCCAACATCTAGGGTAGTTTTTTTTTTTCACTTTAACAGCACCATTAGCAGCTGAGCATTTGATGAATATTTTTTTCCATTAATAATGAAGACATTTCTCATTAAGGCTGTAGCTCTACAGTAACCAAATACCTAGCCAAAAGCAAAACAAACAAACAAAAAAATCCATCATACTAGTTACTTGTCACCACGTAGCCCACAATCCCAGTTGTTTACTGAAATAAACTGTTTTTTTTTTCCACTGGTTTTAGTCATACTAGTATTTCTTTGTAGACAAAACTTTACCACATAGAAAGTGAGATGTGGTGAATGTAAGACGTGATGAAAGATTTGGGACCCTTTCCCACGTCAGGAGGCAATGGACACCATCCATGGAACATGATGGGATCTGTGCCACTTTGAGAGATCTGTGCAGTGTCAAAGGCTGAAATTCCCAGCACAGGAATAATGAACCGTCATGTTACTCTTTAGGAGAAAATCAATAGTGATTTAGTAAATGACAGTAGAAAAAACAATCCTTTAAAAGAACAGGGCACTTGGTGTTGATTACAAAATATTATCACTTATAGGCCAAAGTGGAGAAATGAATGCTAATTCTACAACAGACATCAAAAACAATCAGCTTTTAGCTCTTATAAACAAAATGCTGGTTTCCAAACACTAAAGATTAAAAATAAGAGTTCATGAAGATACGGTTGGGCTCCAGTGTTTCTAGGTAAATAAATGGTTAACATGAATCAATCCACTCTTACTTTAGGGAAAAAAAGATGGGAAGAGCCTAGCAGCCCCCTGATGTTGCCAGTCTTTCATTCATTCATCCATTGGTTTATTCAGACTTGGGACGTCCGTCCCCTCTCGAACACTTCCTGCTGCTAACACTGATGTTGGCTCATATCAGCTTGTAACCACTGTCATGTCTCATTTTAGGAATGTAATGAGGCATTAATGCTGATCTTTGAAGTGTGAGCTGTGTCAAAATATCCTGGTTTCCCCAGCATTGGATTGGTACACAGTATCAGAAAAGTTGGACAAAACAGTCATTGTTTGAGTTACCAACCCTGTCTCCATTGGGAGAGCTGTTCAGCAGGAAAACAGGAAATAGGCCTGAGCAATGCCCACCATACATACTCCTCTTCTGCTCTTTTAATTACTTTGTCCTGGCTTTTTCTTTCCGGCTTAGTTCCATTTCCATGTCCTTATTTGTTGCATTCTGTATCCCACAGGCTCATTCAGCAAAAGGTTCTGATTCTAAGAAACTATGTAGTAAACTAGGAGGAATGCTAGACTTGGTATCAGGGGACTTGAGTATGAATTTAGACAATAACCCTTATTAGCTATGAGGGTGAGAGTAAATCCCTCTACCTCCCTTAGTTTTAGTTTCCTCATATGAAAAGTAGGGAAAATACTTCTTACCTTCCTTTGTAAACCTTAAAATACTCTGCAAACAGGTGCCATCATCAAGAGCAAGAAAAACTAAGGTGTTTTAAGATGTCCAGTGTTGCCCCCTTTTTTTCCCATTAGATAGTGAGTTCCTTGAAGGTAGAGATTGCCTTTTGGCTTTTTTTTTATATTCCCCAGTGCATGGCACATAGTAGATATTTAATAAACGTATATTGATTGATTTTCCTGTAAAAAGAGGATGATACTTTTTGAAAGCAAGCTGAAAATCTATGCAGTAAAAGTTAGAAAAATGATCATGCCCCTTTGATCCAACAATTCCATTGTTGGCAATAGACTCTGAAAGTGTCAGTGAAAGCCAAAAACAAGACAAATAAACAAATAAATGAATGAATCAATAAATAAATAAAAGAAAGAGAGAATTTTCTGAGATCTTCATAGCAGCATTATATGTAATTTCAAGAAGTTGAAAGCAACCTGAATGGCTAACAAGAGGATGCATGCTTAAATAAATCATGGGACCCTAGGGTATTGTAATGAAATTTAAACTGACAAGCAAGCAAACTATAAAGAAATATGAAAACATGTTTATGAAATAATGCAAAGTGATCCAAATAGAGATGGAAGAATGGAATATGCATCAACTATGACCATACAGGAAGAAAAATTAATGAGAATGTTGATGAGAATTTAGTAACTGAAAAATTATGATACTTTCTGCCCTGAACTTAATATATGCATAGTTACCAAGAAAGCTGAAATAATTAAAAGAAACTTTAGCTGGTTGTATAGATGTTTAATGTTAAATTTTAATGAAATACTTTATTATAAAGAGCAAATGAGGAGTCCATATAGGCTGTAGGTCTAAGAAAACTGGAGCTTTGCAATCTTTTCTAATTACATTGTCGCGACTACTACAGGTTAGTTGGGACACAGTAGCTTCCTTGATGATCCTAATGTAAGTCAATTACCTTCATTTCATTTCATGGTCATAGGCTAACCATGTCTTTTTCTCTAGGGTAAAGTGGGGAAAAGTGGAATAGAGGAAGGGGAAAGTTTGAATGACTCAAAATAATCTCTCGTAATTATTAGAAAACCAATTTGAGGCAAATCTTATTGGTAGGTCAGCATCACCTTCTTTGTTAATGAAATCTAGCAATTATGGAGCATTTTACGGTCTGCAAAGCATTGTCCATGTATGGGTAGGAACTTTTCTTATCCCCATTTTAAAGATAAATAAACTGAGGCTGACAGAGCTAAGTAACATGCCCAAGGGCACTTAGTAAGTGTCTGAGGTGGGATTTGAATGCAGTTCTTCCTGACTCTTAAGTCCAGCCAACTTAATCATCCTGTCACCTAGCTGGTGTATGAGAAGACACTTTTATCACATAAGACTCCATTGACTAGGAAGTTGTTTTTTGTTTGGTTTTACTGCAATTTTAGGCACACCGTCTTGTAAGAAGGAAGCAGCTTCATTTGTGCTGACCATGAAAACTCAAGCCTATAAAAGGAAAATCAAGATTTGAGGGATACATTGAAATGCTAGTAAGCAAGTCTAATAGTGAGAAATTCTCTGCCATGTGCAGAGAATTCTAAGCACATCAAAAAGGTTTGGATTAAACTACGATCATGGGGTCATAGGACCAGATCTTCAAGGTTATTGAGGCATTTTACAGATGAGGAAAAGGAGACTGAGAGAGGTGACGTGACTTGTCCAAGGTCACGCAGGAAGGAAGTGGCACAGCTGGCATTTGAACTACAAGTCCAATATTCATTCTACACTGAGGAAAGCACTTTGTAATCTGAGAAGCGCTATAGAAGGTGAGCTATTGTGATTAATTACATCAGTAGTGATAATGCAGGAAATTAGTTTAGGGGTAGAGTCAGGGTTTGGAGTCAGGAAGGCCTGAGTATGAATCTTGTCTCAGACACTTAGCTGTGAGACCCTGGGCAAGTCACATAATGTATTTGTGCCTCAATTTCCTCACCTGTAAAATGGTGAGAATAGTAGTACTTACCTTATAGAGTTGTGAGAAACAAATGAGTTAACATACGTAAAGAATTTTGCAAACTTTAAAGTGCTACACAAGTCCTAGCGATGAGGATGATGATGATGTTGTACTGGGAAACTACTCTCCTCACTTCATGTATAACATCAGCAGTAGTCCCTAGTCATCCTACTACTGGAGGAAGTCATAAAGCAGAGCTGAGTCCAAAACAGATCTGTGATTTTTGACCTCACCTGTGCCCCTTAACATTGCATAGCAGTTCTTCCGCCTGTCTTTGATTGAATTGTCTGGTTGCTCTACCATAGCTATTCCAAACCTCTTCTCTCCTCATGCTTCCAGTTCTACCCCCGTCCCATCTCTCTCAGTAGATTTTCCTTGCCTCCTCCATTACTGAGAAGATGGAAGTCATCCATCATGAACTCCATCTCCTTTCCCCCACTCTTCAACATCTCTCCATGTCCTCAACAGTCCATTTGCTCTTCTCTCTCTCTCTCTCTGTCTTTCTTTTTTGCCTATTTCTCTGTTTCTTTCTGTCTTTTGTCTACTACTGTCCCCCTTTGCTCTCCTCTCTTCTCTTCCTCTCTTCTACCCCTTTTTCTTTTCCCCAACTCTCCTCCCTTTTTTCTCTTCTACTTCTCCCCTTCTTATCTTCCTCTCCCCTTATCCTTCTCCTCCTCTGCCTCCTCTCAGCCTTCTCTTTTATTTTCTTTTTCTCATCCCTCCCCTCTTCCTTCTGCTCTACTCTACCCTTACTCTTCTTTCTCATTTTATCTCTCCTCCTCTGCTTCTCTTTTTCCTTGTTTCATCTTGCCCTCTCATGGCTCATGTCTCTTGCATCTTTAAAAAATCCTTCCTTTGAATTTGCCATCCATCCAACTGTGGTCCTACATCTTTCCTCCCTAGCCTAGATAATCTCCAAGAAAGCGTAAGCTTTTACTTCTTCCCTTCACTTCCTCATTAACCACTTGTTTTAACCCCTTGCAGGCTAGTTTCTGACTCTATCACTTGACAGTAACCTTTCTAAAGTAACTACTGATTTTTAAAAAAATTGTGTTGATGCTTTATTTATACCATGATCACATCCCAGTAACCTCCACACATAAATGTAGAACCCTATTATGCGGCAATGCAAATCAGTAAAGAAATGCTAATCAACACAGTGACTAGGACTAACAGAATCCTAACAATTCATACCTGTAACTCACCACTTCTTTACCAAGAGGAGGCGGCTATTTCTACCATCAATTTCTGGAAACCAAGATTAGAGATTGTAATCTGAATTCCAATTTCTTTCAGCGTTTTAATTTACACCATTTTGGTCATTGTGTATCTTGTTCTCTTGGTCTTCCATTCTGCATTGGCTCATGCAAGTCTTCCCATGTTTCTCTGAACTCATATTCATAATTTCTTGTGATATAGTAATGTCTCATTACATTCACATACCCTGGTGTGTTTAGCCATTCCAATGGACTCCCTCATTATTTCTAACATTTGCTACCATAAAAAGTGCTTTCCTAACCTGATTCCAAGCTGATTTCCTGAATGACTGGGCCAATTCACAGTTCTTCCAAGAATGTATGAGTGTTCGTGATTTCCTATAGTCCCTCCAACACTGTTTAAAAAAAAAAATTACCTTTGCCAATTTAATGGTGGTGAGGTGAAACCTTAGATTTATTTTAATTTGAATTAAAATTTGGAACATTTCCATATAGTTATTTAACTTTAATATTAAATAATTAATTTATTTCCATTCACATTTGCCTACTATTGGGGAAAGACTTTTCTGTTAACATATTTGAATCACCAATGAGCTTTTCATTGCCAGCTCCCATGAATTTTTCTCAATCTTCATCCACCAAATTCTTTCTGTAGTGTTTGACTTGGTTAACCATTGCCTCTTTTGGGGTCCTTTCTCTTCCCTTGGTTTCTGTGCTCCTGCTCTCTCCTGGTTTTCCTCCTGGCTGTCATTCCTTAGACACCTTCATCGCCTCCTTCTCTTGGCCAGTAGGTGTGTATCGTACAGAGCTCTTTTCTTATTTCCCTCCCTCCCTCCTTCCCTCCTTCCCTCTCTCTCT
>CM053769.1:668052205-668069075 GCA_028658325.1 Potorous gilbertii
GTTTTAAATACCTTTTGAAGGGGATCAAGTGATTTTTGTGTGCTGAGGGAGAAAAGCTAAATCTCTCTTTTTACATTTTTAATATAAGGAAATGAAGACACAAAAAATCAAGAAAGATGAAGAAAGTAAAAAAGTATGCTTCCATCTGCACTCAGAGTTCATCAGTTCCTTCTCTAGAGATGGGTAGCATTTTTCATCATGGATCCTTTAGAACTGTCTTTCCTATTTGAGCATCCTTACAGTCGTTCTTCTGGTTCTGTTCACTTCACTTTGCATGAGTTCATATAAGTCTAGTTTCAGAAACCATCTTGGTAGTCATTTTCTTTTTTGTAAATAGTGTTTTACTTTTTCCAGTTAGATGTAAAGATAGTTTTCAGCATTCGTTTTTCTTTTATTTAATATTTTATTCTTTCCAAATTACATGTAAAAACAATTTTAGCATTCTTTTTTTTAAATTTTGAGTTCCAAATTCTCTCCCTTCCTCTCTGGCTCCCCGCTCCATTGGGGAGGCAAGCAATTTGATACAGTTATATACGTGTAGTCATGCAAAACACATTTCCATGTAAGTCATTCTATAAAACATAGACAAAAAAACCCCAAGAAAAATAAAGAAAAGGTATATTTGATCTGCATTCAGGCCCTACTACTCTTTCGCTGTAGATTAACAGCACTTTTCATCATGAGTCCTACAGAATTGTCTTGATTCATTGCACTACTGAGAATGACTAAGTTATTTATGGTACATTATTGTACAATATTGCTATGTATACACAATGTTCTCCTGGTTCTACTCATTTCACTTTACATTATCAACATTCATTTTTTGTAAGGTTTTGAGTGCCAAATTTTTTTTACCTCCCTCTCTCCCCAAGACAGCAAGCAATATAATATAGGTAACACACGTGCAATCATATTAAACATTTTTCCATGTAAATCATGTTGTGAAAGAAATAATAGAGCAAAATAAAAAAATACAAAAAACCCAAAGAAAATGAAAATAGTATGCTCCCATCAGTTGTTTCTCTGGATGTGGATATCATTTTCCTTCTTGAATCTTTTGGAATTGTCTTGAACGAGTGTATGTTGAGAAGAGCTGAGTCATTCACAGTTCATCACACCGTGTTACTGTGCAATGTTCTCCTGGTTTTGCTCACTTCACTCAGCATCAGTTCATGTAAGTCTTTCTAGGTTTTTCTGAAATATGACTGCTCATTATTTCTCATAACACAATAGTATTTTATCACAATCATATACCATAACTTGTCCAGCTATTCCCCAATGGATGGGCATGCCCTTGAGTTCTAATTCTTTGTCACTTCAAAAAGAGCTGCTATATATATATATATATATATATATATATATATATATATGTAGAAGTAGGTCCTTTTCCCTATTCTTTGATCTCTTTGGGATAGAGATCTAGTAATGTTGTTATTGTTGTTTTCTCTTTGTTCTTGAAGAGGACTATGACATCAGGGAAATGATGCCATGACATGTAAGTGAATTGGATTTAAGTGAGGCAGAGCTGTGCGAAGTCACCAGCCTCACTTTCCCCTCCTGAGTCATCTAGGTCCAGGGGCAAGATATAGATCAGGAAGACCGGAGATGGCCCTGGATGAAGTGGGAGACATTGGCTTTTTTAAGCTATACATTTTAAGCTATAATACTTACTAGACCTTAGCCAAATCACTTACATGGCAAAGGGTATGCAGTTTTATAGCCCTTTGGGAGTAATTCCAAATTGTTCTCCAGAGTGGTTGAACTAGTTTACAAATCCACCAACAGCGCATTAGTGTCGCAATTTTTCCATATCCCCTCCAGCACTTGTCATTTTTGCTTTCTGTCACATTAACCAATCTGATATGAGGTGGTATCATAGAATTATTTTAATTTGCAATTTTTTAATCCACAGTGACAGTGCATTTTTTCATGTATTAATAGCTTTTATTTCTTCTGAAAATTACCTGTTCATATTCTTAGACCATTTATCAATTGGGGAATGACTCATATTTTTACAAATTTGACTCAGTTCCCTATATATTTGAGAAATGAGGCCTCTATCAGAGAAACTTGCTTTTAAAACCTCCCCCTCCCCCACTCTGTTTCTATTTCTCCTCCTGAATTCAGCTACATTAGTTTTATTTGCAAAAACTCTTTTAAATTCCACATAATCAAAATTACCCACTTTAATTCCCATAGCTCTCTCTCTCTCTCTTTCTCTCTCGGTCATAAGCTCTTCCCTTTATCCACAGAGCTGACAGGTACATTTTTCCATTCTCCATTAATTTGCTTATGATATCACCTTTTATATCTAAATCATTTATCCATTTTGACCTTATCTTGATATATGGTGTGAGGTAGTGGACTATGCCTAATTTCTTCCAAACTGCTTTCTAGTTTTCCCAGCAATTTTTGTCCAGTGGTGAGTTCTTTTTAAAGTTAATTTATTTGTTTTCAGTTTTCTATAATCACTTCCATAAATCTTAGATTTTATCCCTCTTCCTCCCCACTCCCTCCTCAAGATGGTGTGCAATCTTATATGGATTTTACACATACATTCTTACTAAATATATTTTTACCTTGTTACATGGAAGAATTAAAATGAATGGAAGAAACCATGAGAAAAACCAAAACAAAACACAAGAGAAAATAATATTCTTCATTTTGCGATCCAATTCCATAGTTCTTTCTCTGGATGAGGATGGCATTTTGCCTCAAGAGTCCATTGGGAATGTTTTTAGGTCCTTGCATTGCTATGAATGACTAAGTCTACCAGAAAAATTCTCCCATACTGTGGTTGTTACTGTGTACAAAGTTCTCTTGGTTCTGCTCCTTTCACTCAGCATCAGTTCATATTGTCCTTCCAGGCCTCTCTGAAGTCTTCCTGTTCATAAATGGTGAGTTCTTACACCCCAAATTTGGATCTTTGGATTTATGAAACACTGGATTACTACAATCATTTACTACTGTGGATTACTTACCTAATCTATTCTACTGATTCACCACTCTACCTCTTAGCACCACATTATTTGGATGATTTCTGCTCTGCAATATAGTTTGAAATCTGGTACTGTTAGGCTATAATTCTTCAGATTTTTTTTCTGCTGATACCCATGATATTCTTGACCTTTTGTTTTCCAAGATGAATTCTGGATTTTTTCTAGATCTATAAAATTCTTCTTTGGTAAGCTAAGTCCCTTGGTATTTTTTCGAAACATAGGGAAATAGTTAACAGTGATTTAGAAAAATTTCAGATGATTTGAAAGACAATACAGGGTGGTGACTATCAGCTGTGATTAATGGCAAGCCATTTAAGCTCTTAAAGACTCAGTTTCCACATCTTGAAAATTGGGATGAAAATACAATATCTATTTTACTTGGATATTTGGAAGAACAAATGATTTATGTAAAATTCTTTGTAACCAGAAAGTGCTACATGAACATAAATTATTATTACTAGATAAATGAAAATCTAAAGTCCTGGTAAAGTAGTCTTTCCTTCAGGATGGATTTCAATCGTTAAGTCTTGGATTTTGGGACTTTATAATTTCTCTCCTTTCAAAAACCATTCATTAAAGAGTCCGGGCCAAGAATAAGAGTAGAAAGATTGCTTCCTACCCAGACAACTGTCAGCTTCAACAAATAGATTCAGTTTTCCCTCTATTCATTCAAATGATACTTTCTCTAGAAATCAGGTACCTCTTATTAGCACACTTCCTAGGAATTATCGTTGAGCAGAAATCTGTAAAATTTGATTAGTAGTCTATTTGTTTTCCAAACATCAGATACAATTTAAGCTTTGAGAAGTTACCCGCAAATTTTTGGAGGACACATAAAGAAATCATACACTCAGGATGACAGAATCACAGAATTTTAGATTTAGAAAGGACCTCACTGGTTACTCAGTCAAACCCAAAGCTGAAAAGAAATCTCTAACATAACGTACCTATAAATGGTTGCTCAGTGACTTCCCACACCCTTCTTATGAAGAAGAACCCAACACCTTCTGGGGTACCCATTCTACTTTGAATAACTCTAATTATTAAAAGACTTTTACTGACATCCAGCCTATGTTTCCCTCTTTTCAACTTCCATCCAATACTTCTGACATTGTTCTTACGCCATTGAAAAATGATTAATTTATATTTTATTAATTAATGTAATTAATTAATCTTATTAATTTTTATTTTTAATAATTTTATTTAAATAATTTTATTATTTTTAATAATTTTATTAATTAATTTTATTAATTAATGTAATTAATTAATTACAAAAATGAAAGATTTACAAAAACAAAATCAAACTTGGAAAAATAGTATATATTTGTTTGCTTTACCTGTACACTAATCAATTGTGTAAAAATGAAAGAAGCAGAGAAGAAATGGAAGGGACCAGGACAAGAGCACCAGATTTCCTAAAAACTTGTAGAAGGACAGCAGGATGCCATTCATAGGGGACAAATGAGTTGAGTGTAACTCAAAGCAAACCTAGGTGATTTACTTTTTGCTTATTTGCCATTTTGGATTACTCATATCTTTCCTGTCATTGACATGATAATTATAGAATGCGATCTAATTCAATCACCTATGTATGTATGCTGCACACCCATAGGCTTGGCACCTTGCATAGAATGGATAGATTGTAGTCGGAAAAACCCCCTTTAGTTATAATTCTCTCTCTGACATTTATTAACTGTATAACCATTGCCAACTCTCTTAAACTCTCTGAGGCTCAGTTTCCTGATCTTTAAAATGGGAGTAAAAGACACTTACTTCACAAGGGTATTATAAGGATCAAATGAGATAATCATGGAAAAGTTCTTTGCAAACCTTCAAAGGAATATGGGAGTGACATTTTATAGGGCAGCTCTTATCATCACCCAACTCTTATGCCTATTAGAGCCAGTATGGTATAAAAGATATAACTCTAGGAGATTTTATTTGTTGCTGTTCAGTTGTTTTAATCACATCCTACTCTTCATGGCTCCATTTGGAGTTTTCTTGGCAAAAATAGTGGAGTGGTTTGCCATTTTCCTCTCTATTTCATTTTACAGATAAGGAAACTGAGGCAAACAGGGTGCTTGCCCAGGATTTATAGAGCCAATAAGTATCTGAGGCCAGATTCAAAATCAGGAAGATGGGTTTTCCTGACTCTAGGCCTGGCACTCATTCCACTGTCCCCTGACTCTAGCAGATAGAACCCAGTAAAATTTGGTTTCAAATTCTGCCTCAAATACTTACCGAGTTACCTTGGGAAAGTAATTTAACTTCCCTGGGTCTCACTTTCCTCACCTGTAAAAAGAGGAGGCTGTACTCAGTGACCTCCATGGTGTCTTCAAATCCTAAATCTATTATCTAATGATATGTGGGAAAAATATGGAATGACACTTGAGGTCATCTCTGATCTCAAGGTACTTAAAATTTTTGTAATTAATAATGCACATTTCTATAACACTTTTTAGGTTTACAAAATACTTTCTTTAGACTAGCCCTATGAGATCCCTATTTGAGGGCTGTGGAAACCGGGGTTCAGAAAGTTGAATATTTTGCCAAAGATCATCTAGCTAATAAAAATCTGTCAGAATTAGAAACCAGGTTTTCTGACTTTAAATCCAATAATGTTTCCACTGTACCTCATTGCTTCTATCACTCCTATGTGATTAGTCTGTCTGGGTTTTCAGAACTTGATTAAACAAAATATTTCCCTTTGTCTCTATTATAAGTAAAAGTATTCTTCAAACTTCTTTTTAAAATCCTCCAAAAATCCTTCACCATTTAGGGGATGAAATCTAGAACATTAATTTGTAGCACTTACAGTGAAAGATTTGAGTCAATTATATCTAATCCAAGCCATATTTATCGCTGTGTATGTTTCAGCACAGAGCTGTAGAATCCATATACAATTCATGTAATAGCTGCCTTTTTATTGGAAGTTATAAATATTATTGTTTCTGGCACTAATAGGTGCACACCTAAGTACAAACTAGTATGCTAATGTTCCAAGTTCGAATGACTAATTCAGCATATGCCAGAAAACTTTCTAATCATGTGTATCATTCAAAACCACTTTTTGAAAACAACAGACAATAAACAAACAGTAAACAATAAAGAAAGAAGACTCCAGGAGGGTTGTCAAGGCTATGTCACTAAAAATGGTCCCATTAATCACCCAAGCCTTCCTGTACTATCATTCCCATTTTACAGATGAATAAACCAAAGCCCAGAGAAGTTAGGTGACTTATACAAGTGAACAACATGTACAACACAATAGTTGGGTCTAGCCTAGGTACTGGTGAGATACAAGGAAAGCCATAGAAATTAGGAATATGAAAGACCTTAAAGAGTGATTAGGTCTAATACTCTGGAAACAAATCAACCAATTCATGATTTTGGCTTAAGCTGTCCTAAAGGGTACAAATGGTCATTTTGGAAAATAGGCAAATCTTCCCAAAATAAGGGGCCAGCGATTACCAGGACTCCCTGGCCTTGGGGCCCAGAAAGAGGCAAGGCTGTTGCAGAATTGGTATCCTAGGATTGGCCTTCTTAGTACTAATAGGATAGACAAAGTTCAGAACTGTCATCCCATCAAGATAAATGTCTCTAGTGCTTCCTCTCAGACAATCTGATTTCAATTAGACTAATTAGAAAATAAGTAAAGAAGAATTACATTGCTTCACTTTTTGCAACTCAACTCCCCCCCACTAAAAAAAGAAAAGAAAAAGTAAAGGCCATTCTCTCCAAGGAAATTCAATATCCCAGTGTCTGGATTTTGAAACTCCCTCCCTTATACCTCCAAAGGAGAAGTTTGAAGTGCCATGTTGCTTTGCAAAAAATATGTGTGTAGATAGATAGATAGATAGATAGGTAGACAGATAAATTTAAAAATCAACAGGCCTTTTCTCCAAGTTTAAGTGTCCACATTAATGAAAGTTATCGCTAGCTTTCTTCTTCCCCGGAGAAACAGAAGGATGCCAAGAATTTGGCAGGAAACACATTCAATCGTTAAGTGTGGTCAAAATCTTCTCTAATTCCACTGGCACTCAGGAAAAACCCAAGAGATCCTGTAGTTTTGTCTTCTGCTACAAAGAAATGGATATGTTAGGTATTTATATAGCATGGAGAAAAATGCTCAGGGTCCCGCATGTTTTAGGTCCACCATTTAGAAATTTCATAGATGAAATTTGCATACCACTTTAAAGACCACAAAGCATTTTTATATGTTACCACTTATGAAGTTCATAACAAGCCTGCGAGGCAAGTAAGACAGATCTTACTATTCTCATTTTGCAGATAAAGGAACTGAGACACAGAGTGATTTTTGTGACTTGCCCAAGGTCACAAAGCTAACAAGGGTGAAATATAGGATCCAAACTCTAGTCCTTCCCATTCCAAGGGCAACACTCTATCTGCCATGCCCATGCTTACAGGAGGAGAAATGAAGGCATCATCTTCATCATTATATGCAAAATATAAATATTTAAAATTTTCTTGCTATAACGTATATGAGCATTGGCGTTGTTCTACTCCAACTCTTAAAAACTTATGTATGATTCCAGAAGACAATGAAGAGAAACACCTGCCACGTGGCAGGCATTGTGGTGACCTTTACAAATGTCATATCATTTGTTCCTTACAAGAACCCTAGGAAATAGGTAAGGATATTACTATCCCCATTTTACAGCTGAGGAAGCTGAGGGTAAGTGACTTAACCAGGGTCACACAGCTAGTAAATGTCTGAGACTGGATTTGAACTCAGGTCTTTCTAATCCAGATCCAGCACTCTATCCACTGTACCATCTAGATGCGTCTAGAGGCAAAGGACTTGGGAATCAAAACCCAATTTCTATTGGAGACTTTACTAGTAACTAGCGGCATGACTTTGGGTGGCTCACTGAAACTTGGAGGACCTAAGTTTCTTCATTTGTAAATGAAAAAGCTGCACTAAATGATCTCTAAAGTCCAACCTGGTTCTAATCAAACTAGAAGATCAGTTTTAAGTCATTGTACTTTGTCGAAGTTTCTTAATTGAGAGACAATAGGACATTTTTAAGACATCAAGGCATTAAGGACATTATTAAGAGAGAACAAACTCCTTAAGTGCTGGTGGTTGACACAGAGTTGTGGTGTCTGCACTTGGATAAAGGATGTCTTTCGAACTGAACAGTTATTCCTGGAAAAGACAAAGGCTCCAAATTGTTTTCTGCTTCCCTCTTTTGCGGTTGAATGTGTGAATCCATCTGCGCTTTTCTGAGAGGTGTTCCAAATTCTACACAGAATAGCTGTAACACAAATGTATCACTTCATGGGCATAGGAGCTGTTTGATAACAAATGTTATTGTGATTTTTATTTAGCACTGGGCTCCAGAAGCAAAGGCCATTACTGAAGTGGGGAATTTTCAATAATGGCATTATGCAGACAGAGGCAGGGAAAATAAGTCCCTGCTACCATAAATTGCTCTGTTTTGTGGGGACGGTCACACAGAGCAGTAAATTAGTTCATGAACTACTTTCTACTTTGTCTAGAGAATCATATAATATATGCCACAGAACTGGCATATACATTGCATCTATTTTCTTTCTTTCCCCCTCATTTATGGCATCTTCAAAAAATCCCTGACATTATCCATTTGAGTACTCCTTCCCCTGGTGTATATTGCAACCAAACCATGCTTTCTCATCTTGTAAGATTTTTGTCCATGCCCTTCCATAAGTCCTTCATAAAAGCTCCACCTAGATGAAAGACATTATTAATTTAACATTCAGTGGATCCAAGCGCAGTACTGAGGATATCCATCCCTCACTCCCTTCACATAAACAGTCCATCTATCTAATCATCATACATGTCCTTGATCACATCTTTCACAGACTTCCTTCCATGGAACTCACAGCTGATAATATGCTATAACTTATTTACATTCACAACACATTTTTCCATTATAGTTTGAGAGTCAATGGTAATTATGACTTAACCTGAGATCATGGAAGTCCATGATTCTTAGACATATAGCGTCAATGTGAAAATAATGGTGCTTTTGAAAGGTGGCTGCAGTGGGGGGCGGGGGGGGCAGAGATCATGAGACTAAGGAGCAATTTTCCCAAGTATATTTCAGTATTTGGGACAAGATGAAATAAACTCTCCACATTTATCCACCAGGGAAGTGGGTGTGACATAAGAATAAAAACATCCATGGAGGGAACAAATTATTCACATCAGGCAACATCCAAGAAAGGGGGAGTATTGATATACATGTTCTCAGATATCTATATACAATCATGCGGAGTAATATTAATGAGTAAGATGAACTAGAGATCTTGATGTGAGGAGGAAAGTATTTGACAGGCTATAACTAACTCATGGCTTGACTGGCTATCAGAGTGTATACCTTATTTAAAATAAACAGATTGGATTAAAAGGGTTATAGCACAGCATTGTGTATAAAAACAAAATAGTCATGTTAGAAAATCCCCAAGCCCAAGAAAAAGAAGCTCAGTGGAGAATATTTGGGTGAGGATTAACGGAGAAACAGAATGATATCAGGAGATAGTAGGTTACTTGTCAGAAAATGCGCGGCACACCTCAGGTGCTTAATAAATGCTGTTATAAGAAACCATATTGTTCAATCACCATTTTTCAAGCTGTAGGTACAGCCTGGAGTCAGGAAACTTGCCTCAGGTTATTATTAGGTATGTGATCCTACACCGAGGCAAATCACATAACTTCTGAACTTCAGCTTCCTCAGCTGTAAAATGGGAGAAATCACAGCACCTTCCCAAGAAGGTTTTTGTGAGGATCAGATGAAAGCAAATAGAGAACACTGTTGGAAATATGCTAGAGACTACCAGACCAGATAAAAGAAATGGAAACAGATCACACATATGGAGAATTATTAGGCGTCTATGCTAGCTAGACTGTCCCTCTGAGAAAATAAAAGCAGGTGGTGGCTTGAAGAAATGATAATTGAGTTATTTGAAAAACAAGGAGCAATGAGGAGGAAAGACTGAATTGATGCTTTTTGTTTTGTTTTGTTTTTTACCAAAGTGATGGGAACTTTGAAAGAAAATGACTTTTCACTCTTAAGAGTTTGGACCATTTAAAGAGCTACACATCTTCTGATGTAAATCCTAGAAATGTGGAGTTAAGAGGGAAAAAACCAGGTAGGATGGGAAACTTTAAAGATCGAAATTCTGATAATCAATACACATTATTCTGATGGGGAAATAAAGAGGGAGTGATTAAAAAAGAGAATAATATTACTGCATAGGCATTTATTAGCCAAGTTAGATTTTTGATAGATATGTACAGAATTATTCAGGGAAGAATTGTTGTGGAGAAGAGACCCACCAGAAGCACCTCATCACTACCAGCAGTAAGTGCTAACCAACTGTCACCACCAGGCTGAGGAATACAAGAGCCCTGGGAGCAGCATCGCCCCCTTCTCCCAGAGCACTGATCCTGCTTCCAGGTCAGCCTTCATAGCCATCATTTTGGAAGGCAGATCCTATGGAGAAGAGGCCAGCCATCTCCACCAACAGCCAACTAATTGCCACTCACAGGGAAGGCAAGTCAGCCTAGCTGAAGCAGCAAGGCACCCTGAGAGAAAGACAAGAGTGTGTCAGGGAGTCAAACCACTATCAACACCTCCATGACCATCTCTCCTCTGACTGTAATGGAAACAGCCTGGACCCCAGACTCTGGAGTCATTTGAATAGCAGCCCAATGTCAAATGCTTCAACATCACAGACTGATATGATATTATCAATGGAAATGGCATTAAAGGGAAGACATTACCATTGGCTTTGCCACTGAACCCCAAAGAGCATGGAACCTTTTCATCTCACTTGCAGCCCATACCATTTTGTCTCCCTCTTCTTTGAGAGCAGAGATTACCTTACTTTTGGATTTCTACCTACAACTCTTAGAACAATGCTTTTCTATATTTAAGTACTTAATGTTTTATTCACTCAAGAATTTGATTAGGTGGATAATATGAAAACTGTTTTCATATATCTGAGAGACTAGTATGCTCAATTATAGGGACCAGGTCCCTTCTAATCTCAGAAGTCACGTAGTTCAACCTTCTCAGTCTGTAGCTGAAGAAACTGGAGGTCAGAAAAGATGAGACTCTCCCAAGGCAACAAAGGCACTAAACATTCAAGATAGGATTTGAACCCAGGTCCACTGACTCCAGAGAGAAATCTTTTTACTATACCTATTTGTGTCCTAAGAAGGATTAGACTTCTTTTGTTTTGATACAAAGGAACACTTCATGGAGGTTTCAGAGGACAGATAGCTCAATAGAAAGAGAAGCTTCCTAACAAGTAGAGTTTTTCTAAAGAGGAATGAGATGTCTTGGGAGACAGTGAGTTTCCCCATCCTGCAGTTCTTCAAGCAATGGTTGGATCACCATTTGTCAAGAATATTGTATAGAAGGGTCTTATTTGGAAACAGGTGGGGACTAAGTCTTTTATTAGATCCTTTAAACTCTAAGATTGTGCTGACAAAACATCAATTAATTTTTAGCTCCCTGGAATTTACTATAATGCCATCCTAGGATCTCTTTCTATAGAGTGTATAATAAGCAAGACAATCTTCCTGTTACTTCAGTAAAGATCCCATCTGGATGCAGTCCAAAATAAAGAAAACTATTCGTGCTGAACTATGCAATGTAATAGGACATACTTAGGCTTTTTTTAAAAAAAAATTTTTCCTTCATCCTATTTTTCATTCCAAGTTCTTCCTTCCTTTTCTGTCCCCACTCCTACCTTCTGAAAATTCTCTCTCCAATTCACCCCAGGCCTTCACCTTCTCTTCTCCCTGCAATTCACCATAGGGTCTTCTGTTCTGGAGGGTGCCCAGAAATTCTTGCCACCCCACTTCTGTAAACACCCTCCTGACCTAAAGACAAGTTTAAGAGATGGACAACTGTGCCTCAGAGCAGGCAGTATGTGAGAGGGCTTGGGGAAAGACATTTTCTTTTCATCAGTCTAATGAAATAATGAATTAAAGAAAAGCTGAGTTCAGAAGCCAGCCTCATGCTTCTGGAGAAGCAGGGCTGATTGTAAGCTGGTGTAACTGCTGTAAAAATGCTGCTTCACATTAGAAGAATTAGGGACATGGCAAAGTCCATTCATCTTCACTAATAGAGTTCTTGGGAAATACACATGTAGATTAGACCCTCACAATGACCCCTGGCTGATTGCTTTGAGTACTCTCCAGTGCACCCACAATGGTATTGACTTGCTTTTTATACTGAGCACAAAAGATGCCCTAACCTTCCCTTGTCCCTCCCTGCCCTGTTTCCCCTATAGGGCCCTGCCAGTGGATGTTGAAGTCTTTTTTTTTTTTTTTTGCTTTTCTCTAGAAACTCTGAAATAAACAGTAAATAAAGGATAACCTCACCTGGAGCTATGAGGGCGAGCTGGGCAGTTCCAAAGAGAATTAACTTTGGAAAACAAGACCATAAGCCCCTTAGCAGCGTGTGGGCAGGAGCTTAACAAAATGCGGCCAATCTTTGTTTAGGAGTGATTATAGAGATCAAGTTAATATTGGGGAAGTTTATGTATAATGTATTCTCATTCAGACAAGAAAAAACAAATGCCAATTAGTTATTCTCACTTCCATACTCTAGATGACCATACATACTAAATGAAGGAGCTAAATGTTTAGGCATCATGTCACCCTTTCTGTATAATTGGTACACTTAACCCTTATTGGACTGTCCTAACAACAACAATGTCCTGATACACAAGATTCTTCTCTATGATAATTTCCCCTCTAGAATGTCTAAGGCCATCATGGAAAGCAGAGATGTTGGGTATTGTAGTAAGACTTCTTCATAGAAGTATAGTGTGTATACAACAGACAGATCAATAGGCTTCGTAGAAATCAGGCGGTCTGAATTCTAGTCTTGGTTCTGTCTTCAAGCAACTTTTAAAATTTGGAGGAGTCAATTCAAAACTCCAAGCCTTGATTTTCTTACATGTAAAATAAGAGATTTAGACTAATGATCACTAAGGTCCCCTTTACCTCTATCATAGATTCTATGACTCTATGTACTCCATCTGCACAGGATTTTGTCAATCAATTAGTAAACACTTTTTAAGTGCCTATTATGTTTCATGAACTATGTTAAGCACTGGTTCAATATATTCTGGATAGAGTTCCACATCTTTGGTGTCTGATCACAATTCTTCGGGCAACTAAGCTTCAGTGGGAGAGGGCAGGAGTCAAGGCACAGCAGCTAAAGGATATGTTCTTATTTGCTATGAGTAATATCAATACTTTTAGAGACTTGTGATTTCATCAACTGGCAACTTCTCCATAACTTGCAACCTTATAAAGTTGCCTGAGACCCTGAAAAGTGAAGTGGTCACATTAATATGAGTCAGGGGCAGACACTGAGGCAAAGGCTGGACCTTTAATCACCAGTCCAAGATTGTATATCAATAGTATGTCAAAATATTAAAACCACAAAATTACCTTAAGACTGTGAAAAGCTTACTATTTTGAGATGAAATTTTAAGAAAGTTCCAGAAATTCTATTTTTTAACCTCTTTTTAAAGGTCAATTTATTTTTTTTTCTGAAAATTAAAAATATTCCATGACTTCAGGGGTTGAAATTCTATCTAACAAATTCAAAAGTTCATTTTTTAAGTGTCTGTCTATAAATTAATCTGAATCTTGGGAAAATTAGATGTACTTATTTTCATCTTGGTACTTAAGATTAGGCATTGAAGTATTGTGGTAAAGCACTGGACTCAGTCAGGAGAACTTAATTCTAATTCTGTTTTAACTATGGCACTTTGGGCAAGTGCATTCTGCTCTCTTGGGTTCTGAATCCTCATTTGTAAAATGAGTGTCAGTGCAGTGGGGGAGGGGGAAGGAGTGCAGGACATGGAGAGTAAATTTTCTCTAAGGTTCCCTTCCATATCTATGATACTCCTTCTCTACAATTTAAGATTTTCTATGTCATTGACCCTGATTTATAGTCTGTCCTAAATGTGGTCCAAGTTGTACTCTCCACATTGATTACAACAGAGGATGCTTGAAAAATATTTACTAAATGATGAGAAAAAGAAACAAATTAACATCAGGGGAGAAGCCAGATTACAAAAGATTTTGAAAATTTTGTTCTTGGAATCCTTCATCTTTAAAGGGATAATTCATTGTCTCTCTTCTGTGCGATGGCCCAAGTTTCTGATTTCTGATAGGTCAATCTTTATAAAGCAACTTGCAGTCTGGACTTGGAGTGAAAGCACCACCTTTCTATTAATAGGAGTTAGATGGGCTTGAGAAGAAGTCATGGAGGAAAGACTATTTTTGGAAGCCTTGGGACACTACATTTGGAAGTCTTCAATCTTTCCCTGCTAGAATGAATTCCAAGTTATGATTAGCAGGTTTTGAATGGATCCAAAAACCAAAAACTTGACCCAAAAAAAGGAAAGGTTAATGCCAGGGATATTCCCCAAACATGCACCAAAGCTTTACCCTGCCATTCCTCTACAGATTGCACAAGGAAATGGTTTTGGCAGACTCAGGAAAATTTCAGAAGAAGATAACAGAAAGTAAATCACTTGGTGACTCAAAAAAGTGGCTAGTGCTTCAGGTCGGAAGGGCACACAAAGAGACTTGGGCCAAGGGCTACAGTTTTTTCTAAAGGGATTCCTACCACTACTACAAAGACCCAAAGAAAGGTGGATTCCCCCAGCTTTTCTCCCAACCAATGTGATCTCAGGCTTGATGGGGGGAGGGATGCAAATAATCCCACCTTTTCCTGGGGAGAGAGTTAGGGGGAGGGGGGTCGTGCTGGGTCTCAAGTCAGAAAGGAACCTACACGATTAGCTTAAAACATACGTGCAATTCTGATGCCCAGGACCTGGCACTCGGTAGCAGACAGAAGAGACAATTCAGAGAAGGAAATAATTTCGAGGGATCGAGGCTTTCTCTCCTTCGCTCACTTCCACTCTCCTGGACTGGAATGACCCCTTGCTAGGGCTTGCCCAGCCCCTTCCGTCCTTGTAGGCTTCGCAGGCCTCTGACTGCTCTGAGTCCCGAGAGTGGGTGAGGTGAGGGTCACCTAGGGGATGGCAAAGTCCAGGAACACACTCTTGCAGGTCCCTAGAATGGAGACAGGCAGGCAAGATCTGGAAAGAGAAGCACTCCCCTCGCCTCCATCTGCAGCTTAGGGTGTGGGGTGCTTAGGGTAAGAGGAGGGAGCGAAAGAGGGAAGGGGGAGCCTTCTAAGCTCAAGCTCTAGTAGAGTCTGAAGTCTTTCAGCTTTTCTCCATTTCCCAGCTCCTTCCCAGTGACAGGGCGATGATCCCAGAAGCTCAGCCGGGACAGAGCCTGCTGGGGGAGGAAGGGTTCAGAGAGAGCAAGACCAACCCAGCTGGAAAGGGAGGAGCTGGAGGGTTGGGGTGGGGGGAGCTGGCGCCCCGGGGTGAGAGAGAAGGAGGAGCTGGAGGTGGGGGGGAGACCCTGAGGCAGAGGGCATTTGCTGCTGTCAGCGCAGGAGAGAAGTTGGTTCTTCTTGGCTCTTGCGGAGAAACGAAGAAAACTTCTCGGGCTAAGGAACACCACGTATTCGGCGAGAGAGAGAGAGAGAGGCAGGCGCAGTCTCCCTTCCCATAGCATTTTCTGAAGTTAGTTGGGACCTTCGGAATTTTGACAGTTTAAAACGGGAAAGACATTGAATCTACTCCTCCCTCGCTCTTTGAAGAGCAGAAAGAAAAAAGAAGAGTGGTCCTCTCCCTTTCCTCCGTCCCCGCTCTTTCCCCGTCCCCACGCCCCTACCCCACCCCGGCCGCTCCCCGGGTCTCTCCTGCCCCTCATGCACCTGCCAGGCTCGGCTCTGACCATGGCAGACGGGAGCTTCTCCCTTTCCGGACACCTGGTCCGAAGCCCCACCGCGAACCCCTCGCGGCTACACAGTATCGAGGCCATACTAGGATTTACCAAGGACGACGGGCTCCTCGGCCCCTTCCCCGCAGACAGAGGCTCCCGCGCGTGCAAGGATCAGGACAAGAGGGCAGGGGCCCGCCTCAGCTCACCCAGAACGCCGGGTGAGGAGCCGCCGCCGCCGCCTCCCCCACCCCCGCCCCAGCCTCCCGCCGCGATGTTGCCCCCCGCCCAGGCCCAGGCAGAAGAGTTCGGAGGTGAGTGAGTGAATGCCACCCCCTGGCCCCAGGGCCCAAAGGAGAAAAGGCGGCTGTGTCCGGGGCTCCGCGTCGCCCTCCCCTGAGAGCGATGTTTCTTAGACTGTTTTAGTTATCGAGATCTAAAAGGTCTTTTTAAGTTACAAAAAGGCGGAGTGCCCGGCGTGTGCCTGGGGGTGGGGGGCGGAGGGAGAGCTTAAAAGCTTCCTCCCCAGGAAAAGTAGAAAGGCCCCTAAGCAACACACTTCCAAGACCTTCACTGACAGTCTTGGAAGCCAGAATTCAGAGGGAAAGAGTGCGCCTGGAGCCAAGGGGAGGGAAGAAAGGAAGGAGGGAGGTGAGCACAAACGCACCCCGAGAGTATGCTTACGGAACGCGTTCCCTCGTCTCCCCAGAGACTTGCACGTACGGCCCCAAGGAGCCGGGGGAGGAATGTCTAAGCCCAGAGCTGCCCGCCTGCCACACCCCCAACGACGGGAAGCTGTCGGACGAGGAGCAACCCAAGAAGAAACACCGTCGGAACCGCACCACTTTCACCACCTACCAGTTGCATGAGCTGGAGAGGGCCTTTGAGAAGTCCCACTATCCAGACGTCTACAGCCGCGAGGAACTGGCCGTCAAGGTCAATCTGCCAGAGGTCCGAGTCCAGGTAAAGCTAGGGACCAGTCCGAACGCAGGGCACCTGAGAAGAGTAGGAGGGGTTCACCTTAGATGCC
>CM053769.1:668069575-668094669 GCA_028658325.1 Potorous gilbertii
TTCGGACCTAGCATAGGTGAGTCTTTCTACTCCGCCATCTTGGCTCCGCCCCCCGTTAGTCTATTTTTAAAGGTATTATTTTCTTCAGCATTTTTTGGGGTCTCCTTTAGCAAGCTGTTGACTTGCTTTTCATAATTTTCTTGCATTGCTCTCATTTCTCTTCTCAATTTTTCCTCTACCTCTCTTACTTGAACTTCAAAATCCTTTTTGAGCTCTTCCATGGCCTGAGACCATTGCATTTTTTTTTTGGAGGTTTTGGATGTAGAAACCTTGACTTTGATGTCTTCTTCTGATGGTATGCTTTGTTTTTCCTCATCTGAAAGGATGGAAGAAAATACCTTTTCACCAAGAAAGAAGCTTCTATAGTCTATATTTTTTCCCCTTTTTTGGGCATTCTCCCAGCCAGTTACTTGACTTTTGGGTCCTTTATCAAGTGGAGGTTATACTCTAGGGACCTGTAAGTTCTCAGTTCCTCCTAGATGGTACAATCAAGGGAGAGGAGTTTATTCCTCTCCTGGCTTATGCTCTGGTCTGGGAGCAACCACAAGCTTTCCCGCCCAGGATCTGTGAGTTGGGTGCCCTTTCCAGAGCCCTGTGGCCAGGGTTAGGGTCAGATCCTGCTTCCTTCTCACTTAAGTGAAAGAGCTTTCTCATTGACTTTTGAAGCTGTCTTTGGCATTTGTGGGTTGAGTAATCTGGGAACCACAGCTGCTACCTGTGATTCCTCTCCCTGAAGCCTGCTCCAGTCCTATCTGTGCAGTGCAGCATGGCCAAGGCTGGGTGTGATAGACCTTTCCTGTCAGCCTTCCAGACTATCTTGGGCTGAAAATCTCTTTCATGCTGTTGTTTTGTGACTTCTGCTGCTCTAGAATTTGTTTAGAGTCATTTTTTTACAGGTATTTTATGGGCTATAGGGGTAGAGCTAGGGCCATCCTTCTACTCTGCCATCTTGGTTCTGTCCCCCCACTTTATGAACTTTTTAAAAGCACTATTTTAAAGTCAGCTCTTTTTATTTGTAATAGAATGTAAGGGCAGTTAGGTGGAACAATGGACTTGGAATCAGGAAAACTCATCTTCCTGAGTTCAAATCTGGCCTCAGACACTTACTAGCTATGTGACCCTGGACAAATCACTTAACCCCGTTTACCTCACTTTCCTCATGGTCAAAATAAGATGGAGAAGCAAATGGCAAACTTCAGAATCTTTAGAGAGGAAACATTCCCTCCCCTGCCAGAAAGCAACTGAACAACAAAATAAAATGTAAGTTGCTTGAGAGCAGGGACTGTTTGTCTTTGTGTACTCAAGCTTTGCACAAAATGCAAAACAAAAGTCTATTGAAACTGAAATCTTTAAAATGAGAAAGTAGAATAAATGCAATTTCTACCCAGCTCTAAATCCAATGAGGTAGTATCCCTATTTTATAAATGAAAACAAGTTCAGACTATCATATACAAATAGTAAATGATGTAACTCTGACAGATTTCCGATTTCCAGGTCTTTTGACTCATTACATGCTCTTTTCTATTATATCATACTTTCAGATAAGGCAAGAAAAGGGAATTAAGATTAGATTGCTGAGGACCTTGAATGTCAGTCTAAGGAATAGAAGATTTCTTCGGATTTTGGGATCTATGCTAAATTGCTTCTCACCTAGAGAGGCAAAGATAGGAAAAAAGTGGGAAAAAATCTGAAAAACTTTGCCCTTCATCTAGTAAAAGCCAAGCTACAATCAAACAAGGATATTAACAGGAAGTGAAAATGCTACAGGGTCTTCAGTTCAGATATTGTATATCTAGGGGTTGCTCAGACTTACTATAAGTTCTTGAGACAGGGGTGAAATAAGGACCAGGGCTGTCAGCAAGCTGCAGGTAGGCTGAGAGAACCCAGGGGGCTCAGAGATGAAAGGTTGCACTCTCATAAGCCCAAATCATTCAGGCTTCACAAGGAGATGAAGGGTCTCTAGTCTGCCCTTAGAAAATTTAATATAAGGTTGCCTGTTCACTCAGTAAGCTATCCTACAATGAAACAAGTTAGGTCAGTTATATGGGATGCAGACTTAGGGAAGAAAAGAGAAAACAAATTCCTCCAAGTAAAGTCACCTAGGTTACATGATTATTATTCACCAGAATTTTGGGCAGATGTACTTGTACTGAAGGAGTATCTCAAGGAAGTAAGGAGAAGATGATGTGACTCTCACAATACCAGGCAACTCAGTAGTAAGGTCTCCTGGCCAAAGAGCTGGTCACATTATTCCTCTAATCAATTTTAGCCTAATAAGAATGGAGAAAAGGGAATAAGTGGGACCAAAAAAGAAGATGTCTAGAATTTTCTTGTGAGGGGTAGATAGAGGAAGGAATAAACGTGTTAACATTTATGAGAAATAACTAATGTGTGTATAGATCTTTGATCTAATTAACATGAGTGTTCTCTCCAGGGATGCAGTTCACAATCCATTCATGTCTGCTTATCTGGAGTAATTTTTATCCATGCCTTCCCATAGGTTTGCTAAAGGGGGTCCATGCAAAGTGCTGGGAGCCTTCCTTTCTTTCTCCTGACAGCTTGAGGATGCCAGTGGAGTATTTGAGTTTTTCATTGGTTCCTTGCTGTCACTACACACCACTATCCATCTTTGTTTTCAATCACACACGTCTTTAATGACATCCTTTCCTACTAATAACATCCTTTACTTCATTATCATTCCTTATTTGTAATATGTCATACCCTGGTCATACTTACATCATGTCCCTTCACCAGACAATATGTCCTATGGAAAACAGAGATTATATTATATCTGAACATGGAGTCTCCTTAGTGCCTCCTCACACAGTGGTATTAATTTTTTATTCTTTGGTGACTGCAGTTTGCCATATCTCTCAGGCATAAGAACAAGTAACTAATAACACACTAAGCACATTCACCAAGGATATCAAAGAAGGAGAGGTCCTATATATACCAAAATATTCACAACAACACTTATGGTAGCAAAGAGCTAGAACAAAGTAGACCGATCAATTACAGAATGACTGAATTAAATGTAAACCGTGAATTTAATAGGGCATCACTTTGCTATAACAAGTGATGAATTTGGAGTCTATAGACAAATAGCAAACACATATGAACTTCTTTAGGAGTGAAGTAAGCAAGAAAACAAAATACACAATGACTATAATAATGCAAACAGGAGGGGAACTCCAGAACAACAAAGTGCTAACTACTGTATAATTAAATATCTAGGGAGCTTAGTGAGAAAATGTATCTTTACCCCTCCCTTGCAGAGGTGGGGGACTAAAGGTATGAAATATTGCTCATACTGTTAGACTATTGGCTCATTTTGATGAATTGCTTTCTTTCCTCTTAAATTTTTATTTTATTACAAGAAGAAAGAAAACAAGTATTTGCTAAGTTTTTGCGTGTCAGGTATTAAAAAAAATAGATTGGAGCGGGGAGAGAATGAAAATAGAAAAATGCTGTTAGTAGGTTTTTCAAGAGACCAGATATGTACCTGTACTGTACTAGGATAACAGGAATAAAGAGGAGGCAATGGATGGAAGAAATTTTGTACATGTTGGAATGTCAGAACCTGGTAGTAAGTGAATTGGAAATGAGAGGTAAGAGCTCTCTTTTGACCTTACCATGGAGTGCTAATTTTAGAGATCTTTCTTTACCACATCCTTTCATAAGACCTTCATGATCAAGATATTATTTGTCAAGAAGAGGCAAAATCATCTCCGTGGATTGGCATGAAATTGGGCGATCAAATCAGCAGAAAGTCAGTCACTATCACCACCAACTGTCATCACCTGGCCCCAGTTCGCCCTATTACTTTCTCAAGACTCCACTTCCAACACATTACAGTCCAGCCAAACTGACTTTCCTACTGTTCATCATACACAAACATTCCCTTTCCTGTATTTTGCACTGGCTATTATTCCCATGCCTGATATGAACGCTCTTCTCATGTATACCTTGTAAAATTCGAGGCTCAGTTCAAACACTACCTTTGAAATCAAACTTATTCTGATTCCCTCCCTCCCCACCCCACCCCCCACGCATTCGACTAACCCCCTTCCTCAGAAATATCACCCATTTTTTAGCAAGGCAATATGGTGCAATGGAAAGAGCGCTAGCTTGTGAAAACGGTGGATGAAGTCAGATGATACTGGATTCAAATCTCACCTCTGATGGTCATTATTTGTGTAACTTGGATAAGTCACAACCACCTGGGGCTTCAGTTTCCTCACCTGCAAAATGAGGAGATGGTATAAGGTCACTTTTAACTCTCAAACTGAGGAAGCTATAAACTCAAAGAGAAAACACTAGAGAAGGACCAATCTGTGGTTATCAAGAAATACACACTCGCAATCCTATTCAATTCTAATCTTACCATGCCCCCCCCCCAAAAAGAAGTAAGTGTCCCTATTCTCACATCATAATCTGTTTGCTAAGGTGCCATCACCAATAAATTTGTCCTTGAAGGATTTGACCCCGACATTTTGTTTACATAACAGACTCAGTAACAAATGTGTTTGACATTTTAAAGAAAGAGAGAGGAGAAAGAGGGCACCCCTTAAAGCGTTTACAGACTGATTGGAGAAAGAAGGTGTGTAGACACTACGTAATGATTTTAAATAAAAGACAATAGTGTCGAATGGATGACGTATAATTATCAAAGTCCAGACACTGGAGAGACCACTTCCAGGTAAGGTTGTCTGAAAAGGCTTCCCGGAGGAAGTGAAGGATGAGGTTGGGCAAGGGAAAGTAAGAGTTTTTCCTATGAGGAAACGGGATACTGCAAAGCATAAAGCGGATCTGAAACAATGACAAGTGTGGAGGGAAAAGGTGAGTGTAGCCTGGCTAGAGATGAAAAGGAGAAGGATTTCTTCCTCCAGTGAGGGTAGAAAGAGACTGAGGAGTCAATCTCTGTCAAGTCTCTGTTTGCAATTGTGTGGAACGTTACTTAGGTGAGTCTTAAAAGACGTTATTCCCTTCCCTCTCCTAGCTCATTGCTCCGGGAGGAGACTGACTGCATCCTCTGGCTTTCTACTGAACTTCAATTGTTAGCGTCCTCCACAATTCCGGCCTCCCCTTAGACATTCTGGGGTCACACTGTCTATGGACCTGGTGCTGCTGCGATCCCCTCCTTCCTAAATGCCCCCAGAATAGTCAGTCCAGAGCACAGACTCTCCCTTTTGAAGTGCTCCCCCTACCCCCAGTAAGATTCGGTCCACGCGGAGACAACAACCATCCTCGTGGGCATCTCAGCCTCCATCTGCCCCTCCTATCTCCTCACTCCAGGAACAACCAGTGCCCCCGGCCCCCGGGCTGCAGCGCTAGCCTGAGCCTTGAGTTCCGAGAAGCCCAGCGGGTTCAGTCAAGCGGGACAAAGAGAGAGAGTCCCGCCAGCAGCGTCTCCAAACTCTTCCGACAGCTGCCTCTGGCTCCGCCTTGCGCCCACCAGGGGCCAGTTGGGGGCCAGTCTCCTCTCCCGCTAAGCGGGCTGACCCCCTGTGTTTGGTTTGCAAGCCAACTGACCGAGAAAGTTTTGTAATCGAGGTTCGAAGAGAGCTCCTCTGTCTTGGATCCTTCTTCGAAATCTTCCACCTGCGTTTGGGACAGAAGAGAATCTAGGGTTTGTTTTGGTTTTAATTAGGTAGCCCCCTAAAGGGGAGGGGAGGCGTAGGATGCTCGGGAATGGATTTCATCGACTGAATCTGGAGGTCCTGACTTTACAGATCAAAAGTCTTTTTTTTTTTTTTTTTTTTTTTGCTGTTTATTGATTAGGAGTCTGGAAGTAATGAAAGTGGCAAGGAGAAAAACCTGGGAGAATGGAAAGGTTGTAAGATCTGATGGCTGCTCTCTTGGTTTTACCTTCCAATATTCCCTTTACACACATCCCTCCAAATCTAGTTTACCCATGGAGAAAAAGAACGTGGGGTATGGGGATCAATTGTCATCCAGATTCCACCTACTCACTCCCAAACCCTCGGTCCAAGGTTCTTCTGTTAGTTCAAAATCAGCTGGGGCAGCGATGCTGGGCAGAAGTGAGGGAAGCAGAGTGCTGGGATTGAGATAGTAGAGCTAGATCCCCTTCTCCCTCCCCCCACCCCATCCCCTGACTCCACGACGGCTTCCACCCCCGCTTCTCCTACTCCAATTACTACAGAATGAACATAATCATATCACTTGGGGAAAAGAGAACGAAGAAAAAGAGGAAACCCTGCTGGCCAGCTGTTTGTAGCTTCAGTTAGAGCTCTAGCCCCATGCCCGCGTCTACCTTGTTTCCAAACACTCCTTCGTCAACAGAAATCTTATTACATTAGAAGAAGCCAAGTCCCAGGAGAAGCAGAGGGGGGAGAGATAAAGGCCTTTCCCACCTTGTGTCGAAGATAATGATATTAAGTAAATCTATCTCCCCCTCCCTCACCCTTCCCTCGTCAGATCTGGAGGGCGAACCGGGAGGCGGCCTCTCAGAGCATGGAGCATTTAATAACCCTACGTGGGAACCAGGGACGCTGCCCTTCACCAAGCTGGCTCCCCCGAACATTTCAAGAGGCCAATGGTTCGCTTTGTGTTGCGAATGTCTTCTCCTTAATTGGGTGCCGACTCTAATAATCCGGCCTCAGCTTGTTAACTGTACAATGGTAGTAAGAGTTAATGACCCATTAGTGATTAATTCCTTAACCGCTCTCTAATTGCTCACTGTAAAACCCTTTTCTTAAAACTGGATTAAATCATCTAGATCCTTAACCACTTCTTTCCTTACAGCCCTAGAAGACTCCGAACCTGCCATTCCAACCCCACCCCAACTACCTCTCATTCTTTCTTTGCTTTAGGCAGGCAATGCATATGGCATTGCAGAAAAAGAGACCTGAGCTGGAAATCTTGATAGCTGGATTCCCGTCTCAGCTCTGCAACTGTTTGGACTACTACAGGCAAATCACTTCATCTGAGGCCCCAGTTTTCTCCACAGGAAAGAAGGCTGGATTCTAAAAAAATCTCTCCTTGAAAATCTAAAATCTGGATTTTTAGATGTTTTTTAAGGTGTCCATGAGGCAGCCCTCCTGGACAGTGGCGGAATGCCTTCAGACCATTAGGTAGACCCTCTGTGTTCAACTTATGGGAGGAGATGGAAAAGGGTCCCAAGGGGATGGGCATGCCTGAAAGACTGAGAACATTTAGATGA
Organism: Potorous gilbertii; assembly: GCA_028658325.1. NCBI lineage: Eukaryota > Metazoa > Chordata > Mammalia > Diprotodontia > Potoroidae > Potorous > Potorous gilbertii. Next base: position 668,076,759 of record CM053769.1, read on the forward strand.
ATGAGATCACAGGTGCCTTTGAAGGGTTTTTTTTGTTTTGTTTTGTGGCTCTCTCTTATGTTTCTACTCAGAGAAAATAGAAATAGGACTTCAGATACAAATTCCACCTAAGAAGGAGGGAGCCCTGTCTCCAGATGAAGAAGTCCTGTGGTTAACTCTATCCTTTCTGATGCCACTTCTCAAAAGGAAGAGTCTGGAGTCTAATAATAAGATTGTCTTAGTGTGTGGATACCAGTATAAGAATGGGATCTTCTCTGTCTTGACTGGGATTTGTTCATAAATCTCTATTATTTGGTAAGACATGACGGTTAGGTACTCAGATTTGTGACTATAAAGCAATATGTTCTGGTCTTTGTATTTATTTTTTAATCAACAGACCAGAACTTGCACATGGGATGTGTTTGTGTGTTCCCTTCAAAGTCTTCTTGGGAAGTTGTGTTGTTGTGGTTCAGTCCTGTCCAGTTCTTTATGATCTCATTTGGGGTTTTCTTGGCAAAGATACTGGAGTGATTTGTCATTTCCTTCTCCAGCTCATTTTACAGCTGAGGAAACTGAGGTTACCAGGGTTAAGTGACTTGCCAAGGATTACACAGTAAAGTGTCTGAGGACAGATTTCAAGTTGCAGAGGGTGACCGGGCACTCTGTCCACTGTACCACCTAGTGGCAGGTGCAGGGAGGCTGAACACTTACTCTAACTACTGCCACCGTTCACAAACTTTGGAATTATTTTGGAACTGCCTTCAGAGGTTGCAGTATGTTGTTAATATTATTTTTAATATTTTATTTTTCTCCAATTACATGTAAAAACAATTTTAGCATCCTTTTTTGGAAAAGTTTTCAGTTAAAATTCTATGCTTCCATCCCTTTCCACCCTGTTCTCTGAGATGGTAGGCAAGCTGATATAGGTTATACATGCAGCACACTGTTATTGTTAACAACTCAACATTCATATGTAAAACACTTCTCTCACAACAACCCTGGGTTGAGTAATTATTCTTATTCCAGTTTGGGGTTCAGGAGGTCTTGGGAAATTTTTCTAGTTTAGCATAAACTTGTGAGTGGCCAGGTCTTCTGATGGTAGATTCAATGCTCCTTCCTCTTCCTGATCCTACCTCTCTATTCTTTTGGCTATTTGTACCAGTGACAAATTTATGCCCTTTGTTTTTTGGAAACTGCCAAAAGTCACTCAGGGACAAGACTGGTAAATGAGGTGGCAAATATTGTGTTTCTTTGTTTAATTTATTTTTCATGAGGTGCAAGCATAAAATAATAAGACAATCACTTGCAGGACTTGTCAATTGCGCTCTCAAAAAAAAGAAAGCTCCGACTGTGATTTGAGCCACAGTAGTATCATTAGAATTGGTATGCAGCTTCCTAGGATGACTGCAGGAAAGGGAGAAAAAAATTGTTGTTTTAAATTTTATTGATGTTAAATAGTCATTACCTCCATAAATGTTGGTGGATTTAGAAGCAAGTGATATGACTAGACTTTAATTGACCAAAAGCCATATACAACAAAAGCATAAACAAAAAACCTAATACCAGAGGAATGGATAAAAGTGGACAGAGTATAAGAGGAAAAAGAGAGTTCTAAAGGCAAAACTACTTGTCAAGGATATTTTAGTAGGATTTGTGCTTCAGGCAGGAGTTGGATTAGATGACCTTGAAAGTCATTTAAGGAAGTTTCAAAGAAATGAATAAAGGCATGATTTAAGGGAGGGGGAGGGGAACAGACCTTCCTCACAATTATAACTATATAAAATCTACTGACTGTACAGCAAGGGTGAGGAACTTGTAGCCTAAAAGCCATGTGTAGCCTTCCAGGTCCTTGAGTTTGGCTTTTTGACTGAGTCCAGGTTTCACAGAACAAATCCTTTTATTAAGGGATTTGTTTTGTGAAGTTTGGATTCAGTCAAAGGGTTACACTTGAGGACCTAGAGGGCCACATGTAGCCTTGAGGCTGAAGGTTCTCCATTCCTGCTCTAGAACAAAGAGAATTCTCCCCTCATTGGAGGTTTTTGAGCAAAATCTTGTCAGATATGTACAAGAGATTGTTAAGCAAAACCACTTGTCAGATATGTTGCACAAGAGATTATTTTAGGGATTTGGGTCAAATTAAGTGGTTACTGATGTCACTTCCAATTCTGAAATTCCATGATTCTATAATAAAAACTCTAAAATTCTATGGTAACATTTTAGAGCCTTTATATTTTTCTACTAACTCCCCAAATTTTCCCATGTTCCATATCCTTTTCTCCCTCCCAATATTCCTTCTTTCTTTCCCTTCCCCTTTCATCTTTTCTTTCCTTCTTCCCTCCCTTCCTTATTCTCATTCACCCTTACTTCCATGAACATTCTTGTAGCATCTGCTCTTGCAAGGCATCCTTCTAGGCACTGGAAAAGATAAATAAAAGTCTCAATTTATAATCTAGTTGGAAATATGTAATATATATACGTATGAGTTTTTTACATACATACATTATATATATATATATATATATATATACACATATAAATATACATATATACACACCTTCCTAAATGTTAGCGAAGCATTTGATAAAACCTTACACAGTCTTGTGGGCTTGGTAGAGAAATGTGGGCTAGAATGATCCAACAGTTAGACGGATTCAGACCCAAATGAATGGCCAAACCCAAGGTGCAAAACAATGACTCAATACAACTCGGAAGGCATTTTCTAGTTGAGTGCTCAGGGGACTTGTCCTGGACCTGATGCTAAACCTTTTTATCCGTGGTTTGGATAAAAGCCTAGATAGATACCATACTTATTCAGTTCTCAGATGACATAAAACTGGGAGGGATAACTAAAACGTTGGTTGACAGGATCAGGATCCAAAGAAAAGAATCTCAACAAGTTATAAGAGTGGGCTGAACCTAAGAAAATGAAAATTAGTAGGACTGAATAGAAAGTTTTATGGTTAAGTTAAAAACACCTTCATAAGTACAATATAGAAATATTTGAAAACATTGAAGGATTTTGGGAGACTACAGGTTCAATAAGAATTACCACTCATATATAGAATACAAAAATATTAGTGTGATCTTGGGTTCCATTAAGAGAGGCATGACTCCTGGAAAAAGGAAGTGATATTTCCTCTGCAGTTTACCCTGGTCAGGTCACATCTGAGGTATTCTGTGCAGTTTGGGGACCCACATTTTTAAACCAATTAATCAGAAGTGTTTATTAAGCATCTACTGTAGGTCAGACTTTGTATAAGGTACAGGGTATATATACAAAACCAATAAATTGACATCAAGGAGTTTATATTGTATCATACTCTATCAGTGAAAACAAATTATGGAGGTTCAGGGGGTGATCAGATTACTCAGTTTGCCAGACTGGGGCTCTTCTCCTTGCAGTAGCTTGAAAGAAACGTGAGATGCACACATTTATAGACATCTCCATTCCAAATGTTCATGTGAACTATTTGTACCCAACCTGCGGTAGAGCACTTTGACTCCAACATAATGAAATCATTTTAGTCATCAAGAAAGAAGGGCAATAACCAACCAACCAATCAGGGTGTACACCTACTAGCAGATATCCATCCATCTATCTATTTATCTATGGATCATCAATCTATGTATGTATGTGTGTGTATGTATATGTGTGTATACATAAAGTATGTGACTATTTAGAATGGGAGACTACCAGCTTGGGGATTAGAAAACGTCTCATACAGGAGGTGGCATTTGATCTGACTGTATAAGAATGTAGGGATTCTGAGACATGGAGGTGAAGAAGGACATTCTAGACATAGAAAGGAATAGAAGCTAGAGCTAGAATATCCTTGTATACAGGAATCAGTAAACAGGACAATTTGGCCCAAATGTAGCAGTTATAAAGGAAGTAATGTGAAATAAGTCTAGAAAAGGAAGCCAATATCAAGTGATGAACAGCTGAAAATATTCTAAAGGCAGCAAGGAACTAATGAAGGTGATTGGCCAGGAAAATAACATATTTACAACTGTCAGTGCCTTTTCTGGGCTCCAACTTGATGAGGTTCCACAGGAAGTAATCAGATATAAAAAGGGACTTCAGATCATAATGTATGAGGATCAGTTTAAAGAGCTGGACTTGTTTAGCATGAAGAAGAAAGATTTAGGGAGGACATGAGAGCTGATTTTAAGTCTTTGATGTGGAAATATTATAGTTGTTCTACTTGGTCCTGGAAACAATGAGTAAAAGGTGCAGTAAAGGCAGTCTTTGAAACAATGAAAGGGAAAGCTTCCTAACAGAGGTATCCCAAGGTTGAATGGGCTGAGTTGGGAGAGTCCCCTTCATTAGAGTTCTTTAAGAAAAGGATGGATACTTTTAAGGTATGATGTAGGACTTCTGATTAGGATTCTTTGTTGGACAAGGTGGTATCTGAAGTCCTTTCCAACCCTGTGACTTTGGGACTGGTCTGGGCGGGGCTGTAATCAACTTAGAGCACTTGGAAGTACTGCTTCTCTTAGGAGCACCTAGGTCCTAGATGGAAGTAAAAAGTGCAATAGGAAACTTGAGGGTTGATGAATCCAACCATATTTTTCTATAGCTTAATATTTATTAAGGTTTTGTTTTTGCTTATGCTGGCAGGTAATTTCATGGGGTAGGGGGATATGGAGATCTGGGATGCAGCCTTTCATTTTGCCAATGATTTTGTGAATCACTACTCCATCTCCCACCAGGTGGTTATGTACAATTAATCAACAAAAATTTGTCAAGGGCCTACTATGTTCCAGGGGCCTACTATGTGCTAACACTGGGGATATAAAAGGAGGCAAAAGACAGCCCCTATCCACAAGAAGCTTACAATGTTACTGGGGAGACAAACATGTAGATATGTACAAGGTAAACTGTATTACAGGATAAATAGGAAATAATTAACAGGGGGAAGACACTGTAATTAAGAGGGGTTTGGAAAGGTTTCCCATAAAAGATGAAATTTTATTTGGGACTTAAAGGGAACCAAGGAGGGTAGTAGTCAGAGCAGAGGAGGTAGAGCATTCCAGGTATGGGAGACAGCTAGAGAGAATGCCCAAAGTCAAGAGATGAAGTGTCTTGTTCATGGAACAATCAGGAAGCCAGTGTCACTGAATAGAAGAGTACATGTCAGGAAATAAGATGTAAGCAGACTGGACAGGTATAAGGGGATTAGATTATGGAGAGCTTTGAATGTCAAACAGAGAAGTTTGTATTTGCTCCTGAAGGCAATAGGGAACCACTGGAGTTTATTGGGTAACAGATGACATGATCAAAACTTAAGAAGGAAAAAGTAAGAGGAAAGAGGAAGAAAAATGTGATAAGTAGATTAGTTGTATGAAAGGATGGAGTTGAAACAGGATAAGTTAATCAAGACCTGGTCTATTTTTTAAAATATCCTATCTAATATTACCAGCTGCTCAGTTGGCAAATAGCAGAGCTCAAAAGGAAGACAAAAGCCCAAAGGGCAATATCTTCTTTTTATTTGGTGCTTTTCCTTCAAATATTTCAAAGTGTTACCACAATCAGAGAGGGGAACAGAGCAATTGATTTGTAAAGGCAAAAAGACCACAGTTCCTGCCAATAGTTCTAAAGGGGAAGGTGTAATGTTAATTAGAATTAAAGATCTTCTCTGCCCACTAATAGGCCTCAGATACCTTTTATTAATTTCTAATGAGGCACTAGGTCATGAGGGTTGTGCTCTCCAGCTCTGAATAAACTCTGAGGTGAGGTTTTACTTTGGGGGCTTACTCTTTGGAAGAAGGTTCATGTCCCAGATGAAACTCTTGATAGTGGTTAAGAAATCCCCCTACTTTGAAAACCCAGATGTTGGTGCTTCTCTCACTGTTAACCATGTATGTATGCATGCAATGGTCAGACAGTTGTATCTGTCTGTTGATCTGTGATGTATGTATTGCTTATGGTCAGACAGTTGGAAGCCCTGTCTGTTGGTCTTTATTTCTCTACTTGTATTTTCTCTGTTGGTATATGTAATTGAAGAAAATTGTTGACTCCTCAAAAGTTACTTTGTGCAGCAGGCCCTCTTGTGTATCCTAAAATGCTTGCTCCTATAGAAGAGTACCAGGCTTTCCCTTCCTTCAATGAAGCAGTCTGTAGGTACTAACAAAAATGGTGAGTCAGAGCTTCTGGACTGTTGGTTGTATCTGGTCCATTATATTGTGGCTGCAGAAGAGATTGCCTTGAAAGGAAAGAGAGTAAGAGTGACTAGTTAATTTTTTTTCCATGAGAGAATAGTATAACTCTGGGGGAAGAAATATCCTATCTCTTAGCATCTTTGCTAATGTGTCTGTATTTGTGTTCCCCTTCCTTGTGAGTGTCCTGGGAAACATGGGCTGAGCTCTGCTCCAAACTATATAAAGTCTTGGGCACAGAGAACATCCAAGTGTCGCACAGGTTGAAATAATCTGATAATGGGTGTGTGTGTGTGTGTGTGTGTGTGTGTATGTGTACGCTAGAGTTCCATTTTCCACATCTCCCTTATACCACCCAATAAACTCAACTAGCAAAGAATGGACTTCTTTGTTGTGGGTTTCCTCAAACCAAAACTTTTCTTGGCTTAAAGAGCCCTCAGGAATTACTGCAGAACAAGAAGCTGCTTTCTGGGCCAAGGCACAAAGACCTTTCAGACAATAGAACATAGGCCAGTGACTCAATTCTCCATGTTGCAAGGAAGGTTCTGGGAATCCCTCCAAAGGAGAATATTATTTCATTGATGAATATGTGTTTTTTACTCTATATTGACCTTATGGATAACTTTTCTTTAACTGAAAATTTCAAAGACTAATCTTTAGCCTGTTATGTCATGTCACAAATGGTTAAAAGAAAGTTCCTCCTTTTCTCTATTCCACTAATTTTATTTTGTTTAAGTGTTGTTAGTTGAGAACTTAATTTATCAACAACTTATAACAACTAAATAATGAATAATAGGAGGGAACTTGCACAATTAATTCAGGGTAGATCTGACCATCAAAGTAACACTTGGTTTGTGACCTTGAAGTGTCTTCTATAATTCTTAACTGTCACCACTGAGGAAATAAATATTAGCATGAAAATAGAGTGGTTGGGGTCAGGACAGATAGTACTGTACTTAAAACTGAAGACTAGTGTCTTTGATTGATTATATTGAAAGCCTTGGAAAAGCAGCCCATGAAGTAGCAGGAGGAAATAATCCTTGTTCCCTGGGGGACTGGTTAGTTTGGAAATTCTCAGTGGTTTCTACTATCCGGTCATCTTCTACCATGGTGGCCAAACTTCCATCTGCCACCTCCCTTGGAAGACTGAGAATTGGTGGTTTCCAAGTATAGAAGCCTTTGCTTTGAGTGTTTTCTTTAGAAGAACTAGGTCTCATGGAAGAGATAGCTAGCTTCTTTTTAAGTTTTGGGGTAGCTTTGGAAGGCCTTCCAGTCACCACCCAACTTTCTCCATTTTTTTCCTCTAATATAAAAAATATCTTCACCAGACCAAAGCCTATCCCTAAGTCCATAATTAGACCTAAAAATTCCAGTCCCCTGGAAAAGGTAACTGAATTGTCTTGAACTCATTCATGCTAAATTGTAAATGACTTCCTTTACCCAAAAGATGGGAGAAAGAGGGTTAAGAGAGAATCAAAGACCTATGGGCATGTAAGGAAGCAGGGTGCTGTGGAAAGGGAAGAGGGTACAAAAAGGCAGCCTGAAATCTGAGAAGTGAAACTCTGCCCACTCCATGATGTTGCCTACAGCCTGCCTAGGTTATCATCCCTGGTGCTTTGAAGGTCTGGGGAAAGTCTGGGTGTAATTTTAAATGTTATCCAAATAATTCCAGGCATGGTGGCATTCCCTGTATTCTCTGAAACCTGGGGGCTAAGACTGGTGGATTATTTGAACTCAGGAATTATGGTCTGAAGTGGGTTAGTCAGGTTAAGTCTGGAATTAATACAGTGAACCCCTGGGAGGAAAGGAGGGTTGGGGAGGCTACAAGGCTTTCTAAGGAAGGGTCGATCCACCTAAGTTTGAAACAGAATAGGATAAAGCTTCCACACTGAGCAGGAGTGAGATCTGGCTATGAAAGGCCACTGCACTTCCAATGTGAGAGAGATGGAGACCCGGTCTCCCTGCTCCACCCCCCACCTCCTCAAAGATGCCTAAACATAAGGAAGAGATGCTTTCTTAGAGTAGTGGTCCAGGTTCACCCTCTAGGGAAAGAACATAGCTTAGTAGATTCTCCATGACTCAGTGAGATACACCAAAGAAATTTTCAGATTCACCAGAATTTGTAATGAAAAATCCAATTTGACGATCTCAAATGACGCCCCTGCTAAGCCTTTGTCTCTAATAAAATGACTGTACAAGACTCTGACCCATAGCCATGGGTTATGTTTTGAAGAACCAGGGATAAGAAAAACCTCCTTGCTGCTCTCCCTGTCATTAGTTTCTTCCTGATTTCATACATTTTATTTTTGCTATTGAAACATTTTTCCTCAAGCACCAATTATCTTTAATTTAATTCCTTGCCTAAGAACTGGCGGCTTCCCTTTGTCTTAAACTCCTTTCTCAGCCTTTGAGACTTGCCACCATCATTATTTCGCTAGTTTCATTTCCTGTTACTATACTCTGCAACAGTTACTGCATCAACCTCCCTCCCCTGCAAAAAGGCGAATTCTCCATCGCCTTGTCCCACAAAATATTTTTCTCCCCATTACTCCAGTGGGGCATAGTTTGTCATTCTATAATTAGAGATCACCAATGCAAATACTTCTAGGAAAGGGAATATAGCCACTTACATTCAAACTTCTATACGAGTGACTGATATATCCTTTTGAAGAGATTTCAGTGAAGGCACTGGAGAGGGCATGCTCTCTGGAGATAGGTTGAGAGGGGATTTACTCCAGGAGAACCCAGGGAAGACCCTTAGCACACAGAATGAACTTCCTGTAGTCAATTTATGGGAAGACCTAGACAAGAGTCCCCCAGGTTGAGTAGGGAACTTGGAAGGGAGCCTGTTAGTAAAAGCGTTGGATTATTGCCCAGAATGCCCTTTCTCCTCTTTTAAGCCAATGAACTCTTAGAATTGAGAGGAACTACAACAGTTTCCTGTATGTGAACAGGAATGCCTTTCACAGCATCTTTGAAAAGTACTTATTCTGTCTCCAATGTTGTGGAATTCAATTATCTCCCAAAGCAGTCAGTTCCACCTTAGGAAATTTCTAATTGTTAACAGATGATGTGGAAAAATTGAGACACTAATTTATTGTTGGTGGAATTGTGAACTGATCACACCATTTTGGAGAGCAATCTGAAATTGAGTCCAAAGAGTTAGTGAACTGTCTATACCCTCTAATCCAGCAATATCACTACTAGATCTATTTCCAAAGATGACTAGGGAAGGAGGAAAAGAACCTACATGTTCTAAAATATTTATAGCAGCTCTCCTTGTGGTAGCAAAGAACTGGATATTTCAGGGATACCATCAACTGGGGAATGGTTGAACAAGTTGTGGCATGTGTTTGTGATGGAGTACTACTGTGCTATAGGAAATGATGAGCTAGGTGTTCTTAGAAAAAGACTTTTAGGAAATAATGAAGGGCAAAGTGAGCAGAACCTAGAGAACACCGTATACAGTAACAGCAATGTTGTTTTAAAAACAACTTTGAATGAAAACCCATTTTGACTATTATAAATACCCAAATTAACTATAAAGGACATATGAAGAAAGATGCTACCTGCATCCAGAGAAAGAACTGATAAATGTAAGTATTTGTAAAATAATTGTACCTATATATATCTAATATTTGTATATAATAGGGGGAAGGCAAAAAAAGAGAAAAAAATGAAATTTATGTGACTATTATATATTTAAAAAGAAATAGCAAGTGAACATAATAGGTTTGTAGTTTCATGGGCAATCATCTTTTTTATTCTACTGTGTTATGAAAATGCTTGTTTTAGTCCATAAATTAAAAATAAAACAAATGGGAAAAAAGCTTTTCCTTCTATCCAGATAAAATCTGCCTTCCTGAAGCTTTCATCTATTGTTCAGTCTCTGTTTACCAGCTCCTTGTCTGCTTCTTATCAATATGTTGAGGTTTCTCCTCTGTCCTTAAAAATGTCTAATTTAACACTTAATCTATAATGCTCTTTCTATTCAAGGCCAAACTCAAAGAAAAAGCTGTCCACACTTGCTCTCTCTTCTTTCTTTACTCTCACTCACTTCTTCACTCTTGGCAGTCTGGCTTCTGATCTTACACTCAATGCAAATTGTTCTCTTCAAAGTTACCAATGATATCTTCATTGGTAAATCTAATGACTTTTTCTCAGTCCTTGACATTTGACACTGTTGACTAATCTATCCTCCTGGGCACTTTTTTATTCTGTGTTTGCAAAACATTCTCCATTCTTTTCCTATGTGATAAATACCTATAGGGCTGGTACTTGATTCAGGAAGACTTGAGTTCAAATCCAGACTTGGACACTTACAACCTTTGGGACCCTGGAAAAGTCACAACTTATGTTGCCTCAATTTTCTCCACTGTAAAATGGGAATAATAACATCTACTTCCCAGGGTTGTTGTGAAAATAAAATGATAATATTTATAAAGCACTTAGCATAGTGCGTGGCACATAGTAGGCACTATGCCCTTTACCTTTCTCTACCTCTCTGGTGACTTCTCAGTTTCCTCCACTGAATCATCATCTGCATCCTACTCCCTCATTGAATACATATCCCAAGAATCTGTCCTGGGACCCCAATTGTCTCTTTCTACATTCTTTTTCAGTGACATTACCAGCTCATTTGGGCTTAATTATCACGTCTTTGCAGATGACTCCAAGATTTATATATCTATCTTTACTGGACTTCTGTGTCAAAACACCAACAACCAATGTTGTTGTAATTAATTAAACAATAAATAACTAAATAATAATAAATAATAAACATTGATTTATTGCCCAGAAAGCCCTTTCTTCTCCCTTAAGCCAATTAACAGAATCTTAGAGTTGAGAGGAACTTGGACAGTCACCTGTATGTGGACATTCAGGAATTCCTTTTACAAAATCTTTGAAAAGTATGTTTCCAACTGGATATCATGTAGATACCTCAGGTTTAACAAGTACAAAATGTTATTCATTTTCATTCCCATCATTCTGGTCATCCAACTTCATAACCTCAGAGATATCCTCAACTCCTCACTTTATCTCCTCATTTAATCACTTGCCAAATCTTGTCCATTTTAAGCAGACAGCACGTCTTGTATCATACTCTTTGCTCATCTGGTCACCACCCAAGTTGAGGCCCTCAGCAGTTTTTGCCTAGACCAACAGTTTCAAACTCAAATAGAAACTGATCCCTGAAAGTCACATATTGACTTTAGGAGGCCAAAAATTAGTATTATTTTCATTGCATTGTATTTTTACTTATTTTGTTAAACATGTCCTGATTACATTTTACCCTTGTTCAGCTGCCACTAGTTCGTGAGAAGCAAGTTTGACACCTCTGACCTTAGACTATTGCAATAAGCTTTTACATGTTCTCTCTGCCCCAAGTCTCTCCCTCTTCTGATCCATCTTCCACATATCTGCTAAATTTAGATTCCTTAGGCACAGTTCTGACTATATCATTCTCGTGCCCTTAAAGTGGTTTCCTGTTGCACTTTGGTTGTTGCCCTTGGTTGTCGAAGAGGCCCAAAATGACGTCACCATGATAAAGTCAAGTTTCAATGTGTCTGACTGTGGCTGATCAGACCAAAATGAGCTCGGAATGCTCTACCACAGATTAGGCACAGATAATCCGTGTGAACATTTGGGGTAGTTATTCCAAATTTGTGCTTACTACATTTACTTTGTGCTGTCTCAATTCTGCTTTGCTCAAAGAGCACAACATCTTTTCTGATGCGGGCACACCATGCTGAGCGGTCCTGTGCCAGTGTCTTCCATGTTGCACAATCAAATCCAAAGTTCTTGAGAGAGACCTTGAGAGTGTCCTTGGATCGCTTGTTCTGACCACCATTCTGACTTGTCTGCCCCAAGCAAGTTCTCCATAAAATAGTCTTTTTGGCAAGTGTATATTTTGCATTTGAACAATGTAGCCAGCCCATCGGAGTTGCGCTCTTTGAAGCATGGTTTGAATACTTGGCAGCTCAGCTTGAGCAAGGATTTTAGTGTCTAGTACTTTATCCTGCCAGGAGATCTTCAGAATCTTCCTAAGATGGTTCAAGGGAAAGCGATTCCATTTCCTGGCATGGGGCTGGTAGACTGTCCATGTTTCACAGGCATACAACAATGAGTTCAGCACAATGGCTCTGTAGACCTTCAATCTGGTGGTCAGTCTAATACCCCTTTTCTCCCATACGTTTCTTCGGAGTCTCCCAAACACTGAGTTAGCTCTGACAATGTGCGCATGGCCTAAGATCAACTACAAACTCCTTTCTTAGGCCTTTACAACCTTTAGTGTTTAAAGGTAGGTTTTCCATCTCTTACCTTCATGCTTTCACACAGGTTCTTTTTCACAAGTAGAATTCAATTTTGACTTCTCCAACAGAAGCTTTCTTGACTGACCTTCCCCTGCTCAAATCCCTTTTTCTATCATCCCGCCTACTAACATGGTCCTACTAACATAGTGGTTGGCCCGTGGCAGGCCTCAGTAAATGGAGCTGTGCCTTCGATTTACTAGAAACCTGTCAGTTTTCAGGCTTTGTGAGTCTAGCGTCTTATTCAGAATCATAGAAAAAAGGATGTGTCTGTCCTCACATCTCTTTGCTTTCTTGTTAGCTTTAGATATGAATGAGTAAAGCATTCCTTTAAACTTTCCAGGTCTCAGTTTTCTCACCTGTAAATTGAATTATGACTGCTTAATAAATGTTTATTGAATTGTTTGAAAATGACCTTTAGGCGACCTTCCAACTCTAACATTCTGTGATTATAGGATTTCTTTGGGCATGGTTTTTCCATAGCTGATATTGTAGTTTGGCTGAGGGCGCCATCTCCTGGGCTTGTGGCAAATTTCATCCTGCCTTATAATAGCTTATATATACAAGGGTGCCTAAAAAGTCGGAGTGCAGTTTACAAACACAAAGGCACAAAGGTACTTGCGACACCCCATACCCAACAACCATGTGAGAAAGGTAATAAAGAAATGAATATTTCCATTTAATTAATATCGCCATTTTATGGAATCTTAGAGAAGTTAAGCAATTTGTTCAATATCATATCAAGCTAGAAAGGGGTGGATGCATGTTTTTTTTTTAAATTACATTTTCCTTTTTGAACAAATAAAAATCTGTCTCCTCCCCCACATACACTTATCTCCCCATTTCCATTAAAAAGAAAAACAAAATTCCTGCCACAAATATACATAAACAATCAAAACAAATTCCTGCATAGACTGTCTTATAGGCTATATCCTATGGATAAGTATCTGTAAGACATAACCTATTCAGGAATTTGTTTTAACTGTCTTTGTATATTTGTAACGAGAGCAGGTATATTATGTAATACATATGTGAGTACGTGTATATATGTATATGTATACATTCGGTACTTCGAGTTCATCATTACATCTCTACCAAGAGCAGGGTAACTTACTTTACTAGTATCTCACTCCATTTCCAGTGTCCTTTATCTCCTAAGCATGTTGCCTTTCTAGGAATACAAAATAACCATGGAAATAGGATCCTCAAATACACAAGATAGAAGACTATTTTTGAACTTGGGGTGTTCCATATTTATCCATATTCCTTTTCTCCCTTTCTTCCTTTCTACTTCAAAAGATGAAGGATGGGACAAGGTTAGCTTTTATTCTGGACCGCTTTGTTCTCTTTGTATGCCCCCACCCTCCTACCTCCCACAACACACCTTTTTCCCCTTGGTAAAAAATGCTTATGTTTGTTTCTTTCAGATTTCTTTCTTGAGAGTCTCTCTCATTCCTCTTGTACTTGACTTCATTTGTAGAACCTTCTAAAAATCTACTTTCTTAAACATTTTCCAATAGATAGGGTTGCCCAAAATAGAAAAGATGGGAACTTTTTAGATAAATTATCTCTTCATGTTAGAAATGATGGTAGAAAAGGAGAACAAAGTATGTGTTGGACAAGGATTGCATGTGCCATAGATCTGGGCAGAGAAGTTTTCATAGCGTTCAGAGGAAGGAAAGATCATCTCCCAGAGACTAAAATTCTTCAGAGGAAGTCAGTCTAGGAGGAATGGGAAGCTCTGGAGAATGATATTTGAAAGACACAAACAACAATGACTCTAGTGAGAGGAAAAAGAAGGCAGCATCTAAAAAGGTTGAAGCAAATGCAGAGGGATTTTTAAAAATTTTGGACTTAAATACTAAAACTTAAATACACAATAAGAAAAGAAAAAGAACTATTATGTTATAATTTATATATAGTGTAATTATATTATAAACTTAAATACAAAAGAAGAAAAGAAAAAACATTGTCATATACATAGCAGCACATAAGAGAGGATTTAAAATACAGAGAAATAAATTTCCATGTCAAGAAAGCCTATATAATAAATGTTATTCATTGTGTTGCCCACCTTATTTTTGCTTCTTTGTAAGTTTTCTTTTGTTCTCTGCTGTGCACTTTTTACCTTGTTCTTCCCCCCTACCCCTTTCCTCTTTCTACAAATACCTACCAAGGGATTTTTTCACTATCCTAATTTCTCACTTACATATTTTTTTTAAAGATGTACAGAGGAAGGAACCTGGGACAGGTACAGAAATATGACATGATTGAGAGCATAGTGGATAGAACACTGGACCTGGAGTCAGGAAGACCGAAGTTCAAATTCTGACTCAGGCAGCTGTGTGACCCTGGGCAAGTCATATAACCTCTGTATTTCTGAATTTCCTGAATTGTACAATGAGTATAATTCAGCTACCTCCTAGGATTATTGTGAAGATAGAAATGAGATATTATTTGTAAAATACTCCACAAACCTTAAATTGCTATATTATTACAGCTATGATTATGGTCTCCTAAGAAGTGTCAGGACTAATAAAGTTCAGGATGAAGGGAGGCTCCTACGGACAAAAGAATTTTTTAAAATCTATATTGGAAAAAAGAGGAGAATCAAAAAAAAAATGGAAGGACTACTGATGGGAATGGGAAGGAAAACACGCTGTCTTTGAAAGCAACCCAGTCCCTGAATTTTCTCGTAAATTTCAGTAGCCAAGATCCCTGGTACCTCTGTGCAAGGCATCTGGCCCTCTCCACCCCACCTAGATCACTTAATTAGCTTACTTGTCACTCCTAAGTCACATCCAGAAATTCCCACAGTCTTACTGTATAAAAGTATCGATTTTATCCTCCTCAAATGCACAGACTCCCTAGGAATCTGGCCTGCTTGTTTTGACTTCACAAATAAACTTGCTCCTTGGACTGGAAGGCTTAAGTGGTCAAGTTCTTTTGAGGCAGACCCACTCCCTGCACCCTTACATTTTGGGAGTTCCCAGCACCCCTGGATCACAGCACTACCGTTCAGGTGGAAGGGAAGATGGCGATAAAAATGGTGGGAAGAAGGCAGAACTACTGTTATTTTCTTCTGTTTTCTGTCCAGAAAATTGGAAAGAATAGGACAACAATATCTGTAAGGGAAAAGTGAAAAAAAACAGAGATAGTAAGACTTCACCAGACCCAGCTTAACTACATCCCAAGGTATGACAGTGCTGGCAGATGTGATTGCTGAGCCCCTACAAATCATCCTTGGAAAACTGGAGAGAAAGGGAGGGGTGCCATAGAACTGGGGAAGAACAAACGTCTCAATTTTCAAAAAAATAAAAAATAAAAAAAGGAAGAGAGTGGAATCTATAAACTATAGGCTGCTGAGTTAATTCCCGGCAAAATTCTACAACATATTATTAAACAGATGGTTGGTGAACATCCAGAAAAAGAAGTCTTATCAAAAAACATGTTGTGCCAGGTTTGTACGTCCCCATAGACCACAAACTATTCGCAGCAGTGCTTTTTTTTGTAGTTAGTAGCAAAAAACAAAACAAAACAAAACAAAACCCAGTAACAAATGGCTAGAGAAATCATGGTATTTTATTATAATTGTAATATTATTGTGCCATGACAACTCGTAAATGTGAGGAATTAAAAGAAATTTTGGAAACTTCATTTATACTGGTGCAGGTCCACAAAGTATAAAACTACCTCAGTAATGTAGAGGAAGGAAACAAGTATTTGTTAAGCTTACTATATTTATGAAGAATGACCTGCCCAGATATCTAATAAATGTCAGATGTCAAATTTGAACTTGACTTTATGACTTTATGTCTAGCGTGTCACCCATTGAATCACCTGGCTGCTTCTAAAAGAATGGAGAAAACAGCATTAAGATAGACCAGAATTTGGATCATTGCAATGTTCAGGCGTTACTCCAGGGCACTAATGATGAAACATTCCTCCCTCCTCTTCGGAGAGACGTGCTAACTCCAGGTAGAGAATGATTTCAGATTGTCAAACAAGGTCAATGGGACTGTTTGTTTTATTCAACTATATTTCTTTGTTACAAGGGCAGGTTCCTCGGGGTGAAGGTTGGAAAGTGAAATCGATGTAAAAACAAAAAACATCAATAAAAGTTTTTTAATCATGCTAGCTTAATTAAATTTCCTTTTTAAAAACCATAGTATTATTTAATGAGCAGATCAGGGGGTTGCTATAGATTACGTTCCTATATTTTAGCAACACATTTGATAAAGTAGCCCGTGCTAAGAGATAGGAGAACATTTATATACCATCTATTCTGTCACTTTACAATTATCTCATTTGAGCCACTTAACAATCTTTGGAAATAGGATTATTATACCCATTGTACAGTTAAGGAAACTGAAACAAACAGAGGTTAAGTGAGTTGCCTGGGATTACATAGCTAGTAGGTGTCTGAAGCTAGATTTGAACTCAGATCCTCCTGACTCCAGACCCAGCTTGCAATAGGTTAAATGATATTACAGTTAGGTAGTTATAAAGTTTAGTAGCCTAGGGTAGAGGGAAGTGCCCCGCATTAAGGCTTTCAAGAATAGTCCTGAGAGATCCCGACTCTGAAGAGATAAATAGAAAATTTTCTTATTGCCTCTATCCTTACGCCTCCACACCACAGCAAAATTTAAGTTTAGAAATGACTCATGTTTAGAGTTTCTCATAAAGGGATTAAAAGAGTCCCTTCTAGAAAGATGCACATACAAAGTAAGATGGGAATATCACAGCTATTTATTTTATCTGCCGCAAAAAATACTTAAAATAAAAAATGCTCATAAGGACCTATTGAAAAACACTCAAAACATAGCAGTATCCCATAAAATCTTTTATATTCTTCTGGGAGCTTGATACCTAAAATAAGAAACATTTTTATGGAAACTGCTAAACAACCATTTCACCTTCACCTTGGCTCTTCACTACTCAAACTTTAAAGTCCTTTAAGGTCCATACCTTTTGGCAAACCAGGGTATGACTTGGGCAATCCTCCAGTTCTCTTCTGAGATAATGCTTTAGAGATCATTTCCTCATAAACACTATTACCCGGACCCCAGAATCTCCCAACCTCTAGGACCCATGAGGTTGAATCTGATGCTAGAAAACACCTATCTCAGCATTGTCATTTGGTCATTTGTGCTCAGGGAAAGAAATACAAAGCAGAAGTAGCCAGAGATTTCAGGTCAAACTCCACCCCTTCTAGCCAAGCAAACATATTCACTGATACGTGTGGACATCGTCATGATTCTGAGAGATTGGAAGTTGCCCTTCTTTCTAAAGTGAACTGATTTGGCAGCTCTTGCTGCTCTACTTTCTTTGATTTTTTCTTTTCTTTTAAAAGAATGTTTTATTCATTTTATTTTATTTTTATTTTTTATTTTTAAATGTTCTACGATCACTTTCTTAAAATTAAGATTTCATCCCCCCTTACCTTCCCCCCATTACCCTCC
>CM053769.1:668095169-668117525 GCA_028658325.1 Potorous gilbertii
TAATTATCTGATAGTTTAATTGGTATGGCACTAAATAAGTAAATTAATTTAGGTAGAATTGTCATTTTTATTATGTTAGCTCAGTCTACCCATGAACAACTGATGTTTTTCCACTTACTTAAATCTGACTTTATTTGTTCAAAAAGAATAAATACCTTTATAAAAGTTAATTGATGTTAATTAGTTATCATTGATATTAAGAAGGGCATACTCTCTGCCCATCTACCTACAAGATGAATACTTGCCTCTTAAGTCTTGAGTACTGAGTACTCACTGATACTGATGGTATTGAACAGATATTGACTGGTTGATTGATACTGTGTGAAAACAACAGATAGGGGCTCAAGTGGGACATATAGGAAACATGGCTTTTCCCTTATATATCTTCCTTCTCTTCTTGGGGGGGTTTTCTCCAAAGAGTATCTAGAATTCTCTCGAAGACAAAATGAAGAAAGTCTCTCTTCTTCCCCCAAATTCTTGTTCCAACTCCACCCCTCACACAGGCACATAGCACTGAGCCCTCATTCTCACCACCAATTAGTAGAGTCATATACAAGTGGTCCAGGCTTGAACTCCGGGTTATGTAGTTTTTAGTGGTCATGTGATTTATTGAAAAAACGTATAAACTCCCTTCTGATCCTCTTGCCTTCTACTCTCTGTCTGCCCAGAGGATGAGGAAATGGATCAAGGAAAGAACTAAAAGTTCAAAAATCACTGAGATTGACTTGGAAAGCACTTCAAGAACTAGAGGTAGTGGAAAAGTTTTTAAAATTAACACCTTCCTCTCCCTTGATCTCCCCAACGCTGGGAGAGTGGGTCAAAGATCTGTCAATTTTGTCTGTTTCCTCCTACCAGAGTCTACCTCCCCTTGACCTATGCCCAGCTTTGGATCCCTGATCAAGGTCAGCTCAGGATCAGTATTAGTTTTTCCTTGACTTTGTGATACTTGGGCAACACAAGGGTCCACAGATGCATGGCCACCATGGCCTACAGGGCATCCAGTCTCTCAGAAACCTCTCCTGTCATGGCCACATGGAAGGAAAAGCTCAAAGGGCCAGATGGGACATCTAGCTTTGTCCCATGGGTGGGACATCTATGGACCATGCTAATTTTTCTCCTGGAAAAGGCCACAAACACAGTCAAGGAGAACAAGTTCAGGTTTACACATAAACTCTCACCCTACTTTTTAACCTCATGCCCTGGCGTGCTAAATTTCACTATGTTTTTAAGATAGAACCACTGCTTTTGTGGGAAACAAGGCAAAGACACAAGAAACTGGCGTGAAGATTTTGGATACAGACTAAATTGTCAAGATCTGTACTCTGCCTTCTTCCGGCCAAGAAACTCGATTAACATTGTTCCATTGTATTGTCCTTCATTCCTTAATTTCATTCCATTGTAACAATTCTCGGCTAGCCCCCAAACGAAAGAAGAGTTTGGAAGCTATTGATAAGTCCAGATGGAAGGGAATGCAATGTGAAAATTCTCCACTTCCTTCTATCTGTTTATTTCAGTGGGAACCACTAAGTTGTTACAGTGGTGGTCACATTTATCATTCAAGGCAAAGAGAAGTAAGCAGGCCAGAACAGAAGAGGAGTGGGTTTGTCATTACAGTATGATTTTAGGACAAGGTAAATAGGCTGATTCATGTCCTTGAAGTGCTGCACTCAAACAATACCAAAACAGAATATATCTGAGGTTAGAAATGGACCAAGAATAATTATACTTAATAGCGATTACTGTAGCAATTATGAAATTGCTGTACAAATTACTGAGAGGACCAGCCAGGGCTTTGTGAGGTCAGCATACCAGTGAACAGAAATGTAGAAAATAATAGAATTACAGAAACAGGGACGCAAACTTCAGACTTGGAAGGGACCTCAGAGCCATCGAGTTCAAATCATACCTGAACCAAAATCTCTACAGCACTCCTAAGATCATCCAACCCAGGCTGAAGACCTCCAGGAAAAATGGAGCTTGCGACCTCACTAGGTAGCACATTCCCCTTGGGGATGACTCAAATAGTTAGAAAATGTTTTTTTCTTATGGGGTCAAATTTCACTTCTCTGTAGCTCCCACCAATTGTTCCCAGTTGTGTCACACAGAATGAGTCAAATCCCTCTATAATATGTAATATATAATGTATATATGTAGAATATACATATGTATAATAATATGTATACATGAAATATATAATATGTGGTACATAATATAACATGTGCATGTAAAATGCCTTTCAAATACCTGGAGAAAAGATGAAAGTTCTTGGTTCAGTCCAACTCCCCTGAAAAACAATCCAGCATAGATTTTATTTTTATTTGTAAATAATATTTTGTTCTTTTCCCATTACATTTAAAAAGGTTTTCAACATTCATTCATAAGATTTTTGAGTTCCAAAATTTTCTCCTTCCCTTTTCTTCCACCTTCCCAAGATGGCAAGCAATTTAATATGGGTTATACATGCCAGCAAAGACTGTAAAGGGCACAAGATTAAACAATGATCCATAAGGAAACATTAGTGTGCTCCTCCATCCAGTATGAGACCGAACAAGAATCTGACCAGAAGCCTGCAGGCACTCAAAGTGGGGATGGAGGTTGAAGACAAGCCAATTTAGGTAAATGTGGCTCAGAGTCAGAGGGATCTTGAACTTGTCCTACCAGAGCTTCAGAAAGGAAGAAAGTCAGCTTCTGGTAAATTATTGCACAAGGAAGGGACAGTGTATGCACGGATTGGGGGCCCTCCAACAGGCCTGAGGCCAGGCTGACTTTCATACTCTATCAGAACCAGCTCCAGATAGGGGATGACCAAAGAAAGTCTGGGGAGTGCAGTGGAAAGAAATTCCAGAAAGCCTGAAACCAGAATGATCTCTGATATCTAATTGGGACAGTCAGGGCAGAGTCTTTTACTTCTTTATTTTTAACCTCTTTGTCTCTTACTTCTTTTGTATTCTCATGGCTTAGTATGGTGCTTAGCGGTATGTAACAGATGTTTATTGATTGATCCATTGAAAGTAGGATCTAGGAGAGGTAAAGGAAACCTTACTGGATGTATAGACTGGCCATGAAGCATTGGCTCCATCTGCCACTCCCTCTCCTCTGAAGTGGTGAGACTGGAATGCAGCGAGTTTGCTGAACTGTTTTTCTCAAAGAGGGCTTAGAAATCTGGTGACATGTTTTCGTTATCCTCACTTCTGCCTGAGACAGCAGAGATTTGCTTCAAAGTTTCTCTGTTCTTTAAATTTGTTCCTAATTTCTTATTTGTTGTTCTGTTACTTCAGTCACATCTGACTTTTTGTGTCCCCATTTGAGATTTTCTTGGTAAAGATACTGGAGTGGTTGGCCATTTCCTTCTCCAGTTCATTTTACAGATGAGGAAACTGGGGGAAATAGGGTTAAGTGACTTGCCCAGGGTCACACAGCTAGTAACTGTCTGAGGTCACATTTGAGCTCAAGTTTACTTGACTCCAGGCCCAGCACTCTATTCACTGAGCCACCCAAATAACCAATTACTTATTTAATTAGTACTTTAAAACCAGCTCACTTCTGATAAACAATTATGACTGATCACAACAGCTTTTTATTTGAGTGTTTCTTTTTGGGGGAAATAGAGGAGCTACCAAAGAGAGAGCCAGTGAATGGCAAAGACAAAACACAACAGGGGTTCAAACTCTGATCCAACTCACCAGGCTCTTTCCCATCTGAGAACCTAATCTAAATGAGAGGGAATCTTATTGTTTTAATTTATTAACATTGAATGAACTTCCCAAAGGAGAGCAAAGATGAATTCTTTCTTAGGACCAGGATAAATGCTTGTTATTCATCTGTTAAATGAATTCTTTTGGCTGAAAGAGAATAGAGGACATAGAGAAAATATACTTACTGGAGCAATGCTTGCAAAAAATTCATCATTTTCAGAAAAGATCCTGTGGGGATGCTTTCATATTCCAGACCAACATTTTAGATGTTGAAGATTTGTAGCTTGTGAAGTCCTTGAGTCAAATTAAACAAAGCAAAGTCTTTTTCTTCCTCAAGACTGTGCCAGTAGTTGAAGCTGCCAAAAATGCCTCATTTCTCCATATCACATTGATGTCATAGGATCAAAGATTTAGAGCTACACGGAACTCTAGAAGTTATTTAATCCAGCCCCCTTACTTTAAAAATGAGGAAACCAAGACCTATGGAGTTCGAGTGACTTGCTCAAAGGGACAAAGATAATAAATAGTATAGCTAAAATTTGAACCTACTTAAAACCAAGCATTTTTTAAAGATATAAAATATAACAAAAAGCCATTTATTTGAAAATGGAATAATACCACTTAATTTCTGAAGTGATTTTTAAATTATTTAAAAATTGAAAATATGCATGATTTTTTTTACTTCATTAAGAGTAATAATTTTTTGTTGGGGAATATGTGGGAAAATTGGAACACCAATGCATTGTTGGTTGAGTTATGAACTGATCCAACCATTCTGGAGAGCAATTTGGAACTATGCCTAAAGGGCTATAAAACTGTGCGTACTCTTTGATTCAGCAATGTCACTGCCAGGTCTGTATCTCAAAGAAATCATAAAAATGAGAAAAAGATCCACATGTACAAAAGTATTTATAGAAGCTCTTTTTGTGGTGGCCAAGAATCGGAAATTGAGGGGATGCCCATCCATTGGGGAATGGACAAACAAGTTGTGGTATGTGAATGTAAAGGAATACTTATTGTTCCATAAGAAATGGTGAATAACTGGACTTCAGAAAAACCTGGAAAGACTTACAAGAACTGATGCTGAATGAAGCGAGCAGAACCAGGAGAACATTGTCCACAGTAACAGCAACATTTGTGTGATGACCATCTTTGATAGACTTAGCTTTTCTCAGCAATGTGAAAATCTAAGACAACTTCAAAAGACTCATGATGGAAAATGCTGTCCACATGCTGAGAAAGAACTATGGAGTCTGAATGCAGATCAAAGCATACTATTCTCTCTCTTTCTCTTCTTGGTTCCTTCTCTCTCATGGTTTTCCCCTTTGGTTTTAATTGGTTCTTCTTTACAACATGACTAATGTGGAAATATGTTTAATGTGATTTTGCATGTATAACCTGGGGAAGAGGGCAGTGGATGGATGGGGAGAAAATTTAGGACTCAAAATCTTATAGAAGCAAATGTTAAAACTAAAAACAAACAAATTTTAAAAAATAAAATGAGGAAACTGGGGAAAATAAGACTAATTTTTGATTTTCTCACCTTCTATTCTGATACCTGTTAGTAGGATACAGAACTAGAAAATAGTCCTTCAGATGTGGTAGCCACTTCAAATCAATGCCTATGTAGGATATCTCCTAACTCCTTTTCACGTTTCTCTTGATTTTCATGTTTGAAAGTCAGATTTTCTTTTCAGCTCTGCTCTTTTCATCAAGAATGCTTGAAAGTCCTCTATTACATTGAAAGACCATTTTTTCCCCTGAAATATTATACTCAGTTTTGCTGGGAGGTGATTCGTGATAAGAATCATTTTTCTAAACCATTTAATTCTTTCTTACACCCCCTGTACAGTTTCTTCTCCCAGCCAGGTCAAATGTGAACCCAAGAGATTCTTCTATTAGCTAAATCAATTAGATTTCTTTCCTCTCTTAGACTGATCAATACCATGATCACTCCTAACCCTAACCCTAACAAGTGGGTGGGGATAGGTATGACAGGTAATGTTATTTGCATTTTGCTGGTAAGAAAACTAAGGTTCAGAGATATTAAATATACATTCACATAAGCTAGTAAGTGTTAAAGGATTTGAACCCAGAGCTTCCTAACTTAAAGTTCAACACACTATCTACTATCATGCACTGGTATGAATAAAATAAAGAGGAGAAATAGAGGCAGGTGTGAAGGTTAAGAGTGGATAGCTTGCTGTACTTGGAGTCAGGAAGATCCAGGTTTGAATTGCTTCTCTGCCACTTTCTACCTGTGAGATGATGGATAACCCAACTACTTTCAGCTCCAATTTCACATTAATAAAATACTATCTAGTATATGAAGTTGTAAGGAAAATGTTTTGTAAACTTTAAAGTATCATGTAAATCAGAGGTAGAAGAAACACTAATATTTATAGTGCATACCTTACTGGATCCCCGGGGGACTCAAACATGATCATGTTTGTAAACTCTAAATTTCTCAACTTAACAGCTATTGATGGTGTTTTTGACCTAGAGAGACGTAGTTTGAAGTAGCTTGCAGCTTGCTATATCTATGACAACCAGAAGGTGGCAACCTAAGCCTGAGCCACACCAACTCACTCAACTGATCATGTACAAATGCAGTCATTTTCCTGGTGCTGTTTGCTGGTGTTCTGCAATTACGCCCAAATAAGGCATTTCTTATCTCAGTGACTCACACTGTTCTCACTCATTTGGATTCCAATTTTGCCTCTCTTCTCAAAATAGCACCAAAGAACTCATTGACTTTCCACAGAGGCTAAATTCAATTATTATAATAAAATTTAACTCATTTGATCCTCATTTGAAGTGAAATTGAAACAAAGAAATGTGTTAAACTCCTCCTAGTAAGAGCCGAATATTCAGCTTTCTCATTCTTCTGTTCCCATACAAGGATGGAGGTACTTTTTCCATTCATTCATTTGTATACCTGACTCAGAGAGGATCTTGGTAATGAAGAGAAGTTGTAGGGCCCCAAAACCTACAAAGTTCTTTACAATTTGTTGGACTGCAATGTCCTTCCCCCTCCCACCCCCAAAATGAGCTATTGTAAGCTGATAGTTAGGAAAGAAGGTATGAGAGTAAAAGAGACTTTTAACATTAGTAAGAGAGAGTCTCGGGACAGGGACAGTACTCCTGCTAGCAGGAAGAAATAACTTCAAAAGACATAATAAATGCCTTAATCCAAGGATGAGGAACCTGGGATCTTAAGGTCATATGTGATGCTCTAAGTCCTCAAGTGCAGCCCTTTTACTGAATCCACACTTTCCAGAGCAAAGTCTTTTATCGTTACTATTTATTAGATTAAGACTTAGTTAACTGACTTGATGGACTTTGTTGCAAAAGAGTTTTGCCCCTAGAGCTAAGAAAGAAAACTCAGACAGACAGAAACAGAGATAGGGAGATAGAGATGGAGACTATTGCTGAAGTCTGCACAAGGGTAGTGATGGGGAGCAGGGGAAGGGAGGGTTAAGGTGGTGGGTAAAGAAGGATGAGGGGAACAAGAGACATCACCAGAGGATACCAGTGACCTTGCATTGTTGGAGACACCATCATACACATGTGTGTAGCACTTTACACTTCACTGACTTCATTCTCACAACACTGGGAAGTAGATGCTGTTATGAATCTCATTTTAAAGATGAGGAAATTAGTGTCTGAGGAAAGATTCAAAATCATTTTCCCTTTCATGTATACTACTCCCCTTGTTTGTTTGCAATCTTAGGTATGACTTGATCACAAATGTTCTGTGTGCCATACACACTCTGTCCCCATGATTCCTATGCATATATATAGTCTGCTGATGTGTGTGTGTTTATAGAACTGGGTTTCTGTGGGAGAATGTGCTTTCACTGCTTTTCTTACTACATTACTGCATAAAATTCCTTTGAGTTGTATCCTCTATCTTGTGAACAATTAAAGTCAACCCATTGATATGGGCTCCTGAGCTATGGTTTTGAGTGGACACAGTCCCAAAGAGTACCTTGAACCTGGGGTAGCTTTTCTGGGGGCTCAAGTGTGTTGTACTTTTGTAACAAATTCTTCCTCAGTGATCTGTCAGGTCCAGGACAACAGGTCCCTTAATGATCTCCATTTTTGAAGAATGAAATGGTTGCCATTCACATCTACCTTACCCTCTCTACTAATTTAGATATTATGAACTGTCATGTGCCAATTCATCCACACCACCCTAAGCCCCCAGGGCAGAGGGTCTATAAGGAATTTAGGGCAGGGAGAAGTCAAAAAACAAAAACAAAAAAAGTTGAGCCCCCTCCTCCCAAACTCTGTCACCTAGAGCTTCAAAAATCAAGGCTACCCTAATTAGCTGTAAGAATGTGCTTAGTCTGGAGCCATGACTGGCAGGTCAACAGCATTTATCAAGCGACTGTGTTGTCCAGAATGCTGCTTTGCAGGCACTTCCAGAGAAAGGGATCATTTGGTTTGAGTTTCATCCCAGCAGAAAGGAGAAATGCCTTGTATGAAGTCTTTCAGCCAGAGGTGAAGACTTTGCGGCCACCCCCTCGTTTCTTTCCTCAGAGGCCAGCAGGCTTTCCCAGTGGGCTGCAAGATGTTTATAGAAATGATTATAATGTGATGTTTCCATTTCTACCTTTGAAGGGATTTTCTTAGCCCAACAAAACCAGTGATCCTGCCTGCCAAACACCTTGATGAAACATCTTACCTCAGAATCTACAGGATCAGAGTATCAAACACTATAAAGGATCTTAGAGATCTGAAGTCTGACCCCCTTATTTTATGGCCAAGGAGACTAAAGGAGACATTAAGCAACTTACCTAAGGTTATATAACTTTGAAGTGTTAGATCTAGAATTTGGTGCAATCACCACCTTTTACAGAAGACTTTTCCTTCTCCCTCCTCTTCTCCATCTCCCCATCCCCAATCCTCACCCACAGCTATTAGGATCTACTTCATGCTCCTAAAAACAAATTCACTTATTTAAGGAGGATTGATAGGAGCCCCACCCACATTTATTTTGTATTTATTTGTATGTGTACATGTTGTTTCCCTCAAAAGAATCTAAACTCCCTGAGGGCAAGAACTATTTATTTTTTGTATCCTTGTGCCTAACAAATGCTTGTTTATTGATTGACCTGACTCTAAATTGAGCAACCATTTTCAAATCTGCAGGGAATATTTTCTTTAAAAATAATCCTAAGGCTGGGTGGGAATAAGAAAAATGAAGGGGATGTTCTGTTGCTAGGCTTTTGTTTAGGGCTAACTTGAGAAAGACAGAAAGAAATTAGGAGCTGAAGGAACACAGACAGCCCCAGGCATCCATTAGGTTAGTAAGTATAGTTATTCCTCTCATCTGAGGTAATTAGTTACCGGAAGTGCCTTCAGAATGAGGGGTTTTGTAGTTATCCTTGAAGAATTATTCCACAAAGCACTCCTGGTTCCTGATTGAGGCCATCTATGGTTAAAAAAAGGAATAGTATATTTCCTACATTTCACTGGTAATTATACTACATGTGTCTGGGCTGGGTTAAAGTGTTTTCTAATGATCAACCACCCCCAGAGGAAACTCCAAGGTAGGCTTTGTGGGGCTACAAAATTGTAATAGGCCGCCTGAAGTGTCTGCTGTGGCACCTCTGATCATAACTGCGGGCTGAATTACCCACAGTCGCCATCCCTGTCCCACACAATACAAGATTTTGCTCAGAAAAGATATTTGAAAAATGCTTATTGCCTCCCTATAGTGTTTTTCTTCTTTATTACCCTGCTCAGCTAAAAGAATTTCTAACCCGCCTCACCCTTTCTTTTTAATACACCCTCCTTTTCTCACTACATATCCTTCTGTGACCCACAGCTATCGTGAATCTGCCCAATGGATTCCACTTTTCACAGAATTTGGGGCTAGGTTATTATGCAACCTCAGATGGTTCTCTGGAGTCAATATTAGGGAATGAGAAGAGGCAACCTAGGTCCCAGAACAAATGAAATGCAATTCTGGTTCTACCTGCAAGGGAGGTTCTGGGATGGCTTCTTTGGGTAGGGGAATTGGAAACTTCCATAGAAAGAGACCTCAAGTTGGCATTTGAACTAACTACATAACTGCTGATCATTTGTCTGCTGGTTAGAGGGTTTGCAAAACCAATTTGATTTGGGGGTATAGCTATTAAAAATGATACAAAAGGAAATAGCAGAACACTCCAGAATCTTTGCCAAGAAAATGCTGAATGGTGTCATGAAAGTTGGACATGACTGAGCAACAACAAATTAAAAATGAGTGATAGCTTCTAAATATAAGATAAAGGGATAACCTTCAATGTCATCAGAATATAGGGTGTGGTAGATGATGATATGGTTTTCCATGACCCCTAATATCTCTCCTACTTGTCATGGTGCCTGAAATTCCACCACTAATGGTGTATGGCTTTGACTTCATCATCATCAAATTCCCCTGCTATGCATATTCCCTGGAAAGGTCTAACCATTTGTTAGCTAGTAAATTAGAGGAGGTGAGTTGTTGTTGTCTAACTCTTCATGACCTCATGGATTGTGGCACACAAAGCCTTCCTATCCTCCACTATCTCCCAAAGTCTGTCCAAGCTCATGTTCATTGCTTCCATGGCACTATCTATCCATCTCATCCTCTTTCAACTCCTTTTCCTTCTGCCTTCTATCTTTCCCAGCATCAGGGTTTGTCTAACGTGGCCAAAGTATTAAGCTTAGCTTCATTCAGTATTTGATCTTCCAGTGAATAGCCTTTCTTTAAGTATTGAGTGATTTAATCTCCTTGTTGTCCAAGGGAATGAGCTGACAGCTACATAAATCTGAGGTTCTACAAAAATGAGACACAGGGGAATTCCAACTCTCAGCATAGTGCCTGGCACACTGTAAGGATTTAATAAATATTTATTGACAGACAGGAAAGAGAGGGAACCCCGAAAAAGGGAAGACAGGAGGGTATCAAGGCAAATTTGGATCTGCCTCGAAAATCTGCCCAGGGCTACTGGCAATCAGAATTGTTACCAATGAGGCAAGTCCATGACAAATAATGTAACAATCAGATCGTGGACCAAAATACACTATAACAGAAAAGGCCTTGTTTTCCTGCCCTCCAAAGGAGAGAATTTCAGATACCATATGGAAGATAGAATATCTGAGCCCTTGCCTGAGTGTACCCTCGTAACATACGACAAATGATGACACTCAAAATTAAACTAGTCTCCTGCAAAAGATACTGTCCCTAAAAATTGTAGCAGAGCACAGGCAGGCCTCTTTCCCCCCCTACAACAAAGAGGAGGCAATCTGGTCCAGCCATATTATCCAGGTGTTTTGCTGGTTGGTATGGGTGGCATTTGGTTGGCCTATCCTCTATCTCTGATGACTTCCCCCAAAATAGCTACTCCCTAATGAGTTTGCCCATCATAGACTCACAAAATTTCCCAGTTGCAACCTCTCCTTCAAAGGGAATTCCTACTACAACATGCTCAACAAGTGGGCATTCCTTTCAATTCTTTCACTCATTAGGAAATTTTTCATGACATGAAGATAAAGCATATTTCTTTTCAAGTTATACCCAATAGCTAAGATTTTATTGTCTAGGGCCTAAGAGAGAACAAATCTGATCCCTCCTCCATGTGATAGCTCTTCAGATACTTAATGACAGCTACCATATATAGTTTAGGAGGTAAATTGTTGAGTTAGTATTTAGCAGCTAATAATTAGCCTATCCAACTTTAGTGTGTTCCCCTTAAGTCAGTTGGGATGGTCTTAAGCAGAGGAGGAAATGAGGCTGAGAAGCAACCACAGAACATGCTGTTGGGTCTTTAAGTGTTAGATGAGTGGACTTTCTCCAGGTTGTATAAGCCAAAAATGTTGAGGATTACCATGAAACTGACCAAATTGATAACCAATCATCAAACAACTTGACAAATGTAATCTCTGTCGCATGAACCTTCTCCATTTCTGAACTAAAGCAACAGTATTAACTTGCCTTTTCAAAAGAATTTTAATTTTTATTGTGAATGTTGACATATCAGGTGTCTCAAAACTAAAGGACAAATAGACTAAATAGATTGGGAAAATATAAAGATTGGAAGAGCCTTCCTCAACAATTATTGACAGTAAAGTAGTTCAAACAAAATATTGCTCAAAAACATGGATTTAGTCAAGGTGGAATGATACAAGACTAGCGACATGATTTACTCAAAAGAAATCTTCTTTACACAAAGAAAACTACATTGTCATCTGATACAATCAATGCTGGCAGAACACGATCTCTTAAGGATATTATTTCTTTGAAAGGAGCCATCTTCAGTTCAGCTCAGGATGCTTTCCTTCATGTTGAGAACCTGAAATAAGGATTCCAGCATCTGAAAGGAGAGAAAAGAAGGAAAGAAAGAAAAGAAAGATAGGAAGAAAGCAGTGTTTAATGAACGTTATTGTCAATCATAAAGTGAAATTCTGGGAATCCACTAACAAGAAATACTGTACTTCCCAGTTCATTTATTCTAAATAGTGTCTTGGGGCAGCTGGGTGGCAAAGGAGATAGAGCACTTGCTCTAGAGTCAGGAAGATCTAAGTTCAAATCCTACCTCAGACATTTATTAGCTGTGAGATTCTGGGCAAGTTACTAAACCCCAATTGCCTCCCACAAAACAAATTATATACATACATCTAATCTCCATGGTTGACAGAAAATATTAAGAATCTGAAGGCAGATGGGGTCTAAATCCTGGCATCTCCACAAATACAAATAAGAAATTTTAACTACTCATAAATGAAATAAAGTGATCATCAGTGTCTATCTGTCATCTTAAGTAAAGGACAAAATCTTGTTTCTTCATAGGATCATAGGTAAAAAGCATTGTGATACAGTGGAAAGAACTTTGAACTAATAGCCAGAGGTCCTGGATTCAAATTCTGGTTCTGCTACTTTCTATCTTTGTGACCTTGAGCAAGTGGTTCATCTCCCAAGGCCTTGGATGTAAAATAAGGGGGTTCATCTGGAGAGCCTCTAATTAAAGAAACCCTAGAGACCATCTGGTTCAAGTCCTCATCCCTATTTTGCATATGAAGAGTCCCAGACCCACAGTGGATAAATGACTCACCCAAAGTCACACAAGTAGAGTAAGCAGGGAATGTAAACTCTCAACACACAACAGAGCTAGAATTCGAACCAGGTCTTCTGACTTCAAATCTAGTGTCATTTTCACCACATCATATTATCTAGCCAAAAGGACAGGGCTTGTAGTAGAAGGCGAACTGTATACTAGAAACTATCTGTCTCCACCTGATTTAATTTTAAGGGACAAAGTTGTGCAGTATGGTAGACGGACCATTGACTGAAATCAAAGGACCCAGGGTCTAAACTTGACTGAGACTCCTCGTGTGCTCTTAAGAGAAGCCATGTGTGGGCCTCAGTTTCCTTATCTGTAAAATGAAGGGGTTAGAACAAATCATTTGTAGGTTCTCTTCCAGTAATATCTCCATAGTTCTTGGAGATCATGCATTAATGTTGATGATGATGACAGTACTGGTAAGAGCTTTACTTGGACAATCTCATTTGAAATTCACAACAACTCTGTGAGTGCTATTATTCATCCACATTTTACAAATGAGGAAAGTGAAGAGATATGACTTGCCCATGGTCACAGAGTTAGTAAATGTCTGAGACAGGATTTGAACTCAGATCTTTCTGAGTCCAAGTCCAGGACTCTATCCACTGTACCATATACCTGCTTTGTCTAGTCCAACTCCATCAGTCTATATATGAGAAAACTGAGCACAATGATGAAATGACTGATTCAGGGTCATGTGGAGACAGAACCGTATTTAGAACCTGGGATGCCTGACCCAGGGCCGCCACTCTTTGTACTGTATCATATTTCCAGCTGTGAGAAGGCAGCAGGTATTCGTTAACTTATTACTTTAGACCACAGTGACTAAGACAACTGAGAACAAGTATTCACTTGGGGTTTTATGTTTCAGTTGTATCTGACTAAGATTAACTACATTGAAGAAAGGATGGGTAATGATGATGGGAAAACACTGTCTTGTTCCTAAAGAATGCTTTATCCGTTTAGATGAAAAATCACCTTCCAGCTATGCTGTCATTAATCTTTCTAGGGTACTCAAGCAATTCAGGTTTCCTGTCTGCCAATTAATATCTTACTAGCTAATAAAGAAGGGACATATATCCCAGGTGATGTTATTGTATAGTCCATGGTTTGACTGTTTTGCTTAGGGTGACAAAGTCCTGAGTTCAATTCCCATATTGACCAATTAACTTCCCCTGTCTTCTATCACAACTTGTACTACTAACCACTGTCATTCATATTGCAAGTATCAATACCATCCATCTTGCAAATGTGTGCCATTGGTTACGAAATGGGACAATTTGAGGGGGAATGGATAGACCATAGAAATCCATCACTGTCTCAAAATGAATGAACTGCTGTTGATTCCATGTCTAGTCTAAGTGGATTAAAGAAAGAAGAGAAAGAGAACTATGCTATCCCAGTACACCTCATACCAAGAGAGGGTTGTTAAAGCCAAAAGCCTCTGAGTCAGACCTTTTGGGGAAAAAAAAGTCCTTGTTGAGTGGGATGCTGTGAAAAAAAAGGACTGGCTTTGACATCAGAGGATCTGAGTTCAAATCCTGGCTTAGCTACTTACTACCTGTGTGACCTTGAGTCTTTCAACTCCTTCCTCTGGCCTCTCTCATGTAGAAAATGAGGAGATTTAATGAGATCATGTGTAAGGTTTTTTTCTGGCTCTGGAACTTGGACCCTGACTGGGAGGAATCCACAGGTTCTCATAGGGGCATGATTATTAAAAGTGAGGATGCTCTCAGGGGAAAGTGAGGGAGGGAGAGAGAAAATCTGGAACTCAAAATTTAAAAAAAGTGTTAAAATATAGGTACTGGCGGGGAATAAAATATTATTACAGAAGTTTTTCAGTTAGATTTCTATTTAGAAAAAAGTGAGTGTGCTCTCAACTAGGGGAATTGATTCTGCTTTCTACAAGGGAATGACCAGGCCACTTAATATGCATGTGATTGATTCATGGTTGCTTTTGAGTTTTCCAGTCATTAGAACTTCTCTAGTTTCAAACACCTCAAACAGAAATAAACAGAAGTCACACAGTGATTCAGTCTACATGCACATGCAGCAAATGTGAATCTACAAAGCTTAGTTCTCTTCCTTTCCATCCTTTCCCCAAGAGTGCTGCCCAGACTCTTCTACCCATGGCTGCCAGAGGCAAAAGATATTGCTCTGAAGACCCACTTAGACATGGAGGGAAGCTCAGATTATCTCGGATTACAAATGAAACCCTAGAATAAAGATGGATTTAGCAACACATTCCTGAGACCATAGGAAAGCAGTTCCAAAAACCCTGGATGGAGTGTATAATTTGAAGCCAGAGTACCTGGGTTCAAATCCCAGCTCTGCCTTTTCATATCTTTGTGATCAACGACAAATCACTTCACTTTCCGGGTCTCAGTTTCTTTGTCTGTAAAATGAGAGATTGGGGCAGACAGCCTCTTAGATTCCTTCTAGCTTTAAACTGATCAACTGTGACAAGTGCAGACTGGCAGGAAGGTAAAGATTACTGAGATATTGACTTGACAGAGGCCTGTTGAGGCCCCTGAGCCTTGTCCTCAATGACACATTCATTGTTTTATAGTCTGCAGGCACAATGTGGGCAACTCTTCCTCCCAGAGCTGAGGAAATATGGAGGTAATCAAAAGCAAGCAGAGAGGCTCCAAATTATGAACTGCAGCTCAGGGACAGACAGTAGCAGGGCATGTTGCTTTATGCCTGTGATGGAAGAGAGAACATTTTCCTTTGATGCAAAAATAAGGATAATTTTTAATTTGAAGTTCTTCGTTTCTTGAATATGTCTAAGTAAATCTATCTGAAAACTATGCCTAATTTAGAAATGTTCGGTGAATCTGTAGCTTCTTTATACCATCTTTTGGGATCACCAAAATATGTTTTTTGAGGGGTGACCAGATCATTGCTGTAAAGAACTGTTACAATGGACATTCTCTCAACCAATGAGATGGACAACAGGTCTATTATGACCTTTTAGGTTAGAGAGCTGCCTAGAGGCTTGTCCAGGATCCCACAAGTAGTATATGCGAGGGACAAGACTGGACCCCAGGTCTTCTTGACCCCAGCTTTATCCACTATGATATCACTGACTCTTACTGGGAGGTTTGTGGGCTCCTAAAAGCACGATGTTCAGGGTATGCATTCTCTGTGAATAGGGGAATTTTGTACATAGCCAGTTTTTGACAAGCACATTGTCATAATAAGTGGAAAATGATCAACACAAAAGAAATGACAAATTACCTAGGCTTAGAGCTAAAATATAGAGAAATCCCCTTTAAGAAAAATTTTAAAAGATTTGGAACTTATATATCCAAGAACAAGTATTTGGCATATGGTAGAATAAAGAGAATGAGCTTCTCAAACTTATTTTTTAATACTTTCTTCTCCTTGTTCTAGTAGGAAATAGAAATTATGAGGTTTGTCTATAAGTCCTATAGACTAGTTCTTAAATGTACTTTGTGAAAATTCGATATCCAAATGAGCACTGTTTCCTTCAACATTTTGAACTCTGGTCCTTCCGCCATCAGGGCCAATACTCTACCCATTGTGCTGACCTGAGGAGGTCACATGACAAATCTGCTAATGCTGCCATTGCTGAAAACACTCCTGGGATTTCTTTTTTGGAATTGCTTCGGAACTAGTGACATATGCTTTGGAATAACTTTGGTTCCCGACAAATGTTTGCCCTTTGATAACAGTTTAGACTTCAGGGGAATGGACAAAAAACTATTTAGATCTAAGTCTGGTGAATAAGGTCTGTGATCAGACTGAGGAATATTGTTTTGATTTTTTTTTTTGTCTAAAAGAAACAAAACAATCTGCAGTTATAAAGTCAGTACTTTTCTCACTTCCAATGTACTCCTCTAATTTAATTTGTGACATTGTTACATGTTCTAATTTGCATCATACTTCTCTGTGTATATTTCATATCTTCCCTAGTAGATTCTCAAGGGAATTTAGAGAGCCAGAGTTCCTACAATACTTTGAGCAACAGTGGCAGCCCAGCCCTGTTTCATGTGTGTCTTTGTCTTCCTAATGCGTAACACATAGTGGTGCTTGTTGAATTTGAACATTTGGATTGAATAAGAATCTAATGTCTCAAGGGTGACATTTGTAGGAGAAAATAATCACTTGAACGTGGATGGATCGATAAGCTTATGAGTCTCATTACTTTATAAAGATACCTTGTAATTAGTTCTAAAACCTTTAGAAGTTTCTTTTTAACTTTAATGGATAAGTCAATAGGAATGGTTATGACCATTGTTAGTTCACATCTATCCACAGTCAAAAAATAGAAGATAATGTCTGGATTGAGATTTCTGTTATGAGCTTAATGTTTTTGTCCTCATTTGACACTGTGATTACATCAAAATATTGGACTATTCCAGATGACAGTGGAAAAAATCTCATTTGTGCTAATTCATTTATTCCTAAACTAGTGGTAAGGTTTCAAAAAAATACATTATTTTTGATGAATTCCTCAGTTCACAAAATTAAAGCTCTGATTTAGTCCAACCACTCATTTTACAGATGGGAAAACTAAGACCCAAGGATCATGGTATCTAATGCATAGGATTTAATAGAGTTTATACTTGGGCCCCTGGGTTTTCTTTCTTTGTTTAACTTTGTTTATTTTTTCCTGACCTTAGGGAATGAGTATCTATCTCAAGATGAACATATCTTGACTTGGAGGAATTGAGTTTGATAGGTCTAGAAGTTCTGGATCCCCATGGTTCAGATCTGAAAGGAACTTACTCTAGAGCTCTTAGAGAGAGGGATTCCACATGCCAGGAGTTGCTTGAACAGTGCAGGGCCAAGGTGAAATATCAAATATATTCTTAGCAGTTCTAACTGCTTTATATATTTGATGAGGTTTAAGCATTAGCCTCCCAGAAGATTATGAGTAGTTACAAGTTAAATAACTGTTTTAAGTCATTCTGTTGATACATTCAGTGAGTCTTATGTTGAGTATTTATTTTGTGTGTAGGAATAATTACTGTATGAGAATAACTGTCCCATAATTGATTCATATTGAATACCATTTTACTCCCCTTTCTGGAGAAAACTTAGGCAAATTTATCCCCATGATACTATGGTTGAGGGAGGGATATAAGGAGCTGAAAAATGTGAGAAAAGGGAACCTTACCTTCCCCAGGAGTGAATCCAGGGTGGTGCAGTACAGGAAATGGGCATGGTATCCCAAATCCTGTGAATCAGCAGCGGTTCAAGCTTAAGACTACTACATAGCATCCAATGGGAAAAAAAAGTTCCAACCCCCCCCTCTACTTCCCTCATGCCCAACTTTCTCTCCCTACCAATCACACACAAGCCATGCCTTTACCTCCACATTTTCTACTTACATTTTTAGTGCTATCATCACTGTCTAAGTCCCCAGTGGGCTGACGGTAGCCCAGGAGACCGTGCTGAAGTAGCTGATTGCTTTGGCTACCCTTCCCTTCTAACAGGGGTAGTAAATTCTCCATTTCTTCCCATTGCAGGTATTCACTTAGTGGCTTGGAACTGTCAGGTACCACAGGTGAAAGTGGTATCTTGTCTCCTCCTTCATAAGCATATGGGAAATCTCCAGTGCTCTTTTTTCCCATTAAGTGTCCTAAGAAGAAAAAAAATTAGAAAACCACCTATTTAGCCAAAGAGTAATGGGGAAGTGAGAAAGAAAAGAAACTGGATTATTTGGGGTCCTTGTCTGTCAACTGGAAAATAAAACCAATGTTTAAATATGCTGAGCTGCATTTTTATCTACTGATGCTTCCCAAGGCTCCCTGCCAAAATGTAGGAGGGATTATGGGGAAAATATCAGACTAAGGTTTAGGACACCTGGGTTTTGATCATGGTCTTAAAACTTGTTCATCACTTTAAAGCTGAAGGGGGTCTCAGAGTTCATCAAATATAACTCTTTCATTTTACAGATGAGGACATTGAAGCCTGTTTAAATGATTTGTCCATGTTCATAGAGACAGTAGAACCAGATCCTCTGCCTCCAAACACAATCTTCTTTCTGTTATATCATACTGCCTCTGAGGTACTTCATGTATCTGTGAGACCTTGGACAAGTCATTTCTAGACCTCAGTTTCTTTCTTGGTAAAAATGAAGTATTTGGATTACATGATCCCCCAAATCCCCTTTGACTATAGCATCCTGCAATGCTATAACAAGTTCTATTCCCAACTGAGAATGCCATTATCTGAAGGTTTTCCCTAGCTGTTTTTTGAATTACGGCTGATTTTAAGTCTCAAAGCTTTTCTCTGAGATGAAAAGGAAAAGTTGTGTTTCTATTTTTCTGTAACCCAAATTGTTGCAGGAATTTTTTTTTCATTTAAACTGTGCTAAAACTTTAGCTGAGAGTGAATTTGGAAAATTTCACCCAGAAATGACAATTTTTAAGAAAGTAATAGTGAGAAGAGAAAACCCCCAAAACTTTGGCCCAGGCTTTAAGTGATTACTCTTGACACAATCTATTTAAGGTCCATTTTCACCCCATCTGATTGAGAAGTAAGTTGCCATGAAGTGGGCAAATTCACTGAATGGATGGAAATTTACCAGGCGTCAGGAGTGAGATTTCTTGCAGATCAAACAGTCTCAGACTGGGTTATTGAATTCAAGGTTCAGATTGTTCAGTTTTTAACATCTTTATGGGGATCTTTTGTTCCTCTAACACCTTTATTTCTATATAAATCTATGTCTCCTCCCTTACCCAGCAAGCCATACTCTTATAAAAAATAAAGATAAAAAAAGAGTCAGCTAAGTGACAGCTGGATAGATCACTGAGCCTGGATTCAGGAAGATCCAAATTCAAATCTAGCCTCAAACACTTGCTAAACAGTGTGGTATTGGGCAAGTCACTTAATCCCTTTCTGCCTCAACTCCATCAACTGTAAAATGCTGACAAATGATAAATTGGGTAAAATGGCACCTTCTTTCTAAGGAACAGTATATGGATCAAATGAGAGAATTTTTGTAAAGCATTTAGCATAGCGCCAATAAATATTTGAAAAAAGTGAAAAAAGCAATTCATAAAAACTAACCATGATAAAAACCAACACATCAACTGAGCTTGACAGTATCTTCTACACCTATAGTCACCACCACCACCCCCATTCTCAGCTCTGCAAAAAAGGAATAGAGTGCATTTTGTCATCTCTTCTTCAACAACAAGCTTGGGTGAAAATAATTACACAATGTTCAGTCTCATTTTCAAGGTTCAGATCATTGGTAGATTGAGCTGCTACATGTGTTTGCATTAAGTCATTTCCTTTCTTAAATGGACTTGCTGGAGCTCTTGATATGCAGGAATAGGCTCCATAAGCACAGTCAGGCTGGTAATATTTAGAAATGTAATATGCTTTTGATTTAGGACTCACAAGTGAAGAGCTCTTTGTGATTTCAGTTTTGAATTGCTTCAGGGTCAGCCTCACTTAAGGAGACAACACTACCAGGATTGAGTGTTTGCTAAACGTTCCTCCACTGCAAGTAGAAAAAGGTTTCTACCCTACTGATTCACCCACTTCTGGCTAAACACCAGTGACTTCTTTTACAGGGAAATTTCCACCACTTCCACATGATCATCAGATAAAATTCCAGTAAGTTCCTAAAGAAGAAATGACAGGAAGTGCAGTGTCTGGGAAAGGATAGTGACTGTTACCAACTTTCTGTGATACTATGGGAAAGATGACATCTGCACATTGCACCTGTATACAAGACACAATCGGTCATACTATGATTGAGTCTGTGGAATATCAAGGACATTAAGGCAAGATTTAGTCCT
Organism: Potorous gilbertii; assembly: GCA_028658325.1. Taxonomy (NCBI): domain Eukaryota; kingdom Metazoa; phylum Chordata; class Mammalia; order Diprotodontia; family Potoroidae; genus Potorous; species Potorous gilbertii. Next base: position 668,115,744 of record CM053769.1, read on the forward strand.
TTACTAAGTATTTCTGGCATATAGATTTCTAGCATAGCTAAACAAACTGTAAGTTACATCTAGTACCTAGAAATAAGTTTGTAGAATCATAACTCTAGACCTGAAAGAGATATTAGAAGTCATCTAGTGAAATTCTTTAATTTATTGATAACAAAACTGAGGTCCAAAAGTGAACTGACTTATTCAGGGTCATATAGGTAGTAAATGGTAAAATCAAGATCCTGGAGAGCTAGGTAGCACAATGGATAGAGTACCAGGTATGGAATCAGGAAGACTCATCTTCCTAAGTTCTAATATGACCTCAGACAGTTTTTAGCTGTGTGACCCTGGGCCAGTCACTTAACCTTATTTGTCTCAGCTTCTTCATCTGTAAAATAAGCTGGAGAAGGAAATAGAAAACTACTCCATTATCATTGCCAAGAAAATCCCAAATGGGGTCATGAAGAGTTGGACAGGGCTGAACAGCAATAAAGAACCAGGATGCAAACTTGGACTCACCAATTTTAAATCCAAAGCTCTTTCTGTAATTTGTATCAACATACTTTAAGAAAAAGAATATTGGTCTGAGTCAGAATTCCAGGCAATGGGCCCAGATAATGGTGTGAGGAGCTAGATGAACTTGACCTCCACCTTGCGAAGCCTCAAGCTTCCTCATCCATGAAATGAAAGTTCTGGACCAGGAAAGCTATTAAGGTGCCTTCCTTTTGATAATGTCAGGACATCCATAATAGGGATTAATAATCCACATGACTTTTCAGAAGGCAGAGTACCATTTAGCTTTACGCAAAACTGAGAAGATGGGGCCACCAAGAATTCAAAGCTATATCAGAACTTCCAGCTCTGCAGGGGAGTGGGGTAAAGTGAGGTTCCAATAATTTTTTTTTTTTACTATTCTTGCTTTCTAGAGTCCAATGCCATTCAGAGAGATGCAAGTAGTAGGCAGAAACACAAGAATCTTTACCTGCCTGGCATCAGAAAGAAGGGAGGTACATTTTGTCATCTATTCTTCCAGAACAATTGTGATTAACATAAGTGTAATGTTTACAAGAAAGACTCCCTAACAATGAAAGCTAACAGAGCCTGAAATGTCTTGGAGGAAATTTGGAACATCTTATCTTGTCTAAAGATCTTTAAAAATAAGAGATTTTCTGTAGTCTGAACAGTTTTTGCCAACATTCCCAGAAGTATAATAGATTAGATGGTTTTAATGATGAAAATAACAGTTACTATCAACAACCAATATAGATAAAGAGTAAACATCAGAGCTGGGAAGGTCTAGGTTCACGACTTGCTTATGACATAGTCAGGATCTCTGATCCTGGGCAAGTTACATTTCTTCTTCTCAATTCCTACATGGAAAGACAATATTTGTAACTCTTGAAACTTTTCAGTATCTGGGGAGTTGGTGGGATTACACGCACGCACGCATGCACGCATGCACGCACATACACATGCGCACACACACACAGAGACAGAGAGCACAGAGCAAAATGAATAGGAGGGATCATATCTTAAATAAATGAAGTTAAGCAGTGAGAGAGAAATGTATTGGAAGGGAAGAGGGAGAATTGGAATGGGGCAAATTATCTCTCATAGAAGAGGCAGGCAGAAGACTTTTTAGTGCAGGGAAAAAGAGGGGAGGTGAGAGAAAAACATGAAGTTTACTCTGATCACATTCAACTAAAGGAAGGAATAAAATGTACACTCATTTTGGTATGAAAACCTATCTTACAATACAGGAAAGTGGGGGAGAAGGGGATAAGCAGGGTGAGGGGGATGATG
>CM053769.1:668118025-668135097 GCA_028658325.1 Potorous gilbertii
AAGGGAAGGGAGGGATGATAGAAGAGAGGGCAGATTGGTGATAGGGGAAATTAGAATGCTCAGTGTATTGGGGTGGGGGGAGGGGACAAATGGGGAGAAAATTTGGAAACCAAAATTTTGTGAAAAGGAATGTAAAAAAGTTAAATAAATTTTATTTAAAAAATGAAATGACTTTGTTTACATTTTACATTTATCTATCTTTGTAAACTTTTTTATCACCCTAACAAAATTGAAGCTAATTAAAGTTAAAAAATGGTTATTGATGGGAAATAAAAGATTTACAAAGCACCATTTTTAAAATTTTTTATTTAATTTTTTGATATTTGTCAAGTTCTGAACTGTTTCTCCCTCCTTCCCTCCCAACCATTGCAGAAGGCCACCATTTGACATAGCTAGCTAGCAAGATGGTAGATAGATAAATAGATAGATAGATAGATAAGTAGGTAGATAGATAGACAGACAGATAGATAGGTATGTAAAACCATACTATGCATACTTCTATTTATTAGTTCTTTTTCTGAAAATGTATAGCATTTTTCTTCCTTTGTAGGTCCTTTGTAGTTGATTTGAATATTCATAGTACTGAGACTAGTCATTCACAAATATCCCTTGAATAGTATTCCTGTTACTGCTTGGTTTTGCTCATTTCAGACTTTATTATTTCGTGCAAGTCTTAACATGTTTTCCTAAAATTAACAAATTCATCATTTCTTACAGGATAGTAGTATGCTGTCACAATCATATCTGGGTATCCTCTCAGTTTTCAGTTCTTTGCCACCACAAAGAGAGCTGCTATAAATATTTTAGAGCATATAGGTTCTTTTCCTTTCTTTTCCTGATCATCTTGGGAAACAAACCTATTAGTATTGCTGGGTCAAAGGGTATACACAATTTTATAATTCTTTGCGCATAATTACAGGGTGCTCTTCAAAATGATTGGATAAGTTCAAAGTACCACCAACAGTGTATCAGTATCCCAGTTTTTCCATATCCCTTCAACATTTGTCATTTTCCCCTTCTCTCATTTTAGTCAATCTGGTAGGTATGAAATTTCTCAAAGTTGTTTTGATTTAAATTTCTCTGTCAATTATTATTTAGAGCATTTTATCTTATGTTTATATATAATTTTGATTTCTTTATCCAAAACTGCCTGTTCATATTATTTGACTATCAATTGGGGAATGACTCATTTGACAAAGCTCTCTATATATTTGAGATACATAACTTTATCCGAGAAACTGTCTATAAAACTTTCCCCTCCTCAATTTTATGCTTTCCTTCTAATCTTGGCTACATTGGTTTTATTTGGACAACTCTTTTTTAATTTAATGCAATAAAAAATTTCCATTTGTATCTCAGTACATATATATATGAGATATCTATCTATCTGTCTATATCCCTCCTGGATTTTTTCCCCAGCTTTGTTTATATTATATAGTATATAATAAATCCTTTGGGAATACAATCCATTGTGATTTCTTATTTTTTATGCCTTTGGGTTTCATTACTGTCAAAAAATCCTATTGTCTCCACATTAGCAATAACATAGGGTTTGTTTCTCCACCAAAAGCCATTTGTTAGATGATTCCACTTTATACATATAAAGACAGCATTAGAAAAGAAATCTTATTTCCAACAAAGCTTTAGTTTGCCACCTTCACTTTGCATCACAGAAAGATGTCAGTACAAGCCAGTTGATGAGATCAAGAGCCCCAGGAATAGAAGTGCTACATAGACTGGCTCTGCTTCTGAATCAGTCACTATGGCCATCATGAAGGGGAACAATCCCACTGGAGAAGGGACTCACCATATTTGTCATATTTATCAACTGCCTGCTATCCACAGGGCAGGCAAACCAGCTTAGCTAGATGAAACAGCAACTCACCTGTAGAATAGACAAGAGATGGCATGTGCCAAGCTAATCCAATTACTTCCACTATCTTAACCATCATTTCCCTTCCAATAAGATGAAAATGGCTCAGATCCATGAGCTCAGGAGTCCTGTGAATAGCAATGATTTTTCTCTCAAAAGACCACCATCCTTGTCCAATAGCCATCATCCACAAAAGTAATGCTTGGGATGATGTAACCTGGTAACTACCTCAGCAGGTGCTGCAGATCCTGCTCCTCTTGTAGCCACAGCTACTGGGGGTGGGGGGAGGAATCATTCACAGATATCCTCGGCATCATCAAATGGTTCAATATCAGAAATTAATATGGTTTTGTTAGTGAAAATAGCATTGCCATGTACTTTGCCACTGTACTCCAAGGATCATGGGATCTTTTACACTGGACTTGCAGCTAAAGCCTCCTAGAGGTATTGTCTCTCTATTAGAACATAAGATCCTTGAAAACAGGGGATATTTTTGCTTCTCTCTTTGTATTCCTAGCTTTGTAGATAGTAAGCACTTAACAGATATTTTTTCATTCATCATCAGGATGGAATGGAGGAATTGTTAGAGAAGGAGTAATCCTGCAAACAACAACTTAATAAAGACCATCATCAAGTCCCAGGACTAGGGACAAGCCTGGCCTGCAGAGTCTATGCTACCAGCTTACATTACTGATAAAAACAGTACCATAACAAAATCCTTTGGGTTCTTTGGAAACCAATCTTTCTGAACTGGTTCCAAGGTTTCTTTGTCGTATGCTAGTCTACCGACAAGGAGCATCAGAAGGAATCTTTGGTGTATTTCTCCAATTTTAGGCTCAGATGCACATTTTTCAATTCAGAAGCAAAACATTTCCATAAATATCAAGCCAAATGAGGCCATATTAAATTTTCAATCTGGAAACTTGTTTTCCATTAACAGTTTAGATTGCTCTATCATGCTTCTTTCAGATTGAAGGAGTAATTCACTTACAAATCTGCAAATAAGTGCTGACAACTTCCTCCTGGACACCAATATATAGCTACAGTTTGATGTAATTAAACCTAAATTATGAAGGAGGATGTAGCATTTGCTTGTTGTATCTGGGGATCTAAATCTAAAACCTCACCACCATTCTCATTCCTCATCGGTGTCTTCAGATAGTTCAGCATAAGTCTGGTCTACACAATCCATGCTTTTTCCAATCCCATTGTTGGGTTAAAAAAGTGTTTCTCCTCCTCTAGCTTTACTCTCAAACTTCCTTTGTCTGTATGTACCAGGAAAGGAAAAACAGAGAAGTCTTTAGCACCAAACATTACAACAACCTTCTGAGATGTGCCTGAGATCTACATTTTAAAGAGTTCCTTCATGGGAAAGTCCAAGGAAGACTTTTTGGTATTATTTTAGAGACTCTGGAGATGAATTGAAAGGAATCTTTAGTCTTTAGGAGTCTTTAGAGATCCTAGGAATGAAACTTTACAAGCCCAAATAAGCTTTGAACTGTCTGACATAGGAACAAATGAATTAGGAGGTTGGCCTTCCCTGTAGCTGTTAATTAACTCCATTCTCAGCAACTGGTCACAGAATCATGTGAAATCTTAGAACATCATCCTTGGGGGATCAAGCTGACTTCTACTTAACACCTCTAGTGACAGAGGACACACTACCCTTGAAGACAGACCATTCCATTTAAATTATAAAAAACTTTTCCTTCTTTTGGGCCAAATCTGACTCTTCTAACTTTCTACCTATTAGTCTTACTTTTAACGCTGAGGGCCACACAGAACAAATCTAATGTGCAGAATTTTAGACCTGGTTCACCTAGTCAGAACCTCTCACTTAACAGAAGAAGTAACTGAAGCCCAAGTAGGGGAAGTGACAGTGTAAGGTCACAAGTGACTCAGTGACTCCATCCCAGCTCTCCTAACTCCAAGTCCAATGCATTTTTCATAATAATAATTAATAATAAAAACAGCAGCAATAATAGCAGACATTCACACCCAAAGCACTTTAAGGTTTGAAACGTGCTTATATTCCCTATTGCCTCCAGGATCAAATATAAAATTTACTATCTGCCTTTTAAAGTCCTCTAAAACTTAGGTCAGGGATGGGGAACCTGTGACCTCAAGGGCCACATGTGACCCTCCAGGCCCTCAAGTGGAGGAATCAAACTGAATTCAGTCAAAGAGTCACACTTGAGGACCTAGAGGGCTACATGTGCCCCCTAGGCACCTCTGACTTAGAGCATTCCTATAGTCTTCTAATACTTTACTATCCTCCAAGTACTCCAGGAAAATGGATGTAAAGTACTTTGTAAACCCTAAAACCCTAAAATTCTATGTAAATATCAACTGCTGTTTTTATAATGCATGTCTATATTCTTTGGAAAACAAGCATGATAAGCATCCCTCTCTTTTGGGGATGTTTCCATCCTTTCTCTGGGAAACAGTGACAATGGCCTTTTTGTTCCTCAAATAGAACACTTTCAACTCCTGAATCAATGTTTTCACTGACTTTTCTCCACCCTCTCCCAATACATCCTGTACATATCTTATCTGTACATAGTTGTTTGTGTGTTGTGTTCCCTATTACACTGCGAGCTCCTTGGAAGTAGGGACTGTTTTTTCACTTTTCAGTGTATCTACAGCACATAACACAGTCCCTGGCACAAAATACATATTTAATGAAAGACAGTTGACTGAATGACATATATTATTTCATGTGGTCCTCACAAGAGCCCTTGAGTTAGTTATGATAATTATTCCTATTTTAAATATGGAGAAACTAAGGCTGAGAAGTTAAGTGGTTTGTGCAGAATCACACAATTACTATTAGTAAAAAAAAAATGCGTCGCATTTTGAACTAGAAGATCTGGGATAAAGTTATCTGTACTACTTATTAGTTGTGTGACTTTGGGTTTTCACTTTGCCTTTGGGAGCCTCAGTTTTCCCATCTGTAAAATAAGAAGCTCTGAGTCACAAAGCTGCTGAGGTAAGATTTGAATTCAAGTCTTCCTGACTGCAGGTCCAGCGCTGTAGCCATCACACTACCCAGCTGCCTTGTTCCACTATATCATGCTGACTTTTGTGCTTTCTCCTCTACCTGGGGACTCAAAAGTTATTTGAAGAAATCTCTAATTCCTATTCCTTCCCTCTATATAAATTTTTCTTCTATAGGCTAAACAAACAGTCGATGGTATTTGAATGGAATGGAATGGAATGGATGGAATCACCATCCCAAAGGAGACTAATGCTTATAATGCTTCTTTTCCATAGAACAGAGACATTTTATAATAGCAGTAGTTGATATTTACATACTATTTAAAGATTAATAATGCACTTTATATACATTATTCTTATTTGACCCTCACTAGACTCCATTGAAGTGAGGAATTACCGGAATTAGTTATATGGTATAGTAGAAAGCCCACTGGTTCTAAAGTCAGAACTTGAATTCATAGCCTACCTACTTCACAAGGACCTTGTGAAGAAAATGCTTTGTATAACTGTAAAGTGCTGCTGACATGTGACCCATTACTGTTGTCCAGAAGCAATGTAATGGAAGGGATCAACCTTAAGAAGATGTGGGTGCAATCCTGCCTCTGACACACAAACCTGCTGTGACTATAGCTCTAACCATTCAATGTTCCCAAGCAACTTGAAAACTTAAGTTTTCCCCAGGAATTCTCTGGACTGATAAAGTCAGAAGATTACCAAAAGTTTTTTGCTGTTGAGTCCTCAATAGCCTCATTGTGGAGATGGAATTTTGTAGCAAAAGGTCAACATCTACCCAGACAAATGCAAAAGAATGTATACTCTAAGAAATGCAAGCTTTACACTGTCACCTTCTGTTGATCAGACTTTTCCAAGAACTCTCTTCCTTCCCTAATACCCCAATTTCTTCCTCCTGTAGATTTCCATTTTTCTCTGACCTGCCACCACCCTAGTACACGTCCTCATCACCTCACACCAGATCTATTACAATAGCCTGCTAGTGGTCTCCCCACCACTAGTCTCTCTCTCCCCACTCCAGTCCATCCTCAACTCAGCTGCCAGAGGGATCTTCCTAAAATGCCTTAGTGTTACTCAATAATGTCAACCGACTCCCTGTCACCTGCAGGGATCAAAAATAAAATTCTTTAGATTTTAGTTCAAAGCCATACAATCTGCTCAACTCTCAACTCCTTTCCAGGCATCTTACACCTTATGCTCCCTTCCTCCTTAGTTCTTTTACTATACCTCAAATAAGACACTCCATTTCCCGACTGGGCATTTTCGATGGCTGTCCCCTGGCATGAAATTCTCTTTCCTTCTCATTTCTACTTTTTGCTTCCTTTGCTAAAACCCCTGTCTTCTACAGGAAGCCTTTCTTGATCTCCTTTAATCCTTGTGCCTTCCCTCTGTTGATTATTTCCACTTTATCCTACTTGTAACTTGTTTGTACAATTGTTGCCGATTGTCTTCCCCATCAGATTGTGAGTTTCTCGAGAGCAGGGACTTTTACAAGAGCTTAGCACAGTGCGTGGCACATAGACACTGAATACTTGCTGACTGACTGTTCCTCGGATCTATCAGCACTAGGGTCCTTTGCGGATCTACATATAAGATCTTATGATCCAATTACTCGCTAGAGATAGGGCTGGCCTGCAGGCAAGGGAACGATGTTCCTGAACCACTTGCAGCTGGGGAATTTGGTCTCTTTGATTCAGCCGAGTTCGTCGGGCACAGTCCAATAAAACAACAGCATTTCCTATCTTCTCGGTAACTGTTTTGAAGTAGGAAGAAACACAGATGCTTCAGCTCTTTGGCATTTGAACGGAAGTGTCTGCCTCCCACTTCTTTCCCACTTGTCTGCTAAGTTGGAAGAAGTCAGGTCTACAGGCAGAGGCACTTGGTGACTGAGGACAGTGGGTGTGCTACCTTTGAAGAAACTGCTTCTTTCCAGGGGCCTCAGGCGACAGTGAAGGCCACGCTGGGGGAAGGGCGTTGCCTGGCCTCAGGCTGGGGCAGAAAGTGAGCGAACTTAGTAGATAAAGCCCTCCCTCCGCGGATCCCGCAGACCCCCTCTTTCCCCGGTCCTCCGACGCGGAGACAGACAAGAACCCGAGCTCCCCGCACCTGTTTGCCGGGCAGTAGAGGAGGAAGAAAAAGGAAGGCTCGGATGAAAAGAGGGAGAGAAAAGGCTTGGAGGGGAGGGAAGGGGGCGACAGCTAGTCAGGAGTCCTCGGAAAGCAGAAGCAGCAGCGCTTCTCTCTCCATTCCAGCTCCCGTTGGACGCGTTCTTGTTGGCATGGAAAAAATGAACTACATTTTCCTGTGAAGGGAACTCTGTAAACTGGGAGAAGGACGGAAAATGGGGAATGTCGCGGAACAGCAACTAGCGAGGAGCCAAACTCCGAAACCGAACCCCAGATCGCAAACCGTCTGCCTTCGCTCCAGAGCCCCCGGTACCGGTTCTGGCTTCTCACCCATGGCTTGGCGCGCCGCTAGAGTGGCCTCTGTCTAGGAGCCCCGAGCGAAGCCTGCGCCCCCGCCGCCCGTGGGGCTGGGGGCAGGCATCCTAACCGGCTGATAGACCGAACCCAGCTCTTAAAGTTGTGCAGGAGGGTGGGGAGTGGAACATGTATATGAGAGTCTAAATGTGGGTCGGTAAGCGGAGAGCCATTTCGGGAGCAGACCCCGAGGGGGCTTGACTTGATTTACCCGCACCTGTGGCATAGGTGCGACTCGAGGCTCAGAGGTTGGCACCACTGAGTGGCAGGGGGTGAGCGGGCGCGGGTGAGTTGACGCGGAGGATGGTAGCTTTGAGTAGACACATGTGGAGCCGGCTAGGAACCGACTGGTATCCCAGAGAGACTGGGAGGATCCGTCCAGTGGAGAGGCTACTGAGGCTTGGGTGGAATGGGGCAAGTGTCTAAATGGAAGGGCTAGCACGTGTACGGCTGGAGATGTGCATGAACTCAGTCCAAATCCCAACCTTGGTCCAAGGGGGAGAGGACTCAACAGGCAGGCTAAGTAAAACAGGCCCTGGCGTCGGAAGAGAGAGCGGGTGCAGCCCTGGGACACTTACCTACAGCCCAGTGGTTCCCCCTCGGGTATATCTTGGCCATGAGATTCTCCACGCCAACTGATGGCAAGGGAGCCGCGGTCCCCCAGGGCGCTTCGCAGAGGACCAGGGCCAAAAGGACCAGGGAGATCTCGCAGCCCCGCATGGTAGCGCCGCTGCCTGGTTCGCGGGATAGAGATCAGCAATCTCCTGTTCGCTGCGGTGAGTCCGGGTGACAGGTTCGAATCCTGAGTTCGGTTACCTCCAGAGGCTGGGGGTAGGGGAAGAGGAGGGTGACTAGAGGGAGGAGGAGCTGCTACCACCGCCTCTGCCACTAGTAGTTGCCGCTGCTAGTAACCTGAATTTATATGGAAATCCGGGGGGAGGGGGGGAGGAAATAGGAGGGGGGTGCTGTTAAACTACCAACTTCTGCAGACTGACGTCTCCCGTTTGAGTAGGCGGGGGCTACCGCTATCATCTCGGAAAACCATCCTTCTTCCCAGTCTTTGCGTTTCATTACCCACGCCATACAGCCCGCCCCGACCCCCCCCTCCCATCCTCTTCTCATTATCTCCCCCCAACCCATTCTTCTCCAGTTTGGGTTTGATCGGGTACTCAGACCCTCCACCTTTCACCCCACCCCGGTTGTTGGCCTTTCTCAAAACAAATTCCTCACTCCCCATCCACCCCCTGGGATAGCTCCCCAAAGAACTCTCTCTGTCCCTCCATTAACACCCCCAAAGATTCCCCAGCTCGATACCACCAGGGCGGCAAAACCCAGAGGCTTTGTTAGTGGGGTTTGGTAACTGGAGCTGTCTAGTTCTGAACTCTAGCTCTCCAAAACCTTCCCCGACATTGTTCCACCTTTCTTCTCGATTTCCGTGCGACTCGACTCCAGCCCCTTAAGATAGAGAGGGATATGACCCAGGAGCAAATACAGCCAGCCCTTTCCATGGGTTACAATTCAGATTGGTAAGGACTGCATTCATTTTGGTCTTTGCAACCTTGGTTCCTACCTCAGTAAGACGTGGGTATATAGTAGGTACTTAATAAGTGCTTGTTGAGTTGAATTGAATACAATACATTTGTTTAGTAAATCCCAGCCAGATTTTTAGAATTATCCTGCTAGTCTATTCTGAGCTCCTAGATACTGAACACACACATACACATACGTTTCTGCTTCTCAGGTGTGGCCCAGTGTGTCTGTATAGATAAATAATGCCATACTGAATAGGAAGGGAGCACTGTTCTCTGATAGATAATAAAGCTGCTGATAACAGTTTCATTGTACACGTTGTCCTCTTCATACACGTATAGCTTCCAGACAATACATGAATAGGCTATTTTTATGAAAAGGCACTTAGTTAGAGGGTATGAGTTTACATCTCTCTATTATCTTAAACTTTGTCTAATAGGGCTGTGATCAAACAGAAGCCTCCTGAACAAAGAAGCTGGGAGCATGAGGGCAGGATCCCAGCCTTGCTACTCCCATGGTATCTAGGTTGCCACTTAGCCTCATTCTCATACTTTTTAAAATTTGTAAACCAAAGACAATCAGATTGGTCACCTGCCTAAGTCCTGAGGTTCTAAGTGCCATAGGTACTATGGTGATAGGCACCATAGAAATGCATCAATAAATAGAAGTGGGTAGGCAGCAATTGCCTACGTGTTGGCTGAAAGAACGGGTAATTGTGTGTGAGTGTTTAGATGGGCACGTTCCCCACTGTGGATCTGTTTTCTCTGAAAGTTGCCTCTGTCTATGTTGGGTCTCTTGGTAAGCTAAAGAGATGTTGCATTGCTATTCTACAGAGTAAGTTACTATCTGGATGTGTTTCTTTGTGTTTATCTAGTATTTTGAGTTTGGGCATTCCACTCTTGGTACACACTGGATAGGTAAATCTTCTGAATGTCTGAGTATTGTAGGGCTGAGAAGGGGGAAAAGAGAATAAGCATTAGTTAAATGCCTACTATGTGCTAAGGCAGTTTATAAATGTCTTATTCCTCACAATAACCCTAGATATTACTATTATTCCCATTTTCAGTTGAGAAAACTGAAGCATATAGGGGTTAAGTGACTTGGCCAGTCAAGTATCTGAGTCAGAATTTGAACTCAGGTCTTCCTGAATATAGGCTCACCACTCTATCCACTGTGTCACCTATTTGACAGCTTATTTTAGCACATGGGAATTGGTACAAAAGGGAAAAAATGATCAATTGGCATCATCATTAACATTTGGAGACAGTGGAAAGAAGCCCTAATTTGGTAGTGAGAGGACCCAAGTTCAAATTCCTGTTCTTCTCTACCATTTACTAGGCTGTGACCTTGGGGAAGTCATTTCATTTCTGTGAGCCTTAGTCTATTCATCTGTGAAACTGCATAGAATTTAGGCCTCCTTCAAGCTCTGCATCTATGATTCTCTAATCATCCTCATGAGAAACTGTTCTAGAAAAGAAGTAGCTAATGTCATAGGATCATAGGTATCATCCTAAAAAAGACCTCAGGTTTCTTCTAATCCAACTACCTCATTTTACACATGAGGAATTTGAGATCTAAGAAAAAGGAAGTGACTTGTCCAAGGTCATACATCTTGTAAATGGCAGAGCTGGTATTTGAACCTGGGTCCTTTAAATTTTTTTTACTCCTTTTCAAACCATTTGACTTTCTTTTCCTGTTTTCTAACTTTTGTTATTGTTGTTTTCAATTTGTCAAGGTTTTCTTCAGGTTCTAGGGCAAGATCAGCTAACATCTTCCTACCCATTATCCCTTGGCCCAGGCCTGAGGAACATGTGTTCACATACCTACCCTGGCAGAAATATAGGATATTTATTTTCTCCTAAGTTTATCTGAGAGAAAAATTGGAAGCTTGTGTTGTTTGTTTGTTTTTTTAAAGATACTTTTATTAACAAACTAAGTTTCTTAAAAATACAGAGCCCAGGATCCTGAGATAATTCCAACTCACACAGTTTAGATAGGCTTAGGAAACACTTAGCCCCTAGTTCCTTTACTTTGATTCAGTCTGTCTTAGGAAATCTTGGCCTAAAGTCTTAATTTTAGATCTTAGGTGTTGTTATGTACCAGAGGAAAAAATAAAAATTCACAACATGCCTGACCATATGAAAGCAACACCCCTGGCCAGATCTTTTGAATCCCTACATGCCCACCTGGGAGTCTTCACTCTTGTGAAAGAGAGGTAAAGGACTATTACCCCACAGGGAACAACATTGAAATAGTGCCACAAAATCTCCTATGTGACCTACGGGTCATCTCATCCAACCCATGCCAGAACAGTAATCCCCTCCTATATTTGTAATAAGCATTTGCCCAGAATCCTCTTGAAGACTGCCATGATGAGAAAATCATCATGAAGCAATTCATTCCATGTTTGGACATATCTAAATGTTGAGAAATTTTTCTTAAATCAAACTAAAATCTGCCTTTCTACAGTTAGAGCACATTGCATCTGATTTCCATGAGCAAACAGTTATTATAGGAACACTTGATAGCAATTATTATAGTAACCCTGCCCCAAAGCCCATTGAAAGGGCATTCTCTTTTGGTGGAGATTGAAGGCCCTGCTTTATATGAGGGGTCGGGTGGAGTCAGTGAGAGAGAGCTTCAGTTCTCAACATTACCTTCTTTGGGACTGCTTAAGCTTCAAGTTTTCTTTGAATGTTGTCAGCTTCTAGCTTCAAGAGAGAGTTGTTGAATGGAAAGTCTCTGGGAAGACATGAAAGGAGTGGGTAGTCTCCGTCATGTCCCTGTTCCCAGTTTGTTTCACTGGAGATCACTGGAGACTATGAAGAATTTCCCATTGGGTGAGATATAGGACTCTCTGTCTTGGTTGAGTTGAGGCATCTTGCTCCCAGTAGAACAGCACCTTCCCCCTGGATTGCCAGGCATATATTATATTATGCATACCTTCTCTGATTTCTGTTTTGCTATGATTTGAGTAAATAAATTTCATTCTGTGTGTTTCCCTGTGGAACTGGTATTAGGTGAGGAAGTGATCAAGCCTGGGGTTCCTGTTACCCCAAATAACAGAACAATCAGAAGGTAGATGAAAGCCAGTCAGATCCCCGAGAAGAACAATATTTAAAGGGACACATAGTCATCCCTGTCTCCCAGTAGCCCCTTTCTCTGAGGAGGACAGAGTGGTGGCCTCCGACCCCAACCTTCTCCTTCCCCTCCTAGAAGGAATGAAAGTCTCATTTGAAGAAGGGTGAGAGAAAAAAGAGTCAGAGTCTACTCGGCCTCCCTTCAAGTCACCCAAGAACAGCCCTCACCACACTTGGTCTCCTTATCTACAGCCCTTCATAACCTTGTTCCTCCTGGTTTTCCAATTTACTCACACCTCACTCACTCTGGTACTCTCCTATTTAGAACACTCCATGCCCCAATCACCAGACATTTTCATTGTCTGTCCCCCATACCTGGAACTCCCTCAGCTTCCCTCCTGGCTTCCTACAGGCAGCTGGTGGTGCAATGGATAGAGCACTGGACCTGGAATCAGGAATATCTGAGTTTGGATCAGGCCTCAGACACTTAATAACTGTGTGAACCTGGACAAGTCACTTAATCCCTGTTTGCCTCAGTTTCCTTAACTGTAAGATGGGGACAATAGCAGCACCTACCTTGGGGTTGTTGTGAGGAGTAAGTGAAATAAGACTTATAAAGCACTTAGCATAGTACCTAGAATAAAATAGGTGTTACACAAATGCTTATTCCCTTCCTCTGCTCTCCAAGATTCCTTTAAGTTCTGGCTAAAATCCAACCTTTTACAAGAAACCTTTCCTGTTCTTCCAAAATGCTAGTGTCTTCTTTCTGATTATTTCCAATTTATCTTGCGTATATCTTATTTGTATGTAGTTGTTTGCATGTTTTCTCCCCTATTAAACTGTGACCTCCTTGAGACTGTTCAATCGTGTCTGAACTTTGTGATCCCATTTGGGAAATTTCTTGGCAGAGATACTAGAGTAATTTGACATTTCCTTCTCCAGCTCATTTTACAGATGAGGAAACTGACCAAGGTTAAGTGACTTGCCCAGGGACACACAGCTAGTAAGTGTCTGAGACCACATTTGAACTCAGGAAGATGATTTTTCTTGACTTCAGACCTGGCACTCCTCCCACTATGCCACCTTGCTGCTCTTGACCTATCATTAGAAGACTCTAAAACTTTCCTTTTTTCCCTCAATGCTACAATATTCACTTAATCCTACAGCGTTTCTCTCACTCTCCATGATTTTTTTCAAAGTCATCAAAAATGGTTCAATAATTATAAGTTTTTTTAGTGCCCTGTATCCTCTGTACAGGCTGGTATTGAGTGCTCTCTTAAAATATCCCTATTTTTCTTGGACTTCAACTCTATTTGGCATTTAAAATCTGGCCTTGTGCTATCTTTCCAGTCTTCTTGTTCTTAAGATCCCTCCACAAACTCTGCTATCCAGTCATACTGGCCTATTGCACATGATATTCCATTTTCCACATTCATGCCTTTGCATACTCTCTCACCTTCTCTGGAATATTCTCCCCTCTTCATCTCTGATTCTAAGTTTCCCTATCTTGTTTCAAGATTTGGCTCAAATCTTAGCTAGGTAGTGCAAAAAATAGATAGAGCACTGGGCCTAGTGTCAGAAAGACCTGAGTTCAGATTTGACCTCAGAGCCTAACTGCGTGACCCTGGACAAGTCACTTAAACTGTGCCTCCACTTTCTTTGCTTAATACCTACCTCACAAGACTGTTCTGAAGATGAAATGAGATGATATTTGTAAAGCACTTAGCACAGTAAATCACTAATAAATGCTTGTTTCACGTTGTGGTCCATGATGGAATTGTGTTATCATTGTGTTATGAGGAACCGAATGGTTCCCGAAAAACCTGAATAGACTTACACTAACTGATGCAAAGTGAAATAAGCAGAACCAGGCGAATCATATAGGCAGGAACAGCAATATTGTGTGATGATCAGCTATGAAGACCTCAGCAGCTCCATGACCCAAGACAGTTGTGGAGGATCTATAATGAGAAGTGCTATCCACCTCCAGTGAAAGAACTGACGGAATCTGAATGCAGATTGAAGCTTACTATTTTCACTTTATTTTTCTTGGAGGTTTTTTTTGGGTGGATGGTGGTGTTGTGTTCTCTTTTGCAACATGGCTAATGTGGAAATGTTTTGCATGACTGCATATGTACAATTTGTATCAAATTGCTTGCCTTCTTAAGGAGAAGGAGAATTGAGAGGGAGAGAATTTAGAATTCAAAATTTCTAAAAATGAAAGTTAAAAAAAATTGTTTACATATAATTGAGAAAAGTAAAAATAAATATTTCAGAAAAAATGTTTGTTCCATTTCTCCCTTCCCCACCTTCTACAGCTTTTTCCTTATTCCTCCATCTACTAATACCTTTCCCCTCTATTACCTTTTACTCTGTATGTATGTACTTAGTTTTTCATATGTCGCTTTCCTTATTAGAATGTGAGCTCCTTGAAGGCAAGAACCTTGATGGTTTTTCCCCTTTCTTTATATTCTTACTGCTTAGCACAGTGTCTGGCACATAGTAGGTGTTTCATAAATACTTGTTGACGACTTATGCATCAGAATTTCATTCTCGAGAGCTCCTTGTCTCCAATTTATCTTTATCCCCCATCTGTCTTCTCTCTGCATCTAATGAAATCTGCTCTCCTCCCATCGAGACTGAGTGTCAGACCATACTCAGCTTTTCCCGCTTTGACTAATAGGAATTTTTTGTTGGCCTGGTCACTTCTCCATCATTTCCACTTCAGCAACCTGGTTCTCTTTGTGGTTCAGAATGATATTCAGAATGGCAGTTTCCCTCACTGAGCTTTCTTAGTGTTTTAAACAAGACTTACAGCTTCTTGAAGGGATTTCTTTTCTCTTGTCCTTGTAACAATCCTGTGAAGCTGGGTAGTAGCATCATGGGTATTATAGTACAGTAGAGTCCAAGGACCTGTGTTCAAATCCTCCTTACTACTCTGTGACCTTGGAAACGTAATGAAATCTCCCTATAAAAGAAGGGTTTAAATTAGATGACTTCTGAGGTCCATTCAAGCTTGAGAACTATGATCTCCATTGGACAGATAATGACATCCCTACATTCAACTTCCCTTCCTCAAAACCTCAGGGTTTCTCTCTCTCTTTACTGACACTCTCTTCCTTCCCTTTAGGATTGGTGGTGGTGGTGGTGGGATCTCAATCTTAGCCATTTTTAATGCTAACTCTAATGAAGACCTTGCTTCACTCATTATTCTTTCTTGTTCCTCCATCCTGACCCACATCATCATCACCATCGTTGTTACTTTTTGCTATCTAATTAAGAGGTCCTCAGGCTCTCCCAAATCTGGAGCGGGAGGACCAGGAGGAGAGAGGAAGGAAGGCATCCTCTCCAGCATATCCTGCACTTCTCAATCCCCAGCCTGGCTGTATGCTCAGCACAGACAGCAGGCAGTTTTGGGGGATCACTTAGATTTCATAGGAAAGGCCTGCAATGAAAAGAGACAAAAATGAGAAGTAATCATAGCCAGGTGTTGTATAGGGACCAAGGATTCTCCTCAAACTCAAATGTAGCTAGCCAACTGACTCTAAAGAAGAAACACACACACACACACACATACACTACCGTCTGTCATTTAAAGTCCAAATGGTTTTCACAAATAGGTTTACTCACAGGGAAAGGTTTTGAAAACCTGGATGAGTCATGGCATTAGTGGATCTCTTAATGAATGTTTGTTGAATTGAATGAGAAATGCTAAACTAAATTATGAATTTGATCAAAATGTTCTTTATGTATATATTCAGGGTCAATCTAGGCAAAATTATGAAGAAGGCCTAGTTTATTGTCCATGTTCCCTTTCCTCACAGTTATCCCTCTCCCCACTCTTCAGATATCTTCTATTACCATACACACACATGCATACATACAAACACATACCCAAACACACAAACAAACGCACACATCTCTTGTGCTCATGTTTTTCCCCATACAGTCACTACTGAAAGTTATCTAACAAAATAATTCACAGGGAGGAGACAGTATTTACTGCTTCCAGGGGAATTTGCATTCTAATAATGGGGAGAAGGAAAAAAGGGCTTAGGAAATGGCTCACTAAACAGTGGGGATTTCAGGCATTGTAGTATGTGGATGAAGGAGGTTGATTGCAAGGGGCTTTCCTTGGGTCTGTCAAATCATACCACATAGATGATTCTTATCACTTACAGGAAGCAATTACTGAGTGACCCCTATGCGCCAGGCACTGTGCTAAGGCATGAGGGATTAAAAGACAAAAGTGGAAGTCACTTCCCTCAAGGAATTATATTCTGATAGGAAGAGATCATGTTCACAATTAAGTAAATATACACTATATACAGAATCTATACAAATTAATTTGATTGAAGGAGGGAGCAAGCACTAACAACTAGGGAAACTAGGAAGGGTCTCTTGTGAGAGAGAGCACGAGAACTTAGCCTGGAGGAGAATTAGGGGTTCTAAGAGGAAATGAGGAAGGAGAGTATTCCGTGCATGGGAAGTAACCTATGCAAAGGCATGGCGATGGGAAATGGAGCATATAATTAACAGTAAGCAGGCAGATTTGCCCCGAACATAATGTGTGTGAGGGAAGAATGTGATCAGCATGGAAAGAGGCAGGAGCTCAACTGGAAGGACTTTTAAACAGAAGAGTTAAAATTTTATCCTGGATGTAAAAGGGAATCCCTGGACCAGCTCTGAGCTTCAGGAATTAGTCTCAGTTTGGCAGCTATGTGAAAGAGGAATTAGAGAACGAAGAGCCTGGGCAAAGAAGGGAGAGCAATTAGAAAGGTGTTAGAATAGTTACTTACTATTATTAGTTATTCTTATATTGCTAATAGCCACATATGGCAGCTGGGTAGCTCAGCAGATAGAGCACTGGATTTGGAGTCAGAAAGACTCATCTTCCTGAGTTCAAATGTGGCCTCAGACACTTACTAGCTGTGTGATCCTGGTCAAACAACTCCAGTACCACTGCCAGGAAAACCCCAAATGGGGTCATGAAGAGTTGGACACATTTGAAGCAATTGAACAACAGTCATATATAATGTAATAGTATATCTTTAATAGTTGTGCATTATATATAATAGCCAATATAGTACTAATAATCAT
>CM053769.1:668135597-668163558 GCA_028658325.1 Potorous gilbertii
AATCACTTTATTATTAATAGTCATTTATTATATTATATGTGATACTCTATTGTTAATAATCATATACAATAGTATAATCAATATCATATTATTAGTAATATATCATTATATATTAATGCATTATTAATAGTCATATCTAAGACAGACCCTAATTAAGGTATTAATTGAGTAATTACAATGTGTCAGGTACTGCTCTAGGGACTGGAAATACAAAGACAAGAACAAAGCAGACCCTGCCCACCAGAAGCTTGTATTCCAGTGAGGAGACAGCATGTGTACATATAAGTATATGCATGATATATAAAGTATAGACATAAGGTAACCTTAGAGGGGAAGGCACTAATCTTTGGAGGATCCAGGAAAAGGCCACTTACAGAAGGTGGCAACTGAGATGAGTCTTGAAGGAAGTCAGGGAGTCTACAAGACAGAGGTGAGAAGGAACCAGGCAGCACAAAGACATAGAGGGGAAATGGGAATGTTATGTGTGGAGAATAGCAAATAGACCAGTATGACAGACTCTTAGAAGGTATAGAGGTGAGTAATGTAGCTAGGATAAGAAAACATAAATATCAAACATAGGAGTTTATAATGGACCCTAGAGGTAATAGGGAGCTACTGGTGTTTATTGAGTAGGAAGATGATGTGGTCAGATCTATGCTTTAGGAAACTGCTTTAACACCTGGTTGAAGGGTTTGACTGGGTGAGATTTGAGGCAGGGAGACCAGTTAGAAGGTTATCACAATAGTCCAGGTGAAAGATGAAAAGAATCCAAACCAGGGTGATGTCCATGTAAGCAGAGAGAAGGGTGCATAAGCAAGAGAGGCTGTGGATATTGAAACAACGATATTTGCCAGCTGACTGGATAAGGGGAAGAGGGTTGGGGGGAGAAAGAGAGTGAAAAGCACCACCATACTGTTAAGCTAGGTAACTAAAGGGATGGTGGGGTCCTCAATGCTAATAGGAAAGTTAGGAAGAAAGGAGGATTGGGGCAGCGGGGTGGGGGGGAAGATGATGATCTTGGATAGATAAAAAGGTAGATAGATTACTTATTTAGCACTTAATATGTGCCAGGTACTATGTTACATGTGCATAGGGTGAGCTTGAGATGACTATGGGGCATCCACTTTGAAATATCCAGTAGGGTGTTGCCATGGAAGCAATAAATACATTGTGCAACTAGATAGTGTATGGATGGAATTTTGGGCCAAAGGACGGAAGATCAAAGGTCAAATCTGGCCTTGAGGTAAGTCACACACACTCACACACACACACACACACATAAAACTCCGTCTGCCTCAGTTTCCCCAACTATAATATGGAAATAATAATAAAACCTTTTCTCAAGGTTGTTGTGAGAATAAAGAAAATATTTGTAATGTGCAAACTTTATTTGTAAATAAATTTGTAAAAAAAATGTAAACCTTAAGATACTCAATAGTAGTTACTATTCTTATGGAGATGGAATTGATGGGATGAATTCAAGTCCTGCCCTTGACCTAGTGATTGTGTGACCTTGAGCAAGTTACTGCAAGGATAGCCATTGTGGAGGAGATTCTCTAAAATGATAAGCTCCAGAATAGTTACAATTTATACTGGTAGAGGGAGGGAAGAAAGAAGGAAAGAGGGAAGGAAGGAAGGGAGGAATGAAGGAAGTAGAAAGGGAGGAGGGAAGGGAGGGAAAGGAGTGAGAGAGGGAAGGAAAAGAGGGAGGAAGGAAAGGAAGAAGAGGGAAGGAAGAAAGAGAGGAAAGGAAGGAAGAAAAAGGGAGAAAGAAAGAAAGGAAAGAAGGGAGAAAAGAAAGAAGACTTAGAGAGAAGGAAGAAAACAAGAAAGAGAAAAGGAAGGAAGAGAAGAAAGGAAGGAGGAAAAGAAGGAAGTAGGAAGGGAGGGAAGGGAGACAAAGGAGTGAGAAAGAAGGAAAGGAGGGAAAGGAAGAAAAGAAAAGGAAAGGAAGAAAGAGAGGAAAGGAAGAAAAAAGAAGGAAGAGAGAAAGAAGAGGAAGGGACAAAAGAAGGAAGGATTAGAGAGAAAGAAGGAAATAAGGAAGAGAGAAAAGGAAAGAAGAGAAGGAAAGAAGGAAGGAAAGAGAGGAGGGAAAAGAGAGAAGGAAGCAAGGAAAGAAGGAAACAAATGAGGACTTCTCAAGTAGTTACTATTTGCCAGGGATTGGTTTCTTGGTGAATTTCCTGATGAAATTTCAGGTTGGAGGCAAAGAAAATGCATTATGAAATACTATCCAGTTTCGTATAGTGTAAGTCGAACGGACTTATAGTTTCTCTGATTTCTTTTTCTCATGGTTGACGTTGGTAGGGAAGATTATTGTCAAAGGAGGGCAGAAGAGCCCTTTGAGCTGTATAGCTAGTGTGCCTCCTGAGCTGTACAGATGAGGACAGCGTCATCTAGAGGATAAAGTGATCTGCCTGATCTGCCTCACAAATTGTAGCAAAGCAGTTATGATCCTGATAAACCTTCTCACTGCAGTTTCAGTGTCCCTAAAAGCTTTTGCTCTCTTTTGACTGACATTTGTCATTTTATCACTAGAACCTTCATTTAACTTTAGCTAAAGCCTTGTTTCTTGCTAAGATGAAATTTCCTGGAAGAGCTGTTATCAGTCATTTATACCTCCCATGTCCATGAGATTGTCTTTGAGCAGGTTTTCATGGGTGGAAGGGGAAAGAGTTGGGGTCCTAAGTTTGGGTTTAAGGTGTCTTTTGGGAGCAAGAAAAAAACTTCAGGAAGGAAATAATAGTGTGCCAATTTTGTTTATTTCACAATTTACCTTAGCATCTGTAGTGGTAGAGAAAGTGAGGGTCCCACATTTATAGGGAAAGTCTTATGTGTGAGTAGGGCTGTTAAGATCACTTAGTCCTTTCTGAGGGAAGAAGAACACCAGACTCTGTATCGAAGACTTGAAGTCTTTCTCACCTGATATCTGTTGCATAATGAGCATACCTAGTGAATACAAAGAAGCCCATTTATTCATAACGTGTTGTTGTTGTGTTCATCCTTTAGAAGATCATGACATCAGAGAAATGATGACATGACTTGCACTGGACTTGGTTTTAAGTGAGGGAATGCTGTGGAGCTTATAAATGAAAGAAGTTATATGTAGAAGAATATATTCCAGACAATGCAGAATAAAGATGCTCTCCCACTGGGAAAAAGATAACTCAGCTCAGTCAAGCTAAAATGTCCTGGATCTAATTCAAGGAGAAACTCTCCAAAGTCTTTAGGTCAGCAAGCTGGGAATAGGGTCATGATGAAGACTATCCCTCTTCTCATGCCTTCCCAGATTCTTTGTTTCTTCCATCTTTTATCTCAAAGTTGGGGACTGAGTATGGGGAGTCCTGAAAAGGACTTGAAGGGGACTCTGACTTGGAGAGTCTTGAAGGGGGATTGGCTGAGAACTAAAGCTTTTGTCAACTCTGCCCTGCCCTGCACACAGGGTTGGGCCTACATCTCCACCACTGGGGAGACTCAGGGATTTTGGGACAAGGGAGACCTCAGAAATCAACTAATCCAATCTCTTCATTTTAAAGAGGGAGAAACTGAGGCCCAGAAAGGAGGAATAACTTGCTTAGATTCATACAGCTTGGCCTTAAACCTAGGTATTCTAATTTCATATCTTCCTGGGGCCTGGATTTGGTACTCCACAACCACCATCCTTGAACTGGCCCTGATCTCTACAGGCATTACTGGGAATTCTGGTGCCTGGGGCAAAGCTGGGACAGGTTGGGGTGTGGTGTGAAGGACAAGAGTTCAGAGACACTCCAGGGATGAGGCTAAAGAGGAAGGAGGTCAGAGAAGAAATTTCTGCCCTTCCCCACTGCACCTGGCAATTTTTGAGAAGAAGAATGCACAGAAACATTCATTTAGAGGTAGAAAGGACCCTTGAGTCCATTAAATCCAACCTTCTCATTTTATAGATGCTAATCTGTGGATCAGAGCAGTTAAGTGACCTACCTAGAGCAACCCAGCAAGTAAGTGGATGAGGTAGGATTCAAACTCAGGTCCCAACACTGAGGTCCTATACCACCTCCTCCGTTGAGTTGCCTGGGAATGGGAAGGGATAAAAAATAAACATTTATTAAGTATGTGCCAGGCACTGTGCTAAGTGTTTTACAAATATGTCATTTGATTCTCACAACAACCCTGGGAGAGAGGTGCTGTTATGATTCTTATTTTATAGTTGAGGAAACTGAGGACAGAGGAGATTAAGTGACTTGATCAAGGTCACACATCTGATAAGGATCTGAGGTGGGAATCTGGTGAAAATGATTTGATTTTTTAAGAAATAACTATAGTCTTTTTTGAGACCTAAGTAAGCCAACCAACCTGCGTTTGTCCTTCGTTCTCAAAGAGGCATTAAGATGATGACATGACTTGCAGTTGACTTTGATTTGAGTGAGGGAGGACTGTGCAAGGTCACCAACCTCGTTTCTTTCTCCTGAGTCATCTGGGTCCAGTGGCCTGATATTCATCAGGACAATTGGAGATGGCCCAGGATACAATGGGAGACCCTGGGCCTTTCAGGCTAAGGTCTTACCATATTCTCACTTTGAGTGAGATACACTCATTCAAGGAACAGGTTTATTTAAGTAGTTACTCAAGGGATGGACTCTTTAATAAAAAAAAAAATCAGATTGGGAGGAAAAGACCCTCAGGATTCCTGGGTAAAAGAGAAACTATTTAGTGATTACTTAAGCTAACTGACCTAGAGAACCACAGAAGGGAGCATCTAGCATCAGAGGTGAAACAAAGGTCCCTCTCTGTGCATGCTGTGGTCTGGCATGTTTGCCTGTTTTCAGCATATTTGGCCTCCATCCTCCCAGCCCCCACCAAACTCCCACTCTAAATTCACACATGTAGCTTCAGCCAGAGCATGCAAGTGGGTGAAAGTGATGGGAACCCATTTAAATCCACCTCTCTAAAGAATAAAAGACTCATAGTTTGGTTAGCAGCAGGAATGACAAGAGTCCCATAAAAAAAAGCCCATGGTGACTGAACAAGAAGTTAGCTCACATGTAGATCCTATTAGAGCTATAGAGATTGAGAGCATTTCTTCTCATTCAGAGCAGCATTCTTCATAGAAACGGATTTATGCCAGACTAGACAAAAGGTCAGTGATTGTACAGAAGGGACCAAACTTGGCTGGATTCCTGCCGGGGGACAGCAGGTCATTTGTCAAAGTGACCTATGAGCTAACCTAGACTTTTAAAGGCATTGGGGCAGGGGAGGAATTGGGGACCGAGTCCTTGGGAATTGCCTGGGAGCCTGTGGCCATGAGGTCTTGACTACTCTGCTTTGTGTATGTTGTTAAGTGTATTTTTAAAAATCCTCATTTTTATCAGTGTTTTTTGTTTTAACATTGTAATTTCCCATTTCCAAACCTTTCCTGCCAAACTGAACTTTCCTTTCTGACAAAGTCAAGTAAGCAATACTATTTGGTTCAGAAACCTTGTCTGCCAAGTGTAGGCGATATTCTGTCCTAGCTGCACCCCCTTAGCTACCCCCATCTGCTGTGAGGTAGGAGACATAATCGGCTCATTTCTCTTCTCCAGGAATTTCCATCGATTTTTCCATTACTCAGAATTGAACTTCATTTTGATGCTCTTTTCTTTTTGTGTCGCAATTATTGTCCATGAAGTTCTCTTATTTCTGTTTATTTTGTTCTATATCAGTTCATACAAATATTCCCACATTTCTCTAAGTTCTTCATGGTCATTATTTCTTACTGTGACCGTAACGTTCAATTCCATTCATACTCATAGCGTATTACCCAATACTACAGTTCAATGTTTCACCTTGGCTCACAAGTTCAACCCAAGTCTGCCACTCATGACACTTACTGGGTCAAGGGAGACATTACTTAAGGGTCACATGGACAGCAATGTTCAGAAAACCACCATTGTGGGGGCTTTGCCATATATGTAGCTGGTAGGCTTGGCAGCCCCCTGATCAGTCCTGGGATACTACGCAGGTGTGTGGAGAGATGACTCCTGATTGGCTAAGAGGCAATAGACGAAAAAAGGAGGGAAGGTGTGGACTTGGAACAGACTTGAAATTGACTTCTCTCAGAACCATGAGCATGGAAAAAAAAGTCAGTACCCCAGCATATCCACTGGTTCCCAGTACCCCAGCATATCCACTGGTTCCCAGTACCCCAGCATATCCACTGGTTCCCAGTACCTACACCTCTAGAGATAGCTAATAATGGACTCATTAGGTAAAATCATTCGTTCTCCAGTTAAGTTGAGATTTCACCCCCCTCCCCGGTCACAGAACTGCCTTTGGTGCATATTATTGCCTAAACTTATCTTTGTGATTTCTCTGATTACTGCTTTACTATTTTGTTCGATAAACATGTTTATTTGTTGTGTATGATTATCTTTTGTATTATAAGAAGAGGGAAGATTAAATTGCCTGAGATTAATACATTGCCTTCCAAATCTGGGGTGGAACTACTCTCCTAGGTTTTTTTTTCCTTTGGAATCTCCAAAAGAATCATATATTTAGACTTCGAAAATTTGATATCTGATATATCAGTATAATTCTACCCCACAGGATCACACAGTCATGGTCCCCATAAAAGTAAATGCTAGTCTTTTTTGAGAGGTGGAGTGGAGCATTTCAAATCTATCTAAATCTCTGTTTTGCTTGGACCATCCAGTCCTATATTACATATTTTACCATCTATAGATAACTACTTACATATAGATAATCTACATATAGGTAACTTAAACAGGATCTTCAGAGAAAGATATGTATATACTTGACTCAGGGAAATTTCCCTACCTTCTGGTACCCTTCTCTACATTGTTTTGTCAGTATGCAGAGAACCATAGATTTAAAGCACAAAGAGATCCCCGAGATCATAGAGTCTAACTGAGGCCAAGAGGCATAAAAATGACTTGTCTTTTTTGACATGCACATGTCTTGTTGCTGTTTTCCTACAGCACTCCCAACATAGAAGATGCCCAATAAATGGGGCTGATTAATTAGTTCTATAGAAAAGATGATGAAAAATACCATCCTCCCCTTCCTTGGTAGAGAAGGGGGCATGGTCTACATCTAGAAAATGCTGGTTTTGCTACCAGGGGAGGCTACTTTGCTGGTTGGTTTTGCTAAACCACTTATTTTTGATATAACAGAAGGCTCAATTAGGGGTGAGGTATATCAGAAAGTGACTGTGGTTTAAAAACAAAAAGCATCTATGAAACATTTAAAATATATTTGTACCCGCAGAGAGGCTGACCCAGTGAGTTCATTGGCAAAGAGATCTCCCAGATGAGGAAGTTTCTTCCACCAATGCAGGCTGCCACCTGCTCTTCAACTTGGAGAATATCAAGAAGTTAAATGACTTTCCAAGTGTCACATGACCATTGTGTGTCAGAGGCAGGGCATGAGCCCAGTTCCCTCTGACTCTGAAGCCAACTCTCTATCCTCTATACCATGTTGTATATAAGCACATGCATGCACACACATATGCATACACACATGCACATACACACGTGTGTGTTTGTGTTTAAAAGTAGTTGGCTGATTGACTACATGGAGACCATTACATTTGCCATTACTGGGGTGTTGTTTAGTCATGTCCAACTCTGTGACATCATTTGGGGTTTTCTTGGCAAAGATACTGGAATGGTTTGCTATTTCCTTCTCCAGCTCATTTGACAGATGAGGAAACTGAGGCAAACAGGGTGGAGTGACTCTCCCAGGGTCATACAGCTACTAAGTGTCTGAGGGTGGATTTGAACTCAGGAAGACGAGCCTTCCTAATTTCAAGCCCAGTGCTCTGTCCACTGTGATTCCTAACTACCTGACCATTGGCCACATAATGCCAAAACATGTAATAATATTTAGCCAACTATTTAAAGAACTCAGTCTTTGCTTTGGTTTCATGTAGCCCATGAGTGTCAAGCCAAAGCTAGCCAGGTCACATCTTGTAGGTCTTATAGGTCTGGGCTAGGGGTGGAGAGGTCCTAAGGTCATAAGTAGCCCTCTAGGTCCTCAAGTGTGGCCCTTTGATTGAATCCAAACTTCATGGAACAAATCCTTGTAATAAAAAATTTGCTTGTAAAATTGGGTCTAAGTCAAAAGGCTGCACTCAAGGACCTAGAAGGCTACATGTGACCTCAGGGCCAAAGGTTCCCTACAAGTCAAGATATCCAGTCCAGGAAAATAAAAGAGGAGAGCATTTCCACAGTCCAGGAGGGCTTAGTGAATTGAGAAGAATGGCAGGAGTAGACAGGCATTGTCAAAGGTGAACTCTTATTCTAGACAAAGATATTTCCAGTTGGAAATGAATAGCTGCTATTGCTTTTCTTGTATTCTCTTTGGGTTGTCATTACTGAAAGGAATGGAATTTCTCCTCCAAAGACTTGGAATTCTTGACCTTTCTCTCTCCTGTCTCATACCTTTCCCCTGACAGTGTCCAATGTGACACGGCACATGCTGTCAATTGTTTTAAAGTACCGGTTCAAAAGAATTTGGGGAGACAAGCTGTACTCATATTAGACTGTTAACAAGTGTATACAAACATATGACTAATGGGTGACTATTATATATAACATCATATTAGGTAGATAGATAATAGATATATAGATACATAGATGATAGATAGATATTCAGTCTCTCATTCCTCATATAGCTCAGGGCAAGTTTAAAGCATTGATTTGTCACTTTCAGTCTCTCTGTCCACCCTCTTTCCAATTAGATGGCTTTTACTCCAGCCCTAGCCCACAGCAGGCAGGTGACTGTTGTGAAAGCAAGCTCACTCTGCTTCTTCCCTCTAGTCCAAGGTCACAGTTGTTTTTTTTCTTCAGCTTTATTGGTCTCTCAGGAAGTAACATCTTCTTTTGTAACCCTTGTTCAACCCTCCATTTCAGATCAAAACTGTTCTTCTGCCAGACACTTTAACCATAATTCACTAGAGTCCTCTGGGACTCAGTCCACAAAATTCCCTGAATTAGCCTCCATCTGTTCTGGGCACACAGCAAGCCTGAGGTATCCCTCCAATATCTATTACCTACTCTAAGGTCTCTCTCATTCTCTGTTCTCTTCTTTAAAAGACTCAAGTTTCATACATGTACATATGTTTATGTGCATACACATACACACACATATATTACACATATATAGAATGTGTGTGTATATTATATACACACAAATATATTTGCTTAATATATTAAACATATTTATATTATATATATGCATATTTGCTTAATAACAAATAACAAAAAAAATTTAAAAAGAAAATAAAATCCCACATAGAACCTTTAGCATTTAACAAGATAGAACCAAATAAATTAACAAATAAGCAAAAAAGATTACCAAATTCTTTGATAATCCAGCTCTCCATTTCTTCCCTTGTTTTGTTTTTGTCACAAGAGGACTCCTAGAATGAGTTGGAGCCAGCTCAGTCTCCTATCATACTATGTGTACACCTTCAGCAATAATTTGTACCCAGTTTGTTGTTTGTTCTCCCTGTTTCATCTCTCCCCAGTTCAATCCATCTTTCATTGATCTGAAAAGGTGATTTTCCTAAAGCACATGTCTGACCATGTATCTTCTCTACTCAATAGAGGCAGCTAGGTGATATCATGGACAGAGGACTGGACCTAAGTAGTAAGACCTAATTCAAATCCAGCTTCAGATACTTAACAACTATGTGATCCGAGGCAAGTCATTTAATCTCTATTTGCCTGAGTTTCCTCAGCTATAAGATGGGAATGATAATAGCTCCTATCTCCCAGGTTGTTGTGAGGGCTAAATGAGATATTTGTAAAAATTGCTTAGCACAATGCCTGGTACATAATAAGCATATAAATACTTAACCCCTTCCTCCTTCACTCTCCAATGAATTCCAGTGGTTCCCTATGACCTCCAAGATAAAATATACATGCTTTTTTGTCATTTAAAGCCCTTCATAACCTAAGCCCTTCCTACCCCTTCTCCAGGTTAGCAAGGGTCTCTAGGAGCATAACTCCAACTAGAAATGTTGACACTCATCAGAAAATATGCCCATACATCAGGTGTTTAAGACAAGTTTGGTGAGTGGTTATAGATGAGAGAGAAAAAGACTCTGATACACAAGGTGGAGCAGAAGGAAAGAGTAAGGTCAGCGCAGAGAAGAACACAGAGTTTCAGGCACAATCAGGCAAAGGACAAGATAATTTTAACTAAGCTTTCTTGCTCCTTCAGTGCTTAGTTTAATTCTTCCTATACTCCTGAAAGAGCATAAGTACTGTCGGAACATTTTAGATTTTAGTGCTATGGAGCAAAGCACCAGTCACCTCACCCTAAAGGATTTGAAGGCACACTTTGTACTGCTTGCCCTGGGCACCAAAATTGCTACTTCCAGTTTTACCAATATTCTTTCCACTACAACACAGAAAAATCCTAGAAACTAAAGGCCTAGAGACTAGAAACATTATGAACTGGTACAAATCTTGGACTGTTATAGCTCTTGACCTTCTGTAGCCTTAGTTAATATGACCACCTTACTGATGGTACACAGAGTATTGCTGTAAGGATCAAATGAAAGAGCTCATGGGAGAGCCAGAACTAGTGGTGGGAAGAGCCCAGAAATGGTTGGGGTACACATAAAAATTTTATTACCTTCCCCCTGAGACCATGTCTTCAAATGCTCCAGTGTGGCTATGGCACAGGTGCTAAATGAAACAAAACAAAAACTTTGATAACATTTGACATAAATAGAGCCTTTTGTCTGAAGTCAAGGAGACCTGAGCTCAAACCCAGTCTCAGATACTTAAATTAATTGTGTGATCCTGGGCAAATCTCTTCTTTCTGCCTCAGTTTCCTTATATGTAAAATGGGGATATAATATCACCTACTTCCCAAGGTTGTGGTGAGGAAAAAGTGAGATAATATTTGTAAAGTGTTTAACACAGCATCTGACACATAGTAGGTACTTAATAAATGCTCACTTCCTTCTTTATTTCCTCCTTTCTTCCCTTCTTTCTTTTCTTCTTGCTCCCTTCCTTCCAACCATCCCTTCTTCCATCCATCCTTCTGTCTTTCCTTCCTTCTTCCTTCTCTTCCTTTTTTCCCTTGCTTCTTTCTTTCCTTCCCCAGATCTTAGCTCTTGATTTGAAAGGGCTCTCAGAACAACGGCAGGGCCACACGTGGCCTGGAGATGCTATGTTCCCCCCCCCCAAGTCTAGGCCAAGCCCATCATTTTACAGATAAAGAAGCCAACACCCAAGAAGGTTAAGTGATTAGCTCAATAAACACTTGTTGATTGTCTGACAGACCTCAGTCAAGGTCACCTAGGTACTATGTGTTAGTCAAAACTTGAATCCAGGTCTTCTGATTCCAGAGCCAGTGCTTTTTATGTTACATATCATGTAAATGTATTAAAATAAAATTGTTACTACTAATAATGTTAAGAATCATATCACACACATACACATGTACACATACAAACACACACACACACATGCACATACGCACACACACACCCTGGATTTTGTCCACCCAGTAGGCTCTGTTGGCCAGTCTTCTTATTCTAGCCTGGCAAGTGGCAATCAATCTTATTATAAAAGTCCTCGAGAGAAAAAAAATGCATATTCAGAAAATCTCTGAATGTCATTAGCTTAATCTGATTTGACTTATCAAATAAAGATACATCTCTCCATCTCTCTCTCCTCATTTTAATGGCGCCTATCACTGTAGCACCTCAGCATTCAGACCAGTCTATTCAATTAGAGTGGAAAGAGAGGTATCTGGGAAGGTCAGGTAGAGGTGGAGTCTTCCTCTAAGACCCCAGGAAGATATGAGAGAGAGAGAGAGAGAGAGAGAGAGAGAGAGAGAGAGAGAGAGAGAGAAAGAGAGAGAGAGAGAGAGAGAAGAAGGGGGAAACAGAGATCTAGAAAGACAGAGAGCTATATCTGCCTTCTGCCTGGGGGGCGCGGTGAGGCTGTTTGTCTTCCCATTTGGAATTTCTCATTGTTCATCGATCCCACCTTGACAACTGCAATAAAGTCCATTTACTCCGTTGAGAAGTCTCTTTAGCACTAACTACTTAATAATACTGTCTTTCTAGTCCCACTAATAGGGATCCAAGAATGGTGGTGGCAAAAGGGAAAAAAGGAAAACAATAATAGTAACTACATCATAGAGAGCACTTTAAATCAGTCAAAAGGCGTTTATTAAGGTCTTACTATGGGCTGTCCGGCGCTTTGCTAAGATACAAAGAGCCCAGAACAGTCCCTGTCTTCAAGGACTTCATGGACTCAAATGAAGCTTAATTCTATGGACTTATTTATATACATCATATACAGAATAAATGAGAAATGATCTCAAAAGGGAAGGCATTTGCAGCGGGGGAAGGGGAGGACCAAGTAACATCTTCTGTAAAAGGTGGGACTGAGCTGAGTCTTAAAGAAAGTCAGGGAAGCCAGAAGGCAGAGGTGAAGGGGAAGAACATTCCAATGAAAGAGGAAAACCAGTGTCAAGGCATGCAGAGACGGAGTGTCATGCTTGAGGAACTGCAATGAGGCCATTATCACTGGACCATAGAGTGTGTGGAGGGCAGTAAAGTATATGAAGACTGGAAATTAGGATGAGACAAGGTTACAAAGAGCTTCCGTCATTCAGCCAAGAGTTTATATTTGATCTTGAAAATAATGAAGAGCAAAATGACCAGAAATAAGAAAATAGTGCATATAGTAACAACAATATTGTTTTAAGAACAACTTCGAGCAAATAAGACATTTTGACTATTAAAACGCCCAAATTAACTACAAAGGACATATGAAGGAAGATGATATCTGCATCCAGAGAAAGAACTGATAAATAGAAGTGTGGAATAGTTTTACATATTTGTGTTCAAAGGTAGTCATGTCTAGGGTTGGGGGGATGAGGAGAAGAAAAAAGGGGGAAAAATTTTACATAATAACTTTATTATATATTTTTAAAAAATAGCAAGTTGAACACAACAGACTTGCAGTTTCCTGTGCAATCTTTTTTTTTATTATACTATATAATGGAAATGCTTGTTTCATTCTATAAATTGAAAATAAAATAAATTTTTAAAAAATTTAAAGTAATAGGGAATCACTGGAGGTCATTGAGCAGAGAGAGGGAGGATATGGTCAGGTCTATACTATAGAAAGTCATTTTGGGAGCTAAGTTGGGGAGGGATTAGAATGGTGAGAGATTTGAGCCAGGGAGACCAGTTAGAAGGCCATTATTGCAGCAGTTCCCATGAAAGGTGATGTGGGCCTGAAGCAGAAGGCAGCTGCTTTAGTGGAGAGATGCTGTGGAGATAGTAACAAGATTTGTCATCTGATTGGATATGTTGAGTATTTAGGCAAGCAAGGAGTTCAAGGATGAATTTGTTGACACGTTAACTTGTTCACTAAAAAAATTAATTTTAAAAATGAATGTTAAAAATTCAGGACAGGATTTGTCTTTGTATCTCTGAAGTGGTCACCTGACCTGCAGTCAGAAAGAGCTGAGTTCAAAATCAGCTTCAGGCACTAACCAGCTGTGTGACTCTGGGCAAGTCACTTAACCCTGTTTGTCTCAGTTTACTCATCTGCAAAATGAGCTGGAGAAGAAAATGGTAAACCACTCCAGTATCTCTGCCAAGAAAACCCCAAATGAAGTCTGGAAGAGTGGATACAACCGAAATGACCCAACAACCACAACAAATGTGCTAACATTGTGCTAAGTACTGAGGATTCCAAAGAAAAATGGTAAAGACATAGTCACTACTCACAAAGAACTCACATTCCTAGGTACCTCAACAGCTCTGCAGTTAGTAGATGCTTAGTAAATGCATGTTGGTTGGTTGATTGTTTAACTGAGCAAAGATTATTCAGGACACTGTGTCTCAAACTAGCTAGGCCAAATAATGCAGCTGGGTTTGAAATATATTGCTGATCCCACAGTCTATAGATAAGGGTTACATCTGGAGTTAAGAAAATTTTAGAGAAAATGAAAGAAATGAAGCCTGTTTTCATACCAAAATATTACTCTTACCTAATAGGTGATTTTGACACATTTATAATTTCATATTTAATACTTTAGAGGGGGAAATATCATTGATGTTGAAATGCTCTCGTAGATTCCCTATTGGCATAGCACAGAACACCAGAATTCCATACACATTTTGGGAACTGATGATACAATCTAATATCATAATTTTGCAAGTGAAAAAACTGGGCCTAGAGAAATTAAATGACTTGGCCAAGGCCACACAGCTAGTTATTGTCAGAACTTGGACCATAGCCTAGGTTTTCTGTTGGCACTGTCAAGTTGCCTCTAGATTGTCTTGTTACCCTCCCATTAATTAGTAGAATGTGGCAAACTATTTAGAAAATCTGCATAAAGCCTTTGAAGAAACAATATTGTACTTGTTAAAGAAAGATTAAAATTTTATTTACTTATTGGGAGAAAACATTCAGATTACAAATGCCATTTTCATTTTAACAAACGAAAAAAAATCAGTTAAAACCTTTATAGCCTACATACAAGGCATTGTATTAGATTCTGAGGATACAAAGAAAGAAGTTAACCTTGACCTCAAGGAATTTACCTTCTATAAGGGAAAAAACAAAAAAAGATACACAGAAATGACCATGTTACAGAGGAGAATATGAAGACTATGAAGGAAGTCTAGGAAAGATAAATGGTTGGATGGATAGGTAGATGAATGAATAAATTAAAAACATGACCACTATTACCTGAGGTGTA
Source organism: Potorous gilbertii (assembly GCA_028658325.1). Lineage (NCBI taxonomy): Eukaryota > Metazoa > Chordata > Mammalia > Diprotodontia > Potoroidae > Potorous > Potorous gilbertii. Next base: position 668,150,325 of record CM053769.1, read on the forward strand.
GGAAGGGATTAGGGAAAATTTGTTGGAAAAGACAGCACCAAAGTTGGACCTTAAAAGGGAGAGAGCTCAACAGTTAAAGATAGATGAGACTGGTAGAGGACAGGACAAAAACAATTAATGAATAATAATAGTTCATTTTGCCTAAAACATAGGATATGGAAAGGAGTATAGATGCATTAAGCATAGACAAGTAGATGGAGTGGACCCAGATTGTAGCAGAATGCCATGAATGCAGGGAGCAGGAGCTGTTCTATTATTCAGGAGGTGATAGGGGAGTGTGATATAGTGGATAGATAATAAGCTTCAATTCTAGAAGAATTGGATTCACCTCCCACTTTTGGGATACTGGCTGTGTGACCCTGGGCAAGTCACTTAACTTCTCCATGCTCTAAGTAACTCTCCAAGATTGTAAGTTGTGTAGCAGATGCTGAGGTTGTTGTGTTGTTAGCAGGTGCTGATCTGCATTGGTAAAGGAAGTTTCCTATCTATCAATGAACACAAATCCAGTTCCATCCAAAGTGATTGGGAGCCACAGAAAATTTTTGAGAAGAGAAGTTATATGCTTCTTCTCTCCTATTCTATGTGTTATAGGAATACATTAGAAAGATCTTTTTGGCTGCAGTGGAAATGGTGGGATTGGGAGAATAGATAGGGTCAGATGTGAGAGATCCTGCAGGGGCAGCAATGGTAATATTTAGCAACCAAGGGATGGGGTGTGTCCTGAGTCAGGCGTGACTCAGGCAGATTAAAATCCTGGCTCAGGATTAGAATAAAGTGAAACATTCATAGATCTTCTAATAAATAACCAAAAAAGAGTTTAATAATAGAATGAAGGAATTGGTATCAAAGATTCCATATCTGTTCAGTTGGGAGTAGTTTCACTCACTTCATTTGTCAGTGTGCTTTGTATGCCTAGTCAGAAGGGTATCCTGACTCATTGGGTAGAGGGACCTCCATCAAGCTGGAGAAGCAAAGATTCTCAGGCCCCGGGCCTTAGGCTATTGGAAAGGTCCTTTGGCATTATTGGATCAAGTCTTAGTTCCCTGGATCACTGAAGTCTAGAGGTCAGTTCCTTGACTTTTCAGGGAAAAACTAGACTATGTGGTGGGAAACCTTCCAATCGTACTGCCATGGATACCAACCAGCTTAGCAGAAGCTCCTCCTACCATAGAGGGAGAGAAGCCTGACTAGAAGGGTGGGAGAAGGAAGAATGAAAGATGATTCTGAGATTATGAGGTTGCTATACTGGAAGGATGGTGGTACTATTAACAAAATTGGGTACTTAGGAAGAAGGACTTCAGGCCAGATTAGTAGTAGTAGCAGTAGCAGTAGTGGCAGCAATGGCGGCAGCAGTAGTAGTAGTGGTGATGGTAGTAGTGGTGGTGGTGATGGTAGTAGTAGCAGCAATGGCAGCAGCAGTAGTAGTAGTGGTGATGGTGGTAGTGGTGGTGGTGGTAGTAACTAGCATCTATGTGCTGGCCACTGTGCTAAGCATTTTACAAATATTATTGGGCAGCCAGGTGGTGCAGTGGATAGAGCACCAGTGCAGGAGTCAGAACGACCTGAGTTCAAATCTCACCTCAGACACTTGACACTCACAATCTATGTGACCTTGGGCAAGTCACTTAATCCCAATTGCCTCATCCTGGATCATCTCCAGTCATCCTGATGAATCTCTGGTCACTGGATTCAGATGACTCTGGAGGAGAAGTGAGGCTGGTGACCTGCACAACCCTCCCTCACTCAAAAAAAAAAACAACAACAAAGTCAAGTGCAAATCATGTCATCATTTCTCTGATGTCTTCTTCGGCAACAAAGGACAAACACACACACACAAATAATATCTCATTTGATGCTCACAACAGTCCTGTGAGGTAAGTGCTATTGTCATCCACTGTTTGCAGTTGAGAAAACGGAAGGAAATAGGGGTTAAGTTATTTGCTCAGTCACACAACTGAGGCTAGATTTGAATTCCAGAGTTTCTGTCTCACAGCCCTGTGCTCCATCCATTGTTTCATCCAGCTTCCTCAATCTGTTTAGGGATGTGTTGAGTTTGAGGTAATAGCAAGAAGTCGGGTGGAGATATCTGATATATGTTCTCAGAGTTCTTCAGCATATCCGTTGTCTAACCAATTGTCTTTTTTTCTCTCAAGTTACTAAGAATAATGTCTTAAACTAGGTTCAGAATAATATCTAATCATCTCAGTGTCAAGTAACATCATAGCATCTAAGTGAAAGATAGCATAGCTGAAGGATGCTGGAACAGAGTACTCTGCCAACTCTCTCACCAGTGATGCTGTGTAAGGATGCCTGAAGTTCTGTTATTAGCAGTTAATCCTGTGGATTCTGAAGGGCTTTGGCTTTTTACGAGTTATGCATGAAAAATCAAAGAGGACTGAGATGGCTGCTCCCTTGAACTCTTAATTGCTAGTTCATCAGAAGCATGGATACTAAGAGTAAGGCTATATAGAAATCTGAAATAGAATGAAATTGGTGGGAGTTTTGGCCACAGAAAGAATGGAAGAATATCGAATTTTGCAGGAGATACTGAGGTGAATTTTGTAAATCTTAAAACCCTTAATAAATACCAGCTATTGTTGCTATGTTGTTGTGTTTCAAAAGGCCTGCTCTAGCATGATCTACAAAAAGACTCATCCTCCAACCCCTTCCACTTTTCCAGGATTCTCCTGGATTCTTTGAAAGTGTCCTTGCTCCTAGACTGGGTTTACTTTTTTTTCATAAGATGCCAAGGTGTGACCATCAGCAAAGCTCTCACCAACATGGTACATTTGTACTAAGTTCTACATGTCCTTCTGAATGCTGGTGTCTTGGGAGAAAATGTGGCATCCCTTCATTTGTCTGTATGGGAGCAGGGCAGCCATGTCCAGCCCACATTCTGGCCCCTGTTGCAAAGCATACTCTAATATAGTTAACAGGTTGATGAGCCAACCTGCCAAGGTAGCCTTGTATGGACCATGCAGCCCGTGCCTTCTTACCTTTTGTCCCACAGTGCTGCAAAGGAAGCTCAGTTTCACTCTGTCAGCTCTCCTTTCTCTGGGCTAGCTAAAGAGCAGTGTCTTTCTTCATTTGTATCTGTCTTTGTGGCTAACTATGTTAACATTTCCCTTTTCGACTTATTTGGTTCTGACCAGGATTCTCAAATGTCCAGATCCTTTGGTAATTTTCATTTTAATCTATCTTCAGCATTTGCCATTTCCTACTCATTTTGTATCATTCATAAATTGAATCTGTGTCAAATTTACTTTATCCTTCAGGTCATTAATGAATTCTGTATATTGAATAATTCAGTTTCCTGTATTGAGCCTTATGGGATCCCATTTGAATTTTCTCCTCATCTAGATTTAATTTAAAGTAACATTAATTATTACCTGTATTGCCCATTTGTCAGCAAAGTCCAAATCCATTCCCCCATCTCATCATACAGATCATAATTTGCTAATTGTCACATGAATTACTTAGGTCAGAGATTTCACATCATATCAATATATACATTCTTTTCCTTAAATTCCCCTGGGGGCCTCTAGTCCGTTATTGTGTTCAAAAATGTTTCATCTGGAATGAGGAAGCATAATTTGTGCTTTGTGAATCTAGGCTGCTTGGTGTTCATTAGATTCTCCTACACCATGTGCATAGAGATCAATTTTCTTATTAAAATTCTTAGACTCTTACCTGGGATGACACTCAGACCACTAGAACATTCATTTCCTGAATCATCAGCTTGATGAATATTCCTCTACTTCGGAAATTTGGAAGCCTGCCGACTTCCAAGATTTCAAAGATTTATCCATTTTTTCCTTCTGAGTTCCCAGAGAAGCCCCAAAGGTGTTCCACTTTGACTTGAGAATTGGGCTTGAAATACAATTTTTAATGTCAGTAAATAGGATCATAGATTCAAGATTTGAAGGGACCTTGGAGATCATCTTATACAAACCCCTCTTTTTACAGATGAGGAAATTCAAGTTCAGAGAGGTACATAATTTATCCAGGTGACTCAGGTGGTAAGAAAGTGAAGTTGAGATTCTAACCCAGGTTCTCAGATTACAAAGTATGCTGCATTCGACTGCATCCTGCCAACTCCATTTATCATTTATCATTCCCAAGAATATCTCTTCCTACAATCCCAGATCCCCAAAGAAAATAATAAAAGTCAACATGATGTAATAGAAAGAGTATCAGTTAAGGACATGAGAAACGTGTGCTCTGCCATTAACTAGCCATGACCTCTTGAACAAGTCACTTCTCTGGACCTTGATTTCAGCATTGGACTAAAGGAATTAGAATAAAAATATTTCCAAGGTCCTTTCCAGCTCTAAATCTAATGGACTCTACAATCCATTTCAGCTTTAACATTCTATGCCTATGGTGTGAGGAACCTGAAGCCTTGAGGCCACATGTGGCCCTCTAGGTCCTCAAGTGCAGCCCTTTGATTGAATCTAGACTTCACAGAACAAATCCCCTTTGGAATTTTGGATTCAGTCCAAGGGCTGCTCTTGAGAACCTAGAGGACCACAGATGGCCTTGAGGCTAGGGGTCCTCCCCATCTTGTCTATGACAATTTAACACAGTGGCCTAAAATTCAGATCCTCAGAACCCACCTCTTTCAAACTTCAGGTCAATTTTCTGTCAATTTGATTGGTTTGCATCATTCTTCTCTTGGTTATTTTTCCTAGTGAATGTTAAGATTTACTAGCTCAGGGAGTATTACTTATGTATAGCAAGGTTTCCCATCTCTACCCCTCTCTAAGTTTGGGAGCTGTGGGAATATGAACTAGGGATCCCTCATCCTAAGAGTCCACCTGACCAAGGAGGATATTCTCACCAGCCCCACTAAACCAAAATTTTGGCCAACCCTTTCCAATAAATAGACTGAAGTCACTTTCTCTCTTATACTGAAGACAAAACCTCTGTGGTGCCCCAGAAACCTAAGGAAACAGGAAACAGCTGCATAAATACAGTTATTAAGTATCTTCTCTCTGGTAGCCTCAAATAGAATATCTTATTAGTCACCACCATTATCCTGCCACTATAGCAAGAATTATCATCAACATTTAGCAAAAAGAGAAACAACATGGTAACATAGTCCAGGAGAAAAAGGATTGAATTTGGAGAAGGGAAAACCCAGATTCAACACTGCCTTGACATATACTAAGTATGCAACTATGATCAAGTCCAAGGGTGAAGAACCCGTGGCCTCAAGGGCACATGCAGTCCTCTATGTCCTCAAGTGTGGACCTTTGTTTGAATCCAGACTTCATAGAACAATCCCCTTAATAGAAGGATTTGTTCTATAAAACTTGGACTCAGTCAAAAGGCCTCACTTGAGGATTTAAAGGGCTACATATGACCTCGAGGCCACAGGTTCCCCAACCCTGGTCAAGTCTCTTAACCTATCTGTTCCCCAAGGCAAGTCTTTTAGATTGCAGGTGACTGAGGGGCTGCTGATGTGTATTGGTGGAAGGAATTTTCAGCCAGAGTATTACCTGTTGTACTCATGAAGTAATAGGTTCAGACCAAAAAGAAATTAGCAGATGACTTTTGGTTCACAGGACAGATTTTATAATGGGTCTCTTGAAATGGAAATCTAAACAATCTGTTTTTTTTACCAAATTAACTAATCAGTCACCAGTCAACAACTTCTCATGCAAAGAAAACTGTTGGTTAGGAACTGATCAATTAAGTCCAATGAATAAAACCAGTGTTGTGCATAGATTAGTCTAGATTACCTCTGTTTTATATTATCTTAGCATTAAAATCATACTACAACATTAGTCAGTGAAAAGAGTATTGGATTTTTAGAGAGAGAACTTAGGTTCAAAACCCAGCTTTGCTACTTGCTACCTATATGACCCTGGACAAGTCAGTTAACCTTTACAAGCCTCTATAAAATGAAGCAGTTGAACTGCATGATCTCTAAGGCCTTTTTCAGCTCTATAATCCTAATCTGACTGAACTGGGTTTGAATATAGACTCATTCCTATTAAGGAAAGTTCCATATTTTACAAGCTGAGGCATAATTATAAATTTGATTTTTAACCCCATAAACTGCCCTTGGGCATGGATATTAATTCATTTTCTAAGGTAGTTGGAATCAGAACCATGACTAACAATTTTTGTGCCTAGGGTAAACATATCCTCCAATCAAATGTTAATATTAAATTCAATTAGGTAGGGTACTGGGAAGAAGGGGGGGGGGCACAAATTCTACAAGGCCAATACTAGATAGGGTTAACTGAGGAAGAGTTCTTTAGGGCTAAAGACAGTAGAAGAATAAACTGCAATTTGGTAATTTCTTATATTAACTAATTATTTTTAGGTCAATTATTTCTAGCTGCTGAAAAACTCCAAGTGGTGTCAGTGAGCCCTAAATTTTGGTATCCTGAGGCAAAGTCCTGGTCATACCACCCTAGTTACAGCTCTGATTTGAAGTCAGTGACTTAAAAACAAACAAAAATAACAAATAAACAAAAAGCCCAACACCAATCATATTGTATTATTCATTCAACTTATCAAAAGGACATACTTACTTTTACACTGATGAACCATCATTACTTAGGAAATCTTTATCTTGAAGAGTCCAGGTAAAACAAATCTTTTTTTTTCCCAAACATACTCTGATTCATTCGAAATATAATTCTTCTTAGTCTATCTCCAGCCTCAGACAAAATGAATCAAGAATGAGTCTAGGAGCAGGAAGACATTAAAGGTTTTAATTCCTGTAATCTTATTGTTTTGTCATTAAAGTGGTATATATGGAAATAACAAGAACAAAAGATTTTAAATGTTCTATCTTTGTCATCATTCAGTTTCTGACTGGATCCTGACATGGTAGCTATATCTGTTTCAAAAATGCAGAGTTGATAAGGTTTGCACATGTTAGAAAGTTACTAAATGACATTCTGACCATGTCTACACATGCCAAATACAAGAGAGAATGGAGGAAAATCGTTTGCTAATTGGTCACACCCATAGTCATGCATATAGCATGTGCTGGGTCCCAATTCATCTGGAGGAAAAGTTCCCATTAGCCCTAGCTCTCAGCAGAAGGAGAGTCGGTGGGAATACTTCTTCTAAAGTGTATGAGCACACCCAAACTGCGTTACACGAGTGACAATGCTCATAACCCAAGATGGCACCATTAGTTAAAACTATGTCTCCCACCTCTAGAATCTCAAGCCCTGAAATTTCATCTCTTTCTTTTCCTCACTCCTCCTAAACCTTTTCTTCATCCTCCCTGAAACTCCCTGTCCTTCCATCCCTTCCTGTGCTCCCTGGCTATCATCTCTGCTTTGACCTCATTTCATTCCCTTCATAATCTTGACCCTATTCAGGAGTATGCTGAAACTGGTTGTTAAATTTTCACCTTAAAAATCAGCAAATGCTGCAAATTAAGACTTGATCTATTATTCTGTTGCTTGTTTAGACTTAAGAAAGTGATGGAAATATTGCTAGCAGAGTAGCTTAAACTTAAAAACATATGCATACATTTTGGGGAGATCCTGTTGTTAAATATTTACCAACATACCACTGTTTATAGTGTGCACTGTTCTCCACCCTTAACCATCTCACTCTTTTTTCCCATAGTTTATGCTCACAGTGGGAAACCTGCAGGCCTGAAGATACATGTGACCCTCTAGGTCCTCAAGTGAGGTCCTTCCTAATTCTGTGAAGTTTCAGTTCAGTCAAAGGGCCACACTTGAAGACCTAGAATATCTCATGTGGTCTCAAGGGGGCAGGTTCTCCACCCCTGGTTTATGCCTTATCTGTCTCTGCCCCTAGATCTGAACCTTACCATCCATCTCCTTTGTTCCTGCTGATAGTGAAGGAAGTCATGTGACCATGCTAGCTGGGTCCAATCTTAGGCTAAATTAAAAGAGGTATCATGTTAATGAATAGGTGGCATAGTTCTGTTGAATCTTACCTTGGTAAAATTGGACTACTGTGTTCAGTTCTGGGCAATGCATTTCAGTAAGGATATTTAGAAACTAGAGAGTAACCGGGGAGGACAGGAGAAAGGCCTCGAGGACATGGCATAGAAGAATCTAATCTAAGAATTTGAGAGATTTAACTTGGAGAAGAAATGACTTCGAAAAGATGTCATAACAATCTCTTAAGTATGTGAAGGCTGCCACTTGAAAGAAGGATTAGATCTGTTCTATTTAGCCCTGAGGTCAGGTCTACAAGTAATGGATAGAAATTGCAAAGAGGAAAATTTTGGCTTTCCTAATATGTCCCACAGTCTAAAGATCAACTCATCACACGATTTGCTCTGGGCTTGCATGGACACAGGCCTGAGTCCTAGGAAGGAGAGCAGGGAACAATCAGTCCTCCCCCTTCCTTCTCCTTTCTTGTCTCCTCCATCTTCTTTCTCTCTTTCTCATTCCCTTTCCTTTTCTTTCTCCCTTTTCTTCTTCATCTTCCAACCTGAGTAATAGAAGTAACTCTGCATAAATTGCTAAAACAAAATGTAGGTGTCTCATATCTAGGATGAACCCAAAATAGGTATACCAGAATTCCTTCTCAAGGTCTAATGTACCTAGATGCCAAGTGTAAGTTTATTTCCTTTACCATAGAAACTGCTTAAGACACAAAAGATGCGGGCATACCTTGAAAAATGCAGAAATATGAGCCACCTCCAAATTGCCCATTAAACTCATTATACTGCCCCTCCCAAAGATAAGGATAATTTTGTGAAATGACTTACAGGGTCCAGATTTAATCTTTCAGTTGCAGATCTTCCTTCTGGGGCTGCTCTTTTCCTCAAATCATGCTATTGAGGACATCTCCCATTGGCTAGTTGATGTTTAATTCAGGAATCCAGGAATTATCAAGCTCATAAGGTAGTTGCTAAGTCTGGAAATGTCTGTCTCACCTACTTGGACAAAAATATTAGTATAAAAATCTTTTAGTGGTGAAAAATAATTGGAAATTGAGAGGATGCCCATCAGTTGGGGAATGACTGAACAAGTTGTGGTATCTGAATGTAATGGAATGCTAGCATGCCCTAAGAAATGATGGGCAGGAAGATTTCAGAAAAGCCTGGAAAGACTTACATGAACTGATGCAAAGTAAAGTGAGCAGAGAGAGGAGACCATTGTACACAGTAACAGCAACATTGTACAATGATCAACTATGAATGATTTAACATTCTCAGGCAATTCTAAAGGGATCATGATGAAAAATGCTACCCATCTCCAGAAAAAGAACTGATAGAGTCTAAATACAGAACAAAGCATACTATTTTCACTTTATTTTCTTCATGTTTTTTTTTCTTTTGGCCTGTTTCTTCTTTCACAACATGACTAATATGGAAATAAGTTTTACATGATTGAACATATATAACATATATCAAATTGCTTACTCTCTAAAGTGGGGGGAGGCAAGGGAGGGGAAGAGAAAATTTGGAACTAAAAATTTTAAAAAATGAATGTTATCAGAACCATATTTGTGTCATAAAAGAATTCTTTCTTTGTTTATTTTTTCTAAATAGTTTATGTAGTATTGGAACTAATTGTTCTTTAAAGATTTGATAGAATTTACCTGTGAATTCATCTCTCCCTGGGAATTTTTTCTTGGGAAGTTCACTGATGGTTTGTGAAATTTATTTTTTCTAATATTGGTTTATATAAGTATTCTATTTCTTCTTCAGTTAATCTGGGCAAGTCATATTTTTGTAGATATTCATCCATTTAATTTAGATTGTCAAATTTACTGGCATATTAATTGGATAAAATAACTCCTAATAATTGTTTTAATTTCTTTTTCATTGGTGGTGAATTCACCCCTTTCATTTTTGATACTAGTAATTTGGCTTTCTTTTTTCCTTTTTTTAAAATCAAATTAACCAATAATTTATCTACTTTATTTGTCTTTTTTTCATAAAACCAGATTCTAGTTTTATTAATTAGTTTAATGGTTTTCTTACTTTCAATTTTATTCATCTTTCCTTTGATTTTTCAGGATTTCCACTCTCATGTTTGGAGATTTTTAATTTGTTATTTTTCTGGGTTTTTTAGTTGCATGTCTAACTCATTGATTTACTCTTTCTCTATTTTATTGATGCAAACAATTAGAGATATAAATTTTCCCCATAGATTTTGGTATGTTGTTTCATTGTTGCATTCTCTTTAATGAAATTATTGGGTTTTTTCTATGATTTGTTGTTTCACTCACTTATTTTTTAGGATTAGATTGTTTAGTTTCCAGTTAATTTTAACCTACCTTTCCATTGCCCATTTTTGAATGTAATCTTTATTGCATCATGATCTGAAAAGGATACATTTAATATTTCTGCTTTTCTGCATTTGGATGTAAAGTTTTTATGCTTTAATATATGGTTAGTTTTTGTGTAGGTGCCACATACTGCCTTGAAAAGGGTATATTCCTTTCTATTACTACTAAATTTTTTCCAGAGATCTATCATATCTAACTTTTCCAGAATTTCATTTACCTCCTTAACATCTTTCCTGGTTTTTTTTTGTTAGATTTATCTAGTTTTGATAAGGGAAAGTTAAGGTCCCCCATTAGTATTGTTTTATTGTCTATTTCCTCTTATAACTCATTCAACTTCTTAAAAAATTTAGATGCTATACCCTTTGATCCACATACTTTTAGTATTGATATTACTTCATTGTCTATGGTACCTTTTTTTTTTTTTTAGCAAGATATAGTTTTTTTCCTAAGCTCTTTTAATTAGATCTATTTTTGCTTTTGTTTAGTCTGAGATCATGATTGCTACCCCTGCTTTTTTTGCTTCAGATGAGGCATTAAAGATTCTGCTCTAGACTCTTACCTTTACTTTGTGTGTGTCTCTGTGCTTCAAATGTGTTTCTCATTAACAGCATTTTGTAGCATTATAGCTTTTAATCTATTCTGCAGTATGCTTCCATTTTATGGATGAGTTCATCTCATCCACATTGATAGTTATAATAACTGCGTATTTTCCTCCATCCTAGTTTTCCCTTCTTTATCCTTCTTTCTTATATCCATCCTGTCACTCCTCACTAGTATTTTACTTCTGATCATCACCTCCCCCAATCCACCCTCTCTTCTATCAGTTTCCCCTCCCTTTTTTTATCTTCACCCCTTTCTACTTTCCTATAGGGTACCAAGCAAACTATGAAAACATTATTTTATAGAGCTAGAAAAAATAATAACGGAATTTATCTGGAGAAAGAAAATGTCAAGGATAGAAAGGGAATCAGTGAAAAAAAATGTGAGGGAAAGTGGTCTAGCCATATCAGATCTCAAACTGTATTATAAAGCAGTAATTATTGAAACAATATGTACTGGCTAAGAAGCAGAGTGGTGGATCAGTGGAATAGATTAGGTACATTATAGGAAATGACCATAGTAAACTAGTATATGATAAACCTAAAGATCCAAGATTTTGGGCCAAAAATGCATTATTTGACAAAAACTGCTGGGAAAACTGGAAAGCAATGTAGCAGAAAGTACCATCTCATACCATATAACAATATCAGGTCAAAACAGGTACATGATTTAGACATAAAGGGTAATACCATAAACAAATTAGAAGAGCAGGAAATAGTCTATCTATAAGCTCTATAAAGAAGGGAAGAATTCATGACCAAACAAGAGATAGAGAGCATTATGAAATGTAAAATAGATCATTTCAGTTATGTAAAATTAAAAAGTGTTTGCACAAACAAAAACCAATGCAACAAAAATTAGGAAGAAAGGAGAAAATGGGGGGGGTGGGATTTGCAACAAATATCTCAGATAAAGACCTCATTTTTCAAATATATAGACAACTGAGTCAAATTTATAAAAAATAAGAGCCCTTCTTCAATTGATAAATGGTCAAAGGATATGAACAGGCATTTTTGAGACAATTAAATTTATCTATAGTCATATGAAAAAGTGCTCTAAATCACTATTGATTAGAGAAATGTAAATTAAAACAGCTCTGAGGTACTACGTCACATCTCTCAAACTGATTACTATGATATAAAAGGAAAATGATAAACGTTGGAGAGGATGGGGGGAAATTGGGACACTAATGCATTGTTGGTGGAGTTGTGACCTGATCTAACCATTCTGAAGAGCAATTTGGAATTATGCCCAAAGTGTTAAAAAACTGTTCATACTCTTTGATTCATTGACACCATTGTTAGGTCTATATCCTAAAGAGATGAAAAAATGAGTGGGAGGAAGGGCCTACTTATATAAAAATATTTATAACAGGTATTTTTGTGATGGCTAAGAGTTAGACATTAAGAAAATGACCATCATTTGGAGAGTGGCTGAACAAGTTGTGGTATATGATTTTGATGGAATATTATTGCACTATAAGAAATGACAAGCAGGATGATTTCATAAAAACCTGGAAAGACTTACATGAACTGATGCAAAATGAAATGAGCATAACCAGGAAAACATAGACAGTAATAACTATTGTACAATGAAGAATTGTGAATGACTTAGCTATTCACAGCAATATAAGGATCCAGTAAAATCCCAAAAGAGTCACAGTGAAATGCTATCATCCTCCAGAAAAGGAACTGATGTTATCTGAATACATTGGGAAACATTCTATTTTTCTCTTTCTTACTTTTTTATTTCTTTTCATTGTCTTCATGTACAAAATGACTAATATGGAAATGTTTTACACAATTGCACATGTATAACTTATTTCTTACCATCCCAGAGAGGGGAAAGGCGAGGCAGTAAGGGAAGGATAAAATTTGGAACTCAAAACTTAAAAAAAAACCTAAATGTTAAAATTTTTAACATCTAATTAGGGAAAAATAAAATATTATTAAAAATAAAATGAGTGTTAAAATTTGTCTTTACATATAATTAGAAAAAATAAAATACTATTAAAAAAGACGCAAGCAGAAAGAAATAGAAGAAGCAGTCAGAGATGCGAGGACCCATAGCAGGTTTCCCTAAACAAGTACCAGTCTATCACTATTGCTACATGCTTCGTAGTAAAGCTATCGTCTAGGCAGTACTCCTTTCCCCTCCATCATGGAAATCTAGGAAAAGCACTGGACAAGTGATCCATAAGATGCTAGGCTATTTTTCCTCCATATTCTTATAGACCACAAGGACAAAGGTGGAAGAATCATGCTCCTGTCAATAACTCATCATCTCCATCAGAAACCCCCAGTCTCTGGAAATAGGTCAGGAGTTGCCATCATACCAAAAGCTCAAATGTACCTAAGAAAGGGGCCAGAGCTCATTCCAGTTC
>CM053769.1:668164058-668191230 GCA_028658325.1 Potorous gilbertii
ACCTGGTCCAATGCTCCAGAGTCTTCCTTCATTCTGTCCTTCTTTCCTTCCTTTCTCTGGAAGGAATCTAGGGAAATTAACAAGTAAGAAGCAGTACTAATGAGGAAGAATATTGCAGGCCATGTGCTGGGCAGGAATAACTAGTAGGGCCATGTAGCTGAGTCTAGATTCCAGAGTGTATGGAGGGAAGCAAAATCTAAGTCCACTGGAAATCTAAAAAGGGGGCCAATCATAAAGAGCTTTAAATGTCAAATATTGTTCTTTGTATCTGGTAGCAGAGATAACGGAGCCACTGGAATTTATGGAGTAGTGGGTAAACATGGTTAGACCAATACCTTGGATTACTTTGGCAGCTGTGCACAGGATGGTTTGGAGAAGGGAGAGGTGTGAGATAGGGAGATCAACAAGAAGCTATTGTAATAGAGCTGAGTTGTTGAGGGCCTGAACTACGCTTGTGGATGTAGGAATGGAGAAGAAGGGGCATAGAGAGATATTATAAAGGCAAAAAGGACTGGAAGAGGAGACTAGAAGCGGGGAGACCAATAAATAAGCTATTATAATGACTAAAATGAAAGGTAAAGAGTCAAACTATGTTTGGGTCAGACACTAGGGGTCAGAGAAGTAGGTTTCTCGAATCCATTTTAGAACAGTAGGAAAGATTAAAGTCTGCAGTAGATATTGTTCAATAAATCTTTATTCCAAGCTGCTTTCTTTTTTCCTTATATTCCCTATTCTTCCATCCAAAGGGAACAAGGCTTCATTTACCCAATGCCTTACCCCCTGACCTTCCTGAAAAATACTTATGTGCTTAGAGTATTAAGTTTTTGAATATTTATTGCTACCATCTGTCTTTACATTACCTATGTTTCCTAATGTATTTCTCCTCCCACCTTCCCAAAAAGATATTTCTTAAAACAAAGAATTTTTAAAAGAGAAAAAAAATCCCAACTCAACAACACTGACACAATCTATACTCTCTCACCTCTACAAAGAAGGAGGATGCTTTCTCAGAGCTTTTTGTTGGGGCCAAGTGTGGTTATTATTTTAGTATTTAATTAAATGTAATAAATGCAGTGTTTGCATGGGGAAGGGTGAGGAAGATAACAGTTTCTATTGTTAGAAGGTGGAGCCTTTCCAAAGCATCAATCTTCACTTACATAGAAATTCCAGGAACTTGATCTGCCTATCTGGGATGCTTCCTACTGGGTCACAAATTAGAGCCGCTTTTTGAACAAATCTACCATGAGAATTCACTTACAATCCTCAAGGCTGGCTCAGAGGCCTGGTTATCTAATAACAGCGATAATTCCTAGAGTACATTAAGGTTTACCAAGTATTTCTCTCACACTGGTGTGAGGAACAGTGTAAAGTGTTGTTCAGACTTTCTTTGAGGTTTACTGGAGTGGTTTGCCATTTCCTCTCTAGGCCATTTTATGGATGAGGTAACTGGGGCAAATGGGATTGTGTGACCTACTCAGGGTCATGCAGTTAGGGTCTGAGGTCACATGAGGTCTTAGGTTCACTCTGGCCCAGCATTCCCTCCACTGCACCACCTAGCTGCCTCAGTGCAAACATCACTATTTTTTATTTTACAGGTAAAGATTCGGAGTTTCAGAGAGATTAAATGTCTTGCCTGGGACCCCAAAGCAAATGTCACAGATGGTACTGACTCCAATTCCAGTACTCTCCCCTTTCTATCATGCTGCCTCAATATCCTCACTAGGATTTCTTCGTGAGTTATCCTGGGGAGTGATTTTAAAAGAAAGTTTTACTGATACTTTAATAGACATCGCTATCACTTTCCAATAACCCATTTCAGTCAGTCAGTATGTCAGTCAATGGGCATTTATTAGGAGTCTACTTTGTGCCAGGCACTGTGGGATGTAAAGAAAGTGGGATAAGCACTGGGAATGTAAAGAAAGGCAGTCTCTGCTCTCAACAAGCTCAGCGTAATGGAGGTGACAACAGAAACAACTAGGTACACATAAGAGAAATGCAAAATAAACTCAAAATAACTATGGAGGGAAGACACTGGGATTAAGGATAGGGAAAAGCTTCTTGTAGGTGGGATTTTAGCTGGGATTTGAAGGAAGCCAGGAGGCAGAGATGAAGAGGGACAGCCTTACAGACCAGAGGGACAGTTAGGCAAAACACCCTGAGTCTGGAGATGGCATCTTATTCCAGGAACAGTGAGGAGGCCAGAGTTACTGACTGCAGAGTATGTGAGGATGAAATGGGGGAAGCTAAGGTGTCAGAAGACTAGAAAAGATGGGAGAGAGCTAGCTTGTGAAGGACTTTCTACTGCTTCTGCTTACTCCATTCTGTATCATTGTTTTATGAGCCTTCCCAAGTTTCTCAAAAAACTTCATATTCATCATCACTTACACAGTATTTCCTCACATCCTTAATCCACAATCTGTCCACTCATTCCCCAAGTGATGAGCATCCACTGTTACCAATTACAGCCTCCAGTGAAATTTTTCAGGAGTTAGTACAGCATAGTGGAAAGATTATTGAAGTAGGAAACCAAGGCCATAAACTGAACTCAACCAATAAGCATTTTTTTCAGGGACAGTGGAGTGCTGACTGGGGTCAGGATGTCCTGAGTTCACATCCTGCCAAAGACATTTAGTACAGCTATGTAACCCTGAAGTTAGCTTCTTGAGGTCACAGTCCTCTTTGAGAACGAAGGACAAATTAAGAACAATAAAAAGTATTATCGCACCTGCACGTTAAGACAGTATCACTTCTACTTTCA
The DNA here is from genome assembly GCA_028658325.1 of Potorous gilbertii. Taxonomy (NCBI): domain Eukaryota; kingdom Metazoa; phylum Chordata; class Mammalia; order Diprotodontia; family Potoroidae; genus Potorous; species Potorous gilbertii. Next base: position 668,166,817 of record CM053769.1, read on the forward strand.
GAATGCCTCAGTACAGGTCAGTTTAACAGTGTAAATGCCCTGCACACATAGTAAGCATTTCAACATCAGATAATAGTCTTTCCAAATATGTAATTTTGGTGTTCAGTTGTGTCTGACTCTTCATGACCCCATTTGGGGTTTTCTTAGCAAAGATAATGGAGTGATTTGCCATTTCCTTCTCCAGCTCCCTTTACAAATGAGGAAGCTGAGAATTAAGTGACTTGCCCAGCTAGTAAATATCTAAGGCCAGATTTGAATTCAGGTATTCCTGCCTCCAGGGCCAGCACTCCATTCATTAGATCACCTAGCTGCCTTTATGTAATATGGAGGTTTTAAACACAGTCTGTCGTTCCTCAGGAAGTCCACAGCATTCCCCAGTGAGGTCCAAACTAGATTAAATGTAGTTCCTAGTTTTAATGTGAAGTATTAATATATACACATATACCTATGTATACATAATTATATGCATGCGTACACATAATTATGTACATATATGTATACATAATTATATCTGTTTGCACATACATAACTGTATGTATATATACATATGTACATATGTACGTATTTGTGCGTGTGTATAAATGTGTGGTTTTCTAACATGCAGCCAGCCTGCAAGGACCCTATGTATAGTTTAATGTGCCGTTTCTGTTTGAGTTTGACACCACTGATGCAGTAGTTTAATGTTCTTTTCCCCCTACTAACTTGAAGGGCTATGTGTATAGTGTATATAGTAATATCTCAAGCCACATTTGTCATAACTCAAAAGACAAAAGCAAGATTTCAAAAATGCTTTTGAGGTATAAGAATAAATTCACAAAGGTTCCTTTGGATTTGAAGTCTAAGGCTTATCTCTGATCTATTTTCAATTGTCAGTCAGGTGCTATATACATTCAATTCTAAAGTTTTTCTTTCCCAGTGGAGAGTTAATGATAATCTATTACTATGAAGTAAATGAAAATAATTGTGTATACAAAGGCCAAATCATCCAGTGGTTGTGATTTGCTTCCTAAAGTTTAAAGGACAGAAGAAACAACAACACCAAGAATTATCCAAATGTAGAATGAAGACTTCAGGAGTTAATGAGTACCATCTTAGTGGAGGTCAAATGGAGGCTGGATGCCCATGACTGGGTATAATGTTGAGGAAATTCCTTTTTATGTATAGGTTAAATGAAATCATTCTTGAGGCCCCTTTTCAACTCTGAGACTGTGGAAGTTTCCCATATTACCTTCACTTTATTAATGTTTCATTTATTCCATCAAGATTCACATAGGTAGAACTTTCCAGATAAATAAGGCTTTTTTTTTGGTAATGATTAAAATCTATTTTAACACATTGATATGCATATGATCTAAAATGTACCACCTGAAGAAACAGACCTAAATAGAGAAACATTCATTATTCATGGATAGGTTGAGCCAATATAACAAAAATGGCAATACTGTCTATTTTAATTTACTTTTTCAGTACTGTACCAAATTACCAAAGGAATATTTTGTAGCACTAGAAAAAATTGGTAATGAAATCCATAGGGAGGAACAAAATGTCAAGGCTCACAAGGGGAATAATAAAAAAAATATTGGGAAAGGCGGTCTATCAGTAGCAAACTTCAAACTGTATCATAAAGCCATAATTATTTTTTAAGTTAGCTAAAAGATGAGAAGTTCATCAGTAAAACAGATCAGGTACACAATACAAATGTAGCATAGTATTTGATAGACCCAAAGACACCTTAGTTACTGGGAAAAGGACTCATTGTTTGACAAAAATTGCAGGGAAAAATGAACAACTGGTAGAAGTTTAGACCAACACCTTATATTATATATCAAGATTTGCTCCTAATGTATACATGATCTAGCTATAAAAAGGTCCAATCATAAACAAATTAAAGGAACAAGAAAGAAATAACTTTTTGGATTTATGGAGAGAGGGAAAGAATTCAAAACTAAACAAGTAATAGAATTCACACAAAATAAATCAGATCTTACAAAATTTAAAGTTTTTGAACAAATTTAATGAAGTTAAAATTAGAAGGGAATGTTAAATGGGAAAAGCAGTAGGATTTTGTAATAAAGCTCATAACCAACATATATAAACAGCTGATTCAAAGTTATAAGGCTAAGAACCATTCCCCAGAAGATAAATGGTCAAAGGATATAAGTAGGCAGTTTTTAAAGGAAAAAAATTTGAGTTATCAACAATCATATGTAAAAAATGTTCCAGATCAGTAGTAATTAAGAGAAACACGAATTAGAATTGATTAACAAAGATGATTGAGAAAAATGACAAATGCTGGAAGAGGCTTTGGGAAAACAAGTACCAAAGTGGAGCAGGGAACTGGTCCAGCAATTCTGGAAATTTAGAACTATGCCTCCCCAAATCACTAAATTTTGACATAGTTATATATCAGTACTAAGTTTACACTCCCCAAAGAAATAAAAATTTTTTAAAAAGGAAAAGACTTCTAAGTATAAAAATATTTATTGTAGATCTTTTCATGGTAGCCAAAAAATGGAACCTCAAGGAGTATCCTTCTGTTCAGCAACAGCTAAACAAATTGTGTTATAAGAAATGATGAAACGGAAATTTTAAGAGGAAACTTATAAGCCCTCTTTGAATTGATGTAGAGTCTACTGAGTAGAATCAGAACAAGTTGTGCAATGTCAGTGCAAAATAATGGAAAATCACTATTTTTCAGTCTTTTTAAAAAATTTGTTCAATGGGGTGCTGAAGACAGATTAATAAGGCAAAGTGGGAAGGCATGCAAGGAGATAAGGGTGATGTAAAAAAATTACCAAAAAAAAGGATAAAATGCACCACTTCTTTCTCCATCTATTTAAAGTATACTGAATATAACTTTAAATTCTTTGTGATTTTGGGTTATCAGTAGTCATGGCATTGGGTTGCAATGCAGAGATTATCTCATGGATAGTGAAGTATATGTAGCCATTGAGTCTGTATACTTTCCCCGCAGATACTGTTTTCGGTTTTTTCTACCTCCCAGGTCAAGCTGTCATCACTTCTTGGCACTCAGAGAGGAAAAAAAAAAAGCCATTTGTAGCTACCACACTGTTTCTTTCATATGGCCTTGCTGGAAAACAAGGTATTAAAGCTTGTTTGGAATTAGATACAAAGTAAAGAAGCAAATGGAAGAATCCTTAAGCTCTCATTCTGAGCTATGCGAAGCCCACAAGCTCTAGAACATGAAATTTGTGACACTTATTTTGGCTCTTTAGGGGTTTTTTGTTTCCTTGCTTTTATGCCAGTGTTCTGGATAGCTAAGGTTGCTGGGTAAATGATGTTCCAAAAAAGTTGTGTTGCTCTATGTGTCATAATTGTCATTGCTTCTCCACAAAAAGCAAATAGATTCCAAGAAGCCAAAAAAGGCTTCTATCTCTAACTAGTCAAGACTACATAATATATAAAGAACTATTTTATGCGATTATGAGAAATGTGCTACACTATTAACAACGTAGTCAACAGAAACTTACAGCTCCTGACTGCCATGGAAGAGAAAGGCTCTACCCTCTGATGGATGACTATAATGTATCACACACTTGATCCGGGGTAGAACTGCTGCCAGACTAGACATTGCTTGTAGACATTTTTGTAGGTTTTCTTTTTCAGAAACTATCTTAACCAATCACAGAACCCCAGGAAGACTAAAATTATGATCCAACATGGTACCTTCAATTTTTACTGCTAGGGAAAGAAAAATGGATTTTACTTAGTTTGTTGGGAAAACAATTTATTAAAGGGCACAGAAGAATAATCATGCTTTTAAAAAGTACTCAGTACATTTTTTTCTTTCAGTTTTTCTGACTTCAACAGGATGAGGCCTATTATTATTGCAATAGCCTATTTCAGGGGAGATAAAGGATTAAAGGACAAGTTGACTCCCATGGATCACTCCTGCTGGTCTTTATCAAATTGGGAACTAACTCAAGGAAAGTAACCTCACGGGTGTGCAATATGCCACCGGTTTAACTTTGACATGGAGGGCAGATTACATATTCTAAGAAGGGTAAGGTAGACCTTAAGGAAATGTCTATGTCCTGTTTAAAGTCACACTATATGACAAAGACAAAGAAACTGACTGCATCCTTTCTTGCCAGAGGCCATTATCCACCATTTTAAGTTGTCGATCACAGAACATATTTAACAAGCTCTATTTTTTATAGGCTTATGCTTGCTTTTTTCCCTCAGAGCACTGTTTTTCATCATAATCTTGTTTTCCTTCAAGACACACTTATTTCAAACAAATCCCACATGGAAACAATATTTTCCCCAACCAGTGTTTCAGTCTCAGAAAGGACCCACTTAATATTTTAAGTGATGTAGATCCTTATTCTCTGCTTATAGCGATTACTGTGACACAGGCATATAAATTGGATAGATTCAAATCTGAAAATCAGCACAAGAAAACAACAATGTTTACTGATGAACCATTTATTTGGACAAGACAAAAAAATCTGCACAGTTTTTTTTAATATAGAAAGTGAAACATTTCAAATATATTAGTTTTTCTTTTTCTTTTTTTCAATAGAATCCATTTCAGTCCAGTCCCAGGAATTGCTTCTCATTTTAGGATTCACGTTTCAGTAACACATATGCACCCATTACAGCCAAAAGAGCATACTGTAAAGAAACACAATGAAAATTATAGGGCTTGCTTCACAGTCTGAAAATAAATTTCGAGCCTAGGAATATATTCAGAAAAACTCTGTTCAGTAATGGTCAAAGAAAAGAGTAAATGACCACCTCTTCCCCCATGTTTTATCCCCCTATAAACATGTAGCAGGAATAGGAATTTAAATAACCAATGCTTAAATACCAGTTGTAAATAAACCCTTTGTTTCTGAGTGTCTGCCTACTTTTTAACAGATCAAAGAACCAAAAAAATAAGGAAAAATTCCAAATGATAATTTCCCTCCACAACTATCAAATGGTTTGCAAATGAAATAAACTATTAGGTATTCATTTCTTTAAAATTGTATCTTTCAGTCACACAAATTATACAATTGCCTAATGTTCCCTGCCAAAGTGTTCCTACCTTGAATTTGGGATAATCATTCATGATTATGGTAACCATCCCAACATACGGCAAAAACCTAAGTTGAAAAATGAAAACAATAAGATTACTCACAGATTGCGAGCCCTAGATTCAGATTTAGGAGGTAAATATTTCTTAGACAATATTACTGAATATGACAGCAAAAGACGACAAAGACTGCACAGGTGTAAATAAAGAACCAAGTCTGAAGGGGAGGAGGGAGAGAGGTTACCGGGCTAAAAAAACAAAAACAAAAACCCTGTTTCAAAAACCAAAGCCAATTCTTAAATGAATATGTGAACTTGAACTAACAATTTTCTCACCTTCAAAGGCTACATTGGCTACCACAAAATGAATACACATAATTTACTTACTACAGAAATGAAGAAGGAAGTTTTTACAAATTCCATTTGCAACATCTTTAATAGAGCATTAAAGTTAACTTTTCTACAGAAATACTTCTGTCAGTAAAGCATCTGAGGCAGACAAAAAAATAAGGATTGAAAAACCCACTTTGGTTTAACTGACAAACACTTGTCACTTAGTGGTGCTTTTCAAATGATGTTACAAAGTTCACAGATCAAGAATTATCAGCATAAGATCTGATGTTCAAGATCTGCATAAGATCTGAAATCAAACTAACCAATGACTATGCTGACAATTTAAAAAAGGGATAGAAAATTCATGTTCCCATAAATTTTTCTTTTGTATTAAGAAAGTATTTAAGTGCCTGTGTGCCTAGGACCCTGCTAGGTACTGAGGATACAATGACAAAAACTTCTGGGAATGGAGAGAAAGAGGGATAAATAGAAAATACACATGTAAATATAATAAAGAAGTTTGAGAGAGGGGGGGAGAAGGAACTACCAAATCAGTAATATTCCTGAGAAATCACCTGATTCTCAATCATTTAGACAAATGAGGAACAAGCTTAAGTAAAATCAAGAGATAATCTTCAGGTTTCAGTTAGGCTCACAGTCCAGCTGCAGGTTCCAGCCCAGGGGGAGGAAGCTGTGCAAAGGTTATTAAAGTTGGGAGGGCAAGAAGACCCCAGTCAGCAACACTTGCGCTGTGAGATGCCTTCTGGGTACAACATCTGGCCCGTGTTTGTTACCTTGGATTCTAGGAACACCAGCTTACCCTGAGGTTTCTCTGACAGACTGCTACAGGAACTGACTACAGTTTTCTCTTAACCCCATGGAAACAACACTTCTTTTTCTATTCAAATGTTGTTAGTGGAGATTCTAAAAACATACAAAACAGAATCCCACATACTCTCCCTGTGCATCCTCCAGCACAAGTATTAGTGGATGGTGAAGGAGTCAAAAAAATCAATGGAAAAAATAAGCTTCAACTGAATAATCAATCTTGCAAAAAAAAAAAGGGTCTGACAACTGAGTGAGGGGAAATAGAGGGCTTATGGGTGAAATGAAAAAATATAACAAAAAAAATACACAGAAAGTAATCACTTTTTGTTTTAATACACAAGTAAGAATTTTCTGACAGTGAGACTCAGCACAGAAAGCCTGCCAAAGGAGGCAGTGAGTTATCTTTGGAGGTCTTTTAGCCGAGCACATATTCTCTTCTGGTTGAGATGGCTAAAATGTGGTATTGCTTGATAACAAAGGCATTAAATAGATGATATTCAGGTCCACCTTAGTTGCTAGAAATACTTGTAATGTTTTGTCTGCTTCCTTAATAAAATAGAAATTGTTTGGGAAAAAAAATTTTTTTTGGACTGGATCTGTGATTTCATTGGTATAGACAATTCTTGGTGAGGAATTTCCTATACCATTGCAGACCAGCATGTGTGCAGCTCAGACTCTTGGAAGAGTTAATGCCTGTGGCCCCGAGTGGTTTAACTGATTTGCCCAGGGTCATACAGTCAGCACGTGTCAAACCGCAAAGTATAAAAGCAGGTTGCTCACCCTCTGGCTCTTCCCACAACGTCCTTCTTCTCCAGCCAGTTCTGGCCTTCCTTGTACAAACCTCTATCATCGACTTCATTATTATCTCCTTTAGTCAGAAATTTGACACTCCCGTTGTCTCTGAAAGGCAAAAGGACAGCACTTGAGGCGAGCTTCGGTATGGCCCAAAGCGAGGCTAGATACACCAAAGCCACATCCTAGGGGGACACCGAAGCACCGGTACCTGGAGCGGTCCACAGGAGGCATGATATTGTTGGCAACCCAGTTGTATGCAAAACTTAAAAACAAAATTAACCTTTCGTTAATGCTACTTACACCCAAAAGAGCGTCCAATAGTTGATAAAGCACTTTTTTCACAGCCCTATAAAATGATTTGAATATTTTTTTTTATTTTACGGGTGAATAAAACTGAGTCCCAGGAGGTCATGACGTGCCCAGTTAACCAGTTAATAAGGTAGCATAGCCAGGACTCAAACTCAGGTCCTCTGACTTGACGGCATTCAAGCTTTCTCCCAAGCCTATGTTACAGGCAAGTTCTGAAATACTTCAAAAATCTTTTCAACAAAGAATATGAAAGTTTAGAAAAAAAAAGTTTCTTAAAGAAACAATGAACTACCAAGCCATCAAGAATTACTACTAGTTAAAACTCACTGATATTACATTTTGCAATACGGAAAACATTGCTACCAAATAAGCTCAACCCACTTTCAGATCTGAAGTTCCATTAAGTCCTTATGCCGTGAGTCAAACGTATGCATACAGTCTTATGAACTGTGCACAGTAAGAAATTAGGCTGACAGCATGCTTGAATCTCAGCCAACAGTGATTCGTAAAATCCAAATCCATCAGCATCAGACACTGATGTAACATTATGTGTAGGCCCCTTCCACACACCCCTCCATCCTCTACTTGCTTACTCCACTGATAAGTGAACAGTAATTATAAGAGGCTCAATCTGAAGCAGAAATCAGCTGACAGTTTGGTAGAGTCTAAAACACCTACACAAGTCCTTGACAACAGAAAAGCAGTGTGGTTCAGAATAAAGTCTCTGAGCAAATGAAGAATAAGACAACTATTACATTTTAAGTGTCACATTAATGTGAAATATATACTCTGCCAAACTCTGGGCATACAGCTTCCAACAAATCAAATAAATAAAAGCACTGAGCTTCTTCTCAATTCCACTCTTTCACTTAACATTATATAATGTGCTACCTCCCTTACCACAGACTATAACAGAGTAAAAACCAAGATGCTGGGAAAGAAGTAACAACTAATGGCACCGAACCAGTACATTGAGAGAAAGGTTCTACAAATGGGACCAATTCTAACACTGAGATAGTCGAGGCACAAAAACATAAAACTGCCAAATTAAATACCTATAAAGGTCCTCTAAAAAATACAACAAATGAAAAACTGCACAACCATGATTAGATAACATTAAAATTCCTCTAAGAATTTCAACTACATCAAACAGCAACAAATTGTTTTGAACTACTGGAGCTTACGTTGTAAAAAGAAGCCAAAAGAAAAACAACTCCATCCACAGAGCACATGAACGTAAATTGCTAGAAATTATTATTACTTCAATTGTGAACAATTTTTCACCTTCTAGTAATTAAAAAATAAAATCATCATAAAAACCAGTTAAGGCCATTAGCAGATAAAGACTGAGCAAATTTCCTTTTAGTAAATGAAAAAATTTTTAGCAAACATCTCACAGAGTGAATTTTACCTAAAAATGGAGACTTAGAATAGCTCAGTCTTTTTAAAGAGCAGTCACTGACGACAGAAGCATTATGAATAGTTCAAGATAGAGTAGAATAAATAGGTACACTGGAAATCTAAAACTTGAAATTTTTATGTGTACGTAAAGATTTACTCCATCATTTTCACAATATGCTGGACTTATGCTTAATCACACAGTTCTTAAGAAGCAAGATAAAATCATCCATTTTGCTACAGAAAAATCAATAATCAAAATAGCTGTGTCATTGTTAATCAGAAATGAGAACTCTAATTAGAAATTAACATGTAAACTGGAAATCAATGCTTCCAATTCTTAAAAAAAATTCTGTATTATCAGACGTAAAGAGAAAGCAGGTCTATAGAACATCAGAATTTCAAAATAAGGCAATTCCAATTATGCGACTAAACAGGAACTCAAAGCAAGCGAATGAGCTAGATATGCAAAGAAGCATTTTATTTCAGGGACACTTCATACTATATTGACCAGACAATTTATTATCTACTATGTGCAGGTACTGTGTTTGGTACACAAATGAAACAGTCCCTGGGCAAGCAAAATAAGTTGATTACTTTTTCATGAAATGTTAAAAGAATAAATCTTCTGTCTGAGATGATCACTTTTTTGAGTGTTTACGAAATAACTTTTAACATTAAAACAAGATTTGTTTTGCAAAGGGATATAACATTCCCTTAAGGAACGTGTGTATGTGTATCTATGCGTGTGTCTATATATATGTATATACACATATGTATGTATGTATGTACACATGCACACACATATTCCTAATACTAAATACTGTATTAATGTGTTTCTTCTCTCATCAGAGAACACAGCAAAGATACTGAAAAAGAAGTAACAACTAGAGGCATAAAACCAGTAGGTTAGGATAGAAATTCTAAAATGGGGACCAATTCTAAATATTATAAAAAGAAAATGAGCTGTCTTAATATATGTTCCTATTACATATGAAATACTATACATGTATTCATAAAACTTTACACTTGCACGCCACTTAACAGTTTTCGAAGCGCTTTCTCATGAATAATCTCATTTAATTCTCCCAACAATACCGTATGTTATTGTCATCTCAGTCTTAAAAGATGAGGAAACAGGTTCACAAAGGCTACAGTGACGTGCCCACAGTCAAAAAGCCAGGATCTGGCGGCTGGAGGAGGGTCACAAACCAGGTCTTTTGATGCCCACTTTAGCAGCCTTTCCACTGCACTTTGCTGACTCTCAATTTATGAACAAAGAAATAAGCAAACGCAAAAAAAGAATGAAAATTTTCATTACTTTTCATGAACTTTGATGACTCTATGGACTATAGGAATATCTCTTCCTTCAACTTTAAAAACAACTATTTCACCAGCTCTAATAGGATCTTCCCGGAAATTTGTTAAAAACAGAAGGTCTCCTCTATGAAATGCAGGTTCCATACTGCCACTAAAAAGAAACACAAAATAAACACAGGGTTTAACATTATGATCTACAAATGAACAATATTTACATCTACACAAAATAATACAAACATACAATTTTAGGTTGAAATTACTTTCAAACACAGCCATGTATAATCTACAAATCAATAATGCTACCAAATACATTTTTCTGTTCATTAAAAGGTATAACCCTTCAACACCTACCAAAAAAGTAATATGGTATAAAGTTAAACATAAAAAAAGAATTCTTGAGTATGGAAAAGATCATTAGTACTTCCTGCTACGATGAACTGAAGAAAAATCTTACTTTAGATAGTTCCTTGATTCCTGGGAAGGCAGAAGCCCTGTGGCAAAGCAAGTTCAAGAATACAGACTTCTGAATCTTTATGGTAATGCCTCCCATTTTTAGCTTTAAAAATTCAGTCTCTTTCCAGTAGATTCTATTTCATTTAGAATCAGAATGTTGCTGGAGGGGATCATTCCCTCCATTTAACGGATGAGAAAGTTGTAATCAATTAATTAATAAACAGCAAGTACCTAAAAAATGAAAAGAGTTCTTCCCCTCAAATAGCCCAGAGAGGTTGACTTATTCAAGGTAGAGCTGAAACTAGAACCCAAGTTTCCTGATTCACAATTCTATAGTTTTTGCTAACACCAAGCCCAAAAGGGTCAAATTTTCTAAAATTCCAACTAATTTTGAAAGTGACATTCTCTCCTTCTAAATCCCAGTCTTTGTAGATAGGGCTGGAATAACCAAAATATAACTGGGTTTCATTATAAGATACCAACTGGATATTATTATAAAATCCTGGAGTCACAATAACTCATTAAATTTATCTATAATTTTTACCTCAAGACTCCCCAATGAAGTAAAATAATTTATTTTGCCTAAACAGCTAACTTGAAAGGATCACTTTCTTTCTACACATAGCCTTTCTTGAACCTTTCCCATTCCTGGTGTCCTCCTGCCCAAAACTACCTTGTACTAAACATGCATTCTATATATACTTAGGTACACATTTTCTCCCCTCAGAGGAAAACATAAGCTTCTTGAGGACATTTTTATCTGTGCATTCTCACCACCTAGCAAAATGCTTAGAATATGGTATGTACTTAATAAATGCTTGTTAACTGACTACATTGAACTGAAGTAGAAGAAAGACTGGGGGGAACTTAGGAAAAGTCTAGGGTACAAATATACAGGAAGGCCATGGAGCAGAGTCACCATTTTATAACAGAGATCCCTCGATGGTGACAGCGAAAACTGACTCATACTAAAACAAACCATTCTGGTTTTTAACAAACTATTCTGTTTTGAAGACTGTCACAGACATTTTTTTTTATTAAACTTTACTCCTTTTTCCAGTACATTCCCTTCACATACTTGTTGGACATATAATGAATGCAAACTCCCTCTCATCGAAGATTTATAATTTAGTTAGGAGATACGATACATGTAAAAAGACAGCATTATGTGCACTGTATCATAAAAAGTGCCAAGTGGACAACAAGGACAGTGTGTAAAGTGGACAAAGGAGGGAGACATCAAGATAGGAGATGAGGCCTTGGCCAGGTCTTGATGGATACAGGTAGCTAGCTACCAGATAACAATTCACATTTATATGTTCCATTACTGACAAAGTGTGTCCTTATTGTGAGGACAATAAGCCTGTGCAGATGGGGAAACAGAGGCTCAGAAAGATTAAGCGGCTTCCCAAAGGTCATATAGTAATTATTAAGTGACAGAATTAGGACTCAAATAAGGTCAGGAACAAAGAGACCTTGCCAGGTCAAGTCGGGAAACAGAGGAAACAAAGTCACAAAAGTAAAAATGAATAAGGTTCTCCTAGGAGGCTGTGAGTAATTGGTAGAAATGAAATAAGTCATTTGTGAAGGGAGTGAAGGAAAAAAGGCTGAAAAAATCTGCCTAAATCCAAACAATAGGCAACCCTGAACACCACTCTATTCAGTTAGGGCTTTTAAAGCAAGAGTTCTGTTTTCTAAGCAGAATTCAAGGATTCTCCAGTCCCTGATACTTCCTAGGAGGAGAGAAGAAAGTAGCATCAGCACAAGGAAAAATCCAGTAAACCTTATCTATCACTAGGTATCCCTCATCAACTATTGTTTTTACATAAAACAGAAATGCTCAATGCAGTAACAGTTCCAGCATTTTAAAAAATGAAATGTTTGAAGTTAATTAAGCTAGCAAAAGATCAAAATATAAAGGCCTTGGAAAATATTTCCTCCTGACATTTTTCAAAATTTAAATTATGGATCTACCACGAGACTATTACAATTCTTGTAGCACACAGGCAAATATTTTGTACAACTCTCTGCTCTAAGTGGTAGATGCATTTTTGTCTCATGGCCCTGCCATTTTCACCAGAAAAGGGAACAGGCACAAACTGCAATTATCTAATGGTCAGCTTGGTTTTCACTAAATACTATTTAAACGATATTGAATTCATCAGTTTTGGGTTTTTTCCTTTTCTTCCTAAGATAGTTTGCTAAAATCAGTTCTGTACCTTCTGGACACTGTAGGGGAAATTAAGTGCAGAAACTACAGTAACTTTCTTGGGTTTGACTATATTATCAGTTTCTTCTGTTCAAGTTTGTCTCCTCAAAACTTCAAAAAAAAACTGAGCTAAAAACATTTAAAAGAAAACTCAATGAGGAAATTTGTAGCTCCAATTTGAATACTCCGATTCGAATATTTCTAAATGTTACTTGCGAAGTAGAATCTCATTAGAAAATCAAGTTATATATAACAAATTAAATCATACGCTTGTTGTGAGAAAAGTACCTTCTAACCTTGAAAGTATTATGTGAGTAATTATTAATTCTTACATATTTATATTGCTAAACTAGCAAAGTGACTTTAGAACACTATGAGAAAATTTTTAAAAAGTAGTATTTATATTCATAAAAGTTGATAAAATTTGGAAAACTTTTTATTCAAGTATCTGTTTACACTACCATAAAACACAAAAACATCAACAATACATCAATGTGACTGAATAAAGAAATTATTATGGAAGACATACCTCAGAACCACCACAATAGGGCTTTCGCTCCCAGTGACAACTATCAAGCCTTTCCATATCATAAGAGCAGAAGAAACAATCATGGCAAAGTTTAAAACCTGGTAATACAGCTGTGGAAAAAGCAAAACAAAACAAACAAAAAAGAATTCTCCTGAGGATATATTTGAGTTTTCCAAGTAAAATAAAAGACATATATGCTCATAACAAGCTAGTTCTGAATATACACTGAACAGTAAGGTCAACAACACTTCTAGGGAAGAGAATTTCCTCGCCCCAAAAAGGGACTTGGGAGATGGATTACTAAGTGGACTTTTCAAATGAAGGATCCCCACCCCTTCACCTCACAAGAATCAACCACCTCACTGTCTTTCCATGGTCTTTACACTAACATCTCACATTATTTAATGTAGAAAATGAAGGAGCCTATCTTCATTTGTTTTCTCTTCCTCTGGTTTAATCTTAGAGGAAAAGATGATATATTTTCAATCTCTGCCAAAGTTCCCCCTTCTTGTGCCCCTGATCCTTCACCCTAGTCTCCTCCAGAGCAATGCCCCCAAAACATTGATTTTTAAATGTCTCCTTACTCTAGAAACATGCTCAGATTTACTCCATTCTTAAAAACCTTCACTTGACCCTTCCGTTCCCTGCAGCTGTTATCCACCCGTTTCCTGCTAAGCGTCTAGGAGGGCACCTTGTTGCCCTCACTTCCACACCACCCCCTTGCTCCTCAAAACCTTTCAACTTCTCTTCCAATACCATCATTTTACTGAATCCAACTGTTTATTCAAATATTACCAATGAGTTAATTGCTAAAGTTAGTAGCCCGTTCTCATGCCACCTGAACCCTTCATATATTTTTTTGGTCTCCCCATTTCTCCCAGGTCAGTAATGCTGCAACCATTCACAAGCTTGATCTCCTTACTCATCAGCATGTGAGCTTCCCCTGACTCCGTTCTGACCTGGACAGTTTTTCCCTGCTTGGGCAGCCTGTGGCCCCTACTTCTAAGGGCTTACCATAAAGAGTGCCACATTCATTGTGGACCTGATTGGCCCAACCTAGGGCAATGCTGACCATTCCCTCCCTCCTGGACATTCTATCTTACTTGTCTGAAAACTCCTTTTCAACCTTCTCTCTCCAGGGTAACACAAAGGAGACAGGAAGACCTGAGTTCAAATTTAGCTTGGACATTTATCAGCTGTATGACCCCTGAACAAGCCACTTAACCTGTTTGCCCCAGTTTTCTCAATTGTAAAATGTAAATGGGGATAAACCACTCCCAGGGTGGTCCGGGTTCAAATGAGATACTTGTAAAAGTCTTCCAGTAAGTCCTATGTAAATGCTTATTCATGTCTTCCCTCCCTTCCCTTCCCTTCTCCCCTCTCTTCCCTGGTGATCTCCTCACTTCTCACTTACATATCCAGCCTTAATCTCTTCTGTCGCACACTTGGATCACCAGTTGCCTGCTGGCCCTCTCTTTCTTAATGTCCCATCAGCACCTTAAACTCGAAGGTCCAAAATAAAATTAACTTCTGCTCCCACAAACCTCTGTTTTTGTTCAGGACATCGTCATCCTCCTACCCCAATCTGTAACCTCAGAATCGCCCGACTCCTCCTTTTCCCTCACTCCCTCTTTCCAGTGTCTTCCCTCACTAACACGTTCTCTATACACCTGGTAAGTCTGACCTATGTCTTAGGTCTTGACTCCTCTGATCAAAAGCCTTCAGTGATAGCCTCTTGCTACAAGAATAAAACAAACTCTCTGGACATTTAAGACCCTCCATAGTTTTTGATCCAACCCATTTATCCAGTTTTATTTCATATTATTCCCTTTCTGAGATTGGTGGCGGGGGTAGTGGTGGTGAGAGGGGAAAGAGTGCAGGAGGAAGGGGAAGAAGGCAATAAAATATTGTTTACTATGTCAGGCATTGTGCTAAGCACTTTACAGACATTATTTCATTTCATTCTCACAGCCACCTTTCAAGGTAGGTGTTACTATTCTCCACATCTTACAGTTGAGGAAATTGAAACAAACAGGGATTAAGTGACTTGCCCAGGGTCACACAGCTGGTGAGTGTCTAAAGTGGGATTTGAACTCAGGTCTTCCTAATTCCAGGCCCAACACTCTATGCACTGCATAACTTGGCCAAAGTGGATTATTAACTATTTCCCAAAATCAACATTTCATTTTCCATCTCAACATAATTCCCCCAAAACAGAATGTTCTCTTCTCCTTATCTCAAGTCTCTTACAATCTTTATCTTTCATGTTAACATCAGCTACTCTCTGAAGCCTTCCCTGCCCCCTCAGCTGTCAATTCTTATTCCTCTCCTCAAACTACCTTGTACTGACTAATCTCTGTAAATGTTCTTTCCAACCAGCCAGTACATAAGCTTCTCAAGACAAGAGCTGCTTCATTTTTCTTTCCTTTGTATCAAGAGCTAGGCCTAAAAGTCCTGAGAATTAACATCAGAAGAATTCCAGTATTAACAAGATGTGTTTCTGCTTCAAGGAATGGCTTGGGATCCACAGAAAACATTGCAATTTCCCAAATATTATTTTCCTTGCTGTCCTCCCAGTGAATTCTGGGCCCCCAGCTCACACATATACAATTTATAATAAGATTACTATAAATTTTCAAATCTTTATGATTTTAATAGGAGTTGGCATGGCATGAGAGAGAAGAGAGATTCCTTATAGAATCCAAATTTGAATCTCCACAAAACATTCTACTTTTGACTATCACATTCAATAGGATTTGACTTTATGTTAAAAAACAATAACACTTTAATCACTGAAGAAAAATGCTTAATTAAATATGAATATCAGCATCATCTTTGCCCTTTCTCCTAGAGTATGATCATCTCACAAATTAAAATTGAAAGAGCATCCAAATAAAGAAAATAGTAATGTACTCTTGCTTCATCAAACATGCTGTATATAAAGCTCTGTGCTAAACTTTGCTTTTAATTAATTTGGACTTAATACATTTAAATGTTCCCTGTAATTGATTATGGGGGGAGGGGGATATAGATCATAGAAATAAGAGAATTGAAAAGGGACCAACAGGACATCTACTATAATCCCCTTAATTTATACATGAGGAAATAGAGACTCGGGGAAGATTATGGAGCCTGCCCGGGATCCCAGGAGTAAAGCAAGATAATAGAGCAAGGTTTAAAACTTGGGTCACCTGATTCCTAATGCAATGGTCTTTACTCTATCTGTTTTACTTAAGACTTTTTGCAGAAAATAGCTCTTCTTCCAGGATAAGTAATGCCTAAGAAATAAAAAGTATAGGGTAAAATGAAAGGTACATCCTGATGATCTGACATGACTCTTTACTTTTAAAACATTTATGAATCACAACTCCTATCCTAATAACAACAATCACTTCAGCCTTGGATAAAATGATTTAATCTCATCTGTAGGCTAACTTAGGTCATGACATTCTGCAATTAGAAGCTGTTATCTTCATTAAGGGCTATAATACTTCCATAAATGTAAAGAATCGCAGTATTTTAAATATACCAATGATTCTAAATAATAATGCCCTAGGGAATGGGGAGGAATAGCATATTATGCATTACACCATATCATAACAAGGCCAATATTCAATAACTAAGCCCCTTTGAATAATCTACAACACAGACCCAAATTCTATACTGAAAAGCACCATAAAGTCCAAAGAAGTTAACTATGTGATGTGAGACAAGATATTTAACCCTCTTTTGGGCCCAAGTTTCCTTAGTTATTTAAAAATAAAAAGGGGGGAAGGTTGGATTATTTTAACACTTTATCCCCTTTCCAATCTCTATCCCCTCCCCCAATAAATGTGCTGTAGGCCGTTTTCTAGGACACGGGTTCTTAACCTGGAATCTGTGGACTTCTTTTTAAAAAATTATTTTTGGATAACTATATCTAGTACAACTGATTTCCTTTGTAATTTTATGTGTTTGATTTTATGCATTTGAGAACATATTGAGATAGGATTCATGGGTTTCACCAGACTGCCAAAGAGATTTAAGGGTCCTAGAAAAGTGTTTGAAGAACCCTTGCTTTAGGAATTTTACTATTTCTTAGGCACCAGTATAGTATTTGAACTGCCCTTCTATATATAATCCCTGGGCTAGGTCTGGCCTACCTTCTTATCTTTCACACTGCTTCTTGTAACCAAATGCTCCCTGGCCATAGCTTATCTATGCCCATTGAACATTTTTCCACTGCCCTTTAGGTAAACCACAATTTTGATTTTTTCAGTGTGGGTTGTGTTCCATAAATCACAACCATAGGGTATCACTGTAAAAATACTTGGTGTTAAAATGATGGATTTTTGTTTGATCAGTGCATTGAGCAATTTTCTAAATGCAGTCCTACCTACTTTAATCTTCTTATTCAACTCTGGGCTGAGCTCACCATCCAAGATACATGTAACAATGAATCAACTCTATTAGCTGTTCATCCAAATGTAGACCAGTCTAGATGAAAGGCATTCTTCAACCACATGGTTTTGCCCAGATGGGCTACAACATCTTTATTTGCTCATTCAAGTGACCAGAAGTCAACTCAAATGTACTATTACTCACTCATGATATCCTAGCCACAATACTGTCTACTCTCATATCTCTGTCAAAATTTGTTTCTTCCTTTAAAGTCAAGCAACCGCCTCCACGAAGCCTTCCCTGGTGCCCTTTCTCAACTACAAGTGTTCTTCTGCCTTCCTAAATTCCTCTTAGTACTCTGTTTAGGGGGCAGCTAGGTGGTGAGTGGATACAGTGCCAAATCTGAAGCCAGGAAGACTTGTCTTCCTGAGTTCAAATCTGGCTTCAGACCCTTACTAGTTGTATAATCCTGGGCAAGTCACTTAACACTGTTTGTCTCAGTTTCCTCTTCTGTAAAATGAGCTGGAGAAGTGGCAAACTACTCCAGTGTCTTTGACAAGAAAATCCCAAAAGAGGTCACAAAAAAACATAGCTGAAAAATGACTAAATAACAACACTTTGTTTAGACCTTTCCTATGCATTCATAAAAGTATAATTTTCATCATATTTTTGAACGAATGAGAGAACCAAATGCATCTGTTGAGCAGTAAGAAGATCCATCACCAATGGGGGCTTGCTTCTCCATTACTCACACAACTTGGATGAGATAAGTCACTTCTATTCATTCCAGGAAGAAGCAAGACCATCAAGCTGTACCATTTGCTTTGCCAATGTCTCTAAGTCCTCTATGCCTTATCACATGCCTTGCTTCTATGTCCTGAAATTCCTGGGCACTGTGATCCAACATACTTATGTAACTCTAAATACCCCTGGCCCTGCCATCTGTCCCTCCAGAGCTGGGAAGAACTATCTTGCTTTTTCTTTCTTTTATGTGTGTGTGGGGAAGGTGGGGGGTGTTGGGGGGTGGGGGCAATCAAGGTTAAGTGACTTGCCCAAAGTCACACAGCTATTAAGTGTCAAGTGTCTGGGGCCAGATCTGAACTCAGGTCCTTCTAACTCCAGAGCTTTGCTCCTTCCACTGTGCCACCTAGCTGCCCCCTGCTTGGCACAGTGCTTGGCCCACTGTTTAATAAATGCTTTTTCATTCATATTATTTACATATGTTTTTATTTATCTGGTCTTACCTACTAGAATACAAGTTCCCTGGGAATAATTATATTTAACAATTGTATCCCTAGTACACAGTCTTGTACACAGGCACTTAATATTTGTTGAATGAAATATAATTTCTTGAACATATGAACAGAAAAAGTAGACTGGTAAGGTAATGAGAATGAGAGACAACAAATGGTTAGCTCCAAAGGAAGACATACTGGGAGTTGGTAGATAGATCCTCTGAAGAATTCATGGGAAAACATGGACGAGTATGATGAAAAAGATAAGAAGGATAGATGGCTTGCTATTTGCCTTAGTGGAGGGTCTGCAGATGGATTGCCATCTGTATGAGTGGAGAGATACTCATCCCATTGGGATATAAGGAGATTTAATTGAAAAATGCTCCAGACATTTTTAAACAAAGTTTGCTATTTATGAAGCAAGGTTTCCAAGTCCTTTGTGTCCATACAGATTTAATTCAACAAAACGTAATGCAACAAACATTTATTAGGGGTCGTCTACTATGATCACTTGCAAGGCACTGTGTTAGACAATGGAAATACAAAGACAAAAATGGAACTGTCCCTGCTCTCCAGGAACTTACACTGTACTAGGGGTGTGCGAGGGTGGGCGGGGAGAGAAATGGGTATGCAAGTAAATAAATAGAAAGTAATGTGGAGAGGGAGGAAAGACCAAATGTAGTAAGTGGCCCTTGAGTGGTACTTGGAAAGAAGTAGTGGATTCTGTGAGATGGAGATAAAGAAAGACACTCACTGGTTCAAAGTCATGGAGGTGGGAGATAGAATGCATGTATGGGGAGCAACTACAAAGTCAACGTGACTAAAGTGGGGACTACTTGAGAAAATAATATGAAAAAAGGCTGGATTTGTAGGTGGTAGTCAGACTGTCAAAGGTTTTACACGCCAGACCAAAGTTTGTTTATTTTACTCAAGAGGCAACAGGAAGCCACTGGAAATTTTTAAGCAAGGCAGTGACATGGTTAGATCTGTGTTTTAGGCCTATCAATTTGGCAGCTGTGTGGAGGGTAGTTTGGAAGCAGATTCTTATTTTTAGCTTCTTATTTGGCAAAAAGCATCATACAAAGAATTTATTTTTTTCCCTGACTTTTTTTCAGCTTGAAATCTTGAGGGAAAATAAAATGAATTAAAAATTTATTTTCTTTGAGCAAAATAATCTGAGAGCAAGATGCTGACCTGAAACTTAGCATCCTGTTTACCTGGTGATTTCCTTGGTTAACATTTTGTGCACAGCTTCCGTGATCAAAACAGAATTCAGTAGCAGAAGCAAACTTAATTAATATCAAAGATGATATGTTGTGTTTGAAAATTTTAAACAAAAAAATTCAGTCTATAGTCAGTATCAATTGATGAGTTAAAAAATGACAGCAACTGATTACCAGATGTATATTTTCAGATGCCTCAGATGAAGTGCTTTCTTCTTTCCTTCCTTAAAGTAGAAAGAAAGAGAAAAGAGTGGTGGTCCCTTTACAGTAAAGAAAGTAGTCCCAGGTTAAGCATGCACTATTTAGTCATTTTAGAAGGCAAAAGGTAAAAGGGATCTCAAGCAGGAGAATGTGTCCAAAGAACAACTATCAGCAAGCAGCAGCAGATGAAATTCTGAAGAAATTAATGTTTTACAATTTTTAATCAGGAGAAGCATAATGGGCAAACAACAGGGTTGGCTAACAGACAAAGTGGTAAAGTAAAGTCAAGGGTTTATTAGGGAAAAGGCATTTCAGAAGGTCAGGTCCTCTGGGCAGGCTGCTACTCTCAACACCAATTCTCAACATTTATTTTACAGGATTTATTTATAACCATCCAGTATTACCATAATGACATATTTAACAAAGCAACTGTAAGTTCCTGGAGGATTTTTCTGTTGTTAATATCAAAGAGCAGGACAGTCGATTTTTCAAAAATGTTCTCTGTTAAATTTAGTTATAGCTGTCACAGCAGCCAAGCAGCTACACATACCTTGAAAACATCCAGGTGCCAAAATATATTCCCTAAAATATATGACAATTCCTATGACATGCAATTCTACTTGGATAAATGTGGTGCCTCCATTGAAGTTCTCCGATGACCATCATGATGTAAAGGTGACGTCAAGCTTTTATGCCAGTGAAATGTGAGTTCTAGATGGACCTACCAAACTGGAAAGGCTTACAACATAGGCCCAGCAAGAAAACATGAGTCTGTTCTCCAATGGGCATCCTAGGTAGGTTCACTGAGAGAATCATGATCACAGATTTGGTTACCAAGTGATGAATTTTGGTAGGCCAGAGCAACTCATTAAACTACTTACTAAGGCATATATGTATATATGTATGTGCATGTATGCAGAAATATATATACACACACATATATGTATCTATTGCATATCTATATATATTCACAGATAATTTTGCTTAAACATAAAACTGATTATCTCAGGTACACATATTCTTGAATTAATGAAGTGAATGTGTTACACACAGCCAAAGAACAAGCTATATTCTGTCATCATTCATCATACTTGCCTTATAAGTACTGAGGCAGCTTATCAGACTGCATACCCCAAAGGAACTTGAGATAAGGACAGCATAATTCCAAGTGTGGGGAAATGCATGGGATTACACGGTTCATTAGTGTCTCCTGACTACAGAACTAGCCACACAATTAATTCATCAACAATCATTTTTATTCATACACTAAATTCTGCCCTATACACTCCACCCACTCACCACAGTCCAATATGGAAATCCAATTCATATTTGCAATAGTTAAAAGGTTGCAAGGCTGAGTGGTGGCAAATTATTCTCTAGTCAAGGGTCCATAAACAGCTGCTCCCCTCTACTGGAACAAGCTTTCAAGATCCACTGAACCCCAATTGGCCTTTCTCTGACAAGGTATCTGACAAGGCAGACCACCACCTGTCTTGAGGGTCTAGCACAGCAAAGATGCTTCTAGGCAACAAGACAATACACTGATAACTACACTAGCCAGCTTCTGATTCCTTCTTGGTGGTGACTGTCCCTGGAATATAACAGATACTCTGACTCTCCCAGTACCTCTAGTCTACGACCTCAACCTGGATTTGTTTGCTGTGTTAGTACAATTTCTCCTATTGCTGTTCATGAAAGTAAGATAATATACCTGAAAGAAGCCTTAGTGATTGCTCTAGCCAAGGACTGGAAGGAAGCAATCTGAAATGTGGGAGGGTAGGGTAGAGGAAGGTATAGTTAGAATGCAGAAGGATTTCTAAGGGTGACCACTGTACACCAAAGGAATTATGCATACTTAGCTTACTCCCTTTTCATAGAGTCAAAGAGTTTTAGCATCTGATCACTCTAGATTGCCGTATGTACAATGGGTTTTAGTTCCATTGGTCCTTGAATATAAAACAGCATAAGACTCACGGTTCAAGAGCCATTCAGGTTTGTTTACAGTTCTGAGAGAGTTCCAGGCTGGACTTTATAAATGCTGAAGTATGCCCTAGAACTTGATGGAAAGAGGCATCAGATAAGCACATCACCCAGGTAGACTCTGTTTAAGATCTATAAACTGTTCATTTCTCTATGTAAGTTCCCTGTGAGCTTCTTTTTCTTTGTTCCAAACAGAATATTATTTTTCATTTATGTCAAATTGGATAACTGGAGATAAGTGTCAAAAACTCACAATTCAACACTGTCATATGCCTCCTTCCAAAGAGAGAAAGAAAAGGTACTATCTTTTTTTTTAATGTGCTACAACATGGAGTAGTGGTTACAAGAGTCCTATAATTGCTACTCAAGGATAAATAAAGCAGTAATTTAATGTTTAAAGAACCAGGGTTTAAAACAGAACTCCCCAAACCTGCCCTTCCACTAAACTTCCTTATTTCTAGTAAATACAGCACCATCCTTTCAGTCATCTTGGTTTACAACCTTGGAGTCACCCTTGACTTCTCTTTCTCCCTCATCCCCCATATCCATTTAGTTGACAAATCTTGTCAGTTCTATTTCTATAACCTTTCTTGGATCATTCCTCCATGGCCACTAGAGTGGTGGTAGTTCAAGGCATTATCTCCTCTTACCTGGGTTGCAATAGTTAGTCTCAGGACTTCTAATCTCTCTCTTATACAAATCTATCTTCTAAACACCTGCCAAAATAAACTTCCCTAGAAAGAAATCTGACTATGTCATCAGTCCCCTAAACAAGGGCATCCAGTAGCTCCTTACTGTCTGCAGGATGAAATACAAAGTCCTCAGCTTGGTATAAAGCACTTCACAAAATGACTCCCAGCCTACCTTTGCAGATTTTTTCATTATAATCGATGCTCCAAGTAAACTGCCTGTTTGTCCCCAAACTCAGCATTTCTTTTCCTGGTGTGTCCCTGAATGGAACACATATACCTCCTCCTCATTTCTTCCTCTTTGAATTCCTAGACTCTTTAATGTACCACCAAAAACCCATGAAAAGCTTTCTGAAATCCCCTTTGTACTTTCTCAAATTATCACATATATACTTAATCTGATTAAATATTCTATCATCCCCGTCCAGTAAGGGCTGTTTTTCATTTTATACTGGTATCTCCAGTACCTCATACACATATAGGCAATTAATATGTTGGATTGAATATGATTTCACAAGCTCATGACATGGGTTTTAAGCCTAAAGACCTAGGCATTCTCAGAAGATTCCATCCAATTCTCACTCGTGAGTGGACCAGGTCCTTATAATCCAAAGCTAACTACAGAACCAAGGGCAAGTAAGGAGAAGAACAATTCTTGCTCCCGTCCTACTCCCAGAAGTGCTGATTAATTTTCACATCCATAGATACAATCAGGATCATAGAATTTCAAAGGTAAGAGGGACCTTCAAAGTGATATAGCACAACTTTCTTCTCAATATAGAAATCTCTTCTCTAAGTAGTTCAGATTTTAAAAACCATGAAAGGATGAACTACATTGCTGGTAGTACAAAGGGAGAGGAGGAAAGAGTCAAATGATTCAATTAAATTCAACCTAATAAATGAGCAGGTGTTTATTAAACAATTTTTATATAAAATGCAAGCCTTGGTACACAAAGAAGGCAATGGAGATAGAAATATGGGCGGGACCCCCACAGTCTTTGCTCTTAAGATGATTACAATCTAAAAGGTGAAATTGTACACGTACAAAGTAGAATATAATAAAGGAAAAGGAGAAATCCAGACAAAATACTTTTAAACAAATTGTAAAAGGAAGGGACAGTTTTAAATTGAAGGAAAGAAGAGATGAAATTTGACAGAAAGCTTCACAGAGGATATGAATTAATTGGCACTCCAATAAGTGAGTTGGAAGATGGCATACATTCCAATTACAGGAACGGGATATGACCTCCACAAGCAAGTGGAGCAAAGAGGAGTGATGAGAGAGGTTTGCAGAAAGTAGTTAAGTATGACTAAACTGTTGCTGTAGTTGTTTGTCCTTCATTCTCAGGAAGGTGATGCATTTCACCTGCAGGTGAATGAGATTTAAGTGAGGCAGGGCTGTGCAAAGTCACCAGCCCCACTCTCTTCCTGAGCCATCTGGGTCCAGTAGCAAGATGTAGATCAGGGCCAGTGGAGAAGGCCCCATCTGCGA
>CM053769.1:668191730-668214251 GCA_028658325.1 Potorous gilbertii
TAAACATATCACAGGAACAAGAAAGAAATGAATTTTTGATCTATGGATAAGGACAGGGTTCGTGACAAAGGATGGCATTGAGAGGATCACAAAAATAAAACACAACTACAAATACATAAAATTAAAAAGTTTCTCAACAAACAAATCCAATGCATTTAAAGTTAGAAAGGAAAGTTAATTGGGGGAAAAAAATCTTTGCAAAAAGCTTCTCTCATTTCCAAAATACATAAGAAACTAACTAAAATTTATAAGGATAATAACTATTACCCAAATGATAAAGGGTCAAAAAATATGAACAGGCAATTCTCAAGGGAAGAAATCCTAGCATTATATAACCACATGAGAAAATGCTCTAAATCACTAATAATTAGGGAAATTAAAATTAAGGCAACTCTAAGCTCATATCCCTCAAATTGGGGAAGTTAACAAAAAACAAAATGACAAATGTAGAAAGGTCTTTGAGAAAACAAACATAATGACTTATTGTTGCTGAAGTTATGAATCAGTCCGGCCATTCTAGAAAGTAATTTGGAAGTATGCCCAAAAAGTTACTAAGTTGTGTCCCTTTGGAATAGCAATACCGCTACTGGGTCTATATCTCCAGAGATCAAAGAAAGAAGAAAAGGTCCTATGTGAAGAGTCATGTGAATGGAACCAGCTGAAAAATTTGTACTCTAACAACACTGAAAAAACAAAACAAAACCAAAACACAATTTTGAAAGACTTGAAACTTCTGATCAACAAAATGATCAACCGTGAGTCCAAAGGGCTGATGAAGAATACTATCCACCTTCTGACAGAGGAGTAACTGACAATATGAAGAATGGGGCATTTGTACACATAGCCCATATGGGAATTTGTTTTGCTTGATTATACACTGTCGCAAGGAATTTCTTTTTCTTGTTTCCTCCATGTGTGAGGATGTGGGTGTAGGGGGAGAGTGGGAGAGAGAAAGAAATGCTTGTTAATTAAAAAACAAAATAAAATGTATTTATAAAAACCATCTTTCAACTACTGTTTCTAGTTCTTCCCCTTGGGCCCAGCAGAATAAATCTCATCTCTCTTTCACATGACACTCTCCAAATATGGGAAGTCAGATATTATGTCCTTCCTCAATTGTTTCTTAACGTGATGCTCATTCATGTGAAAAGTACAAAAGTCCTTAAAATGAGAACTAGAGCTTGGGAGGAAGGTTAGGGCTTAAGATATACATTTGGAGTCACCTACATAAAGAGATGAGAATCAAGGACAGGGACCTGGGGAGCACCTACATTGGGTGTGGATGAGAGGAAAAGAAGTCAGAAACAGACAGGAAAAAAAGGATCAGAGATAAGAAACTAAGGACAGTGGAATGTAAAAGAAGTCAAAGTACAAGGGTTTCAGAGATGATAAACTGTGTCAAATATTGCAGGAGAAAAGACTGCTGGATTTGCTAACTACCAAGTAACATTTGAGAGAACAATTTCAATTGAGCGGGAAGCCAAAAGACATCTCCCATAATAAAAGCAGGTTATAAAGATAGCTGCCATTTTACAGCACTTACTATGTGCCAGACACTGTGCTAAGTGATTTACAAATATTATCTAATTCAATTCTCAAAAGAACCCTTCGAGGCAGGTGTTTCTTATTAGAAACATTTTTTAACTGAGGAAAATGAAACTGACAGAGGTTAAGTGACTAGCCCAGAGTCACACAGCTTTGTAGGAATTGGAGACTGGATTCGAACTTAGGTCTATCTGACTTATTTTTTGTCATACTAAGTAAGGCACTCGGTGTGTGTAATTTAAGACAAGTAAATCAAATTCAGTGAACGAAATTGGAGTAATTAGCCTTGGAAAAGATCATGAGAGCTCTGATAAAAAAACAACGATTCGGAGAATCACTGAGGTGGATTAGGAAGAATTTCATGTCCCAGCTGCAATCCTCCAGTTCTAGGAAGTAACCAGGTCATCTATTGAAAGCGTGGGGGCAGGCTGGAATAGGGACAGCAGGAAAACATTTCAATAGCTCTCTTAAGGGATAGAACAAGTTCGAGGTGAAGGCCCAAGTGAAATGAAGCAGCATGAATTCACACAACCGGGTAGCAGGGAGTAGTGCTTGGCAGCACAGGAGCAAACAGACAATGAAAAAGGGCTGTGATGGCCCTTCGTACCTAAGGACAGCTTGTCACACCTCCCCCGACAAGCGATCTGTTTTATGGGCCAAATATCCGAGGCTCCTTCAAGAGTTCCTGGGAGACCGGTTTCCAAACCCTCACCATCCTTCCGCTAAGATACGGAGGCAGACACCACTGGGTGCCGGACCTGGCACGCTTTACCCCTCCCCCACCAGTGCCTAGAAGGGTGCTGGGCACACAGCTCGGCCCCTGCAGAGCTGAATTAATCCTGTGCCCTCCTGTCAGAGCAGAAT
Organism: Potorous gilbertii; assembly: GCA_028658325.1. NCBI lineage: Eukaryota > Metazoa > Chordata > Mammalia > Diprotodontia > Potoroidae > Potorous > Potorous gilbertii. The sequence goes on from CM053769.1 coordinate 668,194,140, forward strand.
GTAAGCTCCTTGGGGGTAGGGGAAGCGCACGATCTAAACTTATCTGCCCCAGGGCTTGCACACAGCACGGGTTCAATAACGTGGGAAAAGCAAACCGGCCAGAAGGAAGACCTACACGCCCCCCACCCCCACCCCGAGGCTGCCAGTCCCGCCCCGCCAGGTAACGCAAGGTGGGCTGTCCTTAGCCTCCCCTCCAGGTCTCCGCCCATCATGCCTCGGCGGCCGTGCCCTAGGGGCCCGCGTTCTCCCCGGAGCCCCAACACCCCCAAGTCCAGCCTGGGACCCCGGCCTCGGCCCCCGCTCTGCCCCGCCCGGGCCTCCGGTTACCTGGCGCTTGTTCATCTTCCTTAAGTCCCCGAAGATGTCCATGGCGGCTTCCCGAAGCCGGTCCCCCGGGGACACGGCGTACCACAGGGAGGAAGAAGGGGGCCGAGCAGGCAAGCGGGCTCCGGGCTAGGGGCTGTTACCGGAGCAACGTCGACACACCTGCCTGGCGCCCCCTTCTCCCTCCCTTCCTGCTTCCTCGCCGCCTTGTCCGGACCGCGCTACGGCGTCCGCGGGACAGGTGGGACCCATTGATAGGCGGCCCGCTTGGGCGCCTGGGAGATGTAGTCCTCTGCCGTGAGCGCCGCGCTAACGGGAGGGCGCGTAAAACTACAACTCCCAAAATGCCTTTGGGCTGAGAGCATCCGTCAGCTAGGACCCTGAGCCGGTGGGAGGAAGGCGGCAGGGCGGGCTCTGGGAGGCAACTACCTGCCAACTAACGCTGCTGCCAGGAGGCCGTGGCTAGAGAATGCAGGTTCCGGAAGTCGCCCAGGATAATTAGGTATAATGAAAGAGTATGCCGGTGGGATGGAATTTCCTGACATTCCGTCCAGGCATCTCGAAGACAACTAAAAACCTATCGGATGGGCTGCTCCGTGTACCTTGGCCATTGGGCAGTGGAGGGCATGGGGAGGCGTGGCCTAAGGAGGCGTGGCCTGGGTGGGCGGGGCACGTGGTGACTGTTAGGTGCAGTGGAGCTTCTGCTGATACTTAAGGGCTGTTATGGGAGCATCCAGAACCCCCGAAAGTTAAAGTTGGAGGAATTCCTCTAGGACCAGGCAAACCTCTGCTTTCAATATGGAATTCAGAAAATACGTTCTATGACGACAGCTAAGAACAGCAAAAGCAGTTCTCCCACCATTAGGATAAAGGACATTAGCAGTTCTTCAAAGAAGAAAGGTGCACTGTTGAGCATCATATGAAAAAATGCTCTCAATGAAAGGAAGAGGAAGAGAAGGAAAGGGAGAAGAAGACAGAGTTGTTGATAGGATGGTAGAGCAGTGATTTTGGAAAGTAATTTGGAATTTTCATCCAGAGATTCCATTACTATGCATATATCCCATGGAAGTCAGTGATAAAAAGGATGACTCCAGATACATCAAAATATTTGTAGCAGTACTTTTTGTGGAAACAAATAACTGGAAACAAAGTAGAAGGCCATCAACTGGGGAATAATTAGACCAGTTCTGTTACCTGAATGTAATGGTGGTGTAAGAAATGACCAATTTCATGGATGAATACAAAGAACCATGGGAAAGATGTACATGCGCTGCAGCTGAGTGACCAGAGCAGAGCTGTGTAAACTATACAATAATAACACAACTTAAGTTATTGAACCAGTACAAATCTATTGTAATTGTAATGTTCAGTTATATTCATTTTTGGGGTGGTGGTGGAGGGAGGTAGAACTGGATTTCCCTATCTTACCCATGTTGTAAACATATTAATCATTCCTGGGTCAGACTCCACTATTGACTGGCACTGAATCTATAACCTGCTATATTTCTGAACTGAACTGAACATCAATTACAAAGTTAAAGCATGACTCTAAAAAGGAGATATTGAAAGTTGCCACCCACTACTCTATTCCAGAAGTGGGAATTCGGCAAGTGTGAAGTATTACACATATTTTCAGACTTTTTCAATGTATTGATCAATTTTGCTGATTTTTTCCTCTTCTATCACCCCATTTTTTTAAATTTAAAAATATTCTTTGTTTTATATGACTCTCTGGGAGGGAAAGGGGTTTGGTGAAGAGGGCTTAGCAATGTTAAAATGGTATCTATACAAATTTATTTTTAAATAGGAATGTAGGCTGGGTATGGTAGCCCACATTTGAGGTCCCTGATACTAAGACCACATAAGTGATACATTAGTATCACTTGAGTTTAGTAATTCTGAGCTCCAGTGGAGCTAAAGCCCATTAGGTGTCTGAGCTAAGTTTAGGGTCAATATGGTGTCCCCCTGTAACAGAACTGATACCAGGATGCCTAAGGAGGGGTGAACTGGCAAGGCTTGGAAATATAGCAGGTTATAGCTTCAGTGCCAGTCAATAGTGGAGTCTGATCCAGGAATGATTAATATGTTTACAACATGGGTGAGGTAGGGAAATCCAATTCTACCCCCCTCCACCACCACCCCAAAAATGAATATAAGCTTAAGGGCAGAGATTTCTTGTTTACTTGTTTTTATATCCCTAGCTCTTAGAATAGGGCCTAGGAGATAATAAACACTTAATAAATGCTTTATCTAGCCAAATAATTTTTTTATCACTTCCCCTTTATTCTTTATATTTCCCAACCAGATATTGACCAAGAAAGGTTGCATATTGTAGTAGATAGAGAAGTGGCCTGGGAATATGGAAGATCTGGGTTAAGTTTTGTCATGCCTTTTCTATAACACACACACACACACACACACACACACACGTGACTGTGATCCTGGGCAAGTCATTTAATCTCTAGTTAGCTCTTCAACACCATAAATTGCAAGGAAAACCTTTATTAGTAGAGAGAGTTTCCTTATCCGGAAGTTCTCTATTCCAATGAAATTCCAGTCCTTTTCACTCTATTCACCAACCAAAATTGCTTCTTTCTTTACGTCTTCCATATTCACCAGTTTCCCTCCACCCTCCTTGCTACAACCCCTAACTAGGTCTTTGTCATCCCAACTCCACCAGACTCCCTGTCTCCAGACGTTATCTTTAGTTCCTTTGTATTGCTACTGCCAAAGTGTCATCCGGGCCTGTTGCTTTGGCCAACCTAATTATGGAGACAGCTGGAATGTGGTGGTAAGAATGCTGGGGACACAAAACAGAGAGAAGACGGTGCTGTTTAACTCTTGTTTAGCTTATATTTTCTTTGCCAAGAAAGAGAACCCAAAAGGACAAAACAGAAATGTCTATTAGGAAATTGATACCCAAGACAAGGAGAGTTGGAGTAAGAGTCATCATTTTTTGTGATTTTAAAGTGGGGAATGCTGGGCAGCTTTAATCTGAAGAAAAAAATTTAGGGACTCTAGCAGATTGCAAGCTCAATACAAATCAACAATGGATGGCATAACCAAATAAGCCAGCTTGCTCTGTGCCTATATTAACAAAAGCATTTTTTCTCTTTGAGAATGATGAACTACAACAGAAGTATGGTATCCAAGACCACAGAGGTAGTAGCCCCATCGTAAGCTGCCATATTCAGCCTACATTTGGAATATTATTTTCATTTCTGAGCACCATATTTTAGTAAGTTGGAGATAAACTGGAGAGTACCCAGAGGAAGGCAACCAATATGGTATGAGGTTGAAATGAAATGAAGGTAGTATAAAATATATAGGATGGGCATCAAGCTTGCATCTAAAAGAGGTGTTCTTAATCTTTTTTTGTGTGTGACGTGGAACCCTTTCACAGTCTAGTTTTGGACCACTTCTCAGAATAATATTTTTAAATGCATAAAATAAAATAGTAACAAGATTACAAAGAAAACTATGTTTTAAAAGTTACCAAAGCATTTTTAAAGCCAGGTTTACAGACCACAGATTAAGAATCCCTTTTCTAAAGTTTTAATTCATATTGGACTGTTGGGATCAGAAAACTAGTATGAAGGGAATTATATTGGATTGATATTTTTGAAAAGTTGGATTTGTTCCTGGGACTCAAAGGAGCTCCACAGAATTATCAGATAAGCTTGTCAATAATAAAAACTGCAGACTTTTAAATGTTTAAAGGTAAATACCACGTGGCTTGACTGGAAACCCCCAAGGGGGCACAGAAAGGGAGGCAGGGACAACCAAAGAAGGATGTTAGAGTAGTATTTCTCCCCACCTCAAACCGGAGCAGTAGCTGACATTTCCAAACTAAGATTAACCCTTCCTACCATAATTCAGGCCCCATTGAGACCAGGACCTCCAAGGAGAACTAGGAGGGTACAGAGAAGATACATACAACCAGGGAAGAAACAAGAAAGAGGCAGAGCACAGTTTTATTCAGGTTATGGCAGGTCAGTAAACATTTATTAAATGCCTACTATGTGCCAGTGGCAGCTAGATGGTACAGAGAGACTGGAGTCAGGAAGATCTGAGTTCATGTGTGGTCCCAAATACTTACAAGCTGTGTGACCCTCGACAAGTCACTTCACCCTGTTTGCCTCAGCTCTTCATCTATAAAATGAGCTGGAGAAAAAAACAGCAAACCACTCCAGTATCTTTGCCAAGAAAAACTACAAATGGGGTCACAGAGTCAGACACAACTGAGCAACAACATGTGCCAAGCACTGTGCTAAGGGCTGGGCATATAAAGAAAGGTAAAAGGTAACTTCTGCTCTCAAGTTGCTCATAGTCTAATGGGAGAGACAACTTGCAAGCAATTATATACACATAAATAATAAATAAAATAAATAATAGAGGGAAGGCACCTGGAAAGGCTTTCTGTAGAAGATGTGAGTTTAACTAGGACTTGAAGGATTCAAGGAGGCAAAGAGGGAGAGCATTCCAGGCATGGGTTGTTGTTGTGTTTGTCTTTCATTTTCCAAGAAGACCATGACATCAGAGAAATGACATGACTTGCACTTGACTTTGAGTGAGGGAGGGCTGTGCAAGGTCACCAGCCTCACTTTCTTCTCCAGAGCCACCTGGATCTAGTGACCAGATATTCATCAGGATGACTGGAGATGGCCCAGGATGCAAGGGGAGGCCTTGGTCTCTTTGGCCTTGGGCCTATTCAGGTACTCAGGGTGAGGTAACACCCATACAGTGAATAGACCTATTTAAGAAGTAGTCAGGAGGTGGCCCTTTAATGAGCAAAAGAAAAAATAACTAAATCAAGTTGGAAGGGAAGGGAAACAGAATTGATAATTACTCTTTAGCCAGGAGGGGTCCAGAAACAGCCCTTAGGTGGAGTTTGGGCAGGGATCCAGTCTATGGGCTTCAGAATGCAGTAAGTTTAAAGTTTAATATCAGGAGAGGAGGGGACAGGAGACTGATTATCAGTTTTAACTGTTTCCCTTCCCTTTCAGCTTGATTTAGTTATTTTTCTTTTGCTCCTTAAAGGGACCACCCCTGACTATTTCTTAAACAGGACTTTTCACTGTATGGGCGTTACCTCACCTTAAGTGAGTACCTGAATAGGCCTAAGGTTAAAGAGGTCAAAGGCTCCCATTGCGTCCTGGGCCATCTCCAGTCATCCTGATGAATATCTGGTCACTGGATCCAGGTGGCTCAGGAGGAGAAAGTGAGGCTGGTGACCTTGCACAGCCCTCCCTCACTCAAAGTCAAGTGCAAGTCGTCATCATTTCTCTGATGTCATGGTCTTTGAAAACAAAGGACAAACACAACCTGTGAATAGACTGAGCTGCCTGAATGGGGACCTAGCTAGCTGGGGAACTCAGCTCATCCTCTCCCATCTGTCTCTCCCCCTCCCCTTACATCCCTTCTCCAAAGAAAGGTAAGTTTGGATGACCAGACATGCCCAGTTAACTTGGGGTTTACTGGCTTACTTTGCTTTGTTGTGCTGTGCTGTGCCATGCTTTGCTTGGATCTCCTGCCCTTTCCTGTCCTCTCCTCTCCTGTTCTTTCCAGGCATGGGGAACAATTCGAGAAAATACCCAGTCAAGAGATGGAGTGTCTTGTTCCAGGAATAGTAGGGAACTCAATGTCACTGGATCACAAAGTTCATGTTGGGTAAGAGAGATTAAGAAAGGAAACTAAAAAGGAAGAGGGCACGTTAGGAAGGGCTTTGAATGCCAAAGTATTTTCTATTTGATTCTGGAGGTGATAGGGAACTACTGGAGTTTGTTGACACAAGAGGTAGGGTGACATGCTTTAAGATTCCTTTGACAGCTGAGTGGAAAATAGAATGAAGGGGAGAGCAGCTCTTGGTAGAGAGAGTCCAACCAGCAGGCATTGCAGTATCCTGGTAAGAGGTGATGAGGGCCTATACCAAAGAAGTGAAAATGTCACCAGAAAGAAGGCTGGATGAGTGTGACAGATGTTACAAAGGCAAAATTGACAAGCTTTGGCAACATATTGGATATAGGAGTGAGAAAGAGTGAGGAGTTGAGAATGACACCTGGGTTGTGAGCCTGGGTAACTAGGAGGACTGTCATACCGTTCTACCATCTCTTACTGAGACTCCTGGTTCCATCTTCACTCTGCAGTAGAACAGCTCAGGTGTTTTTAACAAGGAGAACTGAGTTCCTGCTCATGAGAATGTGATTGGTCTCTTACCGCTGAGGTAACAGGCAGAGAAGTTCCATACAGCTAGAAAACTGAAAACATCTAGCTTAGAACGTTCTAAGCATAGCAGGTTCCAGGTATATGTTGGCTTCCAGAAGAGGGCAAAACAGAAATAGGGGCCATGATAGAGTACTGAAAGCCTGCTAGATGAAGAAAGGCTGGATTCCTCAAAAACAGAGGTTTTCAGGAGTACATCAGGCAGTGTGGGAGCTAACAGAAACCTGCCAGGTTAGACCATCACAAAGTTTTAAATGAAATGTGAAATGCTGGTATTTTGGGGAGGGTGCCTGCAAAAAAATCTGGGCCCTCGGCATCATTCTGTTCCTGTTGAGTAGAGGAAACACCCTTTCCCTAATTTGGCATCTACTTGACCGGTGGCATTCCTATGAATTACTTTCTCTTTAAAGGTCACCTTTGATGTTCCTTTTAATCCAGTTTCACTTGGATAAATCCTTTGGAGTAAAGGGTTTGGGGCAAATATAAATACATAGTCTGATTTACCCTGGGCTCACCACTCCTGGGGGAAGGATTTTGATCTGGGCAAGCTCCTCTCACTCTTTGGGGCCTTTTAGTGGCTTCTTGTGTTTCATAGAATGTCTGAGACTTCCCTTCCCTTTGTCTGTATTTCTTATCAACTGTCTAAGCTTCTTTTTGGCAAACTTGTGTAGCCCTCTCCTTTCTGGTCTGGAAACTAGTGAAAAGTCTTTGTTGTTCAATAAGCACACAGGAAAGTCCCAGAATACAGCTCTGAGGGCTGGACCTCCATTGCTGATCTCTCTCCCAAACTTTACAATTTCCTCAGTAATCTTATAATCTAATCATCCTGCTCTCACTTGTGACTTTTCTTATTCCATAACACACTAAATATTGGTGATTTCTGGCCTGTATTCTTTACTAAGCTAATTTGCTTCCATTTTTCAGAGATCTTTATGCTGCTTCTTGATCATAGCAATAAATGGAGAGCATTCACTCTGTGATGCCTTTTGAATTCGGAGCTGCCGATACATGTCCCCTGTCTCATAGGCGGCTGAAACATAGCAGAAAGAGTGCTATATTTGAAAAGACTTGCATTTGGCTCCCCGTTCCACTAGCTGTGTAACTTTGGGCAAGTCATTTAATCTCCGTGAATCCCAGTGCCTTCCTCTATAAGCTAGAGATAAATCTTGTCCTGCTGTCCTCACAGGGGTTGTTGTGAAGTTCAGATGAGATAAAGTGAAATGTTTTGTAAACTGTGGAGTGCTATAAAATGCCAGCTATTAGTGTTTTTTTAAATTTGTTTTTTGCCTTTTATTTTTATGGCACCCTCAATTCTGGATATATCCCTCCCTCTTCCCCTACCCAGTGAGCCATTCCTTGTCAAAGAGACTTTAAAAGAGAAAAAAGCAGTTCAAGAAAGCCTGCCAGACATTACCCACTTCCAGACACAGAAGTGATGAATGGAGTGCAGATTGAGACTTTTTCTTTTCTTTTTGGACATGAGTAACGCAGGAATTTGTTTTGCTTCACCATATGTGTTTGTAATGGATTTTATTTTTCTTGCTTTCCCAAGAAAGAGAGGAAGGGAAATATAGGAGAGAACTGGAATAGAAAATAGAATGAAATTGAATTTTTTGAAAAACAGACATCAACAGCATCTGTAGGTATATGCAATATTCATCACCTGTTGTCTCTCCCACCTCCAAGAAGAAAGAGGTGTTCATGGTTATCACTGTTACTATATATCTCTATATAATTATTATATAATATGTTATATTTATTTATATATAATGATATATATAAATTATATTTATATTTTATATATTATATATAAATTATATAATTATATATATAATTTATATATAATATATAAATTTATATTAATTATATAATATATTTATATAATATATGTATAATAGTATATAATAGATAACATATATAATTATATAATGTATTTATGTATAATTATTATTATATGTATATTTTATTATTGCCTTGAATAGTCTCTGATTTTAAGAGTAGTTTACCAACCATCTATAGTCACTTATTTTCTCAGTTCCCTCATATATAAAGTTAAGGGTTTAGATTAGAGAATCTCCAAATTTTCAGCCAACTCTAAAATTCTGTGATCTTTTCATATGACTGAAAGAATAAATCTGTAACAAGCAATCCCTTCTACATATGCTTTCTGGCAAGCGGCTGGGTTAGTAGGGACTGTCTCCAGAGAAAACAATTCATCTTTATCTTCTCAGTGCCCTGTTTGCCTCCTCTAGTACCATCAATACTGTTTTCTACACTATCATCCTTTATCACCATCATCATGACCAGGACACCCTTCCTAGAGATTTGATAGGGGAATATATACATGTAGAAAAGATCACCGAACCTTAGAATGGTGGTGCTGAAACATCACCTACTTGGAAATGATCTACTCTCACTACTCATTTTATAGGCAAACAAAATAAACAGAAAGGATTCTACCAGACAGACTCTGGGACCAGAACCCAGTTCTCCTAATCCCCAGCCTTTGTATTCGTTTAGCTATACTCTACTGTCTTGCCGACACACAAGATTTCAGGAACACTCTCTCATGCATGGAACTAGACTTTGGGTCCCAGCTCTCTCACCTATCTGTTTGGAGGAGTGCGTGGAGGATAGCTCACTACTCTGTTTCCTAACAATCTGACATATCAGCTCCACCTCTTAAATTATTTATCAAAACGATTATTGATAGCTCCACTAACAATGTATTAGTGTACATATCTTCTACCACCCTTCCAACAATGACTTCCCATCTTTTGTCATCTTTACTAATTTATTGCATCTGAGGTAAAGTTTCATGGTTATTTTGATGTAAACTTCTCATATTATTAGTGATTTGGAGTGTTTTTTCATATGGTTGTGAATAGCTTGTAAGTCTTTTTTGGAGAACCCTTTGTTCCTACCACTTATCTACTAGATAAATGATATACTTTTTAAAAAATCAAATTGTACATAATGGAGATCTGTGGTTTCATGGACAATCTTTTAAACTATTCTTTGTGTGTTTATTATGTTTGCTGGCATCTATCAAGTTCAGAACTACAAAAACAAAAAAGAATTTCTAAAAAAGAAAGGGCCCATAAGGAGGCCTTTCAGGCTTCTTTTGTGACACACTGTCCACTGCTTCATCAATATGAATGACAATATATGTGAAAGTACTGTGTAAGCTGTAAGATATCAATATAAGGTGTTCCTCTTGCTGTTACCATCATATTATTTTCCTTTCAAGTCCCAGTTATGTAGATAGTTAGAGAGCTGGGACCCATTGGGCTAGAGGGGAACTGCCAGCTATTAGTATCATACGTGTTCCAGAAAATAGTATCGGAAAGACCTTCCCCTACTGAAGTGTTCTTGAGTTTGCCACCCATTGGCAAAGTCTAGTTCCATGCATGAGATAGTGTTCCTGAAATCTTATTTTGTTTGCCTGTTTCCAAATCAGAGCTGGTTCTATTATGTTTTGATGATCTTAAGAAAAGAATACAAAGAAGGGAAAGAATACACTGGGAAGAGTGGAGATAAAAGGAAGGATGAAGGAAATTATCTCACATAATCATGGTGCATATAAGACACCTATATGAACAAGGAGGAGGGATTGGGGCAGGTGTGGCAAAAACTTAAATGTCCCTCTCATTTGAACGGATCAAATTAAGGAAGAACACACACACACACACACAAACACACACACAGGTGGTTGGGAGCAGATACTCATTTTACTCACCAGGGAAATAGGAAGGAAAGGAAAAAAGGGGGAGGGGGAATTAGAGGGAAGGAAAGTTAAGGGAGGGATTCATCCTAAGCAAAAGAAACTCTAAGGATATATAGAAATATTTTGAGGTGACAAAGTAGGAATCTGACAAATTGGGGAATGGATGGACCAGTTATGGTATTTAAAGGAGATAGAATAATACTATTGTGCTGAACTCTTAACAGCATAATGACCAACCAGGATTCCAGAGCTCTAAGAACAAAATATGCTACTTACCTCTTGATAGAAAGGTGAAAACTCAGAGTAAGACACATTTTCTTGGACACAGATGACGTGGGAATTCATTCAGATTGCTTATACATGTTTATAATGGACTTTTCCTGTGTCCTCACAAGAACACAAGGGAGGTTGGGAAGCGGGAGAAGGCAAATCTTGGCTGCTTAAAACAAATAAAATATTTTTAAAAGGAAAAAAGAAAAGCAATGTAAAATTATCCAAATAAGGTGACTAAACTGTTCATAACCATTATTAACTCAGAGATTCTACTGCTAGGCATCATTTCCCATCTAGCTATACTCCAGAACCTCATCCTGCTCTCCAGAATCTCATCCTTCTTAAAACCACATCAGTTCCTAAACTCACATGATCTTAACACCTGCTTCTCCTAGAGCCACTCCCTTTCTCTTATTGAAGAGGGTAGAGGGTAGGTATCCGAGAGCTTCAACCAGATTATCAATTTAAAGAGGGGACCTAGGGCAAGATTTCCCAACTGGCTGAATCATGGTCCTGAACGAGGTATTCCCATTCCCACCTTTTCATCTTCTTTTTATGTGTTGTTTTCCCTCATTAGACTTGAGAGATGGAACTGCCTTTTTCCTTTCTTTGTCACTGGTGCTTAGCACAATGCTTGGTACCTAGTGGGTGCTTAATAAATGTTTATTGACTGACTGATACAGTCCAAGGGAGATCATTGATAGAAAGAAAGTCCTCGTATACACCAAAATATTAATAGCAGCATTTTGTGTTGTAGCAGAGAACTAGAAACAGTGGATGTATAGATTGAGAAATCTAAATGGATTAAATATAATGAAATATTATTGGGGTATAAGAAATGACAAAACAATGACTACAGAGAAGCATCCAAAGATATATATAAACTGAAGCAGAGTGAAGTAAGCAGAGTCAAGAAAACAGTATGCACAATGATGATGCCAATGTAAATGGAAAGAATAAATGTAAAATTACAGAGTAAAAGCATGACCTCAAGAAGAGAAGGCACTCCTAACATCCTCCTTTGCAGAGGTGGGCGGTCCACGGGTTGAAATATTGCATACAGTTTTAGGCTTTTTCACTGTATGGATTGATTTTGCTGATTTTTCCCCCTTTTTTCTTTAAAAATTTAATTATTACATGAAATGGCTTTCTGGACAAAAGGAGGCATGAGGGATACTGGAAGACATTCCAGTGATATAAAAAATAAAAGATAAAATTAAAATTTATTTAAAAAAATTTTTTTATATGGGATGGATCTCTTGGAGGGAGGGGACAGAGGTGGGACATTTAAGCTAGGTAAAGACAAAAAAAATTTTTAAATAGTGTATCATAAATGTAACATGAAAGCTACAAAGCTAACCTACTTGCCTGTGTATCCCTCTGAACTTTCTTTTGTTCTCAGCATTAAAAAAAAACAAACTTGGATTACTCTCTTTCTTTTTCTTTCCTTTTTTTTTTTTTGGAATCACTATTCCTAGTAACCTCTTCCCCTTCCCAATTCCTTTCATAAAAAAAAAAAACAACAAACCTATAACAAACAAATATTATCAAGCAACACATACTCACATGTTAGTGTTATCTGAAAATGTCTCCATCTTCACCTTAGTCTATCATCTGTCTGTCAGGAGGTAGGTCTTGCTTCATCATTTGTCCTCTGGAGTTGTGGTTGTTCTTTACATCAATTAAAGCTTTTAAGACTTATAAAGTTTTTTTTTCTTTACAATATTGTAGTAATTGAGTAAGTAGTTCTCCTAGTCCTATTCGCTTCATTCATCAACAGTTCATATAAGTCTTCCCAGGTGTCTCTGTATCCATCCCTTAAATAATTTGTCACAGAATAATAATATTCCATTATATTCATATACCATAATGTCTTCAGCCATTTCCTAATAGATGGGCACCCCCTTAGTTTTTACTTCTTTGAAACAACAACAACAAAATGCTACTATGAACATTTTTATATCTATGGGACTTTTCCTCCTTTTAATCCCTTTGAGGTATAGGTTTGGTAGTGGTAATGCTGCATAAAACATAATATGCAGCTTAGTGACTTTTGGGGTATAGTTCCAAATTTCTTTCTGGAGTGGATGGGACAATTCACATCTTTACCAACAGAGTAGCAGTGTGCCCATTTTTTTCATAGCCCCTCCAACAATTACTGTTTTCCTTTTTGTCATCATTGTCAATGTAATACAAAGTGAAGTGACACCTTAGAGTTGTTTTCATTGGATTTCTCTCATCATCAGTGACTGGAGCATTTTTCTGTATGGTTATTGATATATATGCCATCTTCTTTTCTTTGACCATTTATCTATTGAGGAATGGTTCTTTTTCTTGTAAATTTGAATGAGTTCTCCATATTTCTTGGATATCAGACCTTTATAAAAGAAATTTGCTACAAAGATTCCCCATCCCCACTTAATTGTTTCCCCTCTAATTTTAGCTGCATCAATTTTGTTTGTGTGTAAAAATTTTCAATTTTGTATAATCAAAATTATCCATTTTATCCTTAGGGTGTGACTTTTTATATCTAGGCCTTGTGTCCATTTGAAGTTTATTATTGTATGTGGTATAAGATATTGGTCTAAATCAATTTATCCTGTACTACTTTTTATGTTCCATCTGTTTTTGTCAAATAGTGAATTTTTCCCCCAGGAGTTGTGGTTTGTTAGTTTATCAAACATCATACTACTATATTTTGGTATTTTTGCTACTGGATATTGTATACCTAATCTATCTCATTAACCACAATTTCAATATTTTAATCAGTACCAAATTGCTTTAGATGATTACTGCTTTGTAGTCTAATTTGAGATTTGCTACTACTAAGCTTCCTTTTTTATTTTTTCTTTTCAGTTCTTGATCATTTGCTATTATTTTACTTCTATAAAGAAACCCTTTGATAGTCTGATTGTCATAGCACTGAAAATAATTAAAATAATATTGTTATTTGTATAATATTGGCATGAATCAACCAGGAGCAGTTATTGTCTTTCTAGTTATTTAGGTCTGTCTTTGTGTCTGTGAAATGTTTTGCAGTTATGTTTATATAGTTCCTTTGTGTGGCTTGGTAAATGGATTCCCAAATATTTTTTTTACATTCTGTAGTTATTTTGAATAGAATTTCTATCTCTTTATTCTTGTGGAATTTTTTTGGTTAACACTCAGAAAACCTGATGATTCATTTGAATTTATTCTTTACTCTATTTTGCTCAAGTACCGTTTCAATTAATTTTTTAGCTAAATTGGATTTTCTAAGTAAAACACATATTTTCGATAGTTTACTTTTCTTTCCCTATACTTATTCCCTAAATATCTTTCTTCTTATATTATTGCCATTGCTAATGTAGTTAGAATTTCTGGCATTTTATCAAATAATAGCAATGATAACAAACGTCTGTTCTGAGGCTTATTGTAAAGGCCTCTAGCATTTCTCCCTTATATATCATGTTAGCTCTTCATTTTAGAGAGATACTCTTTCCCATATTAAGGAAAGACCTATTTGTTCCTGTGATTTTTAGTGTTGTTGTTTCTTTAAAAACAATAGTAAGTGTTATATTGTTGTCAAAACTTTTTAAAAATTTATTTAATCATGTGGTTTGGATTTTTTGTTATTAATATTGTCTATTAAGTTTATAGTTTTCCTATTATTGAATTAACACTGCATTTCTGATCTAAATCCAACCTGATCTAGTGTAAAATATTTTTAATGAATTGCTATAATCTTTTTTTGCTAATTTTTTATTCAATAATTTTGTACTGATATTCATTAGAGGTATTAGTTACATTTTTTCCCCCTCAACTTAATCTCTCCCTTGCTTAGGTATCAAAACCATAATGGTTTCATAGAAGCAATTTGGTAGGATTGTTTTTGTTAATGCTTTTACGTGTAATATATGTAATATTGGAATTAATTTTTCTTTGAGTGTTTGATAGTATTTACTGGGAAATTCATCTAGGCCTGATTTGTTTCCTTTGGAAATTTATTTATGGTTTGTTTATTTTTTCCCCCTATTATGAGGCTGTTTGAATTATTTTTCATTCTATTCATTTGGACATCTTATTTTTTGTCAATATTCATTCATTTAATTTAAATTACCAGTTTTGTTGGAATATAATTGGGCAAAATCATTCCTAATAATTTCCTTTATTTCCTCTGAATTCTCTTTAATTTTTGACACTTTATTGGTAATTTGGCTTTCTGTCTTTTAAAATCAGTTGAGGTAATGGTTTGTCTAAAAAAAAGTTTCCCATTTTATCATTTCATTTTACTTTTTTTGTTTTCAAATTTATAGTCTCTTTTTTATTTTCAGAATTTTTATTTTGATATTTAGTTTTTATTTTGAATTTTTGCTTTTCTAGTTGTTTTATATTCAGGGCCAATTTATTGATCTTTTCTTTCTCCCTTTGGGTTGTGAAAGGGCTTAGACACATAAGTTTTCCCCTAAAGACTATTTTGGCTTCACCCCCAGATTTCTCATGTATTATCTCACTGTTGCCATTTCCTTTTATGAAGTTATCTACTCTTTCTATGATTTTTTCTTTGACTCATCAACACTTTAGGATTAAATTATTTGGTCTTATTTAAATTTGAACCTTTCCTTCAAAGGCCTCCTATCGATTATAAATGTTATTGTATTGTGTAGTCAATTTAATATTTCTGCTTTTCTGTATTTGATTATGAAGATTTTATGCCCCAGCATAAGGTCAGTTTGTTAAAGGTGCTATGCATAGTAGAATAATATGCATACTCCTTTCTATTCCCATTCAGTTATCACCACATATCCATCATCACTACTTTGTCTAAAATTCAATTCAAGTCCTCAACTTCTTTGCTGTTTCTTTTTTTTTCTTAGATTTGTTTAAGTCTGAAAGGGGTATGTAAATGCCCCCAAATATTATAGTTAATAGCTAGCATTTATTGTTTTGCTGTATACTTCTTTCGGTAATTAGATTAAAGACCATCAAAAGAAAACCACCCACAAGCCTTCTGATTGTCTTAGTTAATTCCCTCTCTAACTCCTGAATACATTAGAATTTTGAAAAGTCACTCTTCTACTCCTTTTTGACTGTAGAGCTATATCATTATGTAGTCTCTTACAAATGCTCCAGTGTATTTGCCTTTCTAGATTTTTCCAGATTTTGGTGTTTGCATTTCAAAGTTTATATCAACTTTTTTTTTTAATTTAAAAGATTTATTTAAATCCTATATTCTAGTAAAGATTTATCCCCACCGCCCATAGATTATTGTCAGTTTTTCAGGGTTAATTATTCTTGGTTGTAAGTCTTTTTATTTGCCTCTTGGAACATCATATTACAAGATTTCCTCCCCTTTAAAGGAATTTTTATTGCTGTATCCTCCCATTCTTCTGTGATCCTGACTTAGGTTCCTTGGTATTTAAACTCTGATTAGTCCTTTCTTATTTTTAGGGAGTTAGTTACTTGGATGAGGTTTTTCTACCCTCTATTCTAGGCTACTTATTTTCTTTACAACTCTTTTCTCTAGTTTCCTTATTTCATTTATAATTCCATTTTTATCTCTTGCTTCATCTCTTCCAGGTAATCTTGTAGTCCTTGTGGCTAAACCATTTTTTTCTCCTCAGAAGCTATGCTTGTAGTTTTGTGGAATTACTCTCCCTTTCTAGGTTTTTTTCCTGAGCATCTCTGGACCCATAATACTTCTTCATAGCATTCAATGTCTTCTTTTGTTTACTCATACATCTAGTGTCAAGGTTGGGTTTAGGTTCAATGAATTCAGAATCTACTGATCTTCAGGGAAGAATTTATGGAACTACGTGACCCTGAATCTAAGACCCTTGAAAATGTCATTGTTCCCCAAAATACCAGCCCTGCTTCCAGCTCATTCCTGACAGCCTTTATGTAGGGAAAAAAATCATTGTGAAGAAATGACTTGGCTTCTTCACCACTACCACCATCACCATCAATGCCATCAATGAATAAATAAGCATTGGAGCCCTGGGAGTGGCATCCCCTTCTGATGCCAACTAATTGCCACTCACAGGACAGGAAAGTCAGCACCACCACCATGACCACCCATGCTCCTCAGACTTCAACAGATACAGCCCAGGATCCTGAATCCATCATCCTGGCAAGTGACCCCTGTGGAAGATGCAGCCCAGCAACTGCTCCTGCAAGTACTATATTCATTGCTATGGAAGACTCAGAAGAGAAAGTTCTTGACACCAAAGATCTTTTCTGTCATCTAGTTCAACACTATCAATTGATAGGGTTTTTTCAGTGGACATGATTTGAGGAGAGATAGTACCATATGCTTTGCTTTGCTGCTGCTCCCATGGGACTTTTCCATATGACTTAAAGCTGAAACCTCCCATTTGTGTTGTCTCTCCCATTAGAATGAGAGCAAAGACTGTTACTTTTCCCTTTGTATCCACAGCCACAGTGCTTTGCCCATAGCAAGTGCTTAATAATACGTTTTTTATTCATTCATTCACTCATTCATTTGTTCAGGAAGGGAAAAAGCCCTTTGTTTGGGTGCTTCTACACCCCCTAAATGATAGCTCAGAGCAATAGGAGCTTCTCATACCCCTTAACAGCTACCTATGCCTAGTGCAGCTGTATAAATTTGTAAGAATATTCTTAACATTTCTGGGCACAAGGGTATAGCCTTTCTGTAACATATTCTTCCCCAGATGCAAATTACAAAGAAAACAGAGAATGACTCAGAGTGCTGGCGTCTGGCATCATTAGCAGTGTACTTCTGACTCAGCTCTCTGGGCTCTCACCCATTCCCTTCCTGAAATTTAGTCTGTGGCTTTTATGCCTCAGGCTACCGTATTTCAAGTCACTTATGAGATGCTTCCGTTTTCTCTCGGTTTATAGGAATAATTCCTATGAGCACAACTAACAAATAGTCCTTGGACCCTTGAATCATGACCCAAGGCTAATAGTGCTTTCCACTGCCATCATTCTTTATGGGGGTAATTTGAGGCTGACATACATACACAACTAGTGGGGAAATCTCACCAATAGAGTCTTTGGTAAGTTGCAAAGTCTGCATTGCTCCAGAGGGCAGAATGAGGTGGAAAGTTACAAGAAGGAAGAGTTCAGCTCAATATAAATGAGAATTTTCTAAAAACTAGAACTGTCCAAAAATCAATGGGTTCCTTTGATAGACAGTGAACTCCTTGTCCCTGTTTGTATTCAGGTAAATGAGATATTGGATGACCATCTGTGAAAAATGTTCTGCCCCAGGTGAATGATTGGACTAAATAATCTCTAAAATCCCTTCCAAGTGTAAGGTTCTATTTTCTGAAGTAGACAAGTGACTTAACATATACAATCCAATCCAACAAAATTATTAGTTGCCTTCTACAATATGTGCAAAATCCTATGGCGGCTTAGCCATTCAGACTTGAAAACCACTTTGGAATGAAAATGTCACATCATCCTGATTAAAATGGTGGGACTTTAACACCAGGGAAAGATAGCTAAGATAACATCAATAACATTAATATCTATGTCTATTCTCCTGTCTATACAGAATCTTTATGATTCATCTATGTATCAACAATGATCATCTTTAAGAAGGGCATAAGTAAAGAACAAGCAATATTCAACAATGAGCCACATCTTTAGAGTCTACTAAGTGGTACAGTAGAGAGAGCATGGGACCCAGAATCAGGAAGGCCTGAGTTCAAATCCAGACTCAGACACTTGCTAACCATGTGGCCCTGAGCAAGTCTTCCCAGAAGTCTGGCCTTTGTCCACCTTGGATTTCTCATCTATAAAGTGGACATCATAATAGCGCCTACCTTCCAAGGTTCTCTTGAGAATAAAATGAGTTAACATTTATAGTTTCACAAACCTTAAAGGGCTGTATAAATGCAAGCTATTATTATAAGTACTGTTGTGGTTATTATTTCACAACTAACTGGAAAAGATCCAGGAATAAAAGATCCCCTTGTGCTTAGAGTGTGCTGATTATGAAAAAGCATTTGATTCAATAGAGCAAAATAACATTTTTCAGACTCTTATATGGATATTAATCCATACATCAAAGTCATTTAAGATTCCTTGAAAGATATAACAGAATAACTATGTTCAATGACCTTCTGATAATCAACACCAGGTGAGACATACTCATCAAACTTATTTGTCACTGGGAGGGAGGAGATTCCACACTATGGCCAGGCCATAGAGGGATTCCCCATGGATGGTGACATCCTACAGATGCTCCTTTTGATGTATGCCATTAGACTTCAAGCCCTAGAACATGGCAGAGCCTCCTGGAAAAGATCTATAATTACTCAAAGGAATTTGGCCTATCTCTCCACACAGGTACAACCAAGTGGATAAAGAACATCTCTTACTCAAATTTCAACATGCATTTGGATGGATGCTCCATGAAATTTGGCAATTGGTATTCATATTTTCTGTTCATCAAGTATTCAGATATTCATAGTCAAATAAATGCACAATGACCTAGTTATTTGGACACCAAAAGTCTAATGGGAAGAGAAATTGTTCAGAAATCACCCCCAAATTTGCTTACCTTGCAGTAGAAGTCCAGCTGCAGGGTGGTGTGATTAGTTTTGAAGACATTGTGTAGGATTCTGGGAAAGAAGGACTTACTATACTGTCAAGTACAATTCCTTCCTAAGGGGAGCTTTTGGGTGACTTGGGTACTTTATGCATTTTCTATATCAATTTTTCCAGCATGCTGTCTAGCTGGAAGTCATAAAATACTACAGTCTCTGAAGGCAATAAATGACTTTGTCTTGGGTCTGAGAAGACAGAAACCCATCCTCAAATTTAATTGTACTGCTTCATTGATGTTTGATGACTTTATGATGTAGGATCTCATTCCAACCATGCAGATTAAAACCCAGCCTTGTCTTCACATATCGGCAAATCTTGTCTGTGTGCTCCCATAAATATCCAATAAGGGGTCCATCCAACGTGCAGGAGGCCTTCCTTGATGTCTCAAAATTGCATGAATGCCAGGGGTACATGTGAACTGAACATTTTTACCATCTGACTTACCCACTCCTCATTTCTGGTCATATCTCATTCATAACATCTTTTATGCAAATTCTTTTGCACAGTTTGTAGGTAACATATTGAAGCCTACTCATGCATCTCTCCATAGCCCTTTAAGTAATCTTAACTTTAATTCTTCAGAAACTATGGTATACCTGACTTTCAGCCTTATAGCATCACTGGAAGAATATTCTTTTTTTTAATGGGCCTCTGATAGAGAAGCTTTGGGACATTAAAAGAACTTTGCAGTTTCCCAAAGGCATTCCAGTTTGCTCCCTTCCTTCTCCTCTCCTATGAAGAATAAGAAGTTTATTCTTCATACATAGTGCCTGTCCAAGATACTCATGGACCAACTCTTATTGGTTATCAAGATGACAGCATATTATAGTCTGGACAATAGGCAGTCTTCATCCACTTGACTTTTCCTACATGTATAGTTAGTCCAAACTCTTAGGAAGGATAATGGATCTCATTTAGGAGGGACTGCAGTGTTATGATGCTTGATGTAATCAATACAGTGTTATAATTCCTGGCCGGTAGACTAT
>CM053769.1:668214751-668249174 GCA_028658325.1 Potorous gilbertii
ATAGGGATTCCCTCTTCCATTTGGATATTGTGCAAAATCTTTCCCATGACATAGGCAAACACCTTTGTTGAATATTCATTTCTCTGTTTTGTGCGCTTACTTGGCATTACGGGGGTCACTGAGCAGAGGAATCTTTGGAGACTGTGATCATGACAATTCACTTGTTACCTACTAATACGCTTATGGCTAGCAAATTCCCACCATCTGCTACTCTCTTTATCCCTTTGTTACTTAATCATCTCCTACATAAGAGTAACCCAAGTGTCAGCTCATTACAACTACAATCTCCCACCCATGTTCCATTCCAACTCTATCTACCTCTTCCATTTTGCCCTCTGAAATTCACATTCCATAATGAACAAACTTCATTCTTTATGTCTTTGTTTCATGCTCCTTCCTCCTTCTGCAGCTCATAAACACCTGGTTCCTCCTGGATGACGCTGCCTCCCTAGCTGTCCTACACATATTCTTGACACCATCCTCTTCAGTCTTTGTCATCAAACTGCCCCCTCAATCATCCCCTTCCCTCCTCTAATCTTCAGTCTCTCTGTCTATTTCTTCCTTCCTCTGTACCTTCAAGCATGCCCAAGTCTCTCTGATCTTCATAAAAATTTCCCTAGATCCTACCATCCTCTTAAGCTTTAATTCTACATTTTTTCCTCCCCTTCTCAGCCAGATTCCTAGAAACAATAAACTGTTTACAATCACCATTTCCGTTTCTTCTCTCCCTGCCACTCCTCATCCCTGGGCAATCTGACTTCCAGACATACCACTCAACTAAAACTACTTCTCCAAAGTCTCCAACCATCTCTTACTTGTCAAATCTCATGGTCTTTTCTCATTCCTTATCCTTCTTGACTTCTGTTGCATATGACAGCATTGATCTCTCTTCTCCCTCTCTCCTCTCTGGGCTTTAATGATACGTTACTCTCTCCTGGTTCCCCTCCTATCTGCTGTATATTACTACCCCTTCTCAGTTTCTTTTGTTGGTTCAGTATCCAAATAAAACTTCCTAAATGTGGGTGTTTTCCCAGTATTCCATGCTTGGCCTTTCTTCTCTTTCTATACTTTCTCTCTATACTTCTCTCTCTTCTTTCTAAGTTAATTTATATGTTTGGTGCTGCATAAACCACCAAAGTATTCTAGTATAGAGCTAAAAAATGATAAAATTCATCTAGAGGAGCAAAGGTCAAGACTCTCAACCTTATGAGCTCATGTGAGTTTAATTTGTCACCTCCAAGCAAAGATTCACGGATCTCTATATTCAATTCCAAACACTTTATTGAGTTTCGGTTCTGAATGACCAACAGCTTATTGGACATTTCAAACTAGATGTCCCAAACATGCCCAAAAGAACCTATTACCCTTTCCCTACAGCCCACCTATCTTCCCCAAATCCCTATTTCTGTTAAGGGGATCTAGTCTCCTATGGTCATAACCTTGACCCCTCATACAGTATCTAATTGGTTGGCAAATTTTTCCCTTTCTACCTCCACAATATCTTTTGTGTCCATTTCTCTACTTAAAACACTATCTTATTTTAGGCCTTCATCAGCTTTCATCTAAACTAAGTAATGCAATGTTTTGTTAACTTTTCTCCCTATCTCAAGCCTTTTGTTACTCTTTTCCCTCCAATGCATCTTCCACACAGTCACAAAAGTGATTTATCTCAAGTGCATTTCGCTCTCCTACTCAAAGTATGCCAGTGACCACCTCTTGCCTCTAAGATAAGACTGTTTGGATTTTAGATCCCTTCACAACCTGACCCCAATCTATCTTTTCAGACCTACTACACATTACTTCCTTTTCCCTTACTCTACAATCCAACCAAACACTTCACTCTGTCACTCATGCATGGTACTCCATCTCCCATTTTGGGGTATCAGCACAGAGGCTCTGGCTGTCAACCAGACATAGAATTAACTTATTCTTCACCCCCAATGAGGTATAATAAAAATATAAAAACTTTCTAAGTTAATTTATATTTTTGGTGCCACATAAAGCAGTAAAGTATTCTAGCATGGAGCTAAAAAATGATCAAATTCATCTAAAGGAGAAAAGGTCAAGACTCTCCAGGGGAAATGATGGAAAAAAGTAGTGAGGATAAGGGTATAGCAATATCAGTCTCAAACTATACATAGCAGCAATCATTAAAACTATTTGGTAATGGCTAAAAGCAGAAAATTTTATCAATGAAAGAGATTAGGGACAAAACCTACAAACACCAACAAAAACAGTGTCTTAATGTTTAATAAACCCAAAGACTACAACTACTGACAAAACGATTTACCATTCAGAAAAACTGCTGGGAAAATTGGAAATGAATCTGGAGAAAATTTAAACCAACTTCTCATACTATTTGTCAAAATTAGTTCAAGCTATGTACATAACTTAGATATAAAAAAATCGCACCATGAACAAATCTCTATGGACAGGGAAAGAGTTCATAACAGGAAGGATGGAGAAGATCACAGAATGTAACAAAATGTACAATTCTGATTGCATAAATTAAATTTTTTATACAAATAATATCAATGTCTTTAATTAAGAAGGGAAACTGTTAACTAAGGGAAAAATATCTTTGCAGCAAGTTTTTCTGATAGCAGCCTAATGTCCAAAAACTGATTCAGTTATATATGCAGAGTTGTTTCCTAATAGAAATAAGTAGTCAAAGAATATAAACAGGTAATTCTCAAAGAAATAAATCCAACCTATCAACAAGCATATGAAAGGGAAAAAAGCTTCAGGTTAACAATAATTAGAGAAAATTAAATTAAAACAACACTTAAAGTTCTGCCTCATGCCCTTCATGTTAGCGAAAATGATGATGATGCTGAGGATGACCATGGTTATATTGACGAGAGTCTTAAAAATCTTTATTTTTCTTTATCATGTTATTGTTTTTATATTATCCTTTACGTTCTGCTCACTTTACTCTGCATCAGTTCAAGTTTTCCCAGGTTTCCCTGAAATTATCTTTCCTCATTTCACAGCTGGTGCTTTAGGCATCACTATGACATGCAAGAGTTTGGGGCCTATCCAGGGACTCTTCTACAACCCCACAAGACATTAATCTGTGATCTTCGCTGGCCCAGTGTCCATGGTCTGGGAAAGCCATGTCTCCCAAACTTACAGCTAGAAGGAGTCTTCCTTATTTGGACCCCAACACTTTCTTTCTCCAGTTTTCAGGTATACCTGAAAAAAATCCACTGGTCTTCAATTTTCCTTTGCCATCTTTCATTTCTTTCAGGTCTCGATCTTAGATCACCCTTTCTTCTCGACTCTTATATTAGCCTTTTAACTTATCATCTTCCCTGTAGTCTCTCCTCTCTCCAATTTATCCTTCACACATCCCTCACACAAAGCAATATTCCTAAAGCACAGGTTTGACATATTGCTCCTTTATTCAATTAACCCCTGTGGTTCCCAGTTGTTCCTGGGATCAAATACAAATTCCTCACTTCGGCATTTAAAGCTCTTCATATGTTGGATCCAATCTACCTTTCTCATCCCCTTCATCCATTCTAGTTGGAACAAGCCTTTATACTGCTCCTCATGAATGATGTTCCATAATCAATTAAGCCTTTGCACTGGCTGTCCCCTCTACCTCTTAGAATCCCATATTTCCATCAAATCTTAACTTAAACACTATCTCCTCCTTAGATGAGAATGTTCCTTATTTCTTGTGTCTAATAGTGCCTCCTGACTAAAATTACGTTTTAAAAATATATTCTTTATATAATTTCTATACAATGTATCTATACATAGATCTTATATCTATGTATGTTGTATCTTCCAGTAGAATATAAATTCCTTGAGGACAGGAACTCTTTATCCCCAGCACCTAGCTGTTATTCAGTCATTTTTCAGTCATGTCTGACTCTTTGTCACCCCGTCTGGGGTTTTCTTGGCCAAGATACTGGAGTATTTTGTTATTCCCTTCTCCAGTTCCTATTACAGGTGAGGAAACTTAGACAAATAGAGCTGAGTGACTTGGCCAGAGTCACACAGCTAATAAGTGTCTGAGGGCAGATTTGAACTCAAGAAGATGAGTCTTCCTGATTCCAGGACCAACACTCTATGGACTATGGCACTACCTAGCTGTTCAGTCTGATACATAGTAAACATTTAATAAATGTTTACTGATAGATTAATTGATTTCCTCTCTACATTTTCTCCTTTTGAAATTTTTGAAATCCCTTAGGCTCTACACAAATGCCTCCTAAATCTATCTCTCCAGCCTTATTTCTTTCCATTATAAGATTCACAAGACTCTAGTCTCACCATGTCATCTCCATGCTCAAAAATCTGGCCTCTAGGACAAAATAGAAAAACCCCCCGACTCAGTAAAGCATTTAAGGCCTTGGTTCAGTCTGGCTCCAACATACTTTACCATCATAATTTCATATTACTCTTTACCCATCAGGCAGCTAAGTGATTCAGTGGATAGAATGCCTTGTCTGGAGTCAGGAAGACATCTTCTCTACTTCAAATCTGGTTTCAGACACTTATTTGTTATGTGACCCTGGGCAAGTTACTTAGCTCTATTTGCCTCTTTAATTTGTCCTGTATTCATTTATCTGTGTGATTATTCTATCCTTTTCACAAAACATAAATTCTGTAAAGTCAGGGGCTATTTCATCTATATATCCAAAGCCTCAGATAGTGCCTCATGCACAGACAGCACTTATTAACCCTTGAATATTTGTCAGCTCAAATTGAGTAACACTCATTGAACATCCAGGAGGTCCTTGAGATCAGTTAGTACGTAATATCCAACTAGACCCACCCTCTTACTTCCCATATAGGAGCATCCACTCTGCACCGGTTCGCTGGTGCCCATGTTCTCTTGCTCCCATGAGTGGACTGAGGCTGACAAAAAAAAGTCCCATTTGTGCCCTCAGGAAACTGCCCCATCTTTAGACCATCTACTAGATAGGGATGTGGGACCACAAATCCAGATTGCCTGAGCCTTGAGTGCATCATGTTGGATTGGACCAGTTCAGTCATAGTAAACATCTCATCTGGGCTTTCTCTGCAGACTTGTGGTGAAGCTGGGCAGGGACTGGGTTATACCCCTGCTAATCAGTGTGCCCTGGGCTACTTACCAGAGAGCAACAAGCTATGTGAAGAAGTAACTTATCCCCTAGCTTTTTCTCCTAAGCATCCTTATTAAGACAGTAAACCCAGAAGGGATGTTCTTCATCCTCTCATATCTATCCTCCCCAAAGTTTTATTCTCATTTTCTGAAGATCCTTCCTGAATTTCTAATAAACTGTAGCCCCCATTGTAAAATATCTGGGCTAGAAGTTCCTGAAATTCTATTATAACTTAAATAAGCACCAAATTGTCTGAGTTGTAGAGAACAAATAGAACACAGTATTCAATTGTTATTTAGTCATTTTTCAGTCTTGTCCTAAGACCTCATATGGGCTTTTCTTGACTAAGATACTGGAGTGGTTTGCCACCACCTCTAGCTCATTTTGCAGATGAGGAAACCAAGTGACTTGCTCAGGGTCACACAGCCATGAAGTGTCTAAGGCAGGATATGAACTCAGGAAGATAGGTCTTCCATACTCTAGACTCTGGCTCTCTATCCACTGTGACATCTAGCTGCCCACAGCATTGGGGGGTATATTTTCCAGAAGTTGTCCTCTGATATGAAGACAGTTATGTGGTGAGGTTATCTAAAGATTTGTTCTCAAATCCAACCTCAAGTAGAGTCAAGGTGGTGGGGCACTGGCAGAGCGCCTGCCAAATTCCCCATTATGAAGTGGAGCTTCTGGGTAGACACCCGCATATTGTAACCCTTTACAAAATACCAGATGTCACATGCTCAGTCCAAACACATGTAGTGGACATGTACAAGGCACCATGGCTATGAGGCAGTGGGGTTCACAGGGAAATAGTATATCAGACTCGGGGCCAGGAGACCTGGGATTGAATCCAAGCACCAAACACTTGCTTGGATGTGCTATGTGATCATGGGCAAGGCACTGGCCTCTCTGAGTCTTGATTTTCTCATTTACAAAATAGACATCATCATATTAAGCACTACCAATCTTGGAGCTTTTGTGAGGAAAATGATTTGTGAGCTTTATAAAGTACTATGAACATGCAAATTATTAACCATTCTTATATTTGACTCCTTTCTATACCAGTGGCAGGGCATACTGACAAGCTAACATGACTTCCAGTCAGCATCATGTTGAGAGGTTTGCTTGCCAAAATAGCATAAGCTCACTTTGCCATGAACTTTCTACATGACTGCCTAGATCAGGGTTGGGTAAATCTGTAACCTTGAGGCCATATGTGGCCCTCTAGGTCCTCAAGTGAAGCCCTTTGACTGAATCTAAACTTCACAAAACAATTCTCCTTAATAAAAGGATTTGTTCTGTAAAACTTAGACTCAGTCAAAGGACCTCACCTACAGGTTCCCCACCCCTGGCCTAGATGCTTGGTGCAAATTATCTGTCTTTTTCCACTCCACAGGTTTCTCTAGTCTGGGCAGGTTGGGGGACTAGGGTGGGAAAGGATAAAGGTGGTTCTTAACCTTTTAGTGATCTGGTGAAATCGATGGATCCCTTCCCAGAATAGTGCTTGCAAAGGTGAAAGGTAAATTACATAAGATTACAAATTTGCCGTTCAGTCATTTTTCAATCGTGTCTAACTCTTTGTGACCCCTATTTGGAGTTTTCTTAGCAAAGACGCTGGAGTGGTTTCCATGTCCTTCTTCAGTTCATTCTAAAGATGAGGAAACTGAGGCAAACAGGGTTAAGGGACTTGCCTAGGGTCACGCAAGCAGAATCACCTGAATTACCCAGTGAGAAGAAGTGGAGATCAGAATAGATGCATCTGTCAGGTATGACACCAAGACAGGACACCTGCTTCTGTAAAATACTTTAAATTGTTCTTATCCATGGAGAGTATGATTAAGTGTGGAGCCCTTCAGCAGGTGCTGCCAGTTCTCCAAGCCTGCCTTAATTGCTAATAGTTCTGCTTCCATTACAGTTGTTTCTTTGCTAGAGGTTAACTGGCATGAATGATGGGTAGCTGGTAGTTACACAGTTTTAAATTCTAAGGCCTCCTCTTACAATTCTTTGCATCAGAAATGTTACAAAGATTATTATTGATGTGCCATCTCTACAAAAAATAAAATCTGTTTAGGGCTACAGCACCATGCCAAAGAGGCCAATGTAGGTCCCTTCTTCTACCTGAAAGATCTCCTACTATTGTCCTTTATAAAACCTCAACTCATGTTAGGGAAGTTGAGTCATAGGTGCCACTATCCTCCAGCACGCCCCAATTCCCAAACATGGGTTAGACTAGATTTTCCCCAGAGGTTGACTGGCATGTGATTAGCCTATGACAGGGGCAAGGCTCAAGCTGTGCCACCGTTGATGCAGTTTCCTAGTGTCCTCTGGTTGTATTGATGGGATCACCAACATGGGGTGGCACCCTTGACAAGTGGTGTTTGCCTAAAGATGTATCACCATATCCTGCCCTGATGAATAGACTAGTTTCTGGGAAGTCTAGATAATCTAAGTCTTAACTATATTCAAGTTGTATCTCCTTACTATGTCAAGGAAAAATAAACTTCTTTTTATTAATTATTCAAATACCTCTGAATCTCTTATTTCAGCCCAGTATCAAACCTGAACTAACGCTGATGAGTACATAGAAGCCTGACCTGCTCCATTTCCAATTTGGTCTTATCTAGTCCACTCTTTGGTAACCTAGGGGTACCCTCTCCACTCCTAGGGGCTTACCAAATTAATGCCTAACTTAGTGGATCCTTGGCTTAACCTATTGCCGCTCAGACCCACCCCCTCAAGTTCAAGAGATGCTCCAAGGTCAACCTCGCCAGTAGCTGAGATTTCAGGCATGCATTCCTGATGCATTCTTCAATCCTCAAGTATTTAAAGGGATAATCTGCCAAAGGACAAAAAAACCTTAAGCGCACACAATCACAGATTTAGAGCTGGGCCATCTATTCCCACCTCCCACTTTACAGATGAGGAAACTGAGGCCATATATCGATTGGAGTGACATTTCCCATACACAGGAGACAATTTTTAAAATATCCTCCAGCTCTGCAAAGACAAACTAATCTAGATGGTCAGAAAAAACACTATAAATACAATGATGACAAGTTTCTAGGAAGTTTGGCAGATTAGGGGAGGCAGCCATCAGAAGCAAAACACTGCTCCCTGTTACAACAGTAATAGTATTTACATAATACTTTCAGGTTTGTAAAGTGCTTCGTAGTTATTATCTCTGTTTAACCTCACAGTAACACAAAGATGTAGGTGCTAGCATAAGGAAATAGAAGAGACAGGTTAAGTGACTTGCCCAAGGTCACACAGATAACAAATGTCTGAGACAGGATTTGACCTGGACGCACAGGAGCTTTGCCAGCATTGCTAAGCCATATGATTATGCCACCACATCTAAAGCAAAACTTGTACTGTGCTCATGTTCCATGCTTCTGAAGCATGAGTCACGGGACCTCTGATTTGGACTCAGTTATACCATAAAGTGTAGCTTTCCTTTTGTTTCTATACTTGATTTCTGTTTTTTCCTGAAAAACCAAAAGCTCCATAGTGCCCCAAATGGATCACTTGAATGTACTATGTAAAAATATCACTAAATCTTGTGATACCATGTGCACTTCTAGTGTTCCACAGGATCCCAGAACCTCAGCTAGAATGGACCTTAGAGGACAACCAGCAACCAAACAGGAATCCTCTCCATATGATGGACTGACAGACAGGCAGATAGGGATAGATTGATAAAGATGGATGAACAAACAGACAGACTAACAGAAAGAAAGAAAGAAAGATAGGTAGAGTTTGAGATGGATGCATAGACAGACATACAGGTAAATAGACGATAGATAGATAAATAGATAGATGGATTAAATGAGGGAAACAGTACAAGCAAAAATGACTATTCATACTCTCAAGAAGTCTACCCTCTAATGGAGGAAGACAAGAACACAAAAGAGCAGCTAGAAAACAGAGGGAAATGGGGGGTGCATGTAAGGGCCAAGGCTGCTGGGGAGGAGATGGATAACTGGAGAGGGAGGGGTGGAGCCAGAAGTGAAATGAGCAGAGCTGGGAACTTCAGGAAATGGTGCCAGTCCACGCCCAGCACTCACCAATCAGAAGAGAGGACCACAGGACAGAGGCATCGCCAGGAGAAGGCTGATGAAGAGAAGGTGGAAAAGTCTGATGAGGCACGGAAAGATTCAGGAGTGAGGTGACCATCATGATTAATGGTGGTGGTGGTCCTTTATCTCAAAGATGACCAATGACATGATGACAGCAATGTCTTGACCTGCCTGAGAATTGGATTTAAATGAGGCAGAGCAGTACCAAGTCTCAGCCTCACTTACTTGAGAAGTGATCACTCAGCCTTTGCTTGAAGACTTCTTTTTTTTTTTAAAGCCAAAGAAAAACAAAGTTCATTAAAGATTCACTATATTGGATTGACTCTTAAGCCTAAGCATTTGTAACGCTTGTATTCACAAGTAGGCCAGATAGAATCTCAGCTAGAGAGAGTCTGAGTTGGATTGAATCTGAACACCTTCATGGAGACATGACGGAACTTATATATAGAAAATCCATGGGAAAGATCCAGAGGTGATCTAGGGATCTGGGAGGAGGGTCAAAGGAGGATCTTGATGGGACTGGGGTAACTAGTGATGTAATCCAGTGTGGGAAACAGCTGGAAGCAACTGGGAGGTAGCAGACAATGCAGGGCTTGGGTGAGATGTAGGTGGGGCAATCAAGAAGTAACAGACAATTGAAGACTTCTAATGAAGGAAAATGAGCCTCCTGAGTCAACTCATTCCACTTTTGGATAGTTTGAAATGGCAGGACATTTTTCCCTACATCATCAGATCCTCACTAAGCTCTCCCCTAAAAATCATTCTCACCGTTTCTTTCCACCCAAGAATCCATCTACATACTCCAACACCAGCCAGTGTCAGGGCCACCACTAAGAGGTGGTGGCATCCATTCTTCACACACATCCAAAAACTATGAAGAACTGAGTTTTGAAGTACAGATAGTTCCCTAATGAGAATTGCCCTCCTTCATTAACTAGATCACACAATCTAATCAAGTTTTTCCTTGTTTCTGAAAATGTGGCAGATCATGTCTCAAAAGACCAATTCACACTGATCAGGAAATATCATTGTCTTCTTCCTCCTTTAGTTCCCCCCAAATAGGGAGAAGATAGATACAGAGGACTCTAGATGATAGATAGATGGATAGATAGATAGATAGATAGACAAATAGATATTGATACAGAAGACTCCTGGAGCAGAGTTATAAAGGAAACAGCCAGGCCATCACTAAGGTGATTATCACCTACCACTCTTGTGGTACCACATGTGGTATCCCTTTCAGGGTAACAGGTTTTGTTGTTCGGTTATGTCTGACTCCATGTGACATCCTTTGGGGTTTTCTTAGCAAAGATACTGGAGTAGTTTGCCATTTCCTCCTCCAGCTCATTTTACAGATGAGGAAAACTGAGGCCAACAGAATTAAGTGACTTGCCCAGGGTCACAGTCAGTAATTGTACAAGGTCAGATGTGTACTCATATCTTCCTGACTCTAAGCCACTGTGTCACCTAGTTGCCTCCTGTAACTGAGGTAGGTGGATCCTTTAGGGTTGCTCTGGTCAGTAGTGCTGCTCTTTCCTTAAACTAGGAATATACAGCCCTGATTCTCATCTCCTGGGTCTATAACCCTACAAGTGCTCTATACAATGCTGGACCTAAAATGTTCTTATTGAAGGCGATTCTATTTCAAATGCTCTCCCTGTCTGTGCTAAATGAAGCAGCTGCTTTTTTCATGAAGCCAAGAAAATCCCTGGAGCAATTCATCTGATTTGTTCAGGGAGAGAAAGACCCTGAATACTTTCTTCCTGCAGCCTGACAGGGAGGGGGACAGAACAATCAGATTCAGCACAGCTTTGCCTGTTGAAAAGGAAACTCCTGCCAGGGAAGGGATTTTGTGCACATTTGCTGCTGAGAACCTGAATAATTCTGATTTTGGGGATTCATGGTGCCCTGTAATTGAAATTAAATGGCTCCAGACTCATGTCCTTACCACTCGGATTCCCACAGAGTGCCAGAGGCTATACATATTTTGGCCTCGGTGTCCATGCCAAAGCTCAGATGATTTCAGGGAGGACAGAGCAGAACTATCATCTGCCACGCTCTTGTACCCATCCTCAGGGAACTTTCTATGCCTGCAGGTATTTAGACAGTGATTTATGCTCTAGTCTAAACTCCTGGGCATCTGTGAACAGAAGGCAGCTGTTTTGTTTGTCAACTGGGTTATGTTGGGTAATTAGGAAGCTACCACACATGAGCAGTTTGCCATTCAGCAGATTTTGCAACTACATACCTAGAA
The DNA here is from genome assembly GCA_028658325.1 of Potorous gilbertii. Classification (NCBI taxonomy): domain Eukaryota; kingdom Metazoa; phylum Chordata; class Mammalia; order Diprotodontia; family Potoroidae; genus Potorous; species Potorous gilbertii. The sequence continues at coordinate 668,226,178 of CM053769.1, forward strand.
TCAGGGACATCATTTAATTACAGGCGCAAAGCTTTTATTCACAAGAAGTAAATTACAAGAAAATTACTTCAGTGTCTTCAGAAGCAGCTCTGGCACTCATTGCAACCAGTCCAGCTAGAAATTAGAGACCAACTCTAATGCTTGGGTCAGGAGAGAAGGGTAACTAACATCCATGCGATGGGCTTTCTGTGTATAGAGTGACCAAGATGCACAATCCATCATAATGTACTCAGGAGACAATTCACCAATTCATAAGCATTTATTAAGTACCTACTACAAGCCAGGCACTAGGATAGGCACTGAGGATTAAAAAAAAAAAAGTGAAATGATTTCTGGTCTCAAGGAGCAAGAACAAAATATAGGGCAAAGTTCAACGCTCTATGATATGCATACTAGATGTCTTGTAAACCTTTTGTCTTCCTTGCCTTCCTCCCTGCCACCTGAGTCATCTTCTTCCTCAGAAGTTAACACTATAAATCACCTTTCCCCTATCAGAACAGATAATATGACAGAAAAGGAAAATGACAAACGTTGGAGGAGATGTGGGGAAATTGAAACACTAATGTACTGTTTGCAGAGTTACGAACTGACTCAGCTACTCTGTAGAGCAATTTGTTTTTTTAATTTTTTAATTTGTTTTCAGGGTTCTACAGTGGTTTCCATATAACTTGGACTTTTCCCCCTTCCTCTCCCTCCTTCCCCCACTTCATCCCCCCCAAGACAGCATTCATTTTATATAGGTTCTACACATACATTCCTATTAAAAACATTCCTACTAAATACTTTAGTCATGTTACATAGAAGAATTAAAATAAATGGGAGAAATCATAAAACAAACCAAAATGGAATACAAAAGAAACTGATCTGCTATATTTTGTGATCGAATTCCATAGCTCTTTCTCTGGATATAGAAGGCATTTTGCCTTAAGAGATCATTGGGAATTTAAGTCCTTGCATTGCAGAAAAAAATCCTTGCACATTGTGGTTGTTGCTGTGTACAAAGTTCTCTTGGTTCTGCTCCTTTTGCTCAGCATCAGTTCATATAAGTCTTTCCAGGCCTCTCTGAAGTCTTCCTGTTCATCATTTCTTATAGCACAGTAGTATTCCATTACATTCATATACGAAAGTTTATTCAGCCTTTCTGCTTGATGGGCATCCCCTTGATTTTCAGTTTTTTGGCTACCACAAAGAGTGTTGCTATAAATATTTTTGTGAATGTGGGACTCTTTCCCATTTCTTGTGATCTCTTGGAGATACAGTCCTAGAAGTGGTATTGCTGGGTGAAAGTAGGCACATTTTTGTAGCTCTTTGGACATAGTTCCAAATTGCTCTACAGAGCAATGTCTAAACACCCTTTGACCCAGCAATATCACTACTAGGTCTGTATCCCAAAGAGAAAAAAAACAAGAAGGAAAAGGATCTATACATACAAAAATATTTATAGCAACTCTTTCAGTGGTGGCAAGGAACTGGAAATTGAGGGGATGTCCATTTGGGGAATGGCTGACCAAGTTATGGTATATGATTATAATGAAATACTATTGTGCTATTGTAAGAAATGATGAGCAGGATGCTCTAAGAAAAAACCAGAAAGACTTACATGAACTGATGCAAAGTGAGGTGACCAGAACCAAGAGAACAGTGTGCTAGTGACAGCAACATTCTGTGACTATAGGCGGCTTAGCTAGTCTCAGCCATGGAATGTTCCAGGGCAATTCCAAATGATTTGTGATGGCAAAAGCTATCCATCTCCAGAGAGGGAGCTGATGGAGTCTGGGTGCAGACCAAAGCATGCTTTTTTAAATTTTGCTTTTCTTTCATTTTTTGGGTAAGGTGGGGTGTCTGTGTTTCCTTTTGCAACATGACTGACATGAAAATATTTTACATGACTGCACATACATAGCCTGTATCAAACTGCTTGTCTTCTCAATGAGGGCAGAGGAGGGAAGGAGAGAATTTGGAACTCGAGGTTTTGAAAAATGAATGTTAAAGATTATTCTTGAATGTAATTGGGGGGGCAATAAAATAATAAATAAATAATCAAATGTAAGCAAAAAATAAAATTAAATAGTTAACACCATACCCAGAGGTATGCTGGAGCCAGCTCTAATTGATTTGTAAGCCATTGTTAACTTTTTTAGCATGAGTATTTATACCTCAAAAATTTATACCTCAGTTAACTTTTTTAGCATGAGTATTTATACCTCAAAAATCAAAAAACTTCTACAAGTCAAGGTTTGGTTTACTATTCTATTGCTCTCTAGACTTAATAAAATGTTAGTGCAGATAAAACTTAAAAGTATCTATACATACATACATACACACATATGTATATATATATATATACATATATGTATGTATGTATTCAATTGTGTTGTTTTTTTTCTCCCCATATGAGCACCCTTGTTAAATATTTTGTAGCACAGTCCTGACCATAATCTTCCATTCCCCACTGATGATAGAATTAGCAACTGGCAATTTAGCCTTCAAACTGCTAAGATATTGCCCCAGATTTCATCATTAACCCTCCTCTAAACCAGCAAGCATACCCAAAGAAAGGGGATCAGAACCTTGGACCATCACTTTTAAAAGACTGTCAACTTCATGAGTGAAGACTTACAGGATTCTATATGGAAATAAAGTTGTTCAGAAGGAGCAGATTTGTCCACCATGTCCTCCTGCATTTATCCAGATGGTATATGGGAATCTCCCATTCAGATCCCCAGGGAACAAGAGAACACAATCCAACTAGCAAACATACTGAATACAGGTGGAGAGGCTGCAATCTGGAAAGAGATCCAGTAGAGTGTACATGTAACTCAACCAATAATCCATTTGATCCTCCACACAAGGTTTTCAGTTTGGTTTGGTTTGCTTTGGTTTGGTATGGACAGAGAGGTGGGCAGATCACCATCCCTCTTTATCCACCTGATCCTGGCTCGTTCCCACAACTTAGATTACTGAAGTGATGAGATGAGAAACCACAGGTGTCATAGCAAAAATGCTGGATTTAGGGTCAAAGGTCTGTTCCTGTCTGTGTTCCACCACTTCCTAGCTTTGTGACGTCAGACAAGTCAGTCTTTTTATGACTCTGTTTCCACAGTTGTAAAATGGGAATAAAAAAATATAAACTGCCTACATCAAAGGACCATAGTAAGGAAGAAGTGCAAATGTGTTTAAATTCCTTTGTAAAAACAGAAACTGCTAAGGTCCACAGAGATGAAATTATTTGTCCCAAGTTCAGATGGAAAATAAATGGCAGAGCCAGAACTCAAACCCAGATATTCTGACTTGAAGTCATACCTTCCACCATAATATGCTACCATCTTAATCACAGCAGATGTTATAACATACAGGACAGTTTCAGTTACAGCTGATTTGAAGGAACCATCCCAATTCTTTGCTGCCTAAAAATTTGGTGATATGGAACACTGCTTGAAATAACTGAGATATCTGCCAGGTGTAGTGGTACCTGAGGTCCCTGCTACTAGCAATGTTTAGGTTGCTGGATCTCAAACTTGGGCGTTCTGAGCTGCAATGAGTGTAGGAGATCAGGTTTCCAAGAGCTGCTATAAATATTTTTGTACATGCAGGTCCTTTTCCCATTTTTATGATCTCCTTGTGATACAGACCTAGAAGTAGTATATCTGGATGCACAGTTTTATAGTCCTTTGGATATAGTTCCAAATTGCTCTCCAGAATGGTTGGATCAGTTCACAACTCCACCAATAATGCATTAGTGTTCCAATTTTTCCACATCTTCTCCAACATTTATCATTTTCCTGTTTTGTCATTCTAACCAATCTGATAGTTATGATGTGGTATCTCAGAGTTGTTTTGATTTACATTTCTCTAATCAATAGTTCTTTAGAGCATTTGTGAGTCATGTGAAAACATGACTGCTTTAATTTTTTCATATGAAAACTGCCTACCTAGCAAAACTGAGTATAATACTTCAGGGAAAAAATGGTCTTTCAATAAAATAGAGGACTTTCAAGCATTCTTGATGAAAAGACCAGAGCTGAAAAGAAAATTTGACTTTCAAACACAAGAATCAAGAGAAGCATAAAAAGGTAAACAGGAAAGAGAAGTCATAAGGGACTTACTAAAGTTGAACTGTTTACATTCCCACATGGAAAGACAATATTTGTAACTCTTGAAACTTTTTTCAGTATCTGGGTAGTTGGTGGGATTACACGTGCACACACACACACACACACACACACACACACACACACACACACAGAGACAGAGAGCCCAGGGTGAGTTGAATAGGATGGGATCACATCTTGAAAAATGAAATTAAGGGGTGAGAGGAATATATTGGGAGGAGAAAGAGAGCAATGGAATGGGGCAAATTATCTCCCATAAAAGAGGCAAGAAAAAGACTTTTCAGTGGAGGGAAAAAGGGGGGAAGTGAGAGAAAAAACATGAAGCTCAATCTCATTATATTTGACTCGAGGGAAGAATAAAATGCACACTTATTTGGTATGAAAATCTACCTTACAATACAGGAAAGTGGGGGAGAAGGCGATAAACAGGGTAGGGGGGATGATGTAAGGGAGGGCAATGAGAGGGGGGAGCAATTAGAAGTCAACAGTCTGGGGGAGGGACAAGGTCAAAGAAGAGAATAGAAGAAATGGGGGGCAGGAAAGGATGGAGGGAAATACAGTTTGTCTTACACAATACTACTATTGCGGAAGTCACTTGCAAAACTACACAGATATGGCCTATATTAAATTGCTTGCCTTTCCAATGGAGATGGGTGGGGAGGGAGGGAGAAAGAGAAGTTGGAACTCAAAGTTTTAGGAACAACTGTTGAGAATTGTTCTTGCATACAACTAGGAAATAAGAAATACAAGTAATGGAGTATAGAAATTTATCTTGCCCTATAGGACAAAAGAGAAGATGGGGATAAGGGAAGGATGGATGTTAGAAAGGAGGGCAGATTGGTGATAGGTGATAGAAAGCTCAGCATTTTGGGATGGGGGAGGGGAAAAATGGAGAGAAAATATGGAACTCAAAATTTTGTGGAAATGAATGTTGGAAACTTAAACAAATAAATTTAAAAAAAAAGAAAACTGCCTGTTCATATCCTCTGATGAGCCTGGGAGCAGGGGGTCATCAGGCTACTTAAGCAAGGGAAAAATGAACTATTTGAGAAATAAAGTCAAAGTTTCCATGTCAATTCATGTGACTAGGTGACCAGGTCAATAAATAGCCTCTACACTTACAGCCTGGCTAAGAAAAAAAGATGCTATGGTGAGAGGAAGGACAGGAGGGGAGTTGTGGGGAGAGAAATCAGGACTTCTTTGGCAGCTTGTGAATCCTTTTGTAGAAATTCTTATAACATTACTGTATCTATTCTTAATTCATACTCAAGATAAAAACCAAGTTGCAAAGAAACATTTTTCTTTGTCTAGCATTCCTTTTCATTGAGAAACCTTCCAGTAAAAGAAAACTTCTTTATGCATTTAATGATACTTTCTAAGCATCCACTATATATATATATATATGTATATATATAAGTATGGCACAGAGAAACATGATGCCTACTGTATATAAATGGATATTAATCCTATATTATTACAGAGCAAAGATAAAATGGAAATATGTAAATAAATATGCCTTGCAAGTCAATTGAAAAAGTATCTCAGTGTGACTTTGAGGGTTATTCCTTTTTCAGAATTCCAGTACAGCTTTAGAAATGACTTTGCACTTAAACAGCCACTGAAAGAGAAAGATAATTCAATAATCAAATGAGATTTACTTATTAAAATGCTATTGATGAAAAGAAATACCTTCCCTTTAATGTCATACCACATAACTTTCGAAGTTCTTGCAACACATGATCCCAATTTATCTCAACAATCCTGTCGGCTTGAACTATTACCCCCTTTTTATAAATGAGGAAACAGGATACTCAAGAGAATTGAAATAGCATACACAAGATACCATGACTAAAATGTTTAACCCCAAGTGATTTGGTGACAAAACTCATTAGACTCATTTTGCAAACAGAGAAACTAAGGTTTTGCTTTTACGGTCAGTTCTGTTTTTTTTCTTTTAGGTGGATGGGAAGGTTCAGATCTATGATTTTTTTTTCATCATGAATGGCAATGCTCATTATGGAAACTCCCTCCATTAATGCAGATCAAGGATTCACCTATAACATAGTCTTAAGCTGTTGCCCAAGACAGTGACAGAGCAATAAGGTCAGCTAATAATTCAGGGATAAAAGGAAAGAATTGGATCCCAATTTCCTGACTTCCAAGTCTAATATTTTTAGCCAATAACCTTCACCGCTAGGCAGTTAGGGGGCACAGTGGATAGCACCCTGGTCTGGAATCAGGAGGACTTGAGCTCAAATGTGGCCTTAGACATTTAGTAGCTGTGTAATCCTAAGCAAGTCATTTAGCCCTATTTGTCTCAATTCCGTCATCTGTAAAATGACCTGGAGAAGGAAATGGCAAACCACTCCAATATCTTTGCCAAGAAAACTCCCAAAACGGGGTCATGAAGAGGTGAACACAACTGAAAAAACATCTGAAAGTTCCTATTGATTGTTTGAATAAGGACCCAATATGTGTCAGCCTGTAGAGAGAGTATGGTAAGGAAGTCTTTCATTCTGTTCCTACTGTATTTTCCTGTGAAATGAAGAAGGTAGGATGATTCACACTAGAAACTAGTCATGTGACCATCAAAGGAGATGTAGCCAAAAACAGAAGTAGGACAACCAGTTCCAATTTCACCTCCCTCTTCCTTTCAAGATAGAATGAATCGTTAAGCTCAGGAGATATTTAGTCTTGCCATGGAAATTTAAGTATGTCCTACCAGCACTATTTGATGTGTGTGTGTGGGGGGGGGGGTGCATGTGTGTGTGTGTGTGATTGTTTTCACAAGTGTGAGGGTAAAAACCACACAGAGAATCAAACGTAAGAAAATGGAATCAAAAAAGTATAAACAATCTGAAAGGACAGAAAGACAGTTAAACTTGTGAAACTGAGCTTTCCTCCTCCAGAAGGGTAAACAGAGATCTACAAATATCGGCATGGGGAGTGTGACACAATGGAAAAGTGCCCTAACTGGGTTTGTGATCCAGCTCTAATACATAATAGCTATGTGACTGTGAGCAAGTTTCAGCCACTCAGTTTTCTCTTCTATAACTTGGGGTAATCATGTTTGCATTTCTTACTTCTCAGGGAGGATCTAATGAGATAATGTATGGGAGCTGTCATTTGATGCAAAAGCAGAAACTGAAGAAAATAATGTTTGTGTGGATCAAAGCGAGAGGTTGAGGCAGGACTACTCAAGCTGGCTGTTGGGGCTCTCAAGAGTCCATTGTTAAATTTTCAGTATAAACATTGACACTTGGGAAATTGGCAAACGCTGCAATGATTTATTGTTTTGTTGATTGTCCAGACTCAAGACAATGAAGACAACATGTTAATAACACAGAATAACTTGAAAGTGTATAGTGTGCACATTTGTTTTCAGAGAGTCACTTCTTCAACATTTAGCAGCACACTCCTGCAAAATACCCATGGGTACAAAAATTTATAGCAACTCTTTTGTGGCAGCAAATGATTAAAACTAAGAGAGTTTGTCTATCGATAAAGGAGTGGCTGAACAAAATGTGGTAGATGAATGTGAGACAATATCATTGTGGTGTGAGAAATGACAAAAGAGATGGTCTCAGAAAAACCTAGAAAGATTTGTATGAGTTGATGCAGAGTGAAATGAGTAGAACCAGAAGAACTTACATAATAACAACTTTGAAAGACAAACAACTTGGAAAGATTAAGAATTCTGATCAATGTAGTGACCAACTACAAAATGATTCCTACGGACTCATGATAAAACAGGCTTTCCACTTCCAAAGAGAGAATGGATGAAACTCAGGGTGGAGAAGGAGACATAATTTTTTTTGGATATGGACAATGGGGGAATATTAATTATGAGTGTTTTGTTTTTCTTTCTTTTTCAGTTAGGGAGGGAGTGCCTGGGAGGAAGAGAAAATAGATTTTTGCTAATTGAAAAACAACTTCAAAATAGGAAAGGAATGTTTGTGGCTTTAAAAGACTGAACAGAAATGGGGAGAATAAGAAAAGTTACCTAAAATTAAATTTGTTCCTTACACCTTTTCTTATTGAGAAGATAACTGGGGAGGGAGTCCCAGGAAGAGGGAAGGAATTTGGAAAAAAAAAAGTTTGACATTATTTACCTGATTAAGAAAAATGTATCAACCCCAAGGTAGAATGGACCACTTCGAGAAAAGCGGTAGAATTCTGTTTTTCCATTCAAGCACATTGTCTATAATGAGCATAAAAAATATGCATGTAAAACTAATTTTTTTTCTTACTTTAGTCAATTTTGCAACAAAAGATAAACATGCACTTAAGCATCCATGACAATTTATTAATAACTAACACTAACCTCTTCATCACTTGTGATATTTTTTTAAAAAACAGGATCAGTGTGGAAAGAGGGTACCATGTTCTATTTTTTAACTGCATTATTTTTCTGTAGACTTTCCCATATTTCAGTATATTTTTCATATTTTCCCCTTTTGATGTCCATCAACAAGGGAATGACTGAATAAGTTGTGGTATGTGATTGTGACAGAATACCATCATGCTATGGGAAATGATGAGTGCAATACTCTCGGAAAAGTCTGGAGAGACTTGCATGAGCTGATACAAAGTGAAATGTACTGTGTGCAAAGTGACAGCAATTGTGTAAAATGATCATCTATTTATGACTTAACTATTCTCAGGAATACAATGATCCAAGACAGCTCTGAAGGACTTATGATGAAAAATGCTATCCATCCCCAGAGAAAGAAGTGATAGTGTCTGAATACAGACTGAAGCATACTTTTTTATTGAATTTTGCTTGAGGTTTTTTTGGGGCTGTGTTTTCTTTCCCAATATGCCTATTACAAAAATGCTTTGCATGACTACACATGTATAACCTATATACAATTGCTTGCCTTCTCAATGGCAGGGGTAATAGGGGGTGAAAGGGAGAAAATTTGGAACTCAAAATTTTAAAAACAAAGGTTAACTTTTTTTCTATATGTAACCGGGGAAAAGTAAAATACTAAGACATCATTTTCCCCTCTTAATGGTGCTATAGTCTATATTCAAAATTTTTTTGGATATCTGAGTTGCCTCCAGATTTTTATTTTACTACTGTAATTAGTATAACCATAGTTATCTTTGTACATACTGGTCTCTTTTTTGCTTCAAATAATTTCTTTGGAATATGTTCTCAGGAGTAGAATTTTTTTAGTCAAAGAGTCCTAAGGAAGGTTGCCAGCCAGATGGTATTTGACCAGCTTGGCCAGCATTTTATCACGGAAGCCGGCTGCTTCTTCCTGACAGCCCATGCTAATGCTGTTCAGTTTTTTATCATTTTAATTTTCATAACTTGCTCAGGTCAGTTTTATGGCTCTTGTTGCATATTGTCCGATTGCTTTCCAAAAAGTTGCCACCATCAATGTCAGCCAGCAATGTACCTGTTCCCCCATAGTGTCCTCTATAAAAGGTTTCATGACTTTTTTAATCTATTTTTGCTAAATATGAGTCTGAGGTGATACTTCATACTTGTTTTAAAGTGAATTTCATTCATTACTACTGAGGTTAAAAATTTCTGCAAGTATGTTTTTGCTATTTTTTGCATATTTATGAATTGTCTTATTTCTTTGATCCATTGGGGCCTGGATATTACCCAGCCTGTTTTAATGGAGGTCATCTAATGCTTTGTGGTATTTCTGAAATAGGCAAAGCTAACAAGTTTCTCTCATGTTTGAATGTTTTTAAGTACTACTGAGGTCCCCTAGGCAGTATGCCATGGCAGATAACGTATTAGGTTTAGAATCAGAAATCTGGGGTTCTGATCTTGACAGGTCACTTCCTAGGTTTTTTTCCCTGGCATCACATGTAACCTCTGTGTGCTTCAGGTAAGTTTCTAGTTTACCTACTAAGACATAGGTCAAGTTCTCTAGGGTTATTACATGTTAGATCTCAAAAGGATATTAGATATTATCCAGTTTAGTCCCACCATTTTAAAGACAAAACAGGGTCAGAAAAGTATGATTGATAGTGGTTGCAAATTAGAAAATAAAGTACTTCACTTTATCTAGGGATTCAAATTTCTTTCATTTTGGTTCAAAATTGCACATCGTCCTTGCAAATGTGATAGGTTTGTTTTTACATGATATCCCATTAAAATTGTACTCCAATATAAATTCTGCTCCTTAGGTTCTCAATAGCTACGCCAGTGAAACACAAACACAGGTTTAAGTCCCATGAAGATTTTAAGTACTGACCCAGAAATAGGCCACATGCCTATAAACTCAGAACTGGCCATATTAAATTTGGAGAAGCTTATCACCTGAATATTTGTCACTGGCTACCCAGTGACAAATATTTTTGGCCACAGTAATTCATAAAAACTCTATCCTGAGTCATGGAAAGAATGTTGCCTTCATTAATGGTTAGTTAATATTTATGCCTAGCTGATTGAAATAAAGCATTCTACTTATCATTAAGTAAAATTGAGTTACTTTTAAATTGTGCCAATTGTTAGTCTTTATAGCCAGGCCTGTGGGTGGTCTAGTAGTTCTGAAAATGTCGAACTTGCCACTACTGTCTGCAAGTAGCTGCAAAGCTCCCAGACTGAATAAGATTAAAATGTAACTGGGAAAGGTTTAATAAATAAAATATAGAATAAATAAAACATAATATGACATACATAATATTAATTTGTGGATTTTTAAGTCAATATGTGACCCACGGGGATCCGTTTCTGTTTGATTTTGGCATCAGTGCTTTAGACAATGAAGTATATAGTCATCACTGGCAGGAGGGTACATAAAAAAGGCAGATGCTTAGGGCAGATGTTAAGGCCACTGAGTGAGTAACAAAATGACATGTAAAAGTCTCTGTGCTCAGCTTTCAATATTAAGATGCAATGGTAACCAAACTCCATCTGTAACTATGTCTAATAGCAATGTGCTTTAACTCTCCATACCCAGAGACTGTCAGGCTGGTATGTCCAGAAATGACCCATAAAAGACTCAAGACTCGGATGCCATTTAATGTAGAGCAGGTCCCTTCAGGGACCTTCTGAGTGTAGACAGGCATGCGTGTTCTTCTGCCAGGAAAAACATTTCAGAGTTCTGTCCAAGATTCCTAAGAAGGCTAAACAACAAAAATGGCCTCATGAGGAAGTCTGACCAAGTCACCTCAGATGACCTCTCTGGTGCTTTTCTCAGTTGAATACACATATCAGGAACATTTCTGGTGTTGGTCAAAGTATGAGGACAGGGTTTATCATTTCATTGATGGAGAGATCCCTTATCTAGTTTTTTAAACATTCTTGATATATTTAAGGGGAAAAAAAGTTCCTCTCTTCAGGGTGGTTTTTTAAAATTAAATTTAATTTATTCATTGATGCATTTAATTCAACCAACATTCATTAACCATTAATTCTGAAGAATAAAAAGACACAAAAAACAGTCACTGTCCTCAAAGTACTTATGTCCAACAAATATGTTTTGAGTATATACTGAACATGTTTTGCCTGATACTTTGCTAGTTTACTACTGATGATAGTTCTAACGACTTCAGACAATGACAGCATCTTTAAAGGCTCCTGGCTTGTTTCCAAGAAATAACTTACTTATGATCAGGATCTGGCCAAACATTAAAAACCACTGAGCTTTTCAAATCAAATAGCATTTTATTTGATGAAAATTGATTTTACCAGAACTTTTGTGTTCTGGCCTCAAATATTAACCTCTTCAAGCCTCAGTTTCAAATCTCTGTTGTAAAATAGAGACAATACTTGCATCACTTACACCACTGGGCGGCTGGAACAAATGAAATCATATATGTAAAGTATTTTTAAATCACAAATCCGTATCTTCATTATTTTTAATAGTTCCATGCTATTGACTGGTTTCTAGCGGACGTTATTCTTCGGTCTCAGCCTTGTTTTCCCAGGCAGAATCAAGAAGAAGCAATAAAGGCAGCTGGAATTTCTCAATTTGCACTCTGCCCTGATCAGCTTTTTTCCCCATCTTGATCCATAGTGAATGAGGGTCCATACTGAATGAGGAAAGAACTTTAGGTTAATTTTTAAATATATTTTAAAAATTTGTATTAATATCTTTTGTTGTCATATCACCTTCATTCTATGTCTCTCCCCCTCCCCTACTCAGAAAGCCATCCTTTTTAACCTTGAATAAAAGAGAAATTTTGTGTTGTTCAGTTGTTTTCAGTTGTGTCTCATTCTTCCTGACCCCATTTAGAGTTTTCTTGGCAAAGATACTGGAGTGGTTTGCCATTTCCTTCTCCAGCTCATTCAATACATGAAAAACGGAGGCAAACAGGGCTTAAGTGACTTGCTCAGGATCACCCAGCTAGCAAGTGTCTGAGGCCAGATCTAAATTCAGGAAGTTGAGTCTTTCTGACCCCAGACCCAGCACTCTGTGCTCTGTGCCACCTTGCTACCACTAAAAGAGAAATAGAAAAATGGAAAACAAGAAAGCAGCTCTATAAAACTAACCAAGTCATCAACTGTTTCTGTTAATTTGTGCAGTACTCCATATACACCCATAGCCCTCATCTTTCCAGTGAAGGGAGGAAAAGAGGTGAATGTTTTTGCTGCTCCTTGAAGTTTGGTCATTACAGTATTCATTTTTGTTGTTTTTGAGGCTAAAACTTTCTAAGTACAACATCAATGGGAATTGGTGCTTAAATCAGGCTTAATTGAAAGCTATCCTGCTCAGAGGATTATAGAATTTACAGCAAGAAACAATGAGATTACCCAATCACTCCACCTGAGTCACGTTATAGTTATTTCTGGTTCATGATCTGTGTTGTTTTGTTAGGTCCTACTGGTTACTAACTCTCATTACTTTGGCTTACATATACTTTGCAATTACACACATTAACTCACTCCAGTAGAATTTATACAACCTTTACCCTGTGTATAAAAACAAATAGCACAGAATTATCTTTTGGGGAATTGTTAAAAGGAAGTTAAGCCCTACTCTGACCTAGGTCTTTACTGGCATAGGATGAAGCTAGTAATTATTAGAAAAGCAAAGCAGCCTCTCTCAGCATCCATGCCCTAGAACAGTGTATGGAATAGGAGGTGGATGTAGCAGTGATAAACTCAGTATGTGACAGTGAGAAGAGCACTTATTTTTAGGGTATAGATACCCTGGGTTCAAATTCCCACATCTGATGCTTACTATGCTCTTGTAACCTTGGGCAAATCACTTCATTACTCTGGGCCTCTGTTTCCTTATCTGTAAAATGAGGGGGTTGGAATAGGTGATCTCTAAAGTCCCTTCTAGGCAGATAGGTGGCACAATGGATAGAGCTCTAGGCCTAGAGTCAGGAAGACCTGAGTTCAAATCTGGTCTGTGACACCTACTAGCTGTGTAACCCTGGGTAAGTCACTTAACCCTATTTGCTTCAGTTTCCTCATCTATAAAATGAGCTGGTGATGGAAATGGAAAACTACTCTGGTATCTTTGACAAGAAATCTCCAAAAATAGGCCCCCAAAGAGTCACAACTGAAAAGACTGAGTAACAAAAGCCCCTTCTAGTCTTGGACAGGGGTCTAGATCTAGATGGAGTGCTGGACCTGTCGTTGGGAAGATCTAAGTTCAAATCTAGCTTTGGATACTTATGGGCTGTGTGACCTTGGGCAAATTACTTATCCTGTCTACCTCAGTTTCCCCATATAAAATAAGGATAACAATAGTACCTACTTCCTAGGACTCTTGTTTGGGTAAAATGAGATAATATTTGCAAAGTGCTTTATAACCTTAAAGCACTCCATAAATGATAGCTTTTAACCATCTTATGGCTCCTTCAAAGGTCTACATGTATTGGAATATATGAAAAGAGTCTAGAATGACATGTGAAAGAATAGTCTTTGGCATGATTTCTCAAGTGTATCCTTGTCTCTAGGTCATACACTGGCATGTGCATGCACACAAAAACACACACATCTTGCTGTCATAAATACCTACATTTTCTTCTGCAGGAGATGTTATCACAGGTTCTTGACAGCAATGAGTTATTCTGAGACTCAGTCCATCCCATGTTTCTTCTTGATTCACCTCCCTCTCTCTCAGCCAAAGACAAACTCCCATAAGAGGTGAGAGGTAAATCAGCAGATGGCAATTCACCATGATTTCCTGCCCAGCGCACAGCTGCCACATAGAGAGTGCCAGCCACTGGCAAGGCAATGAACAGCAGACTACTGCTCCCGTAGAGAACAAGGACCACATCTTCTCCCTTTGCTTTCCCTCCCACCTAGAGCCATCCCTATCTCCTCAGAAAGCCTTTATTTCTCCCAAATAGTTCAGTTCAATTTCCTATGTCTTTATATGGTGCCACAATAAGCTGTGCAGTAAGCACTCAATAACTTTGTCTTAAAAGCCATCATGTCCAGGAAGTCTTCTTCAATTAGGCTAGAATTGTATTAAACACTTCTACATATAATACATAATCCACATGTGCGCACACACATATATATTTATATAATCTATATGATTACTGTCTTGGCATTACCCTTAGAATTATTTGACAAAAGTGCAAAGTAGAAAAATGATGCTTGTCTTCTATAGTGTACCAACTTTTCTTTCTGTGTCTCTTCACATATCAGTGCCCATACCAAAAATCTTCACGTGGTCCTTGCATGTCTCATGTTCACCATGGAAGATTTACCCTCATACTATGGTGTATTAAACCCCTTGTCCTGTGTACTCATTTATGAAGTCTTTTGACATAATTAGGTTACTAATTTCTGGTGAACTAATTCATGCTAAATTGGCTAAAGACTGATAATGGCTTGGATTTTACCCAGCTTTTATGGGAACAGTATAGGATTCCTGGAGAAATTAATCTCTAGTACAGATATTTCAGATAACATGACAGGTTGTAGGGAGAGGCAAAGGGATATTTGGGGGCAGAAGAAAATCCTGTGACACCCTTCAGATCATAGTATGGATCAATGTATGCAAAATATTTTGCAAACCTTAAAGGACGATATAAATGTCATTTCTTATTATTGTTCTTTCACCTGAAAAGGAGATCTTTAGTGGAGTGGCACAGGGCTTTCCTTGTCTTCAGCTATTCAATAAGTTTATCATTGATTTAGATGATGACATAGACTAAAAGCTTATCAAATTTATAGATGACTGAAAAATTTTAATTTAATATTTTATTTTATCCCAATTACATGTAAAAATGTAATTAATGTTCTTTTTTCAAATTTTAAGTTCTAAATTCTCTCCTTCCCCACCATTGATGAGAGCAATTTGATATAGGTTATACATGTGTGGTCATGAAAAACACATTTCCATGCAACATGCTTATCAAATTTATGGATGACTGAAATTTAAGATGGATGGCTTATATATTGGGTATTAAAATTTTTCAGCATGGAAAGCATTCAGGAAAGACCTAGGTCAAAATTCCACCTCTGATACTAGCTCTATGATTATGGGCAAGCCTCTTGATCTCTCTTAGCCTTAGTTCCTTTACCTGCAAAATGGGTATAATAGCACCTCTTTACAGGATGATTATGAGACAACATATAAGTGATTAAACAAGACAAATGTTTAAAGCTCTTTGTTAAACTGAAAAGGTTCTATAAATACCCACCATTTATATTTCAACAGGGTGGAATAATGAACTAAATTTAAGAAGGTGTACTTTGATGAAGATAAATATAATATTCTTAATTTTGAGTTCAAATATTAACTCCACAAGTAAAGCCAGGGAAGATTTAATTTAATGGTCATTTATGCCAAGAAGGAAAAAACCCTGATAGTTTTAGTGGCCTGCCAATTTAATATTAGCCAATAGTCTAACAAAACTGGCACATACACACCCAACTATAATGTAATCCTGGGTTTCATTAATGGAAATAAATTGCTTGTATGCTTCTAAAGTCTTACTCTGATGCATCATCATGGCCCAGAAATGATTCTGGGCCTTGAAGGCTGTGCCAAGGGATCTCTAGCTCTGCCAGGTCTTTCTAATCTGCCAAGGTCTCAACTGAGGACCCATAAACAGGCTCTATGCCCATCATTTAAGGACACATATCTAAGTTAGGAGAAGCTGTGTGTCAAACAATACAACTCTCAGTCACTTAGACTCATAGAGAATCATAAGGTTTTGCTATCTACCTTGGTGGAGAGAATAGATGCAGACAAAATAATGAATCCTTGAAACAGTGTTTAGAACCAGAGGGGAGGAGCAACAGACAGTCCGCTGAACTGTGTGCTCACCAGATGGCATCTAAACCATTAAGGCCGTTTAAAAGGGGGCATTGACCAACAGTAGTGTGACCAGAGGAAGATAAGTATAATGATGAGGACTTGACATCACAATTTAGATGAAAACTTATTCTGAAGAGCAGAAGATTTAGGGGGAAATGACAGTTATCTTCAAAAATCTAGAAGGATAACGTCTGGAAGAAGGGTTATAGAGAAATTGTAAGGTTTCAGAGGAGACAAATAAGAAATTATAGGGAAACAAGTTTATTAGAAGAATTATTGAATGTCAGAAGCAGAATGGATCTTAGACAGCTTGTCCAGGTTTCTGAAGTAAGGTTTTGATACCCTAACACATGATCAGTTTTTGTATAGATGCCACGTACTCCTGAGAAAAGGCATATTCCTTTCTATGCCCATTCAATTTTCCTCAAAGGTCTATCGTATCCAACTTTTCTAAAATTAGATTCACCTCCAGGTTTCTGAACTGAGACAGTCCTTGCTTTCAAGGGGTTCATAGTCCAACGGGGGAGACAACATGCAAACAATGATATGAAAACAAACTAAATACAGGATACATTAGACATAATCAACAGAAGAAAGAGACTAAAATTAAGGGATATAGGGAAAACCTTTCCATAGAAGGCAGGATTTTAGCTATGACCTGAAAAAGTCAGAGAAGCCTACAGACGTAGAGGAGAAGGTAGAGCACTCCAGGGGGTTCAGTCAGTGAAAATGCCCAGTCAGTTGGAGTTACTTGTGAGAGCAAGAAGAGGGAGGCCAATGTTATCGGATCATGGAGTATCTGGTGGGGAGGGACAGGGTGTAAAATGTACGAAGACCAGAAAGGCTGTATGTAGCTATGTAATGAAGGTCTTTGAAGGCTGAACAAAGGATTTTATATCTGATTCCGGGAGTGATGTGACCAGAGTTTATTGAGTGGGGGAAGAGGGACTGACATAGTCAGCTCTCTGCTTTAGGAAAAGTCACTTTGACAGTTGAGTGAAGGATGAATCAGAGTGGAGAGAAACTTGAGGCAGGCAGACCCACCAGTAGGCTACTGCAATAGTCCAGGCATGAGGAAATATAGGCTTATACCACGGTGATGGCAGTGTCAGAGGAGAAAAGAGGGAGTATTTGGGAGAAGTTACAAAGGTAAAATGAATTGACCTTGGTAACAGATTGGATGAGGGAGCATGAGGACTGAGAATGACCGAAGTAGGAGGGTGATGCTGTCAATAGTAATAGGAAAGTTTGGAAGCCAGAAGGGTTTGGAGAGAAAGAAAACGTGTTCCATTTTGGACACTTTGTCAATGAGACATTCAGTATGAGATGCCTAGTGGGCAGTTGGAGGTGCGAGTCAGGAGGTTACCCGAGAGATTAGGATTGGATGAGCAGATCTGAGAATCGTCAACATACAGATAATGACTAAAACCATGAAAGCTGATGAATTCATTACATAAAATGCTAAACGGGAAGAAAAGAAGAAAGCCCAGGACAGAGACTTAGAGGTTGCCCACAATTAGCCGGACTGTCCTGGATGAAGATTCAACAAAGGACACTGAGAAGGAGCAGTCAGATAAAGAGGAGAACCAGGAGAAAGTCGTGTCCTGAAAACCTAGAGAGGAAAAATTTTAAGGAAAAGAAAGTGATACATAGTGTCAAAGGTTTCAGAGACGTCAAGAAAGATGAAGACTGAGAAAAGTCCGTCAGATTTGTCAATTAAGTGTAAAGGGGCTTGTCTTTAGATTACAGCAAGGGCAAGATGGGGCAAGGCTGAACTAGATTAAAATGCAATTAGGAAATGTTTAATAAAATAAATAAAAAGACAATTCAACATTTGTTTTTCTTCAGTTGACTCATCATCCCATTTGGGGTTTTCTTGGCAAAGATATTGGAGTGGTTTGCCATTTCTTTCTCAAGCTCATTTTACAGATGAGGAAACTGAGGCAAACAGGGTTAAGTGATTTGCCCAGGGTTACATAGCTAGTAAGTATCTGAGGCCATATTTGAACTCAGTTCTTCCTGACTCCAGGCTCAGTGTTTTATCCACTCTACTACCTAGCCCACAATACAACATAGATGTGATCATTTGTGATTTTCTAAGTCAATATGCCCATTTCTATTTGAGTTTAATGCCACTGCTTTATAGCATGTTGAGTTTACTTAACATAGAGGTACCCTTAAGAGCTTGTCCTGGGCATGTTGAAATCTCCTAAGATGGAGGAACATGTCCCTCTACAATTATCTTTGACTGGCTGATTAAATAGAATAGGTGGCATCTTTAAAACTAGAGACTGAGACATTCACTCTTTTTCCTACTCTCTGACTCAACCTTTTTCCTGCTGCTTCCTGTGGGTAAAAATCACAGTTCACCCACAATGGGAGTGCCCTGGATTGAATAAAATGAGAAAGTACCTTTTCCTCTCTCTCTTCTTTCCAACTCCTATGGAGAGTAGTGTTTGTTTAGTGATGTCTCATTTGCACTCTGCAAACAACTTCAGTTCCCACTAATGGTGCTAATGGTGTGTTCCTTCAAGTGTTAAAGAGGTTGCCCTGAACCATAGTTCCATTTAACCAGTGATAGCCAATTTAGCTTTTACAAAGAAATATTTATTTCAAAGATATAAAATATATATATACAAACAGTTTCAATTTCAGATGCCAACAGTGATCCCCACCTGACCTAGAAGTTCTAGCAATGGTGACCTTGGAGCTGGGATTCCAGGCAGGATGCTGTAGCCAGCTAGCTTGGCTGGGAAGCCTTGGGAAGTCAGGATTTCCTGGGCCTGGAGCCCAAGAAGGGTTTTGGACTTGGAACTGGCACTACTTTCTATAAGAACCAAGCTAAGTCTTTATATATATATATATATATGTTTTGGACTTGGAACTGGCACTACTTTCTATAAGAACCAAGCTAAGTCTTTTGTATATATATATATATATATATACATATATATATATATGTATATGTATATATATACATATACATATATATATATGTATATATATATTTATATCTTTGAAATAAATATTTCTTTGTAAAAGCTAAATTGGCTATCACTGGTTAAATGGAACTATGGTTTAGGGCAACCCCTTTAACACTTGAGAGAACACACCATTAGTGAGAGCTCAGTGCCTAGACACCCCCAATTTCCTTAAGGATACCAGAGATCCCCCAAGTGGGGGTGAAATGTAATATATATGGCCTTCTGGCAATAGGGCCAGGGTGGCCAGTTTTACAGTAACTTTGGAGACAGCACTTTCAGTTGAACGAGAAGACTGGAAGCCAGACAGTAGAGATTTTAAAAGAGAGTGAGAGGATAGGAAATGGAGGCACCTATTGTAGAAGATCTTCTCAAGGAGTTTGGCCACAAAAAGGAGAAGAACTACGGGCTGATAATTGCGGGTGGGTGGAGGCATGGCTGAATAAAATATTTTGATGTTTGTGTTGTTATCATTTTTTGAAGACAGCGAAGATGTGGGCATGTTTGTAAGTGGTAAGGAAGCAGCCAGTAGATGGAGAGATTAAAAGCAAATGAGAGAGTGGGGACAGTAGAGACAGCAATCTGGTGGAGAAGACAGGATGGAACAGGGCACTTGTATACGTGGAAAGATTTCCCTTGGCAAGAAAGGACTTTCTGATTTACCCTGAATAAATTAGCAGATAAGGAGCACTACTTGAATTTGTCCCTGTTAATGCCCAGGGCAATGTCTTTCTAAGCCATTCATTCATTCAAGAAACATTTCTTTAGTTTGGAATATTGCCTGGGAACTTACACTCCAGGAAGAACATCTAACATACATTAATAACTATTCCTTCAGTAACAAATACAGAGTCTATAGCCCAGTGCTATATGGCACTTGAGAGGAGAAAGGTCATCACTGATAAGCAGAATGAAGGAAGGCTTCCCGGAGGACATGGCATTTGAGATTTTTAAGAATTCAAAAGATGGAGTGGGGAGTATGTCAAACTTGGAACATCATGAACAATTACAATAACAGCGCAAATTTATAGAGCATGCTAATGCTTGCAAAGGTTTATGAGAGCTCATTTCTCCATAACAACTCTGTGACATAGGTGCTTTTATTAAGTCCACTTTACAGGTAGATATTATAACAATTATTTATAATAATTGTCAAGATATTAAGAGACACCCTGTATTCCAGAGCTGGGCTCTGACCTTGGCATAACAATAGTCCTTTGTGCTCACTCTCTGGATGATCTCATCCTCCAGGAAAATCACATAATTATTGCATTGCTTTGACCAGCACCAGGTGTTCTCTGGACTCAGCTCTAGACAAGCTCAGACAAGTATCCGTGTTCTAGTCATGAAGTCCTACTATGAATCCAACTTATCTCATCACTGCTTTTACCTCTCATTGACAGGGCTATAGGTTACTGAATATCCACAGGTATAAGTATTGAGATCTGCTTACACTAAAGCAGGTCCCACCATGAGGGGCAGGGCCCAAGCACATGTGTTCTTCCTTGAAAGCTGTTTCCCTCACTTTGAGATTAAACTTCTGTTTGATTTCTGACTCTCCTGTCCTTAGCCTGCTTTGTTCAGGTTACAGGCCAGTTTGGTCCAGTTGCCATAATACACAATGTCCATTTAATGTCCACTTTACAGGTGAGGAAACTAAGATGTAGACAAATTAATTTAAGTAATTTGCCCACAGTCATGGACCTAGTGAATATCCGAAGTAGATTTGAGCCCAAGTCTTCTAGACAACTAGTTAGCACTAACTTATGCTCCCTCTCCAAAGCACAGAGCTAGAAATAGGCAGAGAATTTATAAGGAATCACAGGACGGTGTGGGGAGTCTATGAGGTCAAAACTTTTTCCATAATGATACAAAGATTTTCTAATACAGTAAATATCAACAGATATAAGCCACATACACAAAACTTCCTTAAGATCTTCATTAATTTTTAAAAGTGCAAAAGTGTCCCAAAAGTTTGCAAAGGGGGAGGAGGCAGGCATTTATTAAGCAGCAATCATGTGCCATACATCACTGGATCCTCACAACAACTGTGGGAGGTAGATATTCCTGTTTCCATTTTATAGGTGAGGAAACTGGAGCAGAGAGATTAAGTGGCTTGCCCCAGAGTGTCTAAGGTTCAAATTTGAATTCAGACTGACTCCAAACCCAGCGCTCTTGCTTATTGTACTATATTTTGTTGTTCAGTTGTTTCAGTTTGTGACCCCATTTGGGGTTTCCTTGGCAAAGATACTGGAGTGATTTGCCATTTCCTTCTCCAGCTCATTATACAGATGAGGAAATGGAGGCAAACAGGGTGAAGTAACTTGCCCAGGGTCACTCAGCTAATAAGTGTCTGAGGCCAGATTTGAACTTACAAACATGAGTCTTCCTGATCCAAGTCTGGCACTCTCCACTGCACCACCTAGCTATCCCATGTGTCTAATCTAAAGTAATGACATCAAACTCAAATAGAAATGAAGGCCACTGAACCACACATATAGATTCCTGTGGGGAACAGGTTGACTTAGAAAACCACATATGTATATATTTCTTTTTTATTAATACAACACCACATTAAAATTGGATAGTAACTACATCTTTATCTGACTGGAACTACACCCTGGAGGGTTGTGAACTGTCTCTGCAGGCCACATGCTTGATACCTTTGGTCTAAGATAAAAAGTACCTGGAGGGGAATATATGAAAGAAGGATGGGGAAGTAGGGTGGAGCCAGCCTCTGAAAAATTTTGAATACCAGATTGGGGAATTTGAATTTTCCAAGCAATAGTGAACTACAGAAACATTTTGATCAGAGGAGTTGTCTCTATAAATGAGAATAACATTGCAGCAATGTGAAAAATGAATTGGAGGCAGAGATGGTGGAGGCTCAAAGATTTACCAGACTACTCAGTTTCCTCATCTGTAAAATGAAATGGGAGGAGGGAGTTAGAACTAACATGACCCAGTAAACACACGTTGAATGTTGAAAGAGTGAATAATCTTTAAGGTTTCTTCTAACTCAAAGATTCTTTGATTTTCTACCTTAGTTATGTATAAAGTGAGCTCTCCCCTTGGATGAATTAAGCTACCTCAGATCTTTTTTTTCTTTACTTTACTTGGACTTGATTGTGATTTTTCAAACAAAAGGCCTCAATTACCCCCAAATCACCCAATAAATGAGAAGTCATTTCTATTTACTTTAAGAACTGAGAAGGTGATGTCCCTGCTCCCCATGAAATATACTTTAACCAGTCAGACCAAGGCTTCTATGCTCACAGACACAGACCAGCAAATGCATCCAGTGGGAGAAGCCTAGGTGTACATCTAGCAGCAAATGTCCAGTGAGAGAAGCCTAGGTGTACATCTAGCAGCAAATGTCCAGTGGGAGAAGCCTAGGTGTACATCTAGCAGCAAGTGCATCCAGTGGGAGAAGCCTAGGTGTACATCTAGCAGCAAATGTCCAATGAGAGAAGCCTAGGTGTGCATCTAGCAGCAAATGTCCAGTGGGAGAAGCCTAGGTGTACATCTAGCAGCAAATGTCCAGTGAGAGAAGCCTAGGTGTACATCTAGCAGCAAGTGCATCCAGTGGGAGAAGCCTAGGTGTACATCTAGCAGCAAGTGCATCCAGTGGGAGAAGCCTAGGTGTACATCTAGCAGCAAGTGCATCCAGTGGGAGAAGCCTAGGTGTACATCTAGCAGCA
>CM053769.1:668249274-668340665 GCA_028658325.1 Potorous gilbertii
ACCCCAAGTTGAGGAGGTCAAATTTAAAGAGAAGTCTAGAAAGGGGGCTGAAAATGAGACATTTATGAATTTTAAAGTATCTGCCAAAAGAGAAAATAATTAATAATAGTGACTTCTAGTCTTACAGCACTTTAAACTTTTAAAATTAAATGTATTTTATCAGTTGTCTTCCTTGTTTTTCCTCCCTGCCACCTCTTCCCTGCAAAAAAAAAAAAAAGAAAACCCATGTAAGAAGTAAACAATTAAGGAAAACAAATCCCCACATCCACCACGTCCAAAAACGTATGTCTCATTCTGTGTTTTAGTGTATTTCCTCTCAATCAATAAGGCAACATGCAGCGGCAACCATGGAATCGTGGCTGTTCATTTTGCTGAGCAGGATTCTTAAGTCTTGCAAAGTTGTCTTTCTTTTCAGTGATGTTGCTATAGTACAAATTTTTCTCCTGGTTCTGTTTACTTTACTCTATATCAGTTCATATAAGTCTTCCCAGGTTTCTCTGCAACTATGTCTGTCATTATTTCTTACATCACAATAGTATTCTATCACATTCATATGCCATAATCGGTTCAGCCATTCCCCAGTTGAGGGTCAACCCTTTAGTTTCAAGTTCTTCGTCACTATAAAAAGAGCTACTATAAATATTTTTATGCGTGTGGGTCCTTTTCCTTTTTCTTTCATTTCTTTGGTGGAGTAGTGGTACTCCTGTGTCAAAGGTTATGTATAATTTAGTAACTCTGGGGACACAATTTTTTAAGTGAAAATTTTTATATTTTATTTTTTCCAATTATATGTAAAAACAATTTTTAACATTCATTTAAAAAAAAATCTTGAGTTTCAAATACTTTCCCTCCTTTCCCCCCAGTTTAAGAAGACAAACAATTTGATAGAGATCATCTATGTGCAGTCATGCAAAACATTTCCATATTAGCCAAAAAAAATAAAGAAATTTTTAAAAACTATGCTTTGATCTGCATTCAGACGCCATCAGTTCTTTCTCTGGATTTGGATCGTATTTTTTATCATAAATCCTGCAAAATTATCTTGGATCATTTTATTGCTGAGAATGCCTAAGTTATTCACAGATGATTACCGTACAAAATTGCTGTTACCGTATACAGCGTTCTGCTCTCTTCACTTTTTATCAATTCTTACAAGTCTTCCCAGGTTTTTCTGAAAGTATCACACTCATCATTTTTTATAGCACAATAGTATCCCACCACGATCATATACCACAACTTGTTCAGCCATTCCCCAATTGCTGGGCATTCTCTCAATTCCAATTCTTTGCCACCACAAAAAAGAGCTGCTAGAAATATTTTTGTACATATAAAGTCCTTTTTTTAAAATAAATCTCCTTGGGATACAGACCTAGTAGTAGAATTGCTGGATCAAAGGTATGTACTTCTAAGCATAATTCTAAATTGTTTTCCAGGATAGCTGCACCAATTCACAGCTTCACCAATGGAGCATTAATATATTTGTTTTTCCATAGTTCCTTCAAGTTTTGTCAATTTTTTGATCAACTTTGCTTATCTGATAGGCATGAGATATGAGCATCCTCAGAGCTTTTTTAAGCTTTTACACTTTTCAAGGTGTTAGTCTATCTTTGATCTTATTTGATACTTACAACTGTTTTTTTTAATACTTTAAGTTTCTTTGAAAGCATTGGTTTGGATATCTCTTCTATGGATCCACTGAATGATAAACCCCTTTAGGATTAGGCAGCTGAGCGGTACAACAGACAGAATACTGCTCCTGGAATAAGGAAGGCCTGAGTTTAAACCCAGCCTCAGACACTTCATAACCTTAGGCAAGTCACTTAACTTCTGTTTGCCTCAGTTTCCTCAATGGTAAAATGGGCATAAGAGCACTTAGCTTACAGGGTTCTTGTCTGGCATATTTGAAGCACTATGTAAATTCTTATTTCCTTCCCCTTCATAGATTTAGAGATGGGTCTAGTCCATTTTATATTCAGCAACTGAGTGTGTTTGTGGTAGTAGGCATTGGACTGGAGGACAGGAATTGTCTGTCACTCTCTCTAGGCTGCACACTCTACCACCTACACTTAGGCCTCTCTCAGTTGCATTTGAATAAAGAAACACACAGATCAGCAATGCAGTGGTTAACTTTATTTTTGTCTTTGATAAACTGATTTTAGAACCACAGCAAAACAGAAATAAGACAGAATCCTAAGGAAGAGGGATAAGAAAATTAGCTCATTTCTCTCTCATGACAGAGAACATCACTAGTTCTGGTCTCCGCAGCAGAAATGGCTCCAGTCACTGTATTTTTGCCTGGTGTGGCTTCCCCATAGCTTGGCAGGAGTCTTTGTCTTAGCATCTTGGCAATCCTTCCCCAGTCCTTATATTTCTGGAGACAGTGCCCAGGCCACTCTCAATCTCAGTGCAAAGGCCACCCTAGACCTGGCTGCCCCCCAATTCTCAGAGGTTCTCTCCCCTCTGATTCAGTTCTCATTTCTCTCCTGAGACGTCTCTGCCTCTTTCTTTCAGTATGGGTGAGATAAGTCCTCAAGGACCCCAGTAGATAAAGAATGGGCAATTCCTATTTTCCAGGAGGTGTGAGTCTCCACTAACATCCAATTACATACAGATGAGGCAGCTAAGACCTAGTAAGTTTCCCAAGTTTACAATAGATGGTCGAGGCAATATTTTAGTTCAGGTCCTCTAATTTTATGGTGGTGCTGTGGATAGAGCTCTGAACCTAGAGTCAGGAAGACCTGAGTTCAAATCCAACCTCAGATACTTACTAGCTGTGTGACCCTGAGCAAGTCTTTGCCTCAGTTTCCTCATCCATAAAATGAGCTGGAGAAGGAAATGGCAAACCACTTAAGTATCTTTGCCAAGGAAACCCCCAAATGGGGTCACAAAGAGTTGGATGTGACTGAAAAAATGACTAGAAACTAAACAGCTCTGACTTTCAGATCAAAGGTTTTTTCCATTGTACCACTCTAATATGAATATATAGGAATATAGAGACAAAAACCTTCCATTTCACTGGCATAGAGAATTGCATTTCGTGTGAGTAAAATCATGATGTCCATTCAGATCCACACTTTCTCTTCTGTTTATCTTTCTAGAGAGATGCCTAAACCACTGAGAATTCAGGTGATTTGCCCAGAGTCACAATGACCATTTGCATCATAGGCCAGACTTAAACCCAGCACTTCTGGACTTAGGCAGGCTCTCCATCGGCTCTGCTATGCTGCCTTTCATTTTTAAAAATATACAATGGGGGGAAAAGTTTAAATCTTTATTAAGGACTCTATGTTATGTAATCACTGATGTAGAAACTTTATTCCACTTGATCTTGTATGTCATTTATAGTCTTAGAGAAGTACTTGGAGGGCATTGAGAGGTTGATTGACTTTCCCAGGGTCACATAGCCAGCATGTATCATAGGAGCAAAGTGAATTCAGGTCATTCTGACTCTGAGACTGTCTTTCTAACCACATTACCCTTTGATGAAATCACAGATTCAGACCAAAAAATTATGATGACTGCAAAACCACAGTATCAAATTTAAGAACAAGGAGTACCTCAGTCGGCCCAGATTAAATTTCCATTATATTTCATGATTTCAGAAAGTATAACATTTCCCTCATACTTGAGTCCTCAGTTTCCAAAGAGTTCAAGTTAACAGTAGCTTGAAAAGTCATCATTCTGTTTGATTTGAAAGCCTCTCTGCATATAACTCATACCCCTAACCCTCATTAGCATCACAGCCAGATGCCAAAAACAAGTTACAACACAGGTTGTCTCAATTATCCCAGAATCTAGCCTCCTACACAGCTAGCAATAATTTTGGAGGTAGTTCTCTCAAGGCAAAAATCAGAATCACTATTGCCCAGGGAGTAGGAGATGGCAGCTCTGGTTTCTGGACCCTGCCCTTTACTGCTGATGAACTGGATGAACTTAGCCAAAGCATTTAACTTCTGAAATTCAACAACCCCACCCACCAGTTAGACAAATGATACTCTTTGTCCTTACTCCTAAGAAAATTCCAGGCTGGATCATTGCAAAATGACTTCACTGTGGAGTTTCCCAACAGTACCAAGCACTATGATCATGTATGCCTTATGACTCAGCAAGCAAGGCTCACTGATGAACCACTGAGTACCTACAAAAGAAATGGGGAAATCCAGAACAGCTTGGAGACCTTTTGAGGTC
Source organism: Potorous gilbertii (assembly GCA_028658325.1). Taxonomy (NCBI): domain Eukaryota; kingdom Metazoa; phylum Chordata; class Mammalia; order Diprotodontia; family Potoroidae; genus Potorous; species Potorous gilbertii. The sequence continues at coordinate 668,253,463 of CM053769.1, forward strand.
ACACCAAAGGGTTCAGCTGAGGTCTGCTCTACACCTGCTTTGGCCTCTGGCTAACTACTCTCCATGATAGACCCAGGCTGATCCTAAGAACCTAGAGACCCCCTAGGATTGAGGTGGAAGAGGACAAACTAGATTAGAAATCACATCTGGTAGTTCCAAGACCTCTGAGAGAATCCAGTGGAATTTGGATAGAACCAGACCTTCCTGAGATCCTGTCCTACTCAAGAGGTCTTTGGTGGAGAAAGAGTCTGGTTCCTACATAACCCTCTCTGCATGTTCTTTTCAGAGGGCCCAGAGCACCCCAGCACATGTATATAGCATGTGAGGTAGGTCTCACTATCCCTGCCTGACAATGTTGGCTGGAGAAACACAATCCAACAGGGCTTCTTAGTAGGGAAAACCTAGCAGCGAAAAAGATTGGTTTTCCCTGGTTTATATTACATGGAATTTAATTTATTCAACTGTCTGATAAAATACAGTCCTGTTATTCATATTTAATCTCATCTACCATTCGTCACCATGAAATTACCACTCCAGGGAGGCCCGTCTGAACTGCTATGTTCCTTCCTGCCTCTAGGTCTTTATTCATGCTATTATTCCAACTTGGAAGGTCATTCCCTTCTTTTCCAGCCATGTAAATCCTATGTGTTAAAAGGGAATGTGGGGGTAGCTAGATCTAGCCCTGGAGTCAGGAGGATGGAAGTTCAAATCCAGCCTTAGACACTCACTAGCTATGTTGACCCTGAGTAAGTCACTTAACCCTGACTGCCTCTTTCCACCCCCTTCCCCCAAAAAAGGGAATGTGGCTTAGTGGAAAAAGTCCAAGTCTGGAATCAGGAGACCTGGATGCTTGTCCTAGATCTACCATTCACTGTCTAAACTGAGGTAAATTATTTAACTACAGTTCTCTGAGCTTCATTCATAAAAATGCAGAATCAAATGATCTCCATTGTCCCTTCTAGCTGTAAGACCTCGAGATTCCCAATGACACGATAAGAGAACAGGAAGGGAATAGAGAACTGAAATCTACCACTACCCAAATTTTGGATAATGTAGCTCCTACAGTGTATTTTGCCCTTCTCTGAAATCTTAAAGCCTCGAATTTTCCTCTTAGGTTTTGTCCCACTAATTAGATTTGAATTACTTGGAGGATAGAGATTACACCCTTATACTTTTCTTCCTTTCTCCTAAGTTCCACGCAAGGCATTTGTATGTAGATGCAGCATTACCTAGTGGAGTTCTAGGTCAGTTACCTGTTGGCTATTTGACCTTGACCAAATCACTTCACCTCTGACCTTCTGTCTTTTATCTTCAAACAAAAGCATTGTACTAGAGGACTGTACAGTTGCTAAGAGAATATGAATATTACTAATGTTATAAAATTATATAACCACCAAATCTTAGAACTGGATGGAACTTTAGAGGCTATCTCTGTATCTGAGCAAAAATCCCCACTGCATCATTGCATCTTGGCTAAGAGACCTCTGAGAGAACTCACTATTGTCCCCATCACTCACTTCTACTTCTGGATGACAAACTGGTAGGTAAGCTTTCCTTGCTTCAAGCTTGAATTTGCCTTTTGGCAAACCACCTTTTACTTTTTCCAGCTCTTAATTAACACTGGAGGTGATTACTTTCTTGCTGAACTGGACTAGACTGCAAGTAAGGTATCCCTAAATGAGATCATACAAAGTAAAGCACTTTGTTACTAGATCTCTGTGTAAATCTACATGTAAATGTAATTTGTTGTGGCAACATTCTTTGACATTTTTTTTAAGACTCTTTAGCCAAAAAATACTACTATACATAAAATCAAGAGATCTAATGAGCTTCATGTTTTGATATTTAGGAAGGTAAACATGTCTGGGAGAATGTACAGACTGTGGTCTTAGATTACCAAGACAGAGTCTTTGATAATACCCAGTTACAGACATGACACAGATGGTGAACCAACAGTTAGACTGAGAAAGGACAGACAGGTTGGAGAAGAACCAAAAGAACAATGTTGCAAAAAACCTAGAGTGGAGTGGGTATGAAGGAAGAGAAAATATTCAACAGTGTCAACACATTCGGACAAAGAGGTTGGAAATTGAGGAAAAGGTTAAAAGGATGATGACTGAGGATTTAGCAATTTAGAAATTATTGATAACTTTGGGGAGTTTCACTTGAGTGATAAGGGTAGAAGCCATATTGGGAGGAGTTGGGAAGTAAATCAGAGAAGAGAAAGTAATTTTGGAAAGCTTTTTCTGGGAATTTGGCTAGAGAAAGAGAGGTCAAAAGCTTGAAGGGATGATAGGATCAAGTGAAAGGTTTTTGAGGATGGAGAAGATATGGCATTAATAGGGAGCAGAGAATGAATGAAAATTTATTATTTAAAGGAATGAAGTCTATTCTATTTACGGGCTAGTGAGAAAATAGATGGTACACAGATTCTCCCAAAGGCTAACACTAAATGGCAAACAGGATTGTCAATAAGTCACTGAATTTTCTTTGTAAATTCACGGCAGTGCATATATATATATATACACACACACACACACACACACACACACACACACACACACACTCTCTTATGTTCAAGGTCTTTGCGTTTTCTTCTTCCTAAGATCTTTGGTACTTTCAGTCTCCCACCACCATCACCCTATTTTCCTTATCACTCACTTCCTGACTCCTTCCTCTCACATTGTGATTTCCTTGGGGGCAGAATCTCAAAGCATCTCAGTCTTCTTCTATGCTAGACAATTCATGGTTAACCGTGATTCACCTCAGCTGGATCCTGTGGTCTTTCCCTCAGACTTTGTGGATTGCTGTACAGCCCCCTCCATGCCTAGTGTCTTGTTGAGGCAACTTGTCCCACTCCCTCTATTCTTCAATTCTCTGACCCAACATAGGAAGTTCAAAGACTCTTTCCTCTAACACTGGCAATTCAGAACTTTGCACTGATGGTGTTTTCAGGCAGCCCCAATCCCCCAACCCTCTTTTTGAAGCCTTTTGCTCCTCAAAGGTGGTGACTAAGTTGACCGTCAAGGCCCAAACAAATTTCTACAGTTTAGAGTCAGGATATCTACAGCACTGGAAAGAGGGAGGGGGAACTGAGGCATAGGAGTGGGTTTTGATGTAAGCCTGTGTCATGTCCTTAGGTCTGCTAGTGCAGCCCCATTCCCAGTAGAGTGGGAGTTTGGGGAAGAGTTTTAAGGGAACTTAGGGTCAATGAGTGTCAGTGAAATGGGGTTTATTCTTTTCCTTTTATACTTTCTTTCTTTTTTGGGAGGGAGGGGGGAAGGCAAAACAATTGGAATTAATTGACTTGCCCAAGGTCACATAGCTAGTAAGCGTCAAGAGTCTCAAGTCAAATTTGAACTCAAGTCCTCCTGACTCCAGGGCCAGTACTCTATTTACTGCACCACCTAATTGCCCCTTAAACTATCTTTTGGATTCTGGGTGGCCTAGTTGCTTCTCTTTGGCAGATAACTTCTATTTTTGAGAGGTTTAAGCACTTACAGGGATTGGAGGTAATGTATACCATCTTTTTTCTCACGAGATCTAGAAGTCTCTACATATTTGTTTTTGAAGTAGTATTCACCAGAATGGCCTTCTCCAGACTTCCAAAGGCTGATTTTCTATTTTCTCTGCTTTGAACAAAATTCAATTTAAGTATTACCTGCTTATGGTTGGGAGCTCATTGAATACAATTCCTTGCATGCCGTCATAATAAGTCAGAGAGCAGAGTCCAAAATCACTCTCTTCCCCAGGGAGGCTCATCTCCTGATCCAGGAAACATGTTTGCTTCCGTCCGCTGCTTTTGTACTTAGGATGCAGAAATGTCTCAGCCAAAATCTAAATTCCACAAATAAATTCATGACCAATCTGCTGAAAGAGTAACTAACCTGTTTTCCTTTCTTCCCCACACCTCAGCTCCTTAAGGACAGTCATTACACTATGATAGAAATAACACTATGGCCTGCAAAGGGACACTGAGGAAACGAATTTTCTTTGCTTGTTATTTGTTTATTATTTGAGTTCTTTTATGTTAAATGTTAAAGGCTTTGCCTAAGTTGTTGCCCCTTGTTTTGTATGTTTATTTATCTTTATTGTTATTAAACTCAAAATAAAAAATAATCTTTGTTTTTTTTTCTTTCTTCTTTGTTCTTTAACATAGGTCAAAATGTGTCAGTAATATTATGTGCAGGGTGTCCCAGGGTATCTTATTGCAGTTTTAAGCTATTAAAGTTTATAATTTCACTAAGACTTTTGGAATATCCTATATATCAATACTTGGTTACTAATGAATTCCAAACTAACATTATTGTTTAAAGTAGCTAGGTGGCTATAGTAGATAGTGGTGGACCTGGAGACAGGAGAGTTGAATTGTGACCGTGGGTAAGTCACTCAACCTCCGTCTCCTCATCTGTAACAGGAATAATATAGCCCTCCCTCACAGGGTTGTAAAGTCAATCAAATAAGATAATATATGTAAGGCAGTTAGCAAATTTAAAGGGATATGTGTGAGTAGATACACACATACATGTAGATGTACACATACATATGCATACACATACACATATACATACATATACACATGCATATACATGTACACATACACCTGCCCTTGTTCATATCACATGGCTAATCTTGCTACTAGGCAGATTTGGAAAATCTCCTAAAGAACAAAGGAACACTTTTCTCATGAACAAAGGTTAAGGAGGTGTCATCTCATATGACAATGCTAAGTACAGATGAAATGCCATTAATAATTGCTGATTTTGAAGGTGTGACAAATATTGACAAATCTGCATTTGTTTTACCCAGAAAAATATTGATTAGCTTATTTTAACAATCACTGAAGTTTGGACGTCCCCCATCACTCTCATAACTGATACATACATTAAAACACATAACTCCTGTGTTCAAACCTGAAGGGCCTAGTTCATATCAATCAAGCACACATATCTGGTTTGGATTGGGGTTTATTTATTCTACTCGGTATAAGTTAGAGTTAATCCAAGTGATAAGACTGGAAGTGACCTCAGATTATCTAGCTCCCATGTTGAAATACCTAAAAAGTCTGATATTGGTGACTGTCACCAGACCTCAAGCTTCGCTGGGGGCAAATAGGGTTAGAAGTCACTTGTCTTCACTCTGAAATATTACTATACTCCAGTGCTTTCCCATAGTCCTAGTGGTTTAGGATGGCCTTCAGAGGCCATCTCTGTGAATATCTGCATCTGGCCATTTGTACATGAGTATGCTTGCCTGTGTGCTTACCTAAAAGGGGAGCTTTTCCATTTGGGCCATATTGTAGAAATGTTCAATGTGTCAAAAAGAGACAACATGATAAAGTAGCTAAGGGAAAGGTGACAAACCCATTTAGAAGAGAGCAGATTTATGACAAGCTTTGTGATCCAATTTGTAAGAATAGCAGGTATTTGCCAATTGATTAATGGTCAAAGAATATGAAGAGGCAATTCTCAAGGGGAGAAATCCAAACTATCTAATGCCAAATGAAAAAGTGTTCCAAATCACTAATAATTAGATAAATGCAAATTAGAGCAACTCTGAGGTTCCTTCTTATATCCATTAGATTTGAAAAATTGACAAAAATGGAAAATGACAAATGCTGAAGGGGCTATGGGAATATAAGCACACTAATACACTATTGATAGAATTGTGAAGTGGCCCAGCCTTTCTGGAAGGCAATTTACAACTATGCTCTCCCAAAGCTACTAAACTGAATCTAGCTACTACTATCTCAGAGAGATCAAAGAAAAGAGGAAAAGGACCCATATTTGTAGCAGCTCTTTTTATAATAGAAAACAATTAAAAATTAAGGAGGGGAGAAGCTGTCCTTTAATTGAGGAATAACTGAACAAATCATGGTATATGAATATAATGCAATCCTATAGTGCTATAAGAAATGATGAAGGGAACAGGTGCAGAAAAACCTGAGAAGACTTACCTGAACTGATGCAGAGTGATGTGAACAGAACAAAGAGAATAATTCTGTAATAATGACAGGGTAAACTGGAACAATTTTGAATAACTGTATCAGCAAGGACCCTGGTTTGTACAGGAGGGCCTGCTGTACAGGTTCTTAGACCTGCTTTTCTAAAAGGAAAACAACTTTTGAGGGGTCAACAATTATTTTAATCAAGCACATATATCATTCACTTCATTCAGGGGGAAAACTCAGCACCCTGAACTTTAGAGAAGACACAAACAGAGGAATAAAGACCAACAGACAGGGTTTCCAACTGTCTGACCATAAGCAATACATACATCATAGATCAACAGACAGATCCAACTGTCTGACCATTATACACATACAGAGTTACCAGAGAGAAAAGCACCAACATCTGTGTTTTCAAAGCTGGGGTGCTTCTTAACAGCTACCCAGAGTCTCATCTGGTCAAACACTTCCAATGAGTAAGACCCCAAGTAAAACTTCACCCTAGAGTATTTATATACTTTTCAGAGCCAGAGGGCACAACCCTCTGACTCAAAGCCTCAACAGAAATTAACAAAAGGTATTGAGGCCTATTAATAGATGGGGAAGATCTTTAATTCTTCCCCCACCCACCATTAACCTTAAATTGCCATTACAATGACTAAAGAACTTTGATGAATGCAATAATCAACTATCATTCCAGAGGATTGATGAATTTGCCGACAGAGAATTTGCTGATAGACTCAAGTTTCAGAATGAGACACACATTCTTGGAATTGACCAATATGGTAACTGGTTTTGTTTCACTACCAATATTGTTTTTTTAAAAAGATTTTATTTTTGGTTTTCTTTTTTCCCCTACTGGAGAAGTTACAGGGTAGGACAGGAAGGTGATGGGGGGAATAAAAGGGAGGAGAATAAGAAAACATAAATGCATGAAAATTGAAAAAATTAAATTAAATTTAAAAAATAAAGCTCTGTGTTCCTAGACAAATTATCTAACCTCCCTGAGCCTCTGTCTCTTTATCAATAAAATGAGGGTAGTAACACTTGGAATTTAGCTTGCAAGATTGTCTGGAGGAAAATACTTTATATCCCTAAAAGCACTATATAAAGGTAAGTTACTACATTACTATATCTTCTGACTCCTTTTACCTGTTCTCCTTCCTTCTCAAGTCACATAGCTCGGCAACACTTAATTCTTGAAGGACTAATTCATTTACTGAAGAAATTGTCTCTCTTTATTCCAGGAAATTGAAAAGCATAAAATTTTATGTTCAGAACCCTTAATGTCTGTAAATAAATATGTATTATTTTTTATCTTACCTAATTGTGTCATCAAAGCTACATCCTCTTCAGTGCAAGAGTCAGGAACACACAAGCCAACATTGTAGCCAGTTCCATCCTAGGAAACATGTGGAAAACTTTGAGTCCAAATGGTCACAAGGACATATGCAATATTTTCTTAGAAATGCTATAGCTCCTCAATTATAACTCAGTTATATTGTATAAACTCCTTCAAGGATGGTTAATCTCAATACATTCAGCTCTCAATTATCAGACAGCAGGTCTTGTTCTCAACTATTCCTTTTTGATTTTTTCACTTTTTCTGCTTTTTCCAGCTGCATCATTACCAACAGTGTTTAATATTGCTTTTCTATACAGCCTTGAGTCTAGCAAGGCCTGGATGAAAAGCCCCCTCCCCCTTTTATTTACATTTTGTTTTATTTGTATCGATCACTTTTATTTTCATATCATATCCACTTGCAAATATGCCCTTCTCCCTTTCCTCTCCAGCAAACCACCTCTTGTAACAAAGATTTAAAAGATTTCAGAAAGCAGTTCAGTAAAACTGACCAATACATTGGCCATATATGATACTATATAAAATATTCTACATCCATTATTCCCCACCTCTTTGAAGAAAGGGGAGGTGAATTTTATCAGCTTTTCTCTAGCCCCAGTATTTGTCAATATAATTACATAGAATTTCGTTTCCTTGATGGTGGTGTCATTTTTTTCCTGTTTATATTTGTAACCAACCCTGTGCTCATATCCATTTGCATAAGACTCTTATTATTGGTAGAGATTGATTATTCAATTTCTCAAGCCTGCATGAGGAATAGAGTTGGTGAAAGGTTAAGATAAATGAGAAGTCTGTTGGTCCTCTGGCTTCTAGCAGCAACAGAGAAAACATGCAAATCCAGATTCTCTTTTGGGATAGATCCTGAAGGGAAAGAAAGGCTCTGGAAAGAAGCCAACACGTAGAAGAGCCAGCTCTTTGATCATGTCCCTATCCCCAGCTTACCACAATGGAGGCTTTGGCAAATTTTCTCCTGCATAAGACCTGAAATTCTCACTCTGGAGCTGAGATACTATGCATCCAGTGAAAGAGCTTTCACTCTGTTTATTGTCACAAGGGTGACACCCCTGTGACTTTAGTATACTCTCACCTATGTAAATTGTCTGATTTTTTTGTTTGCTATTTTTTGATAGATGGGTTTATTTGCTACTCACTATGTGTTGTCATTGTATAAGTAGACTTTGGTGGGAAGGGAGACAAGCCCTAGATATATAGTTCAGGCACTCTTTGCCCGTTAAGGGATAGTAATTAGGAGGAGAGCTTGATTCTTTTCCCCAGACAAATAATATAGGTTGACCTAAAGGTCTTGTTGTAGGTTTAAGCTATTAATTAATCACTCAGTAAGCATTTATTAAATACCTGCTCTATGCCAGGCACTATGCCAAGCACTAGAAATACAAAAAGATGCAAATGACAATCTCTGCTTCAAAGGGCTTACAAACATATATACAAAGTAAGCAATATACAGGATAAATAAGAAATAATTAATAGAGGGAAGGCACTAGAATTGTGGGGTGGGAAAATGCTTCCTGTATAAGGTAGGATGTTTGTTGGGACTTACAAGAAGCCAGGGAGGAGTAAAGGTGACAGAGCATTTCAAGCATGGGGGACAATCAGAGAAAATGTTCAGGGTCAAGCATGGAATTTTTTTGTTCAAGTAACAGCCAGGAGGCCATTGTCATTGAATTGAAGGATATGTGTTGAGGAGTAAGGTATAAGAAGGTCTGTGTTCATCCTTCATTTTCAAAGAAGACCATGGCATCAGAAAAATAATGACATGACTTGCACTTCACTTTGTTTTGAGTGAGGGAAGGCTGTGCAAGGTCACCATTCTCACTATCCCCTCCTGAGCCATCTGGGTGCAATGACCACATATTCATCAGGCTAACTAGAGACAACCCAGGATGCAATGGGAGACCTTGTCCTATTCAAGGACTCACTTAGAGTAAGGTAAGGCCATTCATTGAATAAGCCTCTCTAAGAAGTTAACAGAATGATCTTTAATGAGCAAAAGAAAAAAATATGTAAATCAAGATGAAAGGGAAAGAGCAACAGTTACTATTGATAATCGCTCTGAAGCCAGGAGGGTCCAGAAAACAGCCATTAAGTATAGTTTGGGCAGGGACTTATTGGTGAGAAATCTATAGACTTCAGAGTGCACTGGGGTTAAGGTTTTGGGAAAGATGAGAAGTAGAAAGAGAGAGAGAAAGAGAGAGAGAGAGAGGAAGGGAGGGAGGGAGGGAGAGAGGAAGGAAGGAAGGAAGGAAGGAAGGAAGGAAGGAAGAAATCTAGCCAGTAAACCTCAAGTTAACTGGGCATCCTCTGGCCATCTAAATTTACCTGCCTTTGGAGAGGAGAAAGAAGGGTGGGACAGAAGGGAGCAGATGAGCTGAGTTACCCAACTAGCTGGGTCCCCATTCAGGCAGCTCAGTCTACTCACAGTTTCTTCCTTCGTTTTCAAAGTAGACCATGACATCAGAGAAATGATGACATGACTTGCACTTGCTGGAAAGGTAGAAGAAGGCTGATTTTTGAAGGGCTTTGAATGCCAAATAGAGCATTTTGTCATTGATCCTGAAAGCAATATTAATTCTTAAAGCTACACGAAGACTTTTGGGATGTGGTATTAAGGTATGGACAGGTAGATAGAATTCTATTTGTTACCTGCCTCTGAAGAGAGCAGAGTAGCCCCACCTTCCTGAAGACTAGGGATAACATTCATTCCTCCTTGAGAGACACATAGAGATGGACACATGGGCACAAGCTGCATTGGCAGCACAAACAGACACACACCTTACACATTGCTGTAGTCACTGTGTATATTATTTTTCTGATTCTGCTTACTTCACTCTGCATCAGTTCATATAAGTCAGGAAATCCTTTTTAAAATAAAATACTTAAAAATATTTAATCCCTAATCCCTATGGAGGTATAAATCAGAAAAAAACCCAGTCTAAGATCTTACTTAACTCTACTTTTCATCATTTTTGAGGTGATGCTTTCTATCCCCTGTAGAGAATGGAAAATAGTGACATAATATGAATAAATGACATAATATGAATTATGCTAAGAGATGAAGGACACAGGGTTCGAGAGGGAAGGTTAGACATGTTTTCTGGTTCCCCCTGAATCAGGTCTTTACAGTATAACCTCATCACTTCATCTGAATCGTCCTGAAATACCCGGTACCTCTACATTTAAATAGAAGCAAAAGACCCTTGGCAAAATCTTTTGTTGTTATTGTTTTTTGGTTTGGGATGAACTGTACCTATGACTTTATTAATACAGATAACTGTGAGGCAACTACCCTCTATATTTTGTATCAGCAATTTAATGAGAGCAAAAGAAGTATCAATTACAGGTTTTATCAATATCATAGATTAATAAATGGAATGCCATTACTGAGGAGGAAAATATAACATCTCAAATTAAAACCTCAGGCATGATTTATCTAACGCAGAATTTGTGACTACCATTCTGCTTTTGATTCAAACTTATTAATCTGTTTTAAAATATCAGAAAGTAAATTTGTATGCACTGATTAAAAACAATAAATCATCACTGTCATCACCATTGTCCAACAGGGCCTCAGCTACAAGCAAAGTGATAAAGACAGTTTTCTTTGTCCCTTCTCTTTAATAATATGAATCAGTTTCATAGTATTAGAGTGTGGCATGTGTTGAAAAACCCACCTTTCTTATCGCTATTTTTCTTTAATATTTGGGTCTCAAGAAATGTGACTTTCTTTTGACCATTTGTAATGTAATTTTTTTTCTTTCAGCCTAAAGAGAAAGTAAACTTTCTATGGAATGTCAAAGCAGAAAGGAAATTATATGATTTGAAAATAGAAAAATCCTTTGTTTTTAATCACTATTGATCATAGTTTTAGAAATGGTAAGGGATTTCAAGGTCATCTAATATAACACTCCCTTTTTATTGATGAGGAAACTGCAGTCCAGAGAAGATAGAAGATGTGCTCCAGGATCACACGGGTAGTAAAATAAGCAGCAGAGCTAGATTTCAAAAATCACTTCCTCTGATACCAAATCCATTGTTGTTTTTTTCCATTTCCTTTTACTGTAAATCATGACAATCAAGTTATTATATTTTTGAATCTAGTCTTCCAGATCAGCCCTAGTTTTATGCTTCTGACCCTCTCTTCCAGGAATGGAATTACTGGTATTGGGAAATCCAAATCTTACCTTGGAATCTCTAAAAGCTGAAAGGGGAAAAAGCTGAAGACCTGGCAAAAGTGGGGAACATATGTTTATATTATAATTTCCACAGTCCTAAGCAACCTTGGGTTGCTCATTTCTCCCCATTCAACTAGGAGTGTTGGCATAGTCCCTGGAAGCATAGAGATCCAGCATCGGTTTACTGTGGAAGGGTTGTGGAGATTCTCAAAGAGTCATTTCAGTGGCAGGTAATCCTGATTAATTTTTATGGCTCAGTAATGTTCACTCAAATCATGTTGGATAAAAAAGAGAAATTGGAATATTGGTCATATTGTTCATTGTCTCATCTCCCTGTGACTGTAGAGAGATTAGGGATGGGGAACTGGTAGTGGCTGATTCACTTGCAAGAACCTTTGTCCTCACACAGAGCTGAGACTCTTATAACTGAGGAGTCAATTCTCCCAAATCCTAGTAAGCTCTAACTATGGGTACAGTATCTCTCACCAGTAACACCTCAGGTCTTATAAAGTTATGTGGCCCAGTAAGGTAGTTCTGAGGGGTTTTGATCTCATGTAGTCTCTTAAAAGTAACATTCCAAGGCCTATATTGTTTGTGTAAGTAGAACTTCATGTAGTGATTTGTAATCTGAATTTGTTGTTGTTGTTCAGTCAGTTCAGTCATATCCAACCCGTTGTGACTCCTTTTGGAGTTTTCTGGGTCAAAGATACTTAAGAGTTTTTTAAGCCATTTCCTTCTCCAACTCATTTTACAGACAAGGAAACAGAGGCAAACAGGATTAAGTGACTTGCCCAGGGTCACAGTTGGTAAGTGTCTCAGGCCAAATTTGAACTCATGAAGATGAGTCTTCCTGGGTCCAGGCCTGGTACTGTATGCATTATAGTGCCACCTCACTGCCACTGGGAGTCTTATTGTTGTCCTTTGTCCTCCAAGAGGACCAATGACATCATGAAAGTGATATTTCAATTTGTGAATGTATTGGATTTAAATGAGGCAGATCTTCTCTCCTCCAGAGTCATGAGTTCAGTGGCAAGACATAAGTCAAGATGACTAGCGATGACCCAACAGGAGCCTGACCATATGGGTTCAAATACCTCCTTGCTACTCAATACTTATGTGACCTTAGGCTAATCTAATTGAGTTCTCTGGGCCCCAATTTCATCAGCTACCAAATAGAAGGGGGTAGAGAGAAACTCCAAAGTTCTTTTCAGATATAAGTCTATGACACTGTGATTCTAAGGCTCTTGCTGTTGTTATTTGATGCTCTGCATTAAAAAAAGTGGTCAACAAATAACACACCTAGGGAAACACCTAAGCTTTAGCCAATTTGCGAAAAATTCTAATACACTAAAAGCATTTTTTTCAAAGATAGATTAAAGGTGCAAAGTTGTGTTGCCTTCGTTTTCTTCATCTGCAAAACTGGGATGATCATCCTGACACCATGCAGCTTACAGGGATGTTAAAAGGGGTGTATTTTGTAAATATAAATGTAAGCTATTTAATGAAACTTATCAAATCCATTTCATTATTCTAATGCTGGTAGTCCCATAAAAATGAGGCCTTTCTGTTAAAGAGATGTTTACTATCACAGGGCAATAGCAATCTGATAGAAGATTTTTAGGGTATGCAAGTTCTAATTGAAGTCCTGGTACATCTCAAAAGCCTCAATTTATTCATTTGAGAAATGGGAGTACTACTCTACATGCACCTTTTGAGTGTATTTAATTGAATAAAAATGGCAAATCACTTTCCAAAATTTTAAATGCCATAGAGAGATAACAATCCAACAAAAAAGAGATCACATATTTTAAAGTGTTTTCTGTCCTTTGTGGAGAACTCTACATGATCCCAAGGAATTATTCTTAAATACATGTTAGAGAAGGAAAGGCTTTTGAAAGAAGCTAATATTCATAGAAGAAGAAACTAATGGGATGCCAGTGAATTTTAATTATGTCCCAAGACTACACACAGAGAAATAAATGGAGGAACCAACCTGCTGTATCTGAAGCTTGCAGTATCACCTATGGAAATGCTCCCTAGGAGATGCGACAGAGAGGCATTCGCCGTAAGATCCCAGCATATCCACATTCCCACTCAGAAGATGGCTAACCATCTTCCCAGTGGCATCATACGCTAAGGATTGAGAACACAAGCACTCATGTAAAGTAAGACTGCGTGTGGGAATCTCAGACCTCTGGAGGAGCAGCTAATCGGTCCTTCTTCAGCTTAGGAACCTGATCCTATCAAGAAAGGACACATAATTTTTTGTACAGACAGCCTTCATTTTTTTCATTGGAGAATAAATAAATTATGAAGAGAGAAAGAGGGAGAGGGAGAGAGAGAGAAGAAAGAGAGAGAGAAAGAGAGAGAGAGAAAGAGAGAGAAGATAGATCAATAGATTCCCAACTGGTATTTTTTTTTAAACAAATAGTTTCCCACTTTAATTTTTGTTAACAACATTATGCTAAGTGAAAAACTGTAGATTAAATCAGGCTTTAAAAAGAAAAAAGATAGATATAGATATATATGTTTATAGATATAGATATATATGTTTTAGAAACTACCTAGCTCAACTACTCATCCAACAGGTAACAGTAATTACAATGGCTAATATTTTTATATCATTTTAAGGTTTGCAAAGTACTTTACAAACCTCTCATTGGATCCTCACAACTGCTCTGAGAGGTAGGTGGTGTTGTCATCCCCATTTTACATAGAAGGAAAATGAGGTAGACAGGCGTGAAATGACACAGCCAAAAAGTGTCAGAGGCAAATTGGAACTCAGGCTTTCCCGTGTCCAGTGCTCCATCTACTAGCTGTCTATGGAACTCCCTGGCTGCTTCTTTGTATGGTTAAATGACTCATCTGGTAGAGTAAGAATGGGGCCCCCAAACTCCAGAATTCAATCTAGTCCGACTTCCATCTCGTCTCTTGTTGTCGTTCAGTTGTTTTCAGTTATGCCTGACCCTTCATGACCCCTTTTAGGATATTCTTGGCAAAGACATTAGGCGGCATAACAACACCTTTTTTTTTGGCTATAACAAGGAGCTAGAAGTTATTCAGTGTTTTTTTAGTCATGTTCAACTTTTCATGACTTCATTTGAGGTGTTCTTGGCAAAGACACTGGGAGTACATAGGGTATTCAAGGAGGGCTAGCATCTCTGGAGGGAGGGCTTGCTGAGTCTTTTTCAGAGCTGCTTATCCACCTTTGGTGTCTACTTAGCACTCACCTTTCACCTGTGACTCCAAGAAGCTGTAGCAGCCACACCCTGGTAAATTGTCTTGGCAGACAGGCTAACCCAGGTTGAGGTTAACTGGCATGGCACAAACCCTTCCATGAACTGGAGGGGGTGTCTGCCCTAAGCATGCAAAGACTTCCCCAGCAGGATGGGCAGATGAGAACAATTTGTTCCAACACCCATGATGCTGGTTGAAGCAGATGCTGTGGACTGCTTCAAATCTGGTCAGACATCAAAGACACCAAGGTCATCCACTGCATCCCAGGCCCTCACCAGTCATCTTGACTTTAGTCTTCTCACTGGACTGGAGTGACTCTGAGAGAACAAGGCTGAGGAGTTTGTGCAACCCTGCCTCACTTAAATACAGCTCACACAAGAGTCAAGATATCATCCCATGATGTTCCTTCTAGAAAAGGAACAATTAGACATTGCCAAACACTTTGGCAAATTTTTACAACTGAGGAAAATTTTACAAAATGAGGAAACCAAGGCAAACAGGGTGAATTAACTTGCCCACAGTCACATAGCTATTAAGTGTCTGAGGAGCCACAAGTGAAAGTTAGGTGGAACAGGTGGACACCAAAGGTGGAAAGAGCCCAAAAATGGGCTTGGCAACCATCTCACACCAATGGTACTGGTCTTCCCTGAACACACCCTACATCCCAAATACCCTCTTTGTACCATACAAAACTGGATCACAACACAATCTGGAGGAAATACGTGATGGTTATTAGAAGAGCCTTCCATGAAAACTCAATCTTTTCCTAAAATGATTCTACATTTAACATGGTATTATGTCAGCTAAGTGGCACAGCGGATAGAGTACTGGGTCTGGAGTCAGATCTGACATCAGATGCTTGCCTTGGGGGCAGCATTTTTGATGAATGCAAATATTTAGTTTGGAAAGGATAAGTCTATGATCAGTCCAGCACTCTGTACCACATATTGCCTTTGTCACTTTCACATCTTGCCTGTCTCTTCTCCTTACAATCACATAGTCTATTAGATGCCAATGTTTGCTGCAAAGGTGCATCCATGAAGTTTTATTGTGTTTAGGTAGAAGGAAGACAGTGTTGGTGATGAGAAGGTCATGTAATGCACAAGTCTTCAGCAGTAAATGACCATTACTGTTGCTGTTTCCAACTCCATTCCTCCCTAGGCCTCCCTGCCAAGTCTGGTAGTCTGAGCCTACTCTAGTATTAAAATCACCCAGAATTATAAGCTTGTCCTCTTTTGGCACATTGATGATAAGAGTCTCTAGGTCTTCATAAAATTTTTCTTTGACTTCATCAGGGTTTGTCACAGTGGGAACATAGGTACTGATGATGGTGGCATGTTGTTTTCCTGTGAGTGGCAATCACATTGTCATGAGCCTGTCATTCACTCATTTTGGCAGACATATCAGCTTGCTGATTAGTTTTGATTGCAAAAGTCACACCAGCTTCAAGGCCTGCGCCCACTCCAGAGAAAGGTATATCCAACTCCAACTTTAGTAAATTGGCCTTCATTTGACAACCTTGTTTCACTCAGGGCTGCAATTTGGATTTGATACCTGTTGAGTTCTCTTGCAACAAGATCAGTTCTTTCAGGTCTACTGGATTTTGTGTTGTCTATTAGTGTACACATGTTCCATGTGCCAAAGGTGAGTGGAATCATCTTTGCAGATGTTTTCATACATTTTGTACATTTTTTTGTGTTTCAACCACATAGTAGGATTTCCCCATCTGCTGCAATAATCAGGCCAGGGTTGGGTAAGCAGACAACATTTAGGGCACCTTTTCTAACCCCCTTCCTCACACTAGGAGGTGAGCAGTGTGATCATTAAAAGGCTTCTCAGACACTCAGGTAGCTACTGAGTCCCACTGCTACTTCCAGTGAAAAACAACCCTATGACCTGGGCTGCCTGTGTATTGGGTTGTGACTACAGCTCCCAACGTATCTGCACCTGTTGCTTCATTACTTGCCTGTCATCACAGGACTTTCAGGCATAATAGTGAAATGGTATGAGTGATGTCTTTTGATTCATGTATAAATTGGATTTAAGCGAGGCAAAGTTGCATGAAGTCATCAGTTTCACTCTCTCCTCCAGAGTCATCATAGTCCAGTGGCAGGACAGGGTCAAGGCAACTGGAGATGGCTCAGGATGCAGTGGATGACGTTGGTGTCTTCAGTGTCTAACCAAGCTCTAAGTGCTCCACATTACCTGCTTCATCTGCCATCATGGCCATTGGAACAAATTGTTCTCATCTGCCCATTCCACCAGAGGAAGTCTTCACATGCTTGAGGTAGACAACCTCCTAACTCACCAATGGATTTGAGAAACCTTGGTTGTCCTCAATCTGGTTTGACCCGTCAGCTGAAATGGTTTACTGGGGTGTGCCCGCTGTGCATGCTGCAGTTTCTTTGGATTGTTACTATCAGCATAAAACTGAATTTCATCTGCCTTCTCACTGAGTCAAGAATACTGCATCTCTCTGAGCTTTGCTTGTACTTTGCTTTTGATAGAATTAAATGCTGCCTTCTTAGAGATGGATGAACCATCCTGCTGGTAAATCCTGTGGAGTTCTCATTTTTCATTCAGTAGCTTCTGAATTTCCCCATCATTTTCATCAAACCAGTCTTGGTGTTTGCAAGTGTTCTGACCCAGATGAGCAAATGCAGTTCTGTACACCAAATCTCTGAAAGCTGCCCACTCCTTTTGTGCTCCACTGTTGCCAACTGTGTGTTGGCTCAACTTTCTCTCTGAGTTAGCAACAAACTGTTCACGCTCAGAGAAGAGCTCTAATTTGTTGACATCAGTTCTTCAATTTGAAAAGGCTACTAGCCAAGACCAAAGTGGAGGGAGAATTGATGCATGATTTTCTGTTTGCAAATGATTGTGCACTCAGTGCAGCCTCTGAAGCTTAGATGCAACAAAGTATAGATCAGTTCTCTGCTGCCTGTGCTAATTTTGGCCTAATAATTAACACCAAGAAAGCACAGGTGTTACATTATATACCACCACACCATCCTTACATGGAGCCATGTTACAACAAATGGAGAAATTTTGAATGCTGAGGATAAGTTTACTTACCTTGTAAGTGTACTTTCCAGGGATGTACACATTGACAATGAGTTTGATACATGCATTGCCAGAGCTAGCTCAGTGTTTGGGAGGCTCCAAAGAAAAGTTTGGGAGAGAAGAGGTATTAGACTGGCTACAAACTGAAGGTCTACAGAGCCATTGTGCTGACATCTTTGTTATATGCTTGTGAAATATGGACAGTCTACCAGTGCCATGCCAGGAAACTGAATTGCCTCCATTTGAACTCTTAGGAAGATTCTGAGGATCACCTGGCAGAATAAGGTACCAGACACTGAAGTCCTTGCTCAAGCTGAACTGCCAAGTATTCAAACCATGCTTCAGAGAGCACAACTCCAATGGGCTGGCCACATTGTTCTAATGCATAACGTACACTTGCCAAAAAGATTATTTTAAGGAGAATTCACATGGGGTAGGCGATAACATGGTGGCCAGAAGAAACAATACAAAGACACTGTCAAGGTCTCTCTCAAGAACTTTGGATTTGACTGTGCCACATGGGAGACACTGGCACAGAATCGCTTAGCCTGGCATGCCCACATAAGAAAGGGTGCTGTGCTCTGAGCAAAGCAGAATTGAGACAGCACAAAGTAAATGCAGGATGGGCAAATTTGGAGTATCCACCCCAAATATTCACACGGACTATCTGTGCCCAACCTGTGGTAGAACATTCCGAGCTTGTATTGGTCTGATTAGTCACAGTTTTCTATGACTTGACGAATAATCTTCCATTGAGTAAGAGAAATAAAAGATGTCAAGCCTTTAAACCAATCAAAGCACAAAAGCCTAAATAATTAGTTACAAAACAACATCTTATACGATATTTTACCACTTATACTTTGGGCACTAAATCAAGTTTTCACAGCATCATAGAATCCTAGGCTTAAAGTTGAAAGGAATCTCAGAGAACAGCGCCCTCCCCCATCTTACAGATGAGGAAACTGAGGCCCAGACTAGCAAAATAACTTATTCAAAGTCACACATGTAGCAAGTGACTCCAAATTTAGTACCGTTTCCACTGGGTCAGGCTGTTATAGTTGCATCCTCATAACAACTCCCAGAACTGTCTTAAAAGTTAAATGGAATCTTTTCTTTTCATAGGAAATCACCTTGAAGTGACTTAAGATATTTGCTGCAGATGGTGGGAGTGTTTTGTTTTGTTTTGTTTTTCAAGCCCTATGAGCCACCATTTGAAAAGTATTGTCACAGATCTTGGTTAGGTCTGGTAACCAAATCCTCAGTGCCAACAGACTCCTCTTCTTTTGGCTGGCTCTGTTGTTCACGGTGGAGGAAAGCAGCCAGTGGGCGTGAGTTAACATCGGCCTTTGGGAAATAGGTTTGTACTGTTCTGGGTTGTTTTCATAGCATGAGAAGAACTGCTCACCCCATCCTCCTCCACACACGTTGGCCTCTGGACTCAGAAATCTTCGACTAGGAGCCAGCTCGGCCATTTGTATGTACTCTCAATCTAACTACTTGGGCTGAACTCTGCAGAAAGGTTCAGCTGAAAACCCAAATTCAAATCCCATACAAAAACATTGTCATGGTCCAGCACTGTGACCCGTAAGAACATAAATTTATAATCAGAAGGATCCTTAGAGGTCCCTCAGTCCAACTGCCCCATTTTATAGAGAGGAAATTAAAGCCCAGAGAGGATTTAAAAAAAAAAAAGGGAGGGTCAACAAGAACTAGGAAGGTAAGGAAATAAGCATTTATTTAGCACCTACTATGTGCTTCACACTGTGATAAGCGCTTTATACATAAAATGTCATCTTCACAACAAACCTGCAAGGTAGGCACTATTATTATTTTCTCCATTTTACAGTGGAGGAAACTGAGGTAAACAGAGGCCAAAATGTCTTGCCCATAGACTCACAGTTGGCAAGTGTCTGAGGCCAGATTTGAACTCAGGTTTCCTTGATTCTCAGCTTACCACCCTATCCACTGCATCATCTCACTGACTCAGGAAGGGTTTGAAGTAGAATTTGAACCCAGATCTCAGCCTCCAATTATTCCCCATCTTGGAGGAGTCTGGAAGGGTTTGAAGTAGAATTTGAACCCAGATCTCAGCCTCCAATTATTCCCCATCTTGGAGGAGTCTGGAATTCAGAATTGGAAACAAACTCAGAGATCATTTAGTCAGTGATATCAAAGTTAAATGGAAACGAATAACTGCAGGCTAGCCTTAGAAAACCACAAATTATCAATATCTGTTTTACTACATTTTTATTTATTTTATTAAACGTTTACTAATTACATTTTAATCTGGTTTGGGCTGCACTCAGGAGTCTTCCTGGCAGTAAATTGGACAGCTTCTCTCGAATGCAATCCCTTCATTTTACAGACGAAGAAGGTCTTTTTGAAGTCCAAAGTGATTTTCTAGGTCCCTAAATGTAACGAGAAAGCAGAGCTGGAATTCAAAACACGTCTCCCAATTCCAAGTTCTGTGTTGTTGTCCCTAAATCATGAAACCCTATTTCCTGTTTAAAGTGCATGGCTTATTATAGGCTGTTGGGTTGTTTTTGTTTTTTTGAGGGTTTGCCAAATGATGTCATTCTGGGTACCACAGGGAGGTTTGGATTATATTCGTTTCCTTTCCTATTAGGGACTCTCTTGAGCAAATTGCCCTTTTCTAGTTCTCTCTTTAATATGCTGTTATTGTGGTCACAAGAGGCCTAGGGGCAGTTCTACATTAAAATGTATGATAATGATGATGATGATGATGATGAAGAGGAGGAAAAAGGAAAGTGATGACTGGAAGCACCTGCTATTTAAAGTAACATTGTGTTCATTGAAAATTTTCATTTCCCAAAGATTAAAAACAATTCATTTCAATTGTGCCAGAGTAATGGCAGCCACATTTCCTTTTCCAAATGGAAATGTGGAGACATTATTAGATATTAGTCTCTGAGATGGGATGGAAGAGAAATAAAAACTTTGATCAAAGCATTACCTTAAAATGCTGAAATGTAGTCATCTATCTGGAAAATTTGAGGCAACAATATCCCCAAATAATGTCTGAGAAGTCAGGGAACTTAGACACTAACTGATCCCACACCCCCATCCCATCTGACGTATGGAGACACCTTACTGATTAATCAACTTATTCAACGCAACATGATTAATCTAAGGAGTCATATAGCACAGTGCTTGGTCCACTTTACAAAATGGAGCAGCATAAAAACAAGTCATAGGAGAAAGGTCTCCCTTGAATAATAATTTATAAATATAATTTGAAATCCAATCTTTCTCCAAGGGCTATTTATGTCATTTAACAAGAGCAGTGTGATATAGTAGGAGTAGGAATTTTGACTCACTGCCCTGCTGCTAAACTAGCTGTGCAGCCTCAGATGAGTCACTTCATTTTTCCTGTGTGAGCATCAGTTTCCTCATCTTTGAAAAGAGGGAATTGAACTAGTTATTTCTAGGTGGGTGATTCTAGTGCTGAACTTCGAGTCAGGATACATCTTGGATGTCTAGGATATATCTTGCTAGCCTAGGATACATCTTGGATGCCTAGGATACATCTTGTTAGCCTAGGATACATCTTGCTAGCCTAGGATATGTCTTGGATGCCTAGGATACATCTTGGATGTCTAGGACACTTCTTGCTAGCCTAGAACACATCTTGGATGTCTAGGATACATCTTGCTAGCCTAGGATACATCTTGGATGCCTAGGATACATCTTGGATGTCTAGGATACATTTTGCTAGCCATGTGACCATGATGGGAAAATATATAACCTCTCTGATTTAGTTTCTTCATGTGTGAAATGGAGGTAACAATACTCTTACAGGTGTGTTAAAAAAGATCAAATAAAATAATATATGTGTAATGAGGCCTTGTAAAACTTAAACTTCTATATCAAGATCAGCTCTTATTATCCCAGACTACTGACAAATCCCTTCCATCCTATGGAGATCATGGCAAGGGTAATGACCTTCTATTAAATTGCAGGCACCTTGAGGGCAGGGACCCTGCTGTTTTTTCATCTTTATATTCACCGAACCTATCACAGCACTTTGCAAATGATAAGTGTTTAATAATTTTTTAAAAATTGATATGATTGAACTCATTCCATCACCACATCCTTTTATCTGTTGCTAACAACTTGACTGTCTCCCACTGCCTTGATTCAATTACATTTACTTTGGCTTATAGCTTATGGTTCTGCTTCAGCCTGGGGACCTCCTTTGGGCATGGAATGCCAAACTCAGAGCAGAGACATGTGATGAGGAGGATGATATGAAAGGGGAACATTTAGCAGGAGAGTACACTTAACCTCAGACCCCAAAACAGAATATCCTAATATATACAGCATTGCAAATGACAGTGTTAGCTGAAGTAACTTATAGTTACCAACTGTCTTCTGTCCCAATTTGGGGCCCCATTATGAAGCCCTACTGCCTTCCTTGGGAAGTGTGCAACTGGGGAAGACTACGATATCTAAATCACACTCATTACTAAAGTCCAAAGCAGTCTTTTCTGTTTGTACAACACTTTACAATTGTCAAAGCTATAAAACTGGTGGCTGGTGACATAGAGGTTAGGGAGTTTGGTCTGGAGTCAGGAATACATTTAGTTTGGATCTAACCTCAGACATTTACTATCTGTGTAATCCTGAACAAGGCACTTAATTCTGCCTCAGTTTCCTCAGATGTAAAATGGAGATCCTAAAAGCAACCCTCTTCCCTGGTTGTTATAAGGCTAAAAAGGGATAATATTTATAATGTTATTAGCACAGTGTCTGGCACATGATAGGCATTTAATAAATTCTTATCCCCTTCTTTTCAAAACATTGTCACATGTGTCACACCATTTTATTCTTGCCTCCCACACTTGATGGTCACGTGACCATGGGCATTTCCCTGAAATATATGTTTGTTGCAAAGAAACATGTATAAAGGACTCTGTAAACTTCAAACTTCTATAACAAGATTATAAAAATATGTGTTCTTCTAATCCACCTACCTTCTGAAATATTCAACTACAAAATCCTGAGAGAATTTGTCATCCTATTTAATTTAGCAATTTATTAGATGTCTGATTATTGACGATATAAATGCGGTGATCACCATCTAATATCAAATAGCACTGTGATTTATCAACTTGTCATTCATTTATTCAGTGAGCAAACACTAATCATTTACTCTGTGCAAAGTACTATCTCAGGTCTGAAGTATATACAAAAAGAAAAAAAATTCTTAACCTCAGAGTACTTATATTTTATTGGGAGGAGACTTGTTAAACAGAAAAGTAAACACAAAAAATAGGGATGGAAATTTGACCTGTTGTTTATTGCTGTAGAGA
Source organism: Potorous gilbertii (assembly GCA_028658325.1). NCBI lineage: Eukaryota > Metazoa > Chordata > Mammalia > Diprotodontia > Potoroidae > Potorous > Potorous gilbertii. Next base: position 668,276,596 of record CM053769.1, read on the forward strand.
ACTCTCTGATGAGGAAATTCTTTCTAGCAATTTAGGTAGCTAGAATTTTTTTTCTTTTGCCATTTATCATCTTAGAGAATCATAGAGCACTATGAAGTGAAGTGAGTTACCCATTGCCACACAACCAATGTGTGAGAGGCAGGACTTGAACCCAGATCTTCTCAGCTCCAAAGCCAGTTATCTCCCAGGGAATGCTACTGTTTGTTTACAAATTATATATGAGACATTTGGGGGAAGGAAGGCTAACTAGCCATGGGAATGAAGAAGAATTCTTTTGTGGGAGGTAGCACCTGAACTAAACCTCAGGTAAGATAAGATGGTGAACAGCAGAGAGGAGAAGGAAGTCCACTTTAGAAAGGGATGGCAATGGCCTTGGCAAATGTATCAAAATGGGGAACAGCCTAATGATCCAGTGGCTAGAGCACTGCCTGGAGTCACATTCAGCCTTAGACATTTCCTAGCTATGTGACTCTGGGAAAATCATTTTGTTGTTCAGGTGTGTTTGACTTCTTGGCAAAGGAAACTGGAATGACTTGGCATTTCCTTCTCCAGCTCATTTTACAGATGAGGAAATTGAGGCAATCAATGAGGTTAAGTGACTCGTCCAGGATCACACAACCAATACGTGTCTGAGGCTAAATTTGGCCTGGTGCTCTGTCTAGTGTGCCACCTAGCTACCCTCTGGGCAAGTCCTTTAACCTCTTGTTGGCCTCAGCTTCCTCAGCTTTAAAATGGGAGAAATTACAGCATTCACCTCTTGAGGTTGTTGTGGGAATCAGAGCAGATAATATTTGTAAACAGCAGGTGCTCAATCAATGTTTGATTGCATTTGGGGAGTCTTGCCGTCAGGGACTCAGAATTCATTCTGTCCTCTTCCTTACTTAGACCCCTCACTTGGAAAATGGCATTATCTTAAAAAAGCAAGGATCCAGATCTCAATAGAAACTTCCTCTCTCCTTGTTCCTCTCCTCTTCACTTTTAGCCTTTACAAATCCTGTCCCTCTAAACAGGATGGTCAATAACTACTCCACTTTTGCCTGGCACATACCATCAATTGATTAGCTAGCCTAGGATCTGCTCCTTCAGTCTCTACTTTGGAAACTCTGCAGAAGGATCTCAGAGCAGGGGCTTTTCTAGGATGGTTCCTAACAATATAGCTTTGTCAGGGCCATTTGATTGCTGTGTGTAAAAGTCTGAGCTAGGCAAATACTGAGGAGCCAAAGAAGAATCAGACCTGATCCCTGCTCTTGGGAGACTTTATAGGATATACATTGAAAAAGTTAAGGGACTTTCTGACTGGTTGAACACTTTTGGTAGAAGGTTTGAATCTACATTGAGTATAATATAAAGCTTCTTCTTATCATTATGCTAAATGCATAAATTTTATATTAACGTAGCTGAGGAGATAGTTTTGGAGTACATAAATATCATTAACTGAGTGAGGGAAGAACTTGAAGCTGGAGCCCAAGCATCATCAAATGAGGTTCCCACCCCCTACCCCTTCATTAAGTGCTGTCAAGATACTAGGACAGACTTGCTGTTTTCCAGAGTTAAGGGTCAGCAAGCAAGCTGTGCCCTGAGCTTGGCATAACAACAATCCTTTACGCTCAGCCTCTGGATGAACTGATGTTCTCTGAGCTCAGGAAAGCACCAACAGGCCCAGACATGAAGCCCTGCTATGAATGACTTTTTGTCACTAGACAACCTTGCTTCACTGTTGCTGTTCTGTTTCACCACTGTTGCTACACTACACTGTTTGACTCTTTGTCTATCCTCAAGTACATCAATCAAAGTTCAGCCACACTAAAGTGGATTCTGTTGCACATGAATTAGACTTTTAAAAGGATGTGATAAAAAATAGATATTAGAAAATTGTTAAATATTTAATGAGGTATGTTTTGTTATAAGGCAGGCATAATAATTATACATAATAGCAAATTTTTATTTAAAATTCTTGGCTATTTTGAAAGTATATATGGTAGTTTAAAGATATAGCTTCAGCATATTAATGATGAGTGAACTATTAGGTATTTGCTGTGTGGGAAGCCCCAGAATAGGGGTGGTTTTGATTAAGTTAGTGAAATTTTGCTATTTAAAGTAAAAATTCTTGGGACTGTAATTTACTATTGTTTTGAGCTTTGATTACAGGGACAATTGTCTGAATTGTCATGAAGCCAGTAGTAGAAAATGGCACATGCTACAGTCTGGGAACTGCTAAGGTGGATATCTGTGCCTGGGAAAGATTTTGGGGATGACTTTTGTAGGGCCTATGTAAGATCCTCCTGACTCTGTTTCCTTATTGTGTTATTTCCCTTCTGAAAAGAGAAAGAAAGAAAAGAAAAAAAGGGTCTTGCTTTTAACACCCTGTAACTACATGTTTTAGTAATAAGTTCTCAAAATTGGATTATCCAGATACACAAATTGTATGGACAATGATAAACAAAGTGAAATTATTTTCCCATAAGTAAAGTCTCTGTCTGATAATTTTAAAAGTCAGAAGAGCTCATTTTATGGTTGGATTTTCATAAATTTTTAAAAGATTCTTATATCAGATACATGATTTAGTTTAGGACAGAAACAGTAAAATGGTATATAAACTAAAATTCTCTGAAGTTTCAAGACTGAAAGACCAAATTTAAATGATCACACTAAATTATATTAAGTCAGAATTATCTGGGAACCTCTAGATTTGGAACCAGAGAAGCAGAGCCCACTTTTGAACTGTCCTAAGAACAAAGTCTGTTGTCCAAGAAAAGATATCTAGGGATCAGATAACTACATGAGACATCCGGGACTCAAAATGTGCTGGTTAAATGTATATTGAGAATGGGCTACTAGGATACAAGAAGACTTGATGTTAGTTAACACTGATGATAATTAATGTATTGCTTTCCATGGTTTGTGTTTAAGTTTTCTTGGTTACCTTGGTCACATATAAATCTCGTTTCTCACAACTAGTCCATTGTGAGTCCTCTAAATAGTTTGATCTGTAACATAACATTAACGTGACCTAACTTATAAATTATACAATTAAGAGAACTCTGAGAAAACCTTATTGCATTGTTTGAAACTAGGCTTGTGTGGCTGGGAAATCAGACCATCTCTACGTGCTGTTTAGAGATCTTTAAGCAAAGCTACTGACCAGAAACTCAGATCCAAAGACTGATGAAAGAAGTTTTCTCACAATTGTACATCTCAAGGTAGGGCCCTCACCAAGTCCTTTTGACTACTCCCATACATGTCCAACTTGTGGGTATGGACTCCTGGATCATCTGAAGGAAGCCTCTACACCTGAATAGATGGCAGTACCCTGCAGGGACCTCAAAGTTCTTCTAGTACAGACCCAGAGGCAGCTGATATCCAGAAGAAATAGATATTCTGGACAAGAGTTGAATATACTACCCTATTTTTTTCTTCTTCCCTTTTGTTATGTGCTCAGTTACAACGGCCCTTTTTCAAGCCTGTGTCAGCATTTTCTCTCTCTATAATCATTCTTGACCCCCCTCTCTTTTCCCCTTGAAAGCAAACAATGACTAGCAATACCTGGGACATACTTCCCCTGTAGGTCCCCTCAGGGAACTAAGTCCTTGGACAACATCTTTTTCTGGCCCAAGCGGCCTCTGGAGGCATCTTGGCTTATATCTGTCTCTCCTTTATTGGCCAGAAGGGTATGGGTTCTTCCAGACCTCCCTCCTTTGGTCCAAAGGGGGAAATGTCAAGATATTAGGAGACACCCTGTTTTCCAGAGCCAAGTTCCAGCAAGCAAACTGATGATCCCTGAGCTTGGGCAAGCACCAACCGGCCAAGACATAAAGCACTGACATGAGCATGAACTTGAAGACATGAACAGACTTTTTGTCACTAGACAACCTTGTCTCACTGTTACTGTTGGGCTGCATTGTTGTTACACTACACTGTTTGACTCTTTGTCTAGCCCCAATTACATAAATCAACATTCAGCCTCACTAAAGAGGGTCCACTCACTAGGGGCAAGGCCCCAACCCATGTATCCTTGCCTGCAAGTCATTTCCCTCACTTTGAAATTAAACTTCTGTTCGATTCCTGACTCTCCTGTCTCTATCCTGCTCTGTTCAGCTCCAGCCATTCACAGGTTAGAGGCCAGTTCTGTCTAGTTGTGCTAAAGTTGTGACCCAAACTTAATATTAAACGTTATCCACTTTGATCAAGGGGATTGTTGAGAAATACTGCCAACTCTTAATTCTCCATGGAATTGGAGGTGGAAAGTTAAAATCCACAGATGATCCAGAAATGTCATCTCAGACAATAATCTCAACTCTCTACCTGAAAAACTTTTTAACAGACTGACTTGCATTTCGCTCCCTCTCTTTATTGGTTCCATCTCTAAAATGAATAGTTGCTCAAAGGGAGTGAAGTTAGACAGCAAAAGGAGAATCCAGTTAGACACAGAGGCTGAATAATTTATAAGCTAGATAATGAGCCCCTAACAAATCCAGAGATGGTTGTTCTTGAGGAGATAGAGGAAAGTAAAAGTTCTCCTGTGAACCAGTTGTGAGTAGTACTGGGCAAGACACTTGGGGGGAGATGAAAGGAGAGCACATCTCTGGTGTGTCATTTATTACCTGTATGGCCTTCAGCAAGCCACTTTCTGCCTGGGTGTTAGCTTTTCCATCTGCAAGATGAAGGGGTGAAAAAAGTTGCTGTGCTACATACTCTTAGTCCCAGAGATGCCACAATGAGGCCAGATCAAAGAAAGAGGATGAAGTCCTATAGAACAAAAATATTTAGAGCAACATTTTTGATGGTGGCAAAGAACTGGATACTAAGAGAGTGCTCTTTAACTTGGGAATGGCTGAAAAAGTTATAGTATAATATTGTAATGGAATACTGTTGGACTAAAAATGACAAGAATTCATTTCACAGAAACCTGGGAAGATTTGTATGAACTCATGTGAAGAGAAGAGAACAGAATGAGAATGATTTGTACTATAATATAAAGGTAAAAATGAAGAATTTTGAAAAACTTGAAGAACTATCAGTGAGGTTAGAGACCACTGATGATGAAAAATGTTACCTACCTTTTGACAGAAAGGTGATTAAATATTCAGAATTAGCCACATTTTGGGAAATGAGAGTTATAGGATTTGCTTTGCTTAATTATATTTACTTGTTACAAGGCATTTGTTTTTATTTCTTTTTCTAAAACTGGTTAGTAGCATGTATATAATCTGTATCAAATTGCTTACCATCTCAGGGAGAGGGGAGGAGAAAAAAAGGAGGGAGAAAATTTGGAATTTAAAAAATTTTTTTAAATGTTAAAAAAATTGTTTTACATGTAACAGAAAGGAGAAATAAAACTATTCATAGAAAAAAGGGAGTGGTGGATAGGAAGTAGAAAAAACAAATGACAAATAATTAAAAATATAATTTAAAAAATAAAAGATTATAGCTGAAAAGAGAAATCATAGTTTAAAAATGAAAATAAAGGGGCCGGACTAAATGACCTTTAAATTATTCTTCATAGTCTTCTTGCCCTTGATCTAGTAGAGAAATAAGACTGACACACAGAAGATAGTTCAATAACTAGCAATGCAAAGTAGTGCCAGTGTGGATGATATGGTGACCACCATTCAGAGGTAGAGGAGGTCAATATGAGTTGGATGAGTCAGAGGAGGACATGATGGCGAAAGTGAAACTTAGGCGAAGTATTCAATGCCAGGTTCTGACTGAGGGAATGAAACTCTAGATGTGTAGTATTTCAACAAGACTTAGGATCAAAAATGAGTGTGATGTGACTGAGAGGATGGTGAAGAGACAGAAGGCAAAAGTACAAGATTCCTGTTGATAAGTGGGGGAGGTTAGTTTGTGTAGGCAGCATGGGCTACTAGGCTATGGAAAGTCTCATAAATTATGCTGTGGAACGTGAACTTTAAGAATTTGCACAATACAGTGGAAAGATTAATGGCTAAGTCAGAGGACTCTGGTTTGAAATTGGCATTTCTGCGTATTTCCTGTATGACTTTATTGAAGTCCTTTAACCTCTGACCCTCCACTCCTTCACTGTAAAAGAAGAGGTCAGGCTAGATTATCTAGGGTTACTTCCAGCCTATGACTTTATCCTACAGATCTGGGAAAGAAAACTTATTTTTTCCTAAAAAGGCTCAGAATATCACAGAATGTTCTAACTCGAAGGTATCGTCTAACTGAATGCTTTCATTTTTAGAGCAAGAAGATGAATCCCCTGGAAGTTAAGTGCTGCGCCCTCAGTGCAGCAACAGAGCCAGATGTGGTCCCTGACCCCTAGTCTGTTGATTTGTTTTTTAGCCCCATCACAGAGCTTCAGTGATCAACAGAAATGAGTCTTAAATTTAAAGCTCCAAAGGAACCTTAGAAATTCCCTGGTCCAATCCTCTTGTTTTATAGATAAGGAAACCAGCCCAGACATGAAATGATTTGCTAAAGGTCACATAGCCAATAAGAACGGAAGGGTGGTTTTTAGTTCAGGTAGGAGGGTTAGATGTGGGAGGGAGAATAGGAGAATTTAGTTTTGAGTTCAATAGCGACCAGTACAATTTGTGGTGCTTGGCTTCTTCTGGAAAGGTATGGGGTTTTTTCCAGCTGGCACTGCCTTTCAATTTCCCCTAAATAAACTTGAGCTGGACTGCTCCCTAGCTTCTCTGTTTCCTTGGCTGAGTCTTTCCTATCCGTTCCCCTCCTCAGAATTTCAAGAAGGGGATAAACCCCAAGGCTCTTTCCTAGATAGGGTCTCTTACTTTCTTTGTATGTACTTTCTCCTTGGGTGACCTCAGTTGCTCCTGGGGTTTCAATCATAGCTTCTTTGCAGATGATTCAGTAATGCTTCCCTCATTAGCTCCCTCGTGTTCTCTGCTTGTTTTCAGTGGCTTGATGAGTATGATTTCTAACTCAACAAGGTCCAAATAATTCTCACCATCTTTTTTCCTCTGTACCTGCCATTATTCCTCTTGGGGCAAAGGGGATAAGAGTAGTGTGATTAAATGTGTGGCAGGTTTATGACAGGTTTGAATGATCTGAGGTCTCTTCTGGCTCTAAATGCTAACTTTATTTTTTTTTTAATCTCACACCTCTCATGGCTGTGCTTCTAACTTTTTAGACTTTAACACCAGCTGCAGGCTCACGCTGGATCCTCCTGAAGTACTAGAACCTCCTAACCCAGGAACATGTTCTTCTCTGTGGTCTTCTCACCCTGGAGTATCTCTCCTCTATATCAATCCCCCTCCTTATATTATTGAGTTCTTCCCCATTCCTCTGTTTGGGGAGGAAAGAAATTGTAGATATGAAGTGACACAGGACTATTGTTGAGAAAGCTAATGAAGGTCAAGATGAAGAAGATATCTGGGTTTTTTGTTTTAGCTTTTTTTATTTTTAATTTCAGTTCCAAATTCTGTCCCTTTCTTCACCCTTCCCCATCCATTGAGAAGGCAAGAAATACAATACTCATTATATATATGAAATCATGCAAAACATTTCCACATTAGTCATGTTGTAAGAAAAAAAGCAAGAAAATAAAGAATGAGAAAAGATATGCTTCAGTCTACGCTCAAGAATCCATCAGTTCTCTATCTGGAAGTAGAGAGTGCTTTTCATCATGTGTCTAAAAAAGATATTTTGAAGGAACAATAAGCAGGACTTGGTAATTTGGGAGTAGAAGAAAGATCCAATGGTCTTCCTAAAAGATGGTGCTCCTATGTAGAGATGAGGTTGTGTGTGTAGGTAACTGGCCATCCCATTAATGAGGATAGGTAATGGAGGAACGGAAAGCCATTTGGGCAAGAGGAGGATGACGAGTTAAAGTTTTGGATATCTCAATTTTGAGGTGAAAGTGAGCTTTCTGACAAATGGACTGTAACACAGTATACAGGACTGCAGGTATAGATCTGAGAATCACAAATGCAGTACTGATATTTGAAGTAATGAAATGGGGAGGGGGGAAAGAAGGACAGAGAAACAGAAACAGAGAAAGATACAGAGACAGAGACAGAGAAAGATAGCAAGAGGAGAGAGGAGAGGAGGGAAGGAGAAAGGAAGGAAGGAAGACAGAGAAGTGGAATAAGGAGTCACACTAATTTAGACTATAAGCTCATTTGTAAAAGAAGCCAGAGCCTAGCCTTAGCACAGACTCAGATTAAAAAGAGAAAGAATTATCAGAGGGGACTGAGAGGAAAAAAACTAAAAATGGGAGAAACTTCCAGGAAAAGTCAGTGCCACAGTACAACAGAAGTGAGGAATCTCAAGAAAAAAAATAGTTGTATTAGTATTAAGCATCAGAGAGAGGCCAAGTAGAATGAGGACTGAGAAAAGGTAAGGAAATTGACCCAGATGGCATCTCTGAGGGAGAATAGAGAAGTGGAGAGAATGGAGCCTAAGTTATAAGAGACTGAGGAAGGAGTGGGTGGTGAGAAAATGGAGGCATCCAAATAGAGGTCTGGCAGGCACAGGAAGTGGAGAAATAGAAGGGTAAGTTTTGCAGCTGACAGAATGCTAAAGCAGTTGGGTTTTCTTTGTTTTTTTAAGATGGAGAAGGCCTGAGTTCATTTGAAAGCAGAGCAGGGGAGCAGTAGAGAGAAGACCTTCACCCTCATACCTGAATTACCTTAACAGACTAATCAGTAGGTATCCCCTCCTCCTGCCTGCCTCTATCTCTCTATTTCATTAGAACAAGTCTAAATTTCTCTGTTTATCTTTCTGTGATTTGGCTTCACCCTACCTGTTTAAGCTTATTTTCCTCATATTCATATATATCTACATTTAGATATATATTTGTGTGTGCATGTATATATACACACATATACACATGTATGTGTATGTATGCAAGTACCTGTATATGTATGTATATGCATATATAGATATATACATATGTGTATTTATGAACATACATATATACACATACACATAGATGCATATATGTTCATGTTCTCTGCTCTTTATTAACCAACTCACGTGTTAAGCTGCCTGACATACATGTGTCTTTGCTGATGCAGTTTTCACTACCTAAACAGCTGTCTCATTTCCCTTCATCTTATCCATCCCTATGCAACAACCAAAGGCCATCTCCAGTTTCACTTCCTCCTTTATGAGGCCTTTTTTGATTATTCCAGGTATCTCTCCCTTCTTCTAGCTCTAACTATGCTTAACTAAAGCAGCACATTTTTTACCATGTATAATGTTATTGCTTTCCTCTGTCTGGGGTGGTAGGTGGTACAGGGCATAGAGCTGTAGGCCCAGAATCAGAAAGATCTGACTTAAAATCTTGCCTCAGACGCTTAGCTGTGAGACTTAGGGCAAATCACTTAACCACTGGTTGCCTCAGTTTCCTCAATCGTAAAAACACCTACCCCCCCCCCAAGAGTGTTGCCTGGCATATAGTAGGCACTTAATAAAATTTATTTCCTTCCCTTCCTCTCTCCCTTCCTTCCTTTCGCACAGGATTGTGAATTCCATTAGGACAAGGACTGTATCATACACTTCTTCATAGTTCAACCCCTAAAGCCCATCCCCAACCTGAGCATGTAAAGATAGGAGTGGACCTGTGAGTCCATTGAGGAGAGGAGGCAGTAGGAATAAGCATGTACATGGTGCCTACTATGTGCCAGACACTGTTCTGATTACTTTACAAATATTATCTCATTTAATACTCACAAAAACCCTGAGGTAGGCACTTTTAATTATCTCCATTCTAAGGTTGAGGAAACTAAGACAGATGAAGTGAAGTGACTTGCCCATTCCTTTATGGAGCTCCCAGATGAGCAATCGCTCTCTACCAATAGAAAACAGTGCCCTAGTTCTCTCTCCAATTTAGAGAATTGTCTAGTACACCGAGAATTTGTGATTTGCCCCCGATCAAACAGGCTATATGTTCCATAGGCAGGATTTGAATGCAGGTCTTTCTGGCTTCAAGGCCAGCTCTTTATTCCTTAACACCAGAGGGGTTACACATGCTGCTTGTGACCTAGCAACACCCCAGAATGTACTCCAAGCTAGATTAAAATGTAATTAGGAAATTTTAAACAAAATAAATAAATATACAAAAAACACAGAAAAGATTACATTTGAAAACTAGGTCAATATATGACCTGCATAATCCTTACGTATGGATTGAGGACCCAGTTTCTGTCTGAGTTTGATACCTGTTGGATAGTCCAGGGATTTCTCCATAAATACCTGTTAGTTTATTCATTTATTGATTACCACCAAAAGCAGTCATTGCTTGCTGATTAGCTCCACCTTTTTTTTCTTTTTCCTAAGAATTACTATATTCCTAGAAAAACCCAGTTGAAAAGAATGGGACAGAATCCCAAACTATACTACAAAAAGACATACCACGTTCAAGAGCAGACACTTCAAACAGTACTAGTTCCTACAAGAGAACGGAAATCAGTTCAGGCAAGCAGCGACCTAAATCATATTTCCCATACAGCCAACTGACACAACAATTCCTTCTATTCATTTTGGGACCAAATAACTCCAGTCCTATTTTTAGCTTTGCAAAGAAAAATGCTCTCTCTTTACCCCGTCCCCACCCTTCACCACCAATAGTCAATTTTCAGAATTCTACTCATAATACAACATTCTTGACATGATATTCCAGCAATGAAGCAGTAAGATAGATAGCTAAAATGGAATGGAACTGGAGATAAAAGCTCTGAGTCATCATGACACCAAGCAGATGCTGCTTTGAAATAGGTCCGGTCGAAGCCTACTCATTTGGTTTCAGGTTGCCTATTCCTAGTCAACATGGGACAACCCCATCAATTCAACAAATCATCACTGAAATTACTTTGCTTCTTAGAATTACTTCATATACTTTTCTTAAATAAAAATAGAGCTATCAAACAGCTAGGAGAAAAGACAAATGCTTCAAATTCTGCGCTGTCACGAATAAGCCACTGTTAGTGCAACTGGTTTTTCCTGCGTTGTTATTATATATTGAAATAAAGTATATTGTTATTATAGTATGTTTATAATAAAATAGGACATGGGTCCTAAACATGAATAAAAACAGAAATTATCATTTTAATCATTCTATATTGGAAAAGAATTAATTTTACACACACACACACACACACACACACACACACACACACACACACACACACCATGACTCTTTATTTTAGCTCTGGGTTTCCACTGACATCACAGTCAAATTCAGTGAACATTTTTTTAAGTGAACACTATGTATAAGGCACTAAGATGGCCTTCTATGTTGTCTCTACAGTAGAAGTGTCCAGCACTGGTGAATGACACTCCCAAGGGCCATCAAAACCAGATTAAAATGCAATTGGGAAACATTTAACAAAATAAACAAAAATATAATAGAACACAGATAATGGTCGCATCTGGTTTTCAAGTCAATACACTGCCTGTAGGTATCCTTAGGCATGGTTTAGTGCCTCCCATTCCTATTTGAGTTTGACCCCACTGTTCTACAATGAGGATGAAGAGTAGGCCCCAATGGAGGCATAGTCTTCTGTAGGAAGATAGAATTGGTTCATGAATCCAACTGCTCTATTTTATAGATGATTCAACTGAAATATATAGAGAGAAGGTGACTTGACTAAAGATATATAACTAGTTGTAGTTGGGACTAGAACCCAGGTTGTCCTGTCTCATGGAATCAATCTTACAGTTGGAAGGGACTTCATAGGCCATCCAGTCTAACCCATACCTAGTCAAGAATTCCCTTTATAACATCTTCAAAAATTAGTCATTCAGTCTTTGCCTGAAAACCATGAATGAGGGAAAATCCATGACTTTTCAAGGCAATATATTCCACCTTCAGAAAACTCCAGTTGTGAGAATGTTTTTCCTTGTATAGAGCTAAAATCTGCCTCTTTGTAGCATCTACTTATTGTTCCAACTCCTGCCCTCTAAAACTGAGGTGAATAACAGGGTGAATCTCTCTTCCACATGAACACACTTCGAAAATTTGAAAATAATTAACACATCCCCCAAGTCTTCGGCAGCTAAATATTCTCAGTTCCTCACATGGTCTGATGTCAAGGCCCCTCACCATCTTGGATATCTTTCTCTCTACCTTCTCTAGGTTATAAACGTTCTTCCTGAAATACTGTGCTTGCAACCAAATATGGTCCAAGATGCAGTCTCTTAGGTCAGTGTCCATTCTGTGCTACCTCTGTATAAATGAAACATACGATACGGCCTGGGGCAAACTGACTCACTCCTCTAGATCTCAGTTTCCTCATCTGTCAAATGAGAGGAATGGCTTAGATACTCACCAAGTTCTTTCCAGCTAATTTGGTGTTATTTGATTCTATAATTCTCTATATTTGTTTTTATTCCCCCGCCATAGGAGGAGCTTGGGGTTCATTTGTCTAGTTGAGTTTATGAGTGACCATAGAGAATAATTTTGGGAAATCAATGAAGCAAAAATATTGCTTACCAGTTTATCCATCTTTCCTACACAGAAGCTTGGCCAACACTCCTTACTGTTTTTCCCCTCAGCTTTGGCCACTGTACAGATTTGTTAACAATACTCTATAGGATTTTTTTAATGGACTATTTAGGAAGCAGGACTTATTGCCTGAAAAATGAGGGAATGAATTTATTTTATAGATTAGGCCAGAAGCTAAAATTAAACAGTCATTTCTTGCTATTCTGTAGAATGTTATTCATTTCAATTAGAGTGAACAGAAATGTTTGTTGAAATGAATTACTTGTTGAAAGAACAAGCATATGTTTTGAAACAACTTTTATCCTGTTACAGAAGCTGGTCCTAATATAATTCCTTCTAGTTAGGTTTGCAATCATGTGACATCACCTTCGAAAACCAAACACCCCAACTTTCCCATGGTATTGGAAAACATTTAACACAATAAATAAAAAGGCGATAGAACGTAAATAATGGTAATATGTATTTTTTAAAGTTAAAATGCTGTCAGCAGAGACCATTCCACATGGTTTGGTGGCCCCCATGTCTGTTTGCATTTGACACTATTGGTCTACAGTGAGTATGAGGAGTACATTGGGAACAGAAGGTGTTATTCTATAAAAAGATAGAATCCATCAATCAATCATTCCAACTTTCTTCTTTTATTGATAAGGAAACTAAGAGGAGAATCTCAGTGCCAGCGAGGAAAGCATATTTGTTTTCCCCTCTATGTTTTATCTTTTTTCTTTTGGAAATTCTTGAATGTTGAAATAATAGCAAGAATAATACGGACCTTTTTCCTAATGTTTTCACTTTTGCAAAGTGTTTTGCATACATTATCTCCTGTCAGTTTTACAGCAATGGTATATACTAAGTATTATCACAGCATTCCCATTTTATAGAAGAGAAAATTGAGGCTGAGAGAGCTTAAGTGATTTATCCAGGATCCTATGATGAATAACTCAATAAGGTAGGATTTGAACCCATTTCCTGATTGCAACTCTAGTACTCTCTCCTCTACATCTCCCAATCCTTGAGCTAGCCACATGCCAGTTTCCAAATCTACCCACCTATAACTACCCAGCAACCCACCCCCAGCCCCTTTCAATGCCCACTTCTTATTGCATAGGCCTTGGGAATCACTGACTTCAGATCAGAAAGGAACTCATCAGTGTCTTGAAAGCACCTCAAAGAAAGGTTTCTTACAGAGAAGGACACACCACCAAGGAAGAAGGAACCAACGTGCTGACAACCTGGAGATCATTGTCTTCCCTTTCACCTGTCCAAACGAAATGCTCTTCTGGGAGGCAGGACCCTGTGTTTATGGAACAGTGACCTTAGATTGTGAGTAAGAAGAAAATGTGATCTTTCTCTTAACAGGCTGTGTTGTCTCCGGCACCTGCAGAACAGCCAAGATGAACAAAGCATGAAAGGCAATTTCAACACAACTTATTACTGTTGAATAGAATAGATCTCTGGATTCATGTGTTCTCCAGAGCACCTGGCTTGCATTAGTTATGCAGATCAAAATGTCCATTTCATATGGAGAAGCCTAGTTTCCTTTAGTTGGAAAGTGCTGTGTTGCATTCTGGAGTTTTAAATATCCAAAGTATGTTCTACTTAAAATACACGATGGTAACACTCATTTTTTTTACTCAAGAATGACCATAAATTTACCTCTTAAAAGAGATAAACACTAAAGAAACAATTATTGAGCACCCCTCCCCATTTCTGTTTGCATTTAATACCACTGGTCTACAGTAAGTATGAAGCGTAGACTGGGAGTAGAAGAGTGTTATTCTATCAGAAGTTAGAATCTTCCTTAAAGTAGACAAACACTAAGAAAACAATTACTGTGCATATTTGTATACGTGTTGTGTTAAATTTTTTAAAGAAAATCATGTCCTTAACTTCTTTGGGAATTGATATATTCTTGAATCAGATTTGTGGTAGACATGATTTTCTGGGGAGAAGATTCAGGTCAGAAAACAAGGTAGTCTAAATTTTATTTTTTATAAAACTAGTTTCATTGATGAAGAACTCTAATGTAAAAGTAGGATTTACTTCTTCTATGTCCAGAACTCTGTAAAAAGTTAGCCAGATTCAACAGGAAAGGGAACCACCGGCAAAGTCAATGCTAGTACAAACAATCAGGGGTATGCTGGTAAATGTTTAACAACCGGCACTTCAGGAAAAATGTATACTAGACACACAAATTTAATCTGCATTATTAACATTTTCTATCACTTTCTTAAATTTAGACAGTCAACAAAATAATAAATTAAGCCCTGGTTTGTAGCTTTGCCAGTTTCCGAAAATTTAACTCAGCAAGCTTGAGTTGACTCCAGTATATCCCTGCAAACAAGCCAGCAAGATCAGAGAAAGACAGAGGCACCAGTAGCCTGCAGAGCTCTGTATCTCAGGTCAGCAAGAGTTAAGGGCTTTCCCAGAAAGCTGGAGACCTTGGAAGCCATCAGTAATGGCAGTGACCAGTGTGGGCTTGGACCTTGTTGTTCTTGTTCAATCCCGTCCAACTCTTTGGGACCCCATTTGGAGTTTTCTTGGCAAAGATACTGGAGTGGTTTGCCCTCTCCTTCTCCAGCTCATTTTATGGATGAGGATAGTGAGCAAACAGGGTTAAGTGACTTACCCAGAGTCACACAGCTAGTAAAAGTCTGAGTGAGGTCAGTTTTGAACTTAGATCTTCCTGACTTCAGGCCAGCTAGCCTGTCCACTGTGCCACCTAGCTGCCCCATGGGTTTGGTGGCCTGCAGAAGAGGAAAACCTAGCAAAGCTCCAAGGAACTTTGCATTATTTCTCCTGAGATGCCATAGAAAGTCATGCACATCCAGTGTTCTGAACCTCAAATATCTGTTTCCAAAAGTACTTAACCTCAGGAAGTAGGGGTTAACACAGGAACTTAAGGCACTGAGATCAAAAATAACTAGCACCCACAACCTCACCCAAAAGTGTGGCAGGGGGCAGGACCTGTTCCTGACACTAAGCTTCAGTTCAGGAAATAAGACTACAGAGATGAGTAAAACAAAGAAAACATGAACCACTATAAAGAACTATTATAGATCTAGAGATAAACCAAAAGTCCAAACTATAAAGTGACTGTCACTGTAATAATTTCAAGGAGACATTAAAAAGAAAAAAAATGAATTTTCCACAAAAGACTTCATGAATACCTAGAAGAAATAAAGCAAGAGATAAAAAAACTGAAATTAAAAAAAACTTTTCTGGAGTAAAGAATAGAAAAAAGAATAAATAGCTACAAGAGGAAACCTTATCAACATAATAGAATCCCTTAAAATTAGAAGGGACCAAATAGAAATAAATGGCTTCACAAGAGAGTAAGAAATATTAGAACAAATTCAAAAGATTGAACAATCAAAAGAAAATGTAAGATATCTGATATCAAAAAGAACGGAGCTGGAAAACAGTTCAAAGAGAGATCATTCAGAAACTATTGGATTCTTTGAAAACCATGAAAAAAAAATCCTGGACACTATATTTCAAGAAATCTTAAATGAAAACTGACGAGCTCTATTAGAACCAAAGGGCAAAATGAAGACAGAAAGAAACTACTGATTACCTCCAGAAAGGAAAAGCCCCAGGAATGTCATAACCAAAATTCAGAGTTTCTACATCAAAGAAAAAATGTCATAAGCATTCAGAAATAAGAAACTCAAATAACTGTGAGCTACAGTCATGATCATACAAGACCTGGCAGCTATTACTCAGAATGACAAGGAGCCTGGTAATACAATACTCTAAAACACAAAAGACATGGGCTTTCAACAAAGAATAACTGACCCTGAAAAGCTAAGTAAAATCCTACAGAAAAAAGAAATGGACCTTTAGTTGAAGGGAAGACTTTCTCATTTATTTATTTTTAATTTAGGAAATAAAAAAAAATTTCCATAACATCATAGAATAATAAAAAGATTGTACATGAAACTGCAAATCTATTATAATTATTAATTATAATCTATTATAAGATCTGCTTGCTATTCCTTTTAGATACATAATAAATTTATCATGTACATTTCTTTTTTCTTCCCTCCCCCCACTCCACCTAGAGATGACTACCATTAGACACAAATATATTTATACATATATATATATCTACAAACATACACGTGTGTGTGTGTATGTGTGTGTATAAAATCATTCTATACGTGCTTCTATTTATTGATTTTTCTCTGGATGGAGAAAACTTCATGTGTCCTTTGTAGTTAATATGGGTATTTATAATAGTCAAAATGACTGAGTGGTTCAAGTTATTCTTAAAATAACATTGCTGTTAGTGTATATAACGTTGTCTTGGCTTTACTCATTTCTCCCTTCATTATTTCATCCAAGTTTGCCCATGTTTTTCTAAGATCATTGAGCTCATCACTTCTTATATCATAGTAGTTTTCCATCACCATCATATATCAAAACTTGTTCAACCATTCCCCAATCGATGGTTATCCTCAGAGTTTCCAGTTCTTTGTCACCCCAAAGAGAGCTGCTATACGTATTTTAGAGCATATAGATTCTTTTCCTTTTTCTCTAACCATCTTTAGAAATAGACCTAGTAGTGGTATTGCTGGGTCAAAGGGTATACAGGCAGTTTAAAAACCCTTTGGGCAGAATTTCAGATTACTCTCCAAAGTGGCTGGATCAGGTCACAGCTCCACTAGCGGTGAATTCGTTTGTCGACTTTTCCACATCCCCTCCAATGTTGGCTACTTGCCCCTTCAATCACTTTAGCCAATCTGATGGGTGCAAAATGATACTTCAAGGTTATTTTAATTTCTATTTCTCAAATAATGATTTAGAATATTTTTATGTGTCTAAAATGGCTTCAATTTCTTCATCAGAAAACTGCCTGTTCATATCCTCTGGTGATTTATCAGTTGGAGAATGAGTCTTATTCTTACAATTTTACAAAGACTTTTATATATTTGAGATATGAGACCTTTATCAGAGAAATTGTCTATAAAAATTATTTCCTAATTTTCTGCTTTCCTTCTGAGCTTGGCTACATTTGTTTCATTTTGACAAAATCTTTTTAATTTGATGTAATTATCCATTTTGTAATTTTAAAGATTCCCAAGGAGGAACTTTGAAAAAGAAACATTACATTCTCACTTGGAAATCTTCAAAAAATACATATACATACATAAGTCCTGGGGGGTGGATTGTTTGTCTTCTGAGGGTTTAAGAGAGGAAAAAGAAGGGAGAGAAAAGGGAATTCTCTAGTATAGAAAGGAAGAAGAAAGGGGGGGAACTTGATTTTTTTCATAATTGATAGGTGTGAGAAGAGGATACAAACATGGAGGAAAGGGTAGAGGAAATGGGCATCAGATGAACTGCACCCTTATCTGAAATGGACAAAGAACTGGGGAGAATACACACGCACACACGCACTCACTCATGCCCACACAAGTACACAGAGAGAGAGAGAGAGAGAGAGAGAGAGAGAGAGAGAGAGAGAAAGAGAGAGAGAGAGAGAGAGAGAGAGAGAGAGAGAGAGAGCTTTGTGTAGAAAGAAACTGAACTCGACAGGAAACAAGTGAGGATATGGAAAGACAGGGTAAAAGGGAGAATAAAAGGAAGAAAATAATCACAAGCCAAATAAGCTCCTGATCTGAAAACAGGCATTAAAGGAGGGGCAAACAAAATAACTGGAACCTAAGGGGTTAATCAGTTAGGGAAAGGCTATCAATTTGTGGCATAGGACTACAATGGAATAGCATTGCTGTGCAGGATAATGAAAAAGAGATTATTTCAGAGAAACCTAGCTAGCAGGATTTGATACAAAGCAAAGGGAGCAGGATCTGAATAACATACACAAAGACATTATAATATAAAGAAAAACAATTTTTAAAGACTTAAAAACTCTGATCAAAGCAATGATTGCACATGTCTCTAGAGACCTAACAGACATGATTGAATGTGCAGAAAGAGACCTATTTTTGGACGTGGGCTCTCTGGGAATTCATTTTGCTTGATTTGCTTATTTGTTACAAGAATTTTTTCCCCTCTGCTTTTTACTGATAGGAAGCAAGGTAAGAGAGAGTTAAGCAATAGTAACGAGAAGAGAACAATTTAAATATCTGAAAAATGCACAGAGAAAATAAAAGGATATTCAGAAGGAAGCAAAAACAAGCAAGATGATTTTGAAAGTAACATGAGGAATTTTATGTCCATATGTATGTATATAATAAATAATTAATATAATTAAACAGTATATGCAGATATATTGAACCAAGTGGTATGAAATGTAGACTTGCAGTTTCATCCTATTTGTTCTGCTGTCTATATGGAAATATTGTTTCTTTTGGGAGTGTGTGATCAAAAATAATAATAAAAAAAAACCAACCCAAACCATAGACCTCAACTATTTCTGGGAGGGGTCAGTGATTAATGAATACCTTGGGTCTAGTTGTGTTTCACATAAGGTAGCTTCCAGTCTACTACACACCTGCACCCTCCCCCTCCCCTGGGCATCTCAGCTGTAATGGCCTGAATTAATGACAATTGTTGATTAGTGGGCACGGTTTCAGTTAAGCATATGTAGTTATGTTTACATCCAGCAGCACCTGTACCATTAATGCCTCAAGGCTTTTCGAATGTAGAGCTGCTTCCGTTGTCAACTGGGCAAACCCCAAATCATCGACAAGCCCTCGAGATATTTGAAGACAGTCACTGGGTTCCCAACAACAACATGAATTTGATTATTAAAAAAGGATTGCTTTAAATAGCCACCTGTAAATAGTTCACACACAAAACAGCTGATTCACTTAGAATATGATTGAATTGACAAAAATTGAAACTGCTGGTCATCTGTATTTCACATGATCTCAGCACCTTTAATCTCTAAAGTATGTGCAAGGCACTTACCAGATATGAAGATAGGTCATCAGCAAAGGTAACAACCTCTTCTGAAGACAGGCATAGATGTACATCTAACTTACATTGTACTTTAAATGTGGTCACCTAGGAGTCAACCTGGATGGCCCTAGAAACTCCCCTTTCTTCCCAGAGGCCACTCTTGAGGAATTTTTTCTGTTCTTTCCCCCTGCTTGAGGCATTCCTGGCTGCTGCTTGTGGTACCTTAACTTTCTCCAAGTTTCTCTTTCTGGTCCCCTTGACTCAGTGACAGTACGGGGCAAGATGGAAGATGGCAAAGGGAAATGGGAGGGAGACTGTCCTCCCCATCTTAACTGTGGATCCCTCAGCTCTAGGCAGTCTCCTTGGCAGTATTCTTAGCTTCTTCTCCTCCCTATCCCTTTACTCCCCTTCCTTAGAGTAATGGCCCATTCCTCCCCACTCCCCGAGCTTCAGGTATGGTTCCCTTTAATAAGTGGCTAGGGTATTGTTCCAGTAAAATGCAGATGATTCTTATTCCAGTCCTTTAAATGCTACACGACCCTATTATGCACCTGTGTGCAACAATTGGTGCGGGGGTTGGGGGGGGGGGAAGGATTAAAAGTGAGGGAGGTACAAAGGAAGAAGACTTCTTAGACCCTTGACTATTTCTGTTTCTAGCCATAAAAAATAGTTGAGAAAAACCTCAAATGCAGTGTGTGCTTGCTCCAGAAACAGGAGGGTAAATGGGAAAAATATGAGCCTGCCTTGTTTCTTAGTTACACAGTGGATCAGAAAAGGAGGAAACCATTGGTCAGAAGCAGAAGATGGTGTCCATTCAAAGAAGCAGGCAGGCCACTTAATAAAAGGAAGAAAAGTCCTCAAAAAGACTTGACAGCAAGTCTGTCTTGACCAAGAAGTGTTGCTGGAACTTATCCTAATAAACCGGAGGTGTTCACACTGCCTGTAAGCTTCTCACCGAACCCCTGAAACGTTGGCTCCAGACTTGTAACACTTCTGCCTGTCTTGGTACAACTGACTGGTCCACCTTCCTGAGGCTGTGGAAGTCTCCAGAAGGAGGTGAAGGGAAAAGAGAGGGAAGGTAGGGAATTCTCCCCCTTAGCCAAGACTCAAATGAGAGGAAATTTACTGCTGGAATCCTGAGAAAGGTTTCCTTCAGATACACTAAAGGTGTAAAGAAAGTGTGTGTGGGAGACTAGGAACCTAACCATCTCCCTGGATTGTTTGTAAAATTGGGAAGCAAGACTAAATTATCTCTAAGGTATCTTTTCAGCTTTAATGATTCATAAACTTCTACAGATGGTATTATTTCTATAGGAAAATGCATTTCAGATTTGTAGGCTCAAAGATCTAGAACCAGAAGTTTCTTAGAGGTATAGTTCAACATTCTCATTAAAAAATGAGGAAACTGATGCCCAAAGAGGGGAGTGACATCCATGTTCACATAAACAGTAAGAAACAGAGCCATAATTTGAACCCAGGCCCTCAACTTCCAAATTCCATGTTAATCCTACCACAATTTCCTAACAAATAAGTGATGTATAAGCGACTGGGAATAAGTTATACTTGTATGGCATCTCCTAAGACAACAACAAGAAATTTATTTAAGGTCATTAATTCTGCAGAATTTATTTTATATTTAATTCTGCAGAATTTTTTATTTAAAAAGTTTATAATGTAATGTTATTCTATTTTTAATTCTACAGAATTTTTTATTTTTTAAATTTTTAAATGTAATTTTATTTTTAAGCTTGCAGGATTTTAAAAAATCTTTGAAATAGCTCTTACTGATTAAAATAATTTCACACAAGGAAATTTAACAAATGTAAATCTATTGTCATAATAAGAAAGACCAAAGAACCTAAAAATTGCCTTATTCAAAATTGCTTGATTTATCAAGTAAAGAGATGTAGCAGATAAGGTCAACAACTATTCAGAATATGACTTTTTTTTCCTAAAAATCTCACAGAGAAGAATGGTGGAAGATTATGGGCAATATCAACTCATAAACAGAGAGAAGCAATTGAATATAAAACCAGTTTGAAGAAAGCTTGGCAAGAGACCCAATGAAACCAAGGTATTCTGAGAGCATTTGAGGACAAAAATGAAAGGAAGAAAATAAATATCTGATGAAAAGTAGAAAATATTTGTGTGTGGTGGGTGTAGACAGTCTGGAACATATGACAAAGAGGAGGAGGTCTAGAGTAAAAGACATCATCATGGAAATGTAGAAGCAAAAACTGAGATGTCTGGCTCCATGGAAAGGTCAAGACACGGTAGTTGAATGACACGTGTTCTGCTGTCAAGAGTGTGTTCTTGATGTCAAGAGAAAGTGAGGAAGACCCCCAACATGCTGGGTGAACTGTGTGTGGTGAATTTACAGGAAGACATGGATGGATTAGGTTTTGTATCATTGGAGGAAACACACACACTGATGGGATCATAGATTTATTTTGAATGCTTGAGAAACAACTTCACAAATAAAATAACAGTATTCAACATCCTAACATCTATAAGTGAAACTGAGAAAACGTATTTTTATCTTTGTTGAATCCAGAAGAATGTCTCTGATTCTACAAAATATATGAATGTGTATATCTGTATGTATATGTAATATATATCTTCATTTAGAATGTTTTCCTTCTAAAGTGACTGAATGAAAAGTAGTTGCCATTTACATGTCAGCAAATGTTAGGCAAATGGCAAAGCAGGCGGAAACTACAAACCATAAGAGAGTTCTACGCAGGGTTAAACAGGGCAATTGTTTCAGCCACCAGCAGGACACACATTTCAATTTATCTCAGCATCTAGGCCACTTCTGTAATAACAACCAAAACTGCTAGGCATTATTTAGGCAGAATCTTCATTCATTGTGAGACATGATTGGATGAATGAAAGGTACCCACAGGATTATGTTAGTGCTGTCGCTGTGTAACAATAATTATAGTTGTCATTTATATAGGTGTTCATATAAATACATAGGTGTTTATATGTGTGTGTGTGTGTGTGTGTTTAGCACTTTACAAATATTATCTCTTTTGATCCTTACAACAAGTCTGGAAGGTGCTATTACTGACCTTACTTTATAGTTGAGTGAACTGAGGTAAACAGAGGTTAAGTGACTAGGCCAGGGTCACACAGCTAGCGAGTATCTTGAGACTGGATTTGGACTCAGTATTCTTGACTCCAGGCCCAGTGTTCTACCCACTGTGCGACCAAGCTGCCTTATAAGAAAATTTTCTTGATTCATCGAAAGGCAGTTGTCAGCATCGCTGGTAATGCAATGAGCCAAGTATCTAAAGAGCCTAGATCTCCTTTCCTCTCCTCTTTTGATCCTTCTCTGTGACCCTTAACCAGAGAAGCAGCAAACCTGTGATGATGATGAAGATATGATTGCTACAATCTAATGCCTAAAGGGAAGGGAGACGGGAAGTATAAGCATTTATTAAGTGCCTACTATGTGCCCAGCACTGTGCTAAGGGCTGTATAAATATTTCATAAATATCCGTAGAACAATGCTGACAAATAGAGACTGTCATTATCCTCTTTTTACAGTTCAGGAAGCTGAGGCAGATGGAGGTTAAGTGACTTGTTTAGGGTCACACCACTTCTTGTTATTTAGTAGTTTTCAGTCATGCCCGACTCTTTGTAATCCCACTTGGGGTTTTCTTGGTAAAGATACTGGAGTGGTTTCCCATTTCCTTCTCCAGCCCATTTTACACATACAGAAACTGAGACAGATGGAGATTGTGACTTATCTAGAGTCACACAGCTAGTAAGTGTCCAAGGAAGGCCAAATCTGAACCCATGTCTTCCCAACTCCAGCCCAGTGAGTGCTCTATCCACTGCACCAGACAAAAACAGATTGTTTTTTAAGCTTGAGGCACACCCTGAGAAGAGACACGAAGAGATACCACATGCTACCATGTGACCCTGTGCATCTTTGTGACACCTTTGAGCATTTGTCTGTAAAACAAGGGGGCTGGAGAAGATGCCCCTTAAGGTCCCTTCCAACTCTGGGTCTATGATCCTCTGAATTTCCCTTTGATTATAGAGGATAATGAACTCATGGCTATATTATGGCCTCTCCCACCTTGCTCATGCACACGTGTTCACACATACATATGTATATATATGGAAATATACATACACAAACATCAAAGCAAAGGAAACACATTATGGAACAAGCATTCGTCTTGGAATAAGATGATATTGACTTAGGCCTTGACTCTATGCTCTGTGGCTGTGTGACTACTGGCAAATTAAATCACTTTTCTGAGTCCCAGTGCACTCAACTATAAATTGGAGAATAGTATATTTACACACCTACTTCAGTGTTATTTTTCAGGATCAAATGAGATAGTTTACGTGAGAGCATTCTGTAAGCTATAAAGCATTCTAAAAAAATGTGTACTCCCAATTCATGGAAAGATAGTAAATACAGTTGGGAGAGAAGACCAATTATACATAGAACCAATTCTCAGGATTTTGACTAAAATTAAGTATACACACAGAGGAAAAATAATCTGTAATTTGAAGCAGAAAATTTCTCATTCTAAAATGTTATCCTCCCTTGTGTATCAATCTAAGCCATCTAGCTTTGGCCTAAAGTTTGATCATGGCTTGTTGGGTTGTTCTGTTGTTCTTTTTTCCTAGGATGAAAAGAAAATAACTTTCAACCTTTTATTGGTTCACGATCCCATATTGCAGATGCACCATGGAAGGTAAGAAGAAAAGGAATGAAATAACCATTTATTAAGCACCTACTATATACTAAACACTGTGCCACGTGCTTTACAAATGTATCTCACGTGATCCTCACAACTCTGTGAGGTAGGTACAATTATCCTAATCTTACAGATTAAAGTTTATTACTAAATTATTTACATTATAAATTATACATTCTAATTTATTCATATTATATAACGCAATAAAATAAATATAAAATTATTATAAATTATTAAAGATTATGTAACTTGCTCAGGGTCACACAGCTAGTAAGTGTGTGAGGCCACATTTAAGATTTTTAAAAAAAATTTCAAATGAATTTTATATATAGCAGATTTTCTCTTTTCTGGTTGGGATGGATTCTATAAGCACTTGTAAGAAAGACTAAGTGGGGAGTCATTAATCATTCCTTTTAGTTACAGTCTTCATGAAAAACTTCAATTTCTTATTTTCCTTTTCTATTTTTCCTTTCAATAACTAGCTATACAGAAATAGGATACGATAGTTCAAGACTTGTAAGGTGACTATATTAATCAGAAATAACCTTAACACAATTTTAAACTCCTAGCCACATGTTATTTTTACTGGTTAACTCAAATTTGTTTAAGCACCCTAAAATGTAAGCTCTCTGGCTTTGCTTTGAAGCTTCTCGTAAATAATCTTTAATGAACCACTCTAAAGTAGAACTCAAAAGATCTTTCTTTCTCACCATATATGAAGGAATTGGACTATATTTCATAGGTTAGTGTAAGGTGCTTTTAGAGGAATTATTTTAAGAGAAGTATCCACTAGACATTGAATTGACAGTATCTGAGCTTATTTTTTCTGAGATCAATTTAATAAAACACACCTGTTTGGGGAATATTTTCATACACTACTCATATTAACGGGTAAAAATAAAGGATGAATGACAAAATGACTAATAAAAATATATGCATGTTTAAAACCAAACCCACCATCTTCCCCAACTTTCTTGCCAAAAACTTTTTTTGCCCAGTCAAAATTTCAAAATAATTTTCACTGTTACCCTCACCCAATAAATCTAATTAACTGCCAAGTTCTGTTTAGAGCCAAGATTTTAGCTCTAAAATATCTCCCGAGTACCTTTCTCTCCATAACTTCTGTCACACTACATACATTAGTCTGTGACCTCTCAGCTGTACTACTGTACATCTATTAACCAGTCCCCCCCACCACCTTATCATTCCATTCTCCCTCTAGTTTATCTTGACATCAGAGATCTGTCCACATCATTTCCCATTTCAAAATCCCCATTAGCTCCCCATTCACTACCAAAGTAAAAATTCCTAAGCTGGGTTTCAGAGTCAACTGCCTTTCTAACATTGTTAACTGACCTGCCCAGGGTCACACAGCTACTAAGTATCTGAAGATTTGTCTGACTCTAGGCCCAGCACTCTATCCAGAGAACTATCTTACCAGCTTTGTCTTATTTACAAAAAAAAAAAACAAACCCCATACTTTTCCTTCAAATCCAACCCATCTTAATCACATCGCATAGGAAGTTTTCTTTCATTTCCCTTCTCATTCAGAAATCCTCTCTCCTTTGTAGTAATTCCCACATTATTTTTAGGTGGCCAAGTGGTACAATGGATACTGCTGGATCTAGAGCCAAGAAGACCTAAGTTAATAATCCAGTCTCACTTCCTAGCTTAAGTCACTAAACTTCAATCTACCTCAGTTTCCTCATCAATAAAATGGAGATAACAACAGTATCTACTTACTTGCCATGGCTGTGTACGTATAAAATGTGATATCTGTGATGTGCTTGCAAACCTTAAAGTACTAGATGAATACTAATTAGTTATTGCTTATCATATTTCTCCTAAGGCCATTATTACTCTGTATTATAACATAGCTGTTTGTACGTATTTCATCTTTCCACCAAATTGTAACCTTCCTAATGGCTCACCCTGCTGATACAGTAAATATAGCCCTTCACCTGGAGTCGGAAACACGGGGTTTCAATTCACCTTCAGATATTCATTAACTGTGTTTCCCTGGACAAGTCATTTAGTCTGTTTGCCTCAACTGTAAAAATGAGGCTAACAGCACCTAAGAGGGCTGTTGTGAGACTGACTTAAGATATCCGTAAAGCACTTAGTATTAGTACCTGCTACATAAAAAGCACTTGCTTATATTCCTTTCCCTCAACCCCTACCCAGAGAAAGCCTCATATATTGCCTTTTACCTAGCAGAGGGGCTCAGATATTTGTTGGAGATCCTCAAACAACCAATATTTCTAGAATTAGGATTTTTAAAATCTTCTTCCTACAGTCCATTTTTCAGGAACTAAAAACTTTCCAAAGTTCATAAAGTTGTCAGAATTGAATTATAAATAAAAGTGACTCACAGAAGCACAAGGGCAAAATGTGCCACATTTATTTACATATGAAATGTGTTTAATACAGTTATAATGAACGTAGTGTATAACATCTGACAGCAGCAAGACCCTTTAAGGAACGGAACGATAACTACAGTATATCATGCAAGTATCTATATATACACAAAAGTATTTTTTTTTAAAAAAAAGTACAAAACTTGTTTAGGGATAAATATAAGATATAAAATGCAAAACAAAAAAAAACACAAAAAATATAACTCTCACAGAGAACTATATATGGAAGGGACAGAACGGTACCTTTGCTGTGCTTCATTAAAGCATAACTACCAATATTAGATATACTCATTGAAATGACGGAACGAAAACCTGGCAGCTGTGTGCTCAATCTGAAATGGCCAATTGTGATTTTATAGGCTGCTGTATTAACACATCGATAGGTAGCAGCTTCAGTTGTGCATCCTAACTCTAAGTACCAGAACATTTGGCATTAGCACCCAGAATAGGAAAAGTCAATTCTTGAGACAGCACAGGGTTAAATGAACTATTTTCTTCCTTTACAAGCCAAAGAAATACTTGATTTTTTTTTATGTCTCTATGTTTAATAAATTACAAGACAAAAACCAGACTGTATAAAAATCTATTGATCTAGTTACATAT
Organism: Potorous gilbertii; assembly: GCA_028658325.1. Taxonomy (NCBI): domain Eukaryota; kingdom Metazoa; phylum Chordata; class Mammalia; order Diprotodontia; family Potoroidae; genus Potorous; species Potorous gilbertii. Next base: position 668,303,634 of record CM053769.1, read on the forward strand.
TTGTTTCTTCTACAGCAGTCCAGCCCTTTCATCAAGCTTACATCCCTGTGATCTTAAAACAGTCTTGCAAATAAATATGAAAAAAAAATTTGCCATCCCACAATGTTTTTCTGATCTAATTTTACAATGGACTCCTTCCCTTTCTCTTCACAGAACCCATTAAGGAAAACACCATTCCCTTCTACCTGACTGATTTAAGTTCTTATCCACCAATGACTTATTTGCAAGGCTGCTTTAAAAACATTCTCTCATGGCCCTAAGAATACCTAGAGATGCACAGATATGCAATGACGAGTTTCAAGGCGCACACATACTTCTCCCAAAGTAGATACACTGAGTACTAGTGCTAAGACACTTGAAGAGCCTAGTGTTCTTGACACCTAAAACCAGCTACAGTTTATGTATTGAATTCTAAAAAATAAAAAATACTAAAAAAGGCATTCTGTTAGCCTGTAATTTAATTAGCTAAACCATTCAAACTCATGGAGTACAAAACAGTTTATCTGAATCCAAGGAACTGCCCCCAGTGCTAAGAACTCTGTTTTAAAGAAACTTAGTACAAAAAAGAAAAATTCTAAACAAACAAAAAAAAAAAACTCAAAACATTATCCACTAAATACTGATACAAACACGTAACAAAGAGTATAAAAGTTATTAGTTTAAATATATACAAACTCTTTTTAAACTCAAATACTGTTTTAATACTTATTGAGGGTATATAGGATGAGGTGAGGAGAATACATTGAAGGAGAATATATTGCAACAGCCTAAACAGTACTGTCAACTCTATTATACTGCAAACTTTCTGTAACAAAAAAAAAAAGTCTTTTCCATTCCAATGTGGAGAGAGATTTTTCTTTTGGAATACTCATTTTTCAGCTGAACTCATTCTTTTAGACTTAATGAAGGCCATGCCATGTGTTCTCATGTGAGTGTTTAAGGCAGCTTCAGTTTCAAATGTCTTTGCACAGACTTTGCATTTTCTGTCTGACATCAGGCTATCAGATGATTCATCTTCATGACTGGGTTTGTTTTCTTGCTGATTATCTTCCCCAGAACCGTTCTGCTTAGACACTGGCTGAGGTTCCTTTAGTTTGTGGACTATGAAGAGATGCCGGGAAAGAGACACATGGGAGGTGTAGCAAAGGCCACATTCTCGACACTGGTAAGAAGAGCCATCAGACTTATGCTGAGGGATGTGTTCATGAAACTGTAGGAGATTTTCTGTTGTAAAGCCACACACGGCACACTTGTGAACTTTAAAAACATTTATCTTTAGTTTCTTCAATGGCTGAGTAATTGCTCCTCGTGGAGGTCTGAATTCTAAAACGGGTTCTTCTAATTTCCGCTTTGGACTGGGGGCCTGATAAGAGAAAACAAACAAAAAACATTGATCAAATTAAAATAGTCCTGCTATCTTCCTGAAGAAGGATCATCATCTCTGACTGGGCTAAAAGTCAGTAAAAAGATAAGATCACATTGTGGCATCAATGGAAAAAAAAAAAAAAAGACATGCTTCTACAAATGTTTTACCCTGTTTCCAATATTAATCTTTACTCCCAGTCATTGTTCAATATATGGATATCCATCTCTGACTGAGAATGGCTAGGTAGTACAATGGATGTGGGCCTGGAGTCAGAAAGACCTCAGTTCAAATTTGACCTCAGACACTAGCTGTGTGACTGAGCAAGTCACTTGCCTCTGTTTGCCTCAGTTTCCTCATCTATAAAATGAGCTGGAGAAGAAAATAGCTAACCACTCCAGTATCTTTGCCAAGAAAATCCCAAATGGGGTCACAAAGAGTCAGACATAACTGAAAAGACTCAACAACAAAAATCTTTCCTGAACACTACTACAAAGATTGTACCCCTAGCTACTACCCTTAATTATCTGTGAATGACCTTACTATTTCTGGTCACCTAACTTCTCTGAATCTGTTTCCTCATGTGTAAAATGAGAAAACTAGACTACTTCATGTCTAAGCCTGTGCTCAGTTTACCCACAAACTCCCCAATGAAAGGTGATGCAAAGGAAATGCCAAACTCATTTTACTTCTTTCAGCTACAATGCTTACTCTAGGCAATGGTCTTGTGTTTTAAAGGGCAAAACTACTGCCAAATACAGGAAGTAGTTAATCGACACTCAAGAAGATAAGCTGATGCTCCAAGCCTGCTGAAACCAGGGACCTCAGTTGCAATAAAAATATGTTCTTAAATCTCCCATGTCTCATCTCCCAGTGCTCCCTCACACCAACTCTAGGCTCCACCCAGGCCCCCCTCACATTGATTCATGTTATTCTCCTTTTCTCCTCTTTATTTAAGTCCTATTCATCCTTCAAGGACCAGCAGTGGCTCTACTTTCCTAGATAGTTCCAGCTCACAGTGATCTCTCTTGCTGCATTCTTCTACCCCTCCCTGACTGTACCATTCATTTGACACTTAATCATTTATTGCTTTGCAACATTAGTTCTCTCTCCACAGGAATATCTTCATCATCTTCAATTCAATTCCACAAATATTTATTAAGCGTTTTCTATATGCCATCTAAGCGGCACAGTGAATAGATTCTCAGGGCTGGAGTCAGGATTTCTGAGCTCAAATCTGGCCTCTGATGCTAATTAGCTGTTTAACCCACTCACTTAACCCCATTTCCCTCAATTTCCTCATCTGTAAAATGAGCTGGAGAAGAAAATGGCAAACTATTCCAGTACCTTTGCCAAGAAAACCCCAAATGGGGTCACAAAGAGTCTAAAACCAACTCAACAACACATGCCAGGTACTATGGGAAATACTTAAGAGATTACAAAACAAAACCAAATACAGTCCCCGTTAAATAGGGACAATGCACTTTGACATAAAGATGAGATAAAATAAAATGTGACCAGGCAAAGATCAAGACAAATGTTAGAAAAGAAAGAGCTTACTTTCCCTTGCAAGGGAAGAAAAGTCTTCACTACAGCACATGAGTTGAACTTCAAAGAAAGAGAAGGATTTCAAATGGTGGAGACGAAGAGAAAGAACATTTCAAGTACGCGTGAAGATCTACATAAAAGCACAGGGTGAACCTGGGGAAAGGTAGCAATCTCATGTGGCTGGACCATGGAATGTATAGAGTAACATGAAAAGGTTCCATGTTGGGGCTTTATTTTATCCTTGGGGCCAGGGCTTCTTAAATTCCCTTTTTCACAAGTTAGGCACCAAGCCTGCAGTAAAGTCGCATGATAGATAATACCCTGGATTCGTTATGAGTTTGACTTTTAATTAATTTTTGATCATTGTGTTTTGTTACCAATTATTTCTCAACCACCACATGGAGTGGTGACCCACAGTTTAAGAAGTACTGCTTGTAAGACAAAAATTCACAAAAGCTGGCCCAGGGATCCTGGGTGGGGGGGAGCTGAGACCCTTTAAAAGGTTCCTGAGGTCAAGATTATTTTCATAATACTAAAATATCTTAATTTCTGGGCTGGTAAGTATTGACAGATGTGACCCACATAAACAAAAGCTCTCTGTGAGATCCTCAGTAATTTTTAAGAGTACAAAAATGAAAAAGAAAACTGCTGCTCACAGCAATAGGAAGAATCCAGGATGTACGAGCAGTTTGAGCACAGGATTAGATTTTTGTAACAGTAATATTTTGGATTAAAGAAGGTCAAGATCCTAAAGGTAGAGATGAGCTAGGAGGCTATAATAACATATCATGCGTTGTGGTATATGATATGATATTTGTCTATTGCTGTGTGATCGCTAAAAGTATGGCTCTTAATATCTGGCTCAAAGTACCCAGGTACTTTGGGCTCTTAGTACTGACTCAGAGTATCCCATTGATGATAAGACCTGGGTGATCTTGAGAAGAAATTCATTGATCCTCCATGGGTTTCAGTTTCCTCATCTCTAAAATGAGGCAAAGAGACAATATATATAGCCTCTATCATATCATATCATAGTTACATGATATTAAGGAAGCTCAGGGATGCAAAGGAGAGAGTGCTGAGCCTGAAAGTCAAGAGTACTCATCTTCCTGGGTTAAAATTTGGCTTTGGACACTTACTAGTTGTGTGACCCTGAGCTAGTCACTTATCTGTAAAACAAGCTAGAGAAGGAAATGGTAAACCACTCCAGTATCTCTGCCAAGAAAACCCCAAAGAGGGCCATGAAGAGTTGGACATGACTCAAATGACCAAACAACAAAAATATTATAATATTAAATTGTCCAGGTTTATGTTAAAGGCCTGAACTAGCATGGTGTGATTAGATATTAGAATGAAAATAGATAATTGGAGCAGAGGGGATGAGTATAAGAAGTATTGTGGAGGCAGAACCCTTAGATGGAGGTAGGGCAGAGTTAAAGACGAAAAAAAATTTTAAATGTCTGAGATTTCAAGTTTTGTGTGAATCAGGGGGATGACAGTGCCATCCAAAGATACAGAGAAGTTAGTAAAAGAGGAGAATGATACTCTGAATAATTCTAAATGTGGGGCTTAGGGAAGAGACTAAGGTTGAATTTTTTAAGAACTTATCTTCGCTCTTCAACTATATCACCAGCCCCTGGTGGGATTAGAACAGCAAGTGGTGGTGGTAAATGTGTGAACCACCCTGACTCTATCTTATGACTCAATTCTAAAGCTCGTTCAGTTTGCTTTCTATGCAATTACAGGTCAAGCCCAATTTTTGTCTTACGAGAAAACTTTGTTCAATTGTGGGAACTGAGAGAAAAACTTCTCTTACTCCAGCCACACTCCCTAAGTACAAAGACCACATCTTATACTTGTCTCTGTATTCCCCACAACACTTATAACAGTCTTTTGCACAGAGAAGGCATTCGATAAATATCAGTATACTGATTTAAATGGGAAACATGATCTAAGCTCAAAAGATAGAAAAACAATATGGAAATATCAGAATATTGTGTTTTAGCCCTGACACCAATAAATTTCCAAGTCCTGATCTATATTTTGTTGTTACAGCTAAGCAATATCAAAGAAGATCATTGAAGCATTTTAGAAAATGTGAAGAAGAGAACAGGAGGAAGTTCAGAAAGAAACACAGACAAGCAGGACAGACGTGAAAGTAACATGTTGACATTTATTATATTCTTGGTTTAAAAAGCAAGTCTGTACATAATAGAAAATCGCAGTTTCACATACAACCTTTCTGGACAGAAACGGAAAGGTCCCCTCTTGTTATCTGTGGAGTTCATAATAAAAAAATAAAATAAAAAAAAAATAAGTAATATGTTGCAATGTTGTGTAGTGGAAAAAGCACTGGACTTAAAGAGTCCAAAGACCTGGTTTCAAATTCCCTAATAGCTTTTCTCAGGATGTTTATCAAATGAAAGGGTGAGATCAGATGACTTCTAGGGTACCTCCAGCTTGGACATGCTATGATTATTTTGCACTGTATTAGAATCAGCATTCAGAGTTATGTTATGTCTACCTAGCTTCCTATACTACTATTCACTGCAAAGAGAGCAATTCTTATGTGTTTTACCTTGGTCTCTTCTTTTATCTCTGTTTCCTCCACACTGGCAGATTCTGTCATTTCTTTTAAATCAGGGTCCTTAATCCCATGCATCAGCTGAATGTGTTTCTCTAGCATTAACCGTTTTGTAAATGTGCGCCTTGATTCTGGGCAGTGCCTACATAAAACAATAAAAGTCATGTATACATTTTGCTTATAGGGATTTTCAAAAGAACTCTAAGGCCCACCAAGATGTTTACTGGTCTTCAAGATCTTCACAAGCCAATCTCATACTTACCAGTATCAAAGCCATAGGAGAGCATCAACAGCCTAAGTGCACTGGCTCTGGAGGAAGGACCTGAGTTCAAATCCCACTTATGACACTACCTGGGTCACTTTGAGGAATGCATTTATCCTCCCTAGGCTTTGGTTTACTCATCTCTAAAATGAGGGAAGTAGACTAGATAATAGGCTCTGAGGTCCCTTAGAAATTCTAGATCCTTGGACCCTGCTGGTCTTGAATCCCATTTTATTAAATATTTTAAACTATTGATGTCACCTGTTTTTTGGTAGACTCATTTTGGTTCAAGTGCCTTATAAAATATCCCTGTTTAGCACAGTATTCTTTACTCTCTTGAAAAGGAAAAGCTCTCAATTTAATTTTTTCCCTTTAAGATGACTCTAAGATTATCCCAGCAGAGGTGTTTTAAGATGAAAGAAACAAGGAAGAAGATGGTCTTCTACCAACTATGATTAGTGATGCCAGCTATATAACACAGAGAAACCTGCTCTTTATCTTCTAAAGTATGCAGCATAAGCAATCTTCATAGAAACAGCAATCTCGTAAAATATATTAAAAACTTTAACTTTATGGATAAATTGCTTTTCAGTTCAGGTATCTAAAAACAATGGTCTATATTGAGAGTATCACAGATAAAAAGAGGAGTCCAATTTAATATTCTACTTTACAAAGTAGAAGCTTATTGACAAGAAGTGATTTGTTCATGGTCACACAGTTAAGAAATGAACCTAAAGTCTTGGGACTCCAGTCCAGTACTTTTTCCATTTTACTACCCCTCCTCTCTAAAAACAATTCTGTTGTAGCAAGGGATATATCCATGTAGACTTATTATTTTGTTTCCTTCTTTTGGAGATAAGAAGTCATCATTTTTTGGATAACTGCTTGGGAAATCCTAGAGTTTATTAACTCAATAGCTACTTCAGATTTGCACATTCTAATGTACACACCAAGAACAGTGTTTCAGTGAAGAGACAAATAAGTGATTAAAAATTTGATAGGCTTTTTCAGAACTAGATTTGCTACCTTCCAGAAGACTCAGAAGAAATCCATATGGGCACTACAAAATAACTGAAGCATTTTCTAAATCCTTCTGTGCAAGCAACAAATGAAACCAGCAGTGGTACATAGGGTGACAGTATTTTTCTCTTGGATCATTTTTAATGATGGCAATTTTGCTACCACTAATGAGTTTGCTGGATGGTTTTGTGAACCAACAATGGCTTCCCAGTGCATTAAATATCATCAAAAACACTAACATTGTGTTTCAAAGCTAGTTTCACTAGGGCCACACTCAAGCACCTTCAATTACAGACTTTCTTATACCCCTCAAGCAAATTTCTCTACTTAGCCCCTTCTGAGCAAGACACTTCCAGACCTGAGCCTAATTCCTGTCCATACTCTGTTCAAAGAATGCAGTCACCTCAATAAACTCTCCCTCTTTTTTCCTTTTATTCAAACAGCTCCCATGTCCTCTGTGAAGTTTCCCTAACTAACCTCAAGAGATGTAGGAATTCTACTTTGCCAAATCCTTTTCTAAACATGAAATTCCCATGACCACTTCAAAATATATACTTACTTCTCTTCCTATAGTGTTAACTTAAAACTTCTGCATTTAAGATACATATATATATATATATACATAAAATATGTGTGTATGTATGTATCTGTCCAATGTTTATCCAGTTCTCTAAGCATCTTACCACATTTTCTCAACTCACTTTGGGCAAAAATTAACACAGCAACACAAGAAGGTTAACTACGTCAAACACACTTTTTAGTAGATAAATAATAATGCAATGATACTTTGACCTTAATTACCAAGATAACAATTAATGACTATAGACTGATGGTCAATTTGGGTCAATTTTTACTGAACTCCTTTGTGACCAACATCATGAACTGGCAAGACAATTTGCATGGATTACAGCTGGACATCTCAGGGCTTGAAAAATGCTCCAGATGAGGAATGAACCCACAACCTTAGTCTTACTGGAATAAAGCTTTAAACAACTGGGCAATACTGAAGATAAGATTTTGCAGGTGACAGTCTGGCAGTGACTGGAAAGCCAATCATTTACAGTCTCAGTAATACAATCTATCACCATATGATGCTACACTTTTTAAGTACAGGATAATCAAGGTTATAACAATTGTTTTACTTCAAAAAATTCTGCTAATGTCATCTCATATCAAAGAATCAGGTGGCAAAATTATGCAAAAATCAAATGAGTTGAATTCTAAAGGAAAACAGGGATGTAATGAAAAAAGCCTTGACTGTAGTATCAAAGAGTGTCCCCTCTCCAAGGCTCACTACCTGTGTAACCTTGAGCAAATCACTTAATCTGAGGTCTCAGTTTCCTCATTTGTAAAGTAAGGAGAGTAAATTGAACTAGATGGCCTCTAAGGTTTCTATCCTTTCTAAATCTATGATCCTATCATCTGTAAAATGAAGGGGTCAGATGCAATGGCCTCAGAGATTCCTTCCAGGGGCAATGTAGGTGATGTAAATAAAAACAAAAGATATTAATAAATATCAATTTTAAAAATAATCAATATAAAGTCAAACAAACAAAAGGTCCTCTTTTAATTCTCTCATCACCTTTATATTAAAAACCAGCACTTACGAGCAGGTGTAAACTTTCCTAATTCCTTTGTGTTTGATTCGATTATGGCGACAGAGGCTGTGAGATGAGCTGAATGACTTGTCACACTGGCGGCAAGGATGCTTCTTCATTTGCTTTATTAAAGAGAAGAAAGGAAAAATGTTAGTGGCAGGTCTTTAAAACATGAACACACTTAAAATGAAAAACCCTGTGTTATAGGTTGAGTTTAACAGGTGCCTGGTAGGACCTGATAGCTCTCCAATGAATGTATCTAGATGAAAAAGGGTGGGAGGGAAGAAAGAAAAGTCTGGTCTCAGATAAGTAAGGGACAATTCAGCATAAGAGTGGAAAATCTGGGATTCTAGGAACACTTTTTGTGGGGGGGGAAGGTCAGGGGAGAGAATGGGAGTTGTGACTTGTCCAGGGTCACAGAGCTAATAATAAGTTTCTGAGGCTGAATTTGAACTCAGACCCTCCTGACTCCAGGGCTGGTACTCTTATCTAGTACACCACTGCCTTTCTAAAGTCAAATGTCCCTTTCAAAACACAAAGGCATGGTTTTTCTCTAAGTTATACCTATCTGTAATAAGAGAAAAAAATTATCCTTTTAATTTTACCACAAAAGCAGGCAGTAAACACAATGGTATCCCTTCAACACATGCCCAATAAGTTTGGTACATACATATAACCCCTACTGTTTCATTCTGTCAATCATTTTAAATTAAGTTCCTTAAGGAGAAAGTCTATCTGACTAATTTTAAAATTCCATTTCCCCTCACCCAATAATAGATTGATGGAGCAGGGACAGAACAGAGCTGAGATTTCACTAGTGTATAGTGAGGAATACCCTTTAACAATGAAGATTAACAACTTTTATGGGCTCAGTGTTCTGGGGCATTAAGATATTAAAGTGACTTGCCCAGGTTTATATGATTAATATCTTTCAAAAAATGGGACTTAAACCCAGGTCTTTGTGACTGTACAGGAGATAATGCCAATGGTTTGCCAAAGGGCGTGTGTGTGTGTGTGTGTGTGTGTGTGTGTGTGTGTGTGTTATTTAAACACAATCACTGAATTTCCCATGAGTATTAATATTTGAAACTTCTCCAAAGGAATAATTTTAAGAAAAAAAAATAACCATATGACATAAATGTAAGTCAAGTTTAATTTTCATTCTGTCCCTGAAAAGAATGACAATTTATCCCTTGAAACATATTTTAACTCAAGAATTACTTCATACCTCTGAAAACTCAACTTAAAAGAATTTAATCTCTACAAGTATAAACTGTAGAGTAGTTGCTGCTCTGCAATGGTACAGGAAGTATCCTAATTGGGGGTTCAATGACCAATGATATAATAGTCCACGCCACTTCCCAAAAATGATGATGAAGCTATATGAAAGGCAATAATGGTACACTAGAAAAAAAGCATTAAACTTGGCCAGAGGTGGAAGATCTGGGTTCTAATCTAGTTTTTCTAATTACTTTCCTTCCTTGAGACTCAATTTCCTTACTGTAAAATGAGGAAGGTGAACTAAATTATTTCTAAGGTCTTTCCTAGCTCTAAAATTGTTATTTTCAGATACCTGTGTTTCTTTTCTTCCTCTCTGTTAAAATATAAACAAATGCTGTAACACAAGGAACACAAAACAAGTGTCACAAAGTACACAGTCTTAAATGTCTTATATGCCGTTAAATAAGGACATTACGGAATCTCAGGAATTTTCAACTCTTAAAATGTTATTGTCTTAAAGCTTATGACTCTATGGATCTTAGAGCACAGTGCAAATTTATTTATTTTGTCTTAACAAACAAAACAGGTAATTTCTACTAGTCTATAGTTCTAAAAATCTTAAGACAATTCCAAATGATTTTAGCTATTCTAGCTTTGAAATGATTTTTATCCAAAGATATTCATAAAAATGTATTATTAATATGGCCACTGCTTTAATAAAGCATATTAATATGACACACATTAATATGACCACATTACTATGACAGTGATCACTGATCAAGTAAAAAGGTGCTAATGATAAGTGACATCTATAGGAATTTGGCAAATAACAATTGCTATGAGCTATGATAAATAGGCATCATACAAGTCCTGCTAACTTTTCCTGTGCAAACTCTCAACTCCTACATCTCACTAAAGCCCTTAAAGTCACCCTCCCAGACAACATATTTTCACAGAACTGTTTTCTCACCATTTGCCATGATCTTATTATATTTGTACAGTTTATTACTGGAATCCAAATACAAGATTTTTCACCTTACTGTCTTAAATTTAATCTTAGCTACATCCCATTGTTTCAGCCTATTAAGAAAACTGGAAATACAAATTGCAATCTGGTTTATACACCCAATAAATACTACTGAAATTAAGAAATCATTCAGTGTAATAGTTATCTTTCCCAAGCTTCATGTCACCTAGAAATTTGGTAAGTGTGCCCTAAAATGTTCATCCAAGTCACTGATAATATCAAAATGCTGGGTTGATCAGTGTCTAGGTTAGTGCCCTGGGACTACATAAGAGAATTCCTTCCAGCCTAACATCGTTCCATTCATCACCAGTTTATGTGGTAGAGTTGTTCGTCCATTCAAAACTCAGCTGAAGTGCCACCAACTATAGGAACCAATTTCTGATGCACTCAGCCTTTAATGGTATCCCCATCTCATTCTACCCTGCAGTGAAATGACTTGGTATACAGTATAGTCTGTGTATGTCCAAACAGAATGCATCCCCAGAGCCTACATAGTGCTTTGCACAACAATAAACATTTAATAAATGCTTGCTGAACTGAATTTAATTGACCCTCCTGTCTTCTAAATGACGAGACTGTTCATAGGCAAGTAAAGAATTTTTTTAGTTTTCTTTACATTTATCAGAAACCTCTGGAAGAAAGCTGGATGGTGACATCTTCAATGTCTAACCTATCTTTCCTCTGTGCCAAATTTGTAAGCTGCCATTTGCTCCATCTGAATGAGCAGCTGGTAATATGCTGGTACCATAATATCTCTCCTTTTGTCTCTTTTTTCTTGCTCCAAACGACCATCATACTTGTTCTCTTAAGATTTCCTACCTCTACCTTCTTGATATACAATGCTATTTTAGTAACCCCCCCCCCTTTTTTTCTATTGGATGGCTTTCCATTGACTTATTTCTGTCCCATCAAATCTCAAGGATGCTAAAAAGTTTGTATTTACCCCTCTGAATTAAGATTTCTAGCTTTGCTTTTTTCTAATGTACCTATCCTCAGTCTATTTGGGTAGAGAAATGTTAGGGCATTAATAATGTCTTTATTCAATATGTTTTTTGTGAATTAACTATTATGCCATACCTGTCACTTTCTCTGGCTTAGTCTTTTATGGGGACAGTTTTCTCTCTCTCCTCTATCTGCAGTATAAAATCTCCTTGATGAGACTGATAAACCACAGATAAATATTCTTCCCTATTCATGTCTTTCAGTGTTTTCCATTGTGCACCAGATAGGCTTGTCATGTAAGCTCACTATTTCATGGCAGTCACCAAATACCTTTTCTTGTGACCAGTAACAGAGGTATCTATGTAGCCTCACTATCATTACAAGACACACAGGCCATTTCCTCCTCAGATGGTTCAAGTTCCATACTCGAAGGGGAAACCTCAAATCTCTTGAGAAGGTCACTAACATTTACTATGGCCAAGTTCAATGGATTTTCCTCAGTCTTTGAAACCCCCTTTAATCTCTTTGCAGCACATGACACTAGCTACCAGAGCATCTCTCCTTGGTTTCTATTTCATTGCATTATCTAGGTATTCTGTCTCTGATAACTCTTTTTAAAAATCTTCAGTTTAGTCTTCTTTCTTGCTCCTTAACTTACATTGGTAATTCCTTAAAGTTTTCCATTCTTTGCTGTTCTCTTCATATATATATACCCTCTCCCTTGATGATCACAGTCATTTCCCAACTACTTCTCTCTATCCAATGATGCCTGCCAACATCTCTACTAAGCTACAATCCCTGATTTTTTCCTTGGGGGCAGAAATTGTGCATGATATTCCTATAATACTTGTTTCAGTGCTAAACACAGAGCACATGCTTTATAAATATTTGTTGAATGAATGAGCCATCTATAATAAGATTAAGATGATAAGAAGTTAAACATTTCCAAGGTATGAATGAGTGAATGAATGTGCTGCACAATTTCAAAAACACACATTGTACTCACAATAGGTTTATATCCAAACAAAACAAAAGACAGGAAAAGAAAAGAAAGATAGCATCACCCAAGTAATTCAACAACAGGTTAGAAATTGAAAGAAATACTTCTAACTTAGGCTTTACCTTTATCTTAGTTTCTTATTTTGAGTGAAAAACCCTCAACTTTAATACTCCATGTTATCTCTCACATTCACACAAATCCTTTTTCTTCCCATTTGCCTTCTTTCATTCCACAAACCTCCTACTCATCTATTCCTCCCCCATCACTATCATATTTGCTTTCCTATAATATCATCAGGTAAAACTTTAAAATAAAATAAAGTACCACTATACAATGAAAAAATTTTAAATACATTTATTAGTAACTAAAAACTTAACAAATCAAGAAACATAGATATGAAGTTTTCATCTGAAAAATCTTAAGGTAGTGCTCATTTTCCCGACTAAATAAAATCTAAGCCTTCAAAGATATTTTTGTATCACTACTTGCCACCAAGATTATAGTATAATTTCATCTATCAAGTCATAAAATTCTTGCTGCTCTTTAAAGAATCTGAATTTAAAGAACTCACATTCTTCACTTGTTGGAAGGTACAGTATTTTGCTTCTCATGCATGGCTTTTGTTTGTTATTATATTTAGCTTTCTAATTAAGTTTAAAATGCAGCAATACTTGCCTAAAATCTAAGTGAATTAAGATTTGGTCTTTGGGGCCAAGTATGTAAGCCCCTTGACTCCCCTCTCTTCCCTAGTACATCATAGTGTATACATAGGGGCTGGCCTCAGAGTGTGGATGATTTTAAGTCCAATCCTACATTTGACACAAATACTACACTAGCTTGGGGCAGCTAGGTAGTGAAGTAGATAAGAGTGCTAGACCTGGAGCTAGGAAGACCAGAATTCAAATCCTGCCTAAGATACTTAATAGCCATGTGACTAACAAGTCACTTAATCTTTCTGCCTCAGTTTCCTCATTTGTAAAATGAGGATAATGACAGCACCTACTTCCCAGGGTTGGTGTGAAGATCAAAGGAAATATATATACAGTGCTTTCCAAATCTTTAGAGTACTATATAAATGGTAGCTATTATTTATTATTAATTTTATTTTAGTTATTAATATTATGTTACTAAAATAAGTCCTTAAAATTTAGTGTTGCAGGTGTAACAGCAAGGACACCGGCCTACACAGATTCTGTACAGATTCTTAGATCTGCTTTTCTAAAAGGAAAGCAACTTTTAAGGGGTCAACAATCACTTTAATCAAGCACATATATCATTCACTTAGTTCAGGGGAAAAGGTCAGCACCATGAACTTCAGAGAAAATATAAACAAAGAAATAAAGACCAACAGACAGGGTTCCAAGTGTCTGACCTAAGCAATACATATACCAAAAATCACCAGACAGATCCAACTGTCTGACCATTACATACATACATTGTTACCAGAGAGATACACCAACATCTCATTTTTAAAAGCCTGGGGGCTCCTTAACATCTACCCACAGTCTTGTGTGATCAAACAAACACTTCCAATGAGTAAGCCCCAAAGTAAAAACCTCACATCAGAGTATTTATAGTTTTCAAAGATGGAGCTCTGACCCAGTGCCTCAATAGAAATTAACAAAAGGTAAAGAGGCCCATTAATGGGTGGGGAAGATCTTTAACTCTCCCTCCCCCACCATTAACCTTACATTAGGAAATGCTCTAAGATGATAAATTGCAGAATAGTTGCTGATTTAAACAGGCAGAGAGAGTTTCCTCATTGAAGGTTTCCTATTTTAATGAAATCACAGATACAGCCCCAAAATAAATATAACAGATGTCGATATAAATATGAATGTAAGTGTACAGATAGATACATGAATATATATTGTTGATAGATACATGAATACATATTGTTAAGTGTGATGCTGTAAAAAAGAATAAATACAAAAGACATTAAGTAGCTAAACTTTTCAGGGTTTGTAATTAGAACCTATAAAATGGAAACATACACATAATATTTGAATATGAAAGAACTTGAAGAACTTTTCAAAGTATCAGCATTCACAGGCAAGACTGCACATCGCAGAAGCCTAGATAAAAACTCTTTACCCATCTCATCCTAGCCAGATCTTATCTTCTCCAAGAGAACCATGTGTAGATCTTTAATCTGATTCTCAGGACACATTCTCTAATCCTCTTATCGTCTCTCACTCTTCTGGGCTCTCTTAGCTCAGAGACCCTTCCCAAAACAATGCTATAAAAACAGTTCAAATTACAGAAGAACTATTTGCTTCTCTTTTTCTTTTTTTGGAGGGCCAGGGCGCTGCCAGGTTAACAACAAAAAAGTGAGACAATAAATGACTTTAGCAAGGGAATTTTACAAGATAAACTTGTGAAAATCATCTGTTTTTACATATCATTAAAAATTAAGAGAAAGAAAAATAGGCAATATTTCCAAATACTTTAATACTATAAGGATCTCTAATTTATAATTAGTGTCAACACTACTTCCAGCAATGGAGATTATAACCCCAACCACAAATTAGTAGATGGTTCTAAAAAAGAGACTTGACTAAAAAAAGTATTGCAATACCAAATTGATGGTAAGTCTTTCCATATTTAGTCAGGATATTTTTCAAGTGACAGAAATATAGTCCATCAGTGGGTGAATACTTAAAGTCTTGCAAGTCTGGTAGAACCTTGGAAAGCTTGCCAAACTTGTGTGCTATCTGCCCGGCCTCTAGCAATCTAGGGTCATATTCATGCCAAAATAATACATTGGGTTGAACTTTATAGCAGAGAACCAGTTATAAAAATGGCCAGAAAAAAACCCCAAACTTAAATATATGTTAGTATTAATCTATGAAGACACACATATAATAACTTTTAAGTTTTTTTTCTTTTAACATAAAAGAAGAGCCAAACAACTGGTCTTCTATACATTCTTAAGATATTTTATTATAATAAAGGTGTCAGTACTTCACATATTAATTTCTAAATCTTATATAATGTTAATGAAAATACTGACTTATGGGTCATGAACATTTCCTCTGATACCTACAACCCCTCTGCTCTCCAAAACAGAAATCATGAACCAAAGATATAGCAACTTCTTTATGGTCTAGGATACCCAGAGACCAAAAGAAAATTTTTAAAATCCAAACCCTAGAAATAATGTCCATGACTCTGAGCTCCTCTTAGTTCCCACTCTACCAGCAGCAAGGTTGCACTAGCAGACTCATGGACACAACATAGACACATCAAAAACCACCCCTTTGCCCCAGTACCTCCTTCCCTCTTTCCAACACCATGAATAACCCTGCTCCAGGTTACAGAAGTTTCTTTAGGCCACAACAGTCAACTTGGTCACAGTCCTTGGGGAGCAAATGCCTGCCAGACATTGTAACTCAGAAGCATCATTACTATAAACCTCTAAACTATCAGTGCCAGACTCTGAATTGCCAATGCTATGCCAGAGAACTGAAAAACAGCCGGAGTGGGACAGGTCACCAGAATAGGACACTGCGCTCGTCGGGACTGTGTAGCATTCCACCAAGCCTGAGGGAAACAGCATAACATCCAGCAGGGGCCAATTCTGAACACACTAAAGTCAATAGGGAAGAGACCAGGCTGGTGAACTATGAATTGCCCAGTGGTGGAGAAATCAGAGACATTTCTTTGAGATTAAGCTCTCAAGAAAATCATAATCACAGGGGAGAGTCAGGATGTTAATGAAAAGGAAAATAAAATGAAGGGAAGAGGAGAGGAGAGGGAACTGAAAGTACCAAAGATTTCAGGAAGAAAACTCTAACTTATGTTAAACATAAACAGATAAATTAATGGGGAAAATAGCAACAACAGAAGGAAGTATGTCCTCTGAATCTAGTAAACAAGTTCAGTCATCTATGAAGAAACATTGTAATATAAAGGAAAATGATCAAACAACATTTGAGGAGACAGAAGACCCTGTGAAATGAGAGAACATGAAACTCATTATTCCTAAGTGGTTTAAAAGAAAAATGAGAATTATGAGAGCAGAAGTTATGTCTTGCACAGTAAAAATAATAAAAAAAAAAAAAAGAAAAACTCAAATCTGCAATGGAAAGCCGCACCAAAGAAACTAAAAGGGAGAACAATATAGATTGGGAATGTAAATACACAGAAATGAAGGACAACCTAGAAGAGAAGCAAAAACCAAGAACGTTAAAGGAAAATTTGTTCATTTTGCAAGTCATACACAGTGAACTCGTAGATAAGATATCCAGAGACAAGTTCTAAGGTTCCTAGGTCTCCCCGAAGAGCGTAACAGGACAAAAACCCTGACGACAATGAAGGAAATAAGAGAAGAGAAATTCCCAGGAATTTTAAGCATAGGAAACAAAATTCCAATTAAAAGAATAAACAGTTCACTTCCAGAAAACAAAACAAAAGAAAAAAACCCAAGGGCTGCAAACTCCAAGACACATGGTACTTAAATTTAACAATTCAATTCAGGAACAATAAATTCTACAAATCATCAGGAGAATGACCTTCAAATACAAAGGAAAGGACATTCAAATAAGGTAAAACTATTTTTCACTCATTAGAAAAGGAAAGTGGGAAAGGGATGAGGAGTTCCAAAAAGTAATAGAGGTCATGATAGCCCGGGGTTATCTATCCTGCAAATTTGAGCTTAACCAACAAGACATTTTTAGAAAGAAAATACTAATGAGCTATTTTATATTACTAGATAAAAGGATCAAATTTTTATTAACTATAAACAGTTCTTAAAAGAAGAAATCTAAGCTCTCTAGAGCTACAAGAAAACATTCTCCAATTCTTTAATGGAAAAATGTAAATTAAAGTAATTCCGGGGTTGTACTTCACACCCATCAGACTGACAAAACTTACAAAAAAAGAAAAATGATAAATGTTCTAGATACTTTAGAGAAACAAGCACACTAATGCAATGTTGGTACTGATGGTCTGGGAACCTCCTTGAACTCCCCTTGAATCTTGCCCCTTAACCTGGCCTTTCATACTCAAATCTTTTGCCCTTGGTCTAGCCTGGCCTTTCACTGTCTGTTACCTCTGGATTGCCCCACCTACTTCCCACCCAAGCCCTCCATAGTCTGATATCTCCTGACTGCCTCCAGCTGTTTCCAACCCTTCACCAGTCACCCCAGTTCCACTGAGGTCCTCCTTGGACTTCTCCTCAAGACCCTCCCTAAACCCCTCCTCCTATCACCCTAGACTACCAGACCACCCCCAAGATCCCTCCTACAGTCATTTTCTGTATTTAAGTTCCATCTTGCCTCCATGAAGCCACTCAGATACAATCCAGCTTTAACTCTGTCTAGCTGAGATTATACCTGGCCCGCTTGTTTAATACAAGCCTTACAAATGCTTAGGCTCCTTAAGACTCAACCCAATAGGGCGAATTCTTAATAAACTTTGTTTTTCTTTGGCTTTAAGAAGGCTTGTGTTGAATTCATTCGAGTAGGACCCAGCATGTTGGCAATTCAAAGTCACCAGCACACAGAACCTCAATAATCTATTCATTTTGGAAACTAATTTGGAATTATGTCCAATAAGTTCTTAAACAGTATGTAATGTCTAACCACCACTCCTCCCCAAGACCCACTACTTGGCCTCTTTTCCAAAGAAATCAAAAAAGGAGGAAAAGATCCCATATGTACAAAATTATAAATAGCTGCTCTTTCTGTCAAAGAGCTATAATTTCTTTTTTTCAGTGAATAGAAGGGATTAGAAGAAAAAAAATTAAAAAAATTTTAAAGCTAAAGGGCAAGAACATAAATAGGAAACTATTTTTGTAAGCTAAAGAGGACTCAACCTTCCAAATTTCAAAACATACTATATAGTGATATTTATGAAAACTATTACTGAATTAACAAAAAAGAAAAGGAGATCAATTGTACAGAATGGAAAATAAAGAAAAATGAACCAAATATCCACACGATTATAAAATACAATAATAAGAAATGATTATTCAATAAAATTAGTTTAAAATTTGAAATAATGTGATTAAAAATTAAAATAGGGCCAGGTATCATATTATATACAATAATAAAGCTCATCTGCAAGAATCATATAAACATTTTTAAATTAGATAAAAATTTAAAAGGATAATATTTATCACACTTGAAGAAGAGGTACATTTTCAAATCTATCAAACAAATGGAAACATTACTGGAAGAAAAATAGATGGTTTCCACTATGTAAATGTTTTTAAAAGTCTGCACAGCAAAAATAAATTTTAAAAAGTGAAAGTTTAAAAATTCTTGGCAGGAAATACATTTGGCAAAAATCCGAAATCCAGATTCTTTGAGGAATTCATACAAATGTATAAGAGTTAATGCCCAATCCTCAATAGATAGCAAAGAGCAGAAATAACTTATGAAAGTGGAAACATAAGGCAAACAATAAGAGAAATTAAGTTTAAAATAACTTTTAAAGTCACCATGTCATTATCCAATATGTTGCAAAAAAAAGTGAAAATGAAAAATTTCCATGATGTCATGAGTGTGGGGAAATAGGCACTCTATTGCAACTGTTGGAATTACAATTTGGTGGGACTTTTTAGAGAGCAATCTTGGCAATGCTTCATAAAGAACTACAAAACTGACTATAACCTTTGAGCCTGTGAACTCATTAATAAGTCTATACCCTAAGTTTACAACCAAATTTCTAAAAAAACTTGCACACATATAGTTGAACTTTGAACTGTGAACTGGTTCCATCACCTTGGGGAAAAAATTTGGAACTATGCCCCAAAGATTTTTCAACTATCCACAGTCTTTGACCCGGATATATCATTCTAAGGACGTTGCTAGATCTCTATTACAAGAGAGAAAAGAAAGAAAAGGTTCCAAACGTGCAAAAGTATTTAAAGGAGCTCTGTTTGCATTGGTAAAGAATTAGAAACAGAGGGAACATCCATCAACTGAGGGATGCCTAAACAAGTTATGGTACAGGAATGTGATAGAATACTATTGTGCTATAAGAAATGATGAAGGGAATGAGATTTTAAAAACTAAATTATATTTTTTTCAGTTCCAAATTCTCTCCCTGCCCTTCCCCTACTCATTGAGAAAGCAAGAGAAGTAACTCATTACAAATATAATCATGCAAAATAAATTTTCACATTAGCCATGTCAAAAAGAAAAAAGAAGGAAAAGGAACGATTTTTCAATCTCAGTCCAATTCCATCAGCTCTGCCTCTGGGAGTGGACAGCATGCTTCATCATGGGTCCTCTGGAACTGTGGCTGGTCGTTGCATTGATCACAATACTTAAGTCTTTCGAAGCTGTTTGTCATTATATTATTGTCATTGTATAAGCTATTCTTGTGCTGCTCATTTCACCTTGTATCCATTTGTACAAGTCTTCCCAAGTGTTCCTGAAACCATCAAATGGGGATGGTTTTCAAACAGGCCCTCTCAATACATTCACCTTCAGAGGAAGTTTTCTCTCAGGTTCTCAAAAGTCTGTGTCTCTCCTCAAGCATTTTTATCTGAAAGGTTGTGTTTCATTTCAAATTGATTTTTAGCAGTGTTCTATGCAAAAAAAAAAAGAAAAATTCTTTCTCTGACCTTTTCAGTAACCTAAAAATCTCTCAAAAGTTGCCCTGTTCTGAAAATACCAACTCCCCCCATAAATGTATTGATCATTAATTACTTCAACTGGTATTCTACAGGTGACAATTCTCAAATTAGGGAAATGTACACCTTAGCAAGCAAACTACCACTGAAATAAAGGCTTTGACTGGAAAAGAAAAGAAAATCATTCAGTATAAATCAGTTTATTTTCTCCTTGTACTACATTCCACAAACCAGACAGATTTTCAGTAAAAATGGCCACACCAGCTTCTATCCATGGAAATGCTTATCTAAAATTACTATTAGTCATTTTGTAAATCCCTGAGTACAAGGGAAATGAAAGCCAGTATTTAGAAAATCACTGCTATTTTAATGGCTCATTTTTTATACTGTACTTAAAGATGTGTTCTGAAAAGAGTAACAATTCTAAGCCAGTAATTTATACTCCTAAAGCATTTTTGAACAGATTCAATCTTTAACAATATTAATGGCAAAATCTGTCAAAAAGAAAAATATTTGATTCAATGCAAATGTCCATTAGTATTTACAGAAGAAAGTATGTAAGGATGGATTTAAAATGGATTTAGGTATAGGATCAGTGAAAAAGTTTGGAAATCAAACATGTATACAGAGAGTAGCTTAGTTATGCAACATGTAAAATTATTTATATTAAGTTCAATGTAAATATCTGAACTTAAAAAAAGAACAGTAGATTTTTAGAAGTGACACTGTAAAACATAACTTCTAAACTAATAACCTTGGTATGGGAGTAAAACAAGAAAGAAAATGTACTGTATTATACCTGTACATGTTTAACAATAATGTTGAGCAATGAGGCATCTAGTATCAGTGGGTAGAGGATGAATGCAAAGATTGACTTGAAAAGCTCAATTTCACGGCTCTTTGAGGTCATCATGTATTACATGACTTAGACAAAACCTTTGCAAGCTCTTCTGTATTGTGGTTGGCTGAATGTGACCAAATTACTTATCATTACTCACACACACACACACACTATTGCACTATTGAAGCCATTTATACATTTATGGCACATAGGTTAAAAGTATCTCTGAACTTGTTCTAATATATCTATAATATTTAACTTAATCAGAGTCAAATCAGATCTTCCCAAAAAAGACAACAGTCCTACAATTTCAGATCAGTCGGGAAAAGGAAGGAGATGGTGGTGAGGTAAATGAAATCTTTCAGTTGGACTTAGATGGCAGAATAAATCTGGCTAAGCTACCAATGACATCTGTGTTGCTGGGTCTGTTGCTTTTCTAAGCCTCTCTCTTGGATCAGAATACGCTCATATAGTTTAACTCGGGTCATTATCAGTAAGAGTAAATCGCTACTCTAGAAGGCGTGGCCTCGCCTTTCAATTCTGATTTCCAAACTCTGTAATATCACACATTTTTCTCCCTTTTAGTTCACTCGTTCATACTTTCACACGTACTAATACATGTAGTTACAAACATACACATAATGTTATCAAGGCTAATGATTAAAGAAAAAATTACATAAGAATTAAATTCCATTCTAGGAACTTTTTGTTCAAGTTATTCTTTCAATATCAATTGTTTACATCTACAATGTTTATTGATCCAAATTAGTTTTTAATGTTGAAAAATATTTTTATATAATTTCTGTTTGTTTCACTGAAAAGCTATTTTGTTTTACAATCTGCTTTAAAAAACCACTCGTTTTCATTTTTTAAACAAGTATAATTTTACGTCTTTGATATATTACTACCAATAAACTCCTGGAATACTGTAAGTCATATCTTATTTATCTTTGTCTTTCCTCCCAATATCTATTAGTTACGTTACATTGCCTGAATTTCAAGGACCTCCATAATCTGGCAAAACATTCCTTTCCAGCTTCATCCCATATAAATTTCCTCCATAAAATCTTTACTCCAGGCAAATCAGGAAATTTATCACTTTCCATATTTACTCCTGGCCTCTCCTTCCTCCATGACTCTGTGCTGTTCCCTATATCTAGATTCTCTCAAACTCTTCTACTGGTGAAGTTCTACCTATCTTTAAAGTTCACTTCAAATGCTTCTTGTTTCAGGAATTCTTCCCTCACTTTCCCATTCAGTCATCACTTTTCCTATCTCAGCTCTCATACAGCACAACTCTGTTTGTACATCCCCTTCTATAGCAACCTCATATTACTTCATTATAGTTTTTCTGTACGTATCACTGGAGTCTAAGTTCCATGAAGAAAGTAAGCAAGATCTTAATTCTTTTAATCTATCTCAGGCATAGCACAGAGTTATGTTGACAGAAAAAAGTTAACGTCTATTGACTTGAATTACTGAGAGATTACCAAGAGAGAATTACTAAGGGATTTTCTCAACAACTGCTAAGAAACAAAGAATATATCTGAACCCAGGTCCTTTGATTCTGTTTTCTCTTTTTATTCTGTATTCAAGCAGAACTGGGATGAAATTCTAACCCTCGCCTACTAAAACAAATAAACAAAACCACCACCATAACAACAATAAAAACCCTTCAACTTGACAAGAGCTTCCAACCAAGTCAGTATATGTATTGATACTTGAGAATTACAGGAGGAAGGTGAATACAGGACATGAGGGCAAAAAGAATACTGAAAAATATGGTCAGGATCAAGAAATGAAAGACATCCAAGAGTATGCAAACACCTCACAAGTGTATATGTTGAATACTTTCTCCAAGAACAGCTGGAAGGTGCTGGATATGGAATCAAAAAAATATGACAAAAAATAAAACCTAATTCTATCTTAACAGAGTGGAAGTGATCAGACTAGATAATGTGAGAATGATTTCAGAACCAGTTGTCTGGGTGCAAGGAGACCTTCAGTTAGCCAAAGCAAATGTTAAAATCAATATCGTATCAGAAAAAAGATACAAAGATGGGGGAAATTTTGTATACAATCATAATTAGGTTATTCAAATAAGACATTGATGCAAAAAAGGGAACATACAAACTACACTGATGCTAAATGCTTATCATCATTTTTTAGGAGTTTAACCAGATAAAACACATTCCACATCAAGGAGATTAGAAGAATTTAGAAAACACTTCCATCTACAAACATCTGAGCTCCTTACTAAGCAGAGAGAAATAGATGCCAAGGGCAATATTAGTTCAAAATGTAAACATATTTGCAAAATGTAAAGAGAAGGACATTGGAAGAGCATAAATGATCTCATCTCACAAAACAATAAAGACCAATGAAGTGAAAAGCAAGTTTGCAGAAAACTTGGTGTAAAATGCAACTAAGTCCAATCATTGTAAGAGCACATAAAGAAGAAAGTGTCAGGCAAACAACAAATAATTACAAAATGCAAAAGACTTGAGTCTTTCTCCAGCAATCTGTTTCTATCATTTTGGTGACAAGGGAGTCACATTTGGAGTTTGTGTGTATAAATGTACATATATGTGTATAAGTGAATGAAACAGAAGTAACACTTAAGATGGAAGAAAGAGTGGATCTGATAGTGCATACAGGATATATATGTGGCTGGCAAACATAATTTTGAAAGCACTGAAGCATTCATTTTAAAAACATATGAAAAATTTGAAGATGTAAAAATGTCCAATGATGAGGGGCAGGAATATAAGATACTGGATCATAAAAAAAGTGATCAAGATGACATTAGCAAGCATTATAACACATATCACAAACTCATCTCTATAAAATCTTGGTAAGAACAATGCACATACCTATCAAGAGTTTACTTTATGAGAAGAAATGAAGGATATATAAAGGCTTTCATATACGGTTTTCTATATCAGATTATACTTTTATAAACATAATTAATGGAAGTTGTAGAGAATATAAGATTCAGCTTGTCTATATTAACATAAAAGACATTTGATTTAATAATGTATTTGTTTATCTAGAGCTGAAAGGTTATTTGGTATGTTTAGTACCTTAGAAGTAAACTAAAACAGTTTTCCTCAATGACCCTATGAGTATCCATATAAAAAAGGCATAAAACAAGATACCAATGCACCATGAAAGTATTTTATCAGTGTCTTAAAGAGTATTTTTTACAAAATCCAAGTAGAAGAATGCTTTGCTATAGATGATGAGGAGCTCCGATGTTACCGTTTGCACATCATATTATACTTGACTGTATCAAAGCTTACAACTCCACAATTCTTACAAGTCTACAGGGCCTTCTCAATGAGTTCCATAACCAATCAAAAACAAAAATATCAGCCTAATAATCTACAGAGGAAAAAAAATATGAATCAAGTATGGCTTTTGTAGGATATACCATACAATTTTTTGGATAGACTACTGAGTTAAGTCTAGTTCACATAGCATGGACACCAAGTTCAGCCTAGTATTGAATTAGAAAAAAAAAGAATGGAACTAGATTGAATTTTTGAAACTGTGTTGTGTTTTCAATGGTCATAACATGAAAACTCGTATTTTTAATAACAATATTCTTCAATTGCTATTGAGCAATAAATCTCGGAACACAATCTCCAAAGAACCAAAATTTCATGTGATACAAAGAGTGATGAAGAAATATCTGGTGGGTATGATTAGGCTGCACTATATTGCAAATAATGACTTCCACACAATAAATGACATTAAAGATATCCAGGGACTGTATGATTAGAAAAGGAGGTGGGTCGGTCATGAATCAAGAGCAAGGGATAATAGGATGACTCTGGTACCTAGTAATATTAAAAGACCTAGAGAGGAAGAACACTGGAATGTCGGACAAGCCTCCATAGATTAGCTATGGAAAGCAGAGTAGAAGCATTGTAATCTGTATCACCGGAAGGAATACCGACTTCAATAAGATCCCCTGGAGAAATGAAATATAAAGAAGTGTCCTCTCTCAGTCTCTTCCCCTCCTGCACTGTCTTCCACAGATTTATTCTTTTTTCCCTTTCTTTCTAGTTCCCACTCTCCCTTCCCTTTCTTCCTTTCCCCATCTTGAATGCTATTTCCTCTAAATAGATTATAGTATAGAAACATTTAAAATTTGATACTTTTATTTAAAGGGCACACGTTTAGGTTCTGTGTTAACATCAACAGCTGATCTCATTTAAAAATTATGTGAGTTGAAGATTAAAAAAACCCCACTCTTAAGCCCACACAGAAAAAATATAAGTGTATTTCCCTTGTGTATGACCATCAATTAATTTTCTTCTTTGATCCCTGGTATAGCAGGAGAGACAAATCTCAAGATTCAGAACTAAATTATGATTTCTCATTTTTTCCTGTGACTATGTCTCAGAATATTTCTCTCTATTCTCAACTCCTCAGTTAAAAAAAATTAGGTTGGCAGAAGAATATAGTTCAGATATCTTAATGCTAAAAAAAAAAATAAAAATAAGACCTATGGACTCACAAAATGTCATAAATGAAATGCATCTAGTCCAACTCCTTCAGTGTATTGCCCAAGATCACACAGCTAAGAGCAAACTGCGGTACAAATTCTGGTATCCTGATTTCTGTGCCAGCATTCTTTCCCTTTTTAAGGGTAAGAGGTATTTAAAAGTAGAAGAAATTTTATCATTTTACTTACTTTCCCATGCTCTTTCCTCATGTGGGTTATGTAAACATCTCTTTGAGTGAACAGGCGGTCACACTCCCAGCAAGTCCATCCTGGGTTGGCTACTTTCTTGGCTTCGGCAACTTTTTTCACAGGAGATGGCAATTTCTTTTCAAGCTTCTCTTTCCCATTGATGGATTTTGGGTCTTCTTTATTATGGCTGGCTGAATTTTGAGTTGTAGGCTTAACACTAAAGGGCAAGTTTATTCCCAAGTTTGGAGGCCCTTCAATACTTTTCAATGTTCCATGCATAGACTACATTGGGAAAAAATGTAGAAATCACATCATTAAAAATATAAAAAGTTTTTTTAAACTAATGCATTAATTAGTTATCAGTTTATTGTTAGTTTGTAAAACACTTTTCCTAAACATACTCCTTTAAATTATGAGAAATTAAAATGTGTAAACTTAATTTTAAAAAATAATTTGCAACAAAAAAGGAGGTACAAAGGATTACTTCAGAGGCTACTACAAATTACCTATTTTAATTCCATATAATCAAAAATAGTTTTGCAATTAAAAGAAACCTGGTCCAAACCTAATCTTGGTACTCTACTTTTCCGCTGATGTGTGGCAGTTCTCTTTAAAAAAAAGGAGAGGGGGAGATTATTAAGCTATGATAAACCTAAATGATTCAAGTTAGTTAGCAGGAATGTGATTGGGGAGAAGACCAGTTTTGTTAATTTCAATTTGTGGAATAAAAGAATCTTCTCCAAATTTATTTTGATACTTCTAAAATTCTTGCAACTGTGTAAAATGGCTTCTCTTCCTGGAATTTTTAATCATTTTCTCCCTGATTTTGTTTTGTTATAGTTCTTATTAAGGCTTTTTCAGTGTGGACTTGTGATTTCATTGGTGTGGTAGACTCCAGGTATGTAAACTCCCTTCCACTGATGCAGATAGGTTAAACATCAGTAACTTATAATCTTAAAGAAATGCAGAGAGCACGAACAGATTAAATGACTTGGTGAGGGTCACAAAGCTAGTATGTGTCTGAGATAGGATTTGAATGCAAATCACTTTGACTCCAAGTCACTCAATGTACTATACCTACCTACCTCTGTGTAAGCTAAATTACAATTCCTAACAATGTGCCCTGCAGATAACAAGCATACAAAAAGGTTTCTAAACAGACTGATGAATTCACTTTTAGTAAACTTTCTCTTCATAGAAAGTACAAAGGTAAATTTCCACCTAGCCTTGGCGCACATGATCTCAAATTCTCCTGAAATCACATTTTGAATAAGCTTTTACTCCAGAGGCCAGGCTGCCTATTCTATTTTCAAAGCTGCTGAAAACAAGAAAATAAGAAGTACAAAGAACAGGAAGAGGGCAATTTTGGGTTTTAATGAACAAACTATCCCTGAACAAGAGCCTCTTGTAATATAAATCTTCCAAGTTTGCTATGGCTACTTTAGATTTACAAGGAAGCTAAGATAATGTTTCTAAAATAGCTACCATAAATGTTAAGTCTTTTATGTCATTAAAATTTTATACACACATATTACATAAACAAACACACCTACATAACATATGTATATATTTAACTCCAATGACATAAGAGACTTACATTTATGTAAACTACTTTAGACATGTTTTCAATTTTGTTTTAAGTCTAATTACAGTCTGACAAAAAAAACTCAGAAGATTTACACGTCAAGATGCACCTGCCCAAAGCAAGATTGTTCATTACAGTAAAAACAAAACAAAACAAAAAAACAGTCCTCTTCCTTTTCTATAAAGTTCCTGTTTTCTTATTTAAAATTTCTGCCTTATGACTTGAGAGGTTAACTATTCCAATGAATGCTACTAGAAAATGCGCATTCTTTTCAATGAGATCGAGCCTTGTGCCATAGTTAAAATGCTCTTTAGGCATACAGGATATACCTAACGTTTTCCCCACTGTTTGTAGCCCTGAGAGTGGGATTATTTAATTTTCTTAGCACCAGGAGTTTCATTGTTTAAAATAACTACCAATAATCCAACAGTGAAAACCATCTAAATTAAAGTTTTATACCATGTTCCTTTGCAGAGAACAGGAGTAAGGAATGGCTAAGTGACATCCAAAGGCTATGTACTAGGTTCTTTTTCAACTGAAAAACTATTCCTTTTGTGTTTGAATGGCAAAATATAAGCCATACATTTTCATACTCAAAAGTTAATGTAAACTTTCTTCAAAGTCCAAGATTCCTTTTAAATCACTTAAAATACAAAGGAAAACCAAAAAAAAGCTCCTAAAAATATATAATATACTCTAACTTCAAAATATGAATAGTGAATAAAAAACTAATTCTCTTAAACTACAACTTGGTTACAGAATAATATCTAAAGAAAATAAATGAGAAATTCTGACAGAGAAAAGGGGGGGACAATGTATGAAGGATAACATTTGACAATTTTGTACATTTAACAAAAATATTATTCATTTAGTAACAATTGCTTTTATGTATAATTTTAACAAAATACATTTAAAAGTTACTTTTCCCTAGATGCTATAAAATAATTCTATTAATGTGATCTTAATTTAAAATGTATGTGACAAAATAGGGATGCAAGGGTTGAAAATTTATTATAAGACCTGCCACTGACAAGATGGAATTTTGGATTAAATTCAACTAGCAAAGATCCGACTTAGAGTAAATAAATGAAAAGAAAAAGAAATGCTTTCTCTCTCTTATTCTTGATTAATTCCCTTTGCATAATGATTCATTCCTTTTGTATAAGGATCTATATGGGTAAAGAAACTTTTAGTGGCAATTAGGTGAGATGGCATGTGATGCTAACATGTATTTTTTAATGGCTGGAAGAGGTAGCTATGTACTTCTTGAAATATTA
Source organism: Potorous gilbertii (assembly GCA_028658325.1). NCBI lineage: Eukaryota > Metazoa > Chordata > Mammalia > Diprotodontia > Potoroidae > Potorous > Potorous gilbertii. Next base: position 668,332,189 of record CM053769.1, read on the forward strand.
TGTCTTTTCCTATCATCTCTCCCAAATAAATTTAGGAGTATAGAATATACATGAAATAAGAATAGCAAGAGAATATTCTGTATCCTGCAGCTCTGTCTGTGAAAACTCAAATTAAAATATACTTCCTCCTTGTGCCCATTAGATTTTACCACTCCTTTTCAGTCTCCATTTCCTAGATACTCATATTTATTCCTCCAGATTCACAATGAATACAACAGACTTAACCACAACAACCCAATGATGACCCTATTTACAGATTTAAAGATGTGTTCTAGAAAGAAAATACATTTAAAACCCACTTTAAAATATCTGCCTGTAATTTCCCCCCATTTATTTTATATTCAAATATGCAGTAGCAATTAAGTTTTTATTTTCCTCTTTAAGATTTCTGTGAAAGAATTTTTCATAAGCAGATGGTCCCTGAAAAAGGACTTTTAGTGAATGAAAAGTGAAGATGTGGAATTTATCTTTAGTTCACTTCATTTACATTTTGTCTTGCCACAACCAGTCCCTAGCCAAAGACACACTGCAATCTCAGAAGAGCATGACTAGGTTTTGTGAAATAATTGCCTACCTCCAATGGGCACTGTTCTGTCTTCCAAACGGAGGCCTTCAAAGGCTAAATATCTATTCATCTAGTGACAAAAGCCTAGAATAAATCAGGGACCTCATGTGCTTTAAAAAGTGGCCTGTCTGAAGTTATGAAATTTTACCCAGTATCCAACTGAAGCATCATACTGGAATTAAAAAAAAAATTCTGGTTTTTTTTTTTTTTAGAAATAAGACCTTCAATCTATGGAAATTCAGGACTACTTATTTTCCTTCTGAAAAAAATATGCTTTTAGTATGTCTGAGCACCCGATAAAGGGTATCATCCCCTAATCACATATGGAACAAGACTGCTTAACCAGTCACTTATCACTGGAAAGTTGGAGACTAAAACACTGGCCTTTTGGGAGAAGTCTAAGTAACTCCAAGTGCATTTAGATGCCTGTACCTTTTTTGAAAAGTCCAAATAGGTCATTTATTGGCCAGTTTATTTGCAGACTTCTAAGAAAGAACCTAAAAAGATCAAGGGATGAATAATACTAAAATGAGAATTTAACAACTTAGGTAAAAATCAAGAAAAATTTTCACTTTTCTACATATAAACATAGTCACATCTACATCAATGTTTTCTCTACAAATTCATTAGGCATGTATAGTGCATGCTGCTATGATGTATGTGGAAATAGCACATTGCCACTCCTTGGTATTCAATAATAATACTCAGAACTGGAATTTCCACTAAAATGAATACTGTGTTTTTAAAAAGTCATTATACAGAATTATAATTTAATGTTCATTTTTGCTGAAATTTGGGTTATCTACTGACAACCCAATTCATCTGCTGACTACTCAATATTTTTTAAAAAAGCATTTCATATATCAACTGATTACAAAAGTCTGCAGGTTACTCCTGAATAATTAATACCTTGCATCCATGCCTATCCTTGGTAGTGCATACTTTTAAACAATTTATAGCCTCAATCTATAATCAATGAATGTATCTGCCAATTAATTTAAAGGATAGGAGTTGATAGATGCCCACACACCTTGATATGGTCCATCATAAGTTGCTTCTGTGCATATAAAAGAGAACAGTCTGGACACTTGAAAACAGACACCTTCTGGTTTTCAATGTGTTGGTCAAAGTGGCGATACAGCAAGGTTTGCAGAGTAAACACAGTGTCACACATGGAACATTTATATATTATTCTAAAAATAGAAGAAGTGTGGTAAAATAATGTCAGTCAGCCTGATTGCTCAAGTTAAAGGAATTGTGACTTTACAATTTTGCTTTCAGGAAGTAGAGGCACAGTGAGAACAAACAAACATGATAAAATTAACAACATAGCTTGGCTGAGGAACAAAAACTTTAAAGGATATTGTTATCAGTCAACATCTGATCAACTTTGTCATTCAAGGAAAGAGTAAAACTACCAGATCTTAGAAGTCAAAAATAACCTTTTCCCCTCTTACAGATTGATAAAGAAGCACTAGCCTGAGGTTTTGGATTAAGAGTTCAACAAACAGGCACACCCCATGATCCTTTAAAGTTACTTTTGAGCGTAAAGGATAGTTCCATGACTACATTATCTCTGAGTGTTGGTATCCTGATCTTCATTAATAAAATTTGCTAAATGGTCTAAGTGAACTACTATCCTCTATCTGCCTGAGTTCGTAAAATGGAATTTTCTTTTTAAACTAACAAAAAAACAATTTGCGTCTAGTCTCACTGTAGTGAACAACCATTCTTTTACAAAGAAAGCAGAAAATACATAAATGTCATTAAGAGGTTTTCAAGAACCAAAAGATTATTTTATTTTGAACAGTTATACTAATCCCTGTTAAAAACCATCAATCTCATTTAAGAGGACTACTAGGCAATTTTTAATATATTCTGAACCTCAGCGGTCATCACCTCTGCCACCCATCGTCATTTACCAGCGATGCCCCCGACAAGAATTGTCTAGAGGAGTTCTGACCTCCAGTTCTTCCTACCACCAACCTTTCTCTTGAAAGGGATTTTATCAGTCACTTGTCAATGGTTCTACCCACAGTAGGGGACCCTTCTGTCAGCCATTGTTCTAGTTCATGTTGGTCCTCATGGGAGGCCCCATGAGAACCTGAACTTGCTTTGAAGGCCTGTGGGAACAGGCATAAAGAATTCTATGGGGCACTGAGGGAAGCTGATTGAGAAAGCAGGAATGTGAAGGTCATGGAATGAAAGAAGTGGGGGGAAGGGGAGAAGCCCCCCTTGGTTCCTCTACAGTGAAAGCTAAGGGAATATACACACAAAAATACAAACTCTGGTCTTTCACAAGGCAATTCTTGCCTGTACTTGAAACCCTTCATGGACAGCTTCTCTGTCTTGAAATAGTCTTTTATAGGAATCTTGCTGTTGCTAGAACTTTTATCTTCTGATGTGGTTCATTTATTATAGTAATTTGGTAGTATTTTCCTAAAATTTTATATTTATCAAATCAGATGTCTCATGTAAAAAGTTAATATTTATTAGCTATTTATAAAAATTTTTAGGATCTAGTCTCCCATTTACATTACACTGAGAATGATGCAATTATATTCAAAAGTGTTGTACTTACAGAAAGAACAACAGGCTATTTGATTCTTTTGGGGGGGAGGTAGAATTTTGAAGGCAGAGAAAGATCACAGGACTTACTTAGTTGGGTATTTTCTGGTACATTTTCCCCCTCCTTCAAAGCATCATAAAAATTTTAGTTAAGTAGATAAAATTATATCTCTTTGCCTCTCAGGGAATATTCCAAGGGTGGGGAACCTATGGCCTCCAGACCACATGTAGCCCTCTAGGTCCTGAGATTTGGTCAAAGGGCTGAACTTGACCTAAAGGATCACATGTGGCCTTGAGGCCACAGGTTCCCCACCCCTGTATCTAATCCTAGATAAGGCATAAGAGTAATAAGAAAATCCATCCCTTCCAACTGTCTTTATTAATTGTCTTCTTTATAAATATCCCATTAGAAAAAATAAAAATCATAAGGCAAATTAAACTGGTAGAAGACATAGTAAAGTGCCAGGCTGGAAGATAGAAAAACTGGTTCAAATCTCATCTCTAGCACCTGCTTCTTCTGTGACCCTGAGCAAGTCACTTAAATCCTATGGGACCAAGCAATTGCCCAAAACTTATCAACCAAACCATGGGCTGGTTGTAATGTCAAATAAGTACTCCACAATGATAAAATTATATATCCTTGGCCTATTAATTTACTTCAACAGGCAAACAACAAAATCTTTAATTAATCCTACAGATGATCTAATGCATTCAAAACTTTCCTCAAACTTCACACTTTTTCTTTGGTGTCTACTATACACCTATTACGGATACCATCACTTTTTACCATTAGAATGTAACGTAATTAGTCAAACCATGCAAGTACCTATATCTCTGTTTTTCCCTATGTACTCTTTTAGAAAGTAATGTGAGTCAATATTTAAATTTTATGAATAAAATTGGCCTTATCAAAATAAAATTTCTCCATGCCACCATTAAAAATCTCAAAATAATATGCAAATGTTATTAATTATATTACAAAAATTAGAATCACAAATCTAGAGTAAATTTTGAGAATTTGCTTAACTTCATCAATTATCTCCTATTTTTAAACGTTTTCATATAATTAATCATGTTCCTTAATTTTTATTTAAATTATACTGGCATAAGTAGGATATATTTTTAAAACATAATTAACATTTATTCGAGTGAGATAGAGGTTAATGAAACTATGGCTTTATTCATTCATTACTAGAAATAAGAAAACAATCATATCAGAAAAATAAAAATGGTGTTGAATTAATAAATCAATCATATAATACAATATAAACTTTGTGATAATATTTCTGAACATATTTTCCCTTATTCTAATTTATATATAATAAATTCCTTAAAACCTTATACTTTTTCTAAAATAAATTCTTATATTTACCATGGAAAACAAGATTAGGAAAGACAACAAAACACAAATTTAAACTATCACTATGGAATAAATGACTGTAGTGTGCTTACCCTAAAATATGACTTAATGATTCACTATGGTTTCAATTAATGAAAGACAATTTAATTCACTGTACTAAATGACACAAGCTCTGCCTAAACTTAATAAGTTTAATATGGTTATGAATCCTCATCCTCCACCCTCAACAAGCACTCATTATAACAAAGCCTCAGAACAAAGAGATTTAGTGCTTCCAAATATGAGAGTTCATATAACTGTCAACCTTCACTCCTGTTTTCCCTCAAAAAAAGGATCCAAGATGATGAGCACATCACATTCTGAGGCATGGTGAAAGATAAACAGCTTTATTTGGGATGAATGACTAGTTGAAAAATTCTTTATTTCAGTGTGCATTTTATATGTCTTCCACCTTTCTGGAATTCTAATGGTTGACTATAAAAATATGTGGGAAAAAATTGTATTGTTGTAAGAGGTCCAAATAATTAGTCAACTAAGATGTGTTTTTACATGCACACTAAAATTAAATGTCATATGAGCTCATCATAACTTGCTGAGATAGCCCTTGTTCATGGGACTACAAAGACAGAGTACAAAACACAAGATAAGCATGATTTTGTGTTTCATATTCTCCTATCACTGGTATATCTGTGAAACTAAAACAGATGAGGAGCTAGTTGAGGAGGATATTATCACCCTAGTTGGGATGATCTAAGTTTACTTTTAAATAACTTTATAAATCAAAAGATTTGAGAAAAAGACCAACTATCTATATTTATTTTTAAAAGTTATTAAATTCAAAAGAAACCACAGATGAGACTTTTTAAACTCAAACAATTGTCATGACTTTTGCATATTACACTAAACAAATCTGGAACATAAATTTTACACTTCTACATGGTTACAGTCACAAGGCTGAGTTCAGGCATAACGAAAAACTATTTCTATCAATCCTTTTTTAGTAAATGAAATGAACACTGAAAAAGCTACCTTGCTAGAAGCCTCTCAGCACAATACTTTTTATTTTTAGTACATCTTTTATGATTTTGTAATCACTTATGAAGTAAAATTTTAGAGTTTATACTCATATACATGAAGCATGGCTGCTGTGTTAGAAATAAATTTAATTCTGTGACAGGCTCTGATATTTAAGGTAGAAAAGTTATTATTACCAGTTATTCTGCCTGCACTGGATCTTATGATGTATTGGGCTTGGGAAGTAAGAGCTGCTGAAATACACTTCCTGAAATTTTAAGATAGTGAATCAAATTTTTACCTATCAAAAATAACTAGTTTTTGTTTTTTTAAGGCAAACCAGCATGTTCTAGCACATTCCCTCTATTACCAGACTTGGATGTTGGACTTGGACTTGGGAAATCTGTGTTAAAAAATCCTGCAGAAGACAAATCATGTGACCTTTGTGAGCCTCAGAGTCCTCATTTAAAAAATGGAGCATTATAATGGTCTTTGTGCTGGTTACCGTGGGGAGAGCGCTTCCTAAACCTGAAACATTGTATCAGCATGAGTTACTATTATAGATTACATCATTGCCACTGAAGTAACTACTGCAAATCTGACATTCACCCTCCCCCACCCACCCACACATACTATGGAATCCTCTATCTGCCTTCCAGGTAACACTGTGCATCAGTAGATCGAGAGATTTTCTTTTAAGCCGTGATTGTTGGCGTTTTCTTCAAATTTCCAAAACTTTATATTTTTGTGATTTTTTTGTTACAATTACCTTGATAAGGGCAGTTATGACTGTCATCACGAATGCTCCAAACACGCTGAATTTAATAAACGTGTTCACCCAACGGACCCAGAGAATGATTCTGAAGAACAGAAACTTCGTTTGTTCTAAGTAAACTGTCCTTTAAAATTTGTGTGTGTGTGCATGCACAAATGTATATATGTATATGTATGTATGTATATCTCCAGGTTAGGGATGCAAAACCTTGATACTACATCTCCCAAATGTTTGATGCCCCTCTTAGTTATCTTTTATAAATAATTTCCAATAAATAGCAATATGTTTATAGAACTCTCTAAGGTTTGTAAAGTATTTTCAATCAATAACGCTGGGAGATCGGTAGTAAAAATATGTGTCTCCTCATTATGCAGCTGAGGAGATAGAAGGTTTGAGATCTATCTGAGGCAGGATTTCAATTTGGATGTCTTCAATCTGAGTCTAACACTTTTTCACCATGTTACAATGTCTCTAAATTAATAGTACTAAATTTAATACAATAATGCCAAATTAAAAGGCTTAGAAGCTCAATAAGCATTTATTACATACTCATTATGCTGAGGGCTAGATATATGAAGAATGAAATGAAAGAACTCTTGCTCTTACAGAGTTTGTAGTTTACCAGACACAAACAAATGAACAAAGAAAGGCCTAGAAACCAGATGAAACTCTGTAATCTGAATGATTCTATTTTTTGAACTGAACAGAAATTTTTAAGAAAATCATAAAGAAAACAAATGATTTTTCCATATAACCTTCCAATCTCTTTTGCATATATATCTGCGCACGTGCATGCACGGGCGCACACACACACGCACATACACACACACACACAACCTTCCATATACCAAAGAAGCACCAAAAAATTTCAAAAATCAGATGGTAAACCTAATGAAAATTGTTCATATAGTGTGGCAATAATACTGCTAATATTTTCAAACACTGTATACAGCAGCACACAACTATAGCAATTACTGTCCTTTTATTCCAGCTTTAACTCTTCCTTCCTATAATAGAGCTACATCTGGCTCCAGTTCCCTTTTTTTAACTCACTCACCTTTGCTAAAGGTTTACTTTGCCTTATTTCTGAGGGAAAAAAAACAAAAAACGTGTCATTTGTACTGTAGCACAAATTTTCACTTTAGTTTCAGCCCCTGACATATACATACAAGTATATTGTAAAAGTATAAACACAGAGACTCATACTCTACTTCCCTCATTTCCACAGTGCCTATCACTTTACAGGTTTATGAAGACATTTTCCTCCAGAAGAAATTTCAATGTGTCCTGCTTTGAGAAGTCAAGTATTTGATTAAAAAAAAAAAGTTCTGTATTTAAACTCAGGGAATGCTGGTGGTCAGTACCCATGCTATCTCATGTGATATGAAATTGGAAATTAGTTTTAGAATTAAGGACTGGGGGGGCAGAGTCAAGATGGCAGAGTAGAAAGACTCACATATGCTAGCTCCGAACCCACAGCCCATGGATTTCCTCTAAAAAGAACTCCCAACAAATTCTGGAACAGTAGAAGCCACGCAGCAACACAGAGAAGGACATTTCCGTTCCAGAGAGTCCTGAAAAACCGACCACAAAGGTCCATCACGCACCGGACGGGAGCAGAGCCCTCCCCTCCCCTGCCCGGGCCGTGCAGCACTGAGAGGAGCGAGCAGATCCGAGCAGGCTTCAGGGACTGAATCTCCAGCGGCCGCGAAGATCCCTCCACCCACAGATGCACAGGTCAGTGAGAGAGACGTCTTGACGGGCTAAGAGGGGAACGGGGTGTCTCCATAACTCGGGCCCCCTCGGGAGGCAGCAGTGGAGGCAGTGGGTGGCCAGAGGCTCCCAGAGCAGGCAGGAGCTCAGCAACAGCTCCATTACAGAAGGTCTCTGCATAAACCTCCTGAGGGAACTGAGCCTGGAAGGCGGCCCTGCCCCGACCTGAGAACCTGATTTAATCTTACCCTGAATAGCAGCCAGCCAGCCACCAAAAGCCCTGAGGCTGGGGAGCAGCATTTGAATCTCAGACCCCAAGCACTAGCTGGGCAGACCTAGGCAGGGGTGGAGAGGACTCTCAGAAGTCAAGTAACTGGCTGGGAAAATGCCCAGAAAAGGGAAAAAAATAAGACCATAGAAGGTTATTTTCTTGAGAAGATGATTCCACCATTCCTCTCTGACGAGGAAGAGAACTGCTTACC
>CM053769.1:668347446-668382524 GCA_028658325.1 Potorous gilbertii
GATGACTGATATGATGTGCAAAGTATTTTGACTGATATCAAGGGTTCTTAGCATGTTTTGAGTCATTCTTCCCTTTAGCAGTCTGGTGATGCCTATGAATCTTTTCTCAGAATAATATTTTTAAATGCTTAAAATAAAATACCTAGGGTTATAAAAAGGAATCAATTGTACTGAAATACACTTATCAAAAAAATTTTTTTTTTTATAAAATCAAGTTTACAAACCGTAGGTAAAAAAAACCCTCCTGTTACAAAGTTAAAAGAACCTACCATAACAAACTACCATAACATACTTGGAGCAAGTACTTTCCACAATTCTTTTATATATGAAAATTTTAGTTTGAATTCAATATAACAATATAAGAAACTAGACAACTGTGACATATGACTAGGTAAGATAAAGATAAAATGAGAACCTCATCAAAGTTGTATAGATTATGAAATAAATTTAGTAAGCAACATTTCCCATCTCTCTCTTCCATTCTTTCTCATTAAGGAGAATGAACATTAAGGAACAATGAAAAGATACCTGATTAGAAATTCATCATACCAAAAAGAAAAGATACAGTTAAAATACTCCCCTTCCTACAAATGTTAATTATTGAAAGAAATTGTTTTTAAAAGGAAAGAAGAGTGGAAATATTTTTTTTTAAAAAATGCTTATTTGTTATATATTTATGGGGAAAAGTATATGTATATCACATAACTTATGCTCATCATTCAAGAAAATATTAACTTTCAATTAGCATGTAGCAAAATCATCATAATGTGCTAGATTTCATGCTGCATCAATATATCTTCAATTATCCTTAAATAAACATAGCATTCAGAACCTCTTTCTATAATTAAAACATTGTGAGGAAGAATCACAAATTAATATAACTTACTTTGGTTCTCCTATCTTAATGCCAGGATGTTGTGTGTAGGCATGTGAATGGGTACTTGGAGCAGATTTAAATGCCATTGGACAGATAGGACACTTGTAGAAAACTTCACAATGAGAACCTTGAATGTGAGACTTCAGGGCTGCCACATCAGAGTATACAACATTGCAATGTACACATCTGTTTAAAAAAAAAAAGCATTAAGAGAAGACAGTTAAATTAATTCCAAATAAAAATAAAGTCATTAAATCATTTTTTAAAAAATCAAATGATATATTTTATCTTTTTAGATTTTTAGACTATGAGTTCATTTCATTTTTTTCTTTGCAGTACAACTCTTTTTTTAAGATTGAGGAATGCCAAAGGAACCAGTAATAATATTCAAATGGTTCATTTCTCACACAAAAAACCAGACTAAGGTGATACTATGGGACAGATCTATTAGTTTGAGACACAGAGGCAGGCTGACGTACTGAACAGAACCCCTCATAGGAAATGGATTTGAATTCTGGCTTTGTGAATTCCTAACTGTGAGATTAAGTTAAGTCACCTAATCACTCTAGGCCTCAGTTCCCTCACTTGTAAAATGAGTTGTACTATATGGTCTCTAAGGTAACAAATTCTGTGATTTATTAAGAGCAATTTCTGTACTCAAGGTGATTCCTATTATGTTGGAGAATCACCCTGTAGTGTGGGTCAGTTCTATGATCTTGGGTTTCTTTTCTATCCCTACAGCCAAATCACATCTTCAAAGGGGAATGGGGGTAACCTACATTCTACTACAAGGCAGTCTAAGAGCCTACACCAGCCAAGGTCAACTGACACCAGTAACATGGCTGGTGGGGACTTCCTCTATTTGCTTTCCAGACATATGATGGCTGTTAATATGTCAAATTATTTGTTGCACTGATACAGAAAGATGCCAAAGAAAGCTAACCTTTCACTCTATTACCATCTGGCTTTTATCTATCGAGAAGTATTTTTCATTATACTGGTCCAATTTAATAGCAAACATTTAAATGACAGCATTAACTATAAACCTGAAAAAAAAAATCCATATTCTTGGGGAAAAAATTGTTTCTCCACCTCCATGACATTATTCTTCATGCATTATCTCTTTTATACTTGGCCATCTGTCTTTTTTTCCTTCAGGATCATTTCTCTAACTGCTAAAATTTATTCCAATCGCAATTATATCCTACAAATTTTGTCTACCTCAACTCAAGGTAATTCTGTTTGTATTATAACCACTATGGCCTTTATCTGACTTGAAGTCTTTCTTTTCTAACCCTTCAAGGTAGCACATCAGGCATTCTGGGAAGTAATTTTCATTCTATTAACATGTCCCGTAAAGCTTCTCTACAGGAGTAGAATTACATGACGAACATGATTGGTTAAGCACACATCTTGTTAATATCATCATATTCACGATTAATATTAAAGCCTTATCCACCTGTACTGGTCTTTAAGGTAGAAAAGCGATGTAAATACCTAAAATCCATCTGGATTGTAAAGGACTAGTATTAAATTGAAGAGAGAAGCATTATGGTACAATGCAAAGAGCATTATGGTACAATGCAAAGAGGACTACCTGGATAGATATGGTAAGGAGACCTGGGATCCTCCAAGTCTACCATCAATTCATCCTAATGACCTTGAGTGATTCACTACCCCTCACTGTGTCTCAGTTTTCTCTCTTTTCTAGTTGGACCAGACAATCTTCAACTCTAAGATTTTATAAATGTTGTAAATTCAATGACTCTAACATTAAGCCAAGCACACTATTATTCATAGGTTTTAAGTAATACAATGATTTGATTCACTGTGTAATGAAATACTTTGTTGTGGGTCCAAGTTCTTTTCCTGAAAGTATGCTTATTGTACATGACATTCTCAGGGGAAAAATGTCAAGAATCACTAGTAAAGAGATCTTGGATAAAGGCACATGCACTCTGGGGCTCACTCAAGGCATAAACTAAAGGATTTTTAGCATATCTCTATTCCAGAAGAAACACAGAAGTATAAGAATAAGTTCTCCATGTCTTTCTGAATCTTGACAGAAGTGTATTTATTTAAATAACTGCTCTTGTGGGAAATCACTATCACCATCCAATCAATACATGAAACTGTGGAAAAGGCAGTGATTTAAAACAAAGAAGTAGATGACTAGGTTAAAACTTGCAAAATTCAAGGTAGGTCCATATGGTAAAGTCAATATGACCTAATGGAAAGAGTACTGGACTTGGAATCAGGGGAGCCAGCCAGGTTCAAATTCCCTCTCAGAACTCTATTAAACTATGGGACCATGAGCAAGATGTTTATTCAGAATCTGGTTCTTCATTTGTAAACTAGGAGTAATAACACTTCTATATCCTGTCATGTGAGATTGCAATAAGTAAAGCACTTCTAAAACCTGAAGGAGCTACGTGAATATGACTTGTTACTCATTTTTAGACATGCTTGGTGGCCATGCCAGGAGACAAGATACAGATAACACACACTTGTAGATGCATGAACAATGAGGAGGTAAATAAAAGTAAAGTGAAGTTAGGTAAAATACAAAAATAAAGGGAGCTCTCTAATAAGACAGAATAATCTTCTGCTCTACTATAAAGAAAAGACACTCCCATCCACAATTTAAAAAGTGACCTTTAGAAAACAAAGGGGAGTCTCAGTGTTGTACAAACAGGAGTGTCTGTAACGACTCTGACATGAGAAAGGAAGAGGGGGTTAGTCCTCAAAAAAAGGAAATCTGGGAGTCAAAGTATCTTTAATACCAAAATCAGTATTTCTTTGGAATATTTTAGAGTCCTTGGAATCTAAATTACATGGAACACATGGGAAACAGAATCGCAACAATGGTTGCACAAGAAAGTAAAGTCAGAAATAAGGACTTAGGGGAAAATGCTGTGGTATTGTTAGTGAGATGACCATGGTAAAATCTGTGGGTACAGATGAAAGAAAAAGAAACTTTGGGTTTCTGAGGCTACAGAGGCAAGGGGGTAATCTGAATTAAGAGAGAAAAACAGGACACAGACCTCAGCCAGGGGAAGATCCCGTTGCTCACCAAATTCTTCTATCTATGAATCACTTCATGAATCTCAAGTTGTATTGTGTCAGGTACCATCAGGGCAAAAAGAGGGTATATGTTTAAAGGGTATAAAGATACAGTCATTCCACTGAAGAAAGATTCTGTGTAAAGAAAAAGCCACCAGAAGCAGATCTAGTGTAACAAGTGGGTGGGAACTTCAGGTACCATAGCTGACCAAAGCAAGTGATCCAGATCACTTTACATTAGCAATCACACTATGGAAGGGGAGAACTGGGAGGAAACAGTCTTTATCATGAAGTCAAAGTATTAGTCACTATTAACCACCATAATGCAAGCAAAGTTGAAAATGATTAATTTCATTGCTTGGGGTGGAGGTTGGAAGTGTGGTCATAGGAGAGAGTCTATCTATGTCTTAATAAGAGAAAAGTATTTCCATAAATATTTAGGTAAGAGATTTAGGTACAAAAGACCACAACTTGAAAATTCTGTGATTGAAGAGGTGTATTTTTTTCCTTTATAAAAGGCACAATATAGAAACAGTGGAGTGCCTGGGTTGGCTCTGATGACAACGCATCAGAGCCAACTAGTAAATTTTCAGTCAGCTTACAACTTGAAAATCAGCAAACTACAAATAAGGGTTTGACTTGTTATATTTTATTGTCTAGACTTAAGAGAGTGATGAAGAAAATGTTAACAATGCAGATTAAACTTTGTGTGTCATTCTTATTTTTCTAAGAGCCAATTTTTAACACTTACCAGCATACTCTATCTACAAACTATATTGTAGAGAATACATGCATATCCCTATGGGTTCACAGCCTCAGGACAAGACAAAAATTTACAGTTTGAAAAGATTTTTACTAAAAGATTATAATGCAAAATGATGGTCTTTTTAAGTAACTTGAAAAAAGTAAATGGGGTTACAATTTTGTGACAGAGTCAAGGACAGCTAATTTATTTCTTTTAATATACTCACAGCAATAATTTGCAGAATTTGAAAACAGAACAAGTGTAGTTAAAATCAGCTAATTCCATTTTTCCCTCTGAATTCATTTTAACATTTTCTACTTCCAACATGCTCTAGACAGTCATATTTCAGTTAATATTTACACAATATATACCAATGGCAAACTGTAGTACTTGTTAAAATCTATGGGAAAATGTTTAAAGCTACTAGGAAATATTAAATATCATAGCAATCATTAAAAGTCTATGACAACTGTCAAAGGAAGCATTCTATTTTTATTTGAATTTTTTGTTAATACATTTAACATAATAAACTATCTCAGATTAATACCTTTCTTTAAAACCCAATGGTTTTCATAGAAATTATTTCGTTTTCATCCTAGAAATATTGTTATGGACTTATGATATTACCACCCCTATTTCATGGGTTGGGGCATCATGCACAGCTCTGTTATGTGACTTCTCCAAGTTGATGACAAAGCCAGAACTAAAAAACCCAGGTCTCTTTATTTCTAGCCCAGGGCTCTTTCCACAAGATACTGAATGAAATAAAACAACATATCAGACTTTTGTAAAAGAAGTTAAGGCTGTAGTAAAATAAAGACTACATACAATATAAAGGTGGGGCAAACCTCATAGTTTCATAAATTAAGGAAGGGAAAAGGCTACTCTAGATTAAGAATTCCACCATGGGCAAAACTGAGCTCCCACAAAATTATCCCATCATTGGTACAACTTAATTTTAGAGCATTTAAGTAACAAAAACTTATAATAATAAAACCATCTTCTAGTATAACACTTTGAATCCAAGAGTACTACACATACATAATACTTATTTTATGTCTGACATAAAATACAGTAATACCTCTATTAACAAGGAGGTTGTATTCCATAACAAGCTGTGTTCTCAGAAATGTCACTGCCAGAGGCAGACTCTAAGTAGTATATATCAAAAAATAAAGGAATTAGTTGTAAATATAAAATGCTAATTGAACGTGTCAGAAAACGAACTGTACGTCTGGGTACTGTGGAACACAGAAAAGAGTTAAAGTTTGGAGTTTGGGGAAGTAAACTGCACTCTATTCAAAAGATGAGAGGACAGCAAGAGATCCAGAAAGGATCTGTCCAGTACGATGGACGCTAAGGCTCCAGTCTTTAAGAAGGGGCTGATGGTGAGAATACAAACAGCATATCTTTTCTTACAGTGAAAGAAGATATAGTATAATTTAACATGAAAAAAAGAGAAGTAAAGGAAGGATACCTAAGAAAAGTTTCACCAACAACACTGTCTAGCATCAGCTCTGTTTGTCTCTGGCTGTGCTCCAAGCAGAAGCTATATGCTGAAGTTTAGTTTAGTCTGTTTTTGCGCATCTCTACATAATGGGTTGCTTAGCAGAACAATGCCACTGAGACTCAAGATGCACACCTGGGCTGCTCAGTACACATGTGATCTTTTCGTTCATCATTATTAAATTATAGAAAGCATAAAACAAAGAAACCTTGTTCCTGGAGGATTTGTTAATTGAGGTATCACTGTATACCAATGAAAACTATGATAATTCAACTTAATTCAATTTAACCAACCTTTATAAAGCACCTACTATGTGCAAGGCACTGTGTGCATGGACCACTCAAAATGAGATCTAATAACAAACAAATAAATATTACTTGCACACAAGCAAATGACATACTGACCGAAAACCAACTCTCCGAGTATAGTGCAGACAGTTCTTGGTGACATGGGTCTGGAAGTGGACCGATCTGCAGATTGCCCCACACTCAGGGCACGTATATGGAGATTTGTGCTGATGGATTCTCTGGTGTGATGCAAAACTGCACTGGTTAGGAAGCAGCATCTGGCAGATATTGCATGTCTTCTAAATAAACCAAAAGGGGAAAAAAAAGTTTGGTCCCACTAGGTATTTTCTATCTGCAAAGAACTTGTTAAACCTCAAAAAAAAAAATCCATCTATCATTTTAAATATTATTATTACTGAGGCTAGGCCCAAGGAAAAATGCAAACTAAAGAATAAAAATTAAACATGTCACTCCCTAACTTGTGAATGCAAAAACATAAAACATATTAAAGCCAACCCAAAAGTGAGAACTAAAAAATACTACTAGTTTCACATAGATTTTCTAATTTTGTTAGTTTGTGGTACTTAATGCTACCTAAATACAACAGTCTGTACTTAATTTTGTCTTGTAACAGCAAAGAAAAAGCATTTTACCTACAATTAAAGATTAGAGATTAAATTTTACTAATGCCTATACAGTTAAAAAATCATGTTTAACTTTTTCATGCAGACTTATACCTTGGCAGTAGTTACAACCCCAACCAACTTTTTTCTTCAAAATACTAATAAATTTTAGGTTAATCCATTCTCTGATTTCTGTCATTTCAGTAACATGAAATTCGAAATACAAGAGTGCAAAGGAACATCCACTCTAATTAGCTGTTCTTTTTTTCCTATACGTTAATTGGTCTTTAAACTGATAAACAGACCATTTTCTTTTCCCTTATAAGTGATTCAGATTGCTGATATCAAGGTCAAAGATTAAAGTCTATACAAGAGCTTTAAGTTACAAGACTGTTTACACATAAAATGAAAATGAGTCAGTATAACACTGTCTTGTATATTAAAACCTATCTGAATTTTTAAAGCACATGAATCCAGGACTCTCATCCAAAACTATAAAATACATTTTGTACATAGGATCATGGATTTAGAGCTGGAAAGGACCTCAGAGGTCATGTGGTACACACCCTCCCCTCATCTGACAGATGAGGAAAGTAAGGCTCAGAGAAGTTTACATGATTTGCTTTAGCTGACTTGGTTGTAACTATCAATTGTGAGACAAGAACTGAACCTAGGTTTTCCTGATACTAAGTCCAGCACTCTAACCCCTGTACCACATTGCCTCCTATATACAAAGTTGAGGCTTTCTAGAAAACCCAACACATTTGAACAAATGAGTTCCCTTTAGTCTAAGTCCTCAACTGTGGATTTTTTCAATTTTTTTATAGACTAAAAATAATATCAAATGAACTTTATATTGATTTCTCCAGGAAAAAAAGGCAGCAGTTTGTGGCCTAGAGAGCTGTTCTCAAAGTTAAAAAGATATAAATTCAAGTTCCAACCCTTAAATACATATTATCTGTATACTCTAGGCAAGTCATTTAATTTCTCAACCTTCTAGGAAACTCTCTCTAAGACTATTATTTGTGTTGAACACCTGCACTGCTAGAGGGAGTTTCCTATACTAATAAAATTAAAGGTCCAGTCCCTTTTCTTTTGGCCTTAATATTTTTAAAGCCATACTTTAAATTTATTAAATAACAATTATCATCAAAGAAAGAGTTTGTGAGGATCTTAGAAATCCATTTAATCCAATCCTCTCCCTTTGAAGATGAATGATTTGCTCAGTCACGCAGTGACAAATAAACAATTATAACCCAGGACTTCCAATTCTCATTACACTCTCCTTCCTACTACAAAGCAAAGATGTTCCAGATAGTTTTCATGAGATACAGCCCCATTAAAGATAGCAATATCCTATCTATGTAAACACAAATAAACACACAAGCAAATTCATTCATCAGGACTTTCTCTATAATTTTAAAGTAACCATTTGTTTCTTAGAAATAAAATCTTCTGCCTTCACTGTAGACTGTCCAATGCCTGGTACAGAATGACAACTGAATTTACACATTATGTTAAGAGTTTCTTTAACTGTCATAGGTTGAGACTGTCAATATTTTCACATGTTAAGCTCTAGAAGCAAATCACAGGTCTTATTTAAGCTAACAAAGGTGCTATGCTTTGCCAAATATAATCATAAATCAAATTTGGTCATTTTCCCTCTTGCAAACCTCAGTAACACAAATATAATTGTGAGCTTGTTGGTCAATAGGAAGGTTTTGTTGTTTTCAATAATTAAAGTTATTAACTAGTGCCAAAGTCATTCTTTTGATGTCAAGCAAATAAAAAAATGCACTTTTATTTCTGAAACATTAACAATCTTTACACAAAGGGTTTTCGACTAAGAAAACAATTTGGAAAATGTTTTTACAGTCTGCATGTGCATTTTGTGTTCATTAAAGTCATTCAGATGCCAACAAGCCTAGAGGGCAGAAAGAAAAGGATAGGAAGAGAATCACTAGAATCATGGTCTTCTTATAATGTACTGGATGTGGGGGCAAAAGTAACTTGAAAAGCTGACTTGAAGAAGAAAGACTGGCTCTTATATTTCTCCTCACCAAAGTCTCATATGATACTTTCAAAGCAGCTCTGCTTTGAACTCTATTTCCTCCTTTTTATTTTTCTAATAGATTTATACCCCTTCCTTCCTCAGCAGGAGTATGACAGTTGCAGGACAATAACAGATTAATGCCCCAAATGAAAATAAGTAAATACGATCATCCTTAAATCTAGGACACCTTGTGGGATATTCAAAATATTTATTTCTACATACATAGACCACATTTATTCACATATTTCTCCTCTTCAAGTATTTTCCTTCCAAACCCCGCCCCCCCACCATTCTGAGGAAAATGATTTAAGTTTTCTCCTTTATTCCCTACACCACATCTTTGCATCTCCAAAGCTCTCTTTAGCACAACAGTGGTCCTAAATTCCTAAAAGCCTGAATAAAACTAAAAATTTTTAACTTAACTCCTCACTTTCAGAACAGAGTACAAATTCTTACACTAACTAGAGAGTTATGATCTAGATCAGGAGTTCTTAACCATGTGACCTATGAAATTTTTTTAAAAAATTGATCACTGTATTTCAATGTATTTGGTTTCCTTTGTAACACTACATTTCATGCATTAAAAAACATTATTCTTAGAAGGGGTCCATAGGATTCACCAGACTGAAAGGCATCCATGATACAAAAACTATTAAAAACTGCTGATCTCATGGCTTAATGTGAACCGTCATTCTTGTTTTGTGGGGGAAATAAACCTTTTACTGACAAAACATTCACAGAAAATGGTGATGTGTTTTCCCAAGAGCACTGTGGGTACCTGTTCTGCTGACTTTCCTGATAAAAGTTTGAATTCTTAGCACTGTGTGGCATGTGTTTTGGCAGAGGTCTCCAAAGTTTACCTGTTTTTCAGAGCCCTGTGAAGTTTTGATTTACTCTACTAACTCAACCATGATTCTCCTTGAAATGACTTTGGACTAACCATATTACTTTCATAATTTTGATTATTTGTGTAAATGGTTCAATATCTTTTAGACTAAATGGGTAATAGTAAGTATAACATATTACCATAAACAAAAAATAAAAATTGGGAAAAATCACTGTAATTACTATTTATTAGGGGCAGATTAGGTGGCACAGAGGAGAGAAAGCAGGACATGAAATCACAAAGACCAGAGTTCAAATCTTGCCTCAATCACTTATTTAGCTAACAAGGCTAAGGCCTTTAACCTCTCTGTGTCTCAGTTTCTTCTGTAAAATGGAAATAGCACCTACATCACAGGGTTATTATGAAGATGAAATAATGAATGAACATATGAAAAACACTGTATCAATGCTAATTACTACTATTGTTAGTAGCAGCAACATTGTTACTATACTTCTCAAACCTGCCTAGGCTTGGCTATATAGGGAACTTGTGGCATCTACAGCTACCAAGTTAATCAAGGAGCCATGAAATACTATGACTGCTAGGTTTCACTGTCAGAGGGACATGACCATAATTTCATATCTCTGACTCTTTTCCTCAAAATATTTTCCTGTTATGGTGGAAGAGAAATATGCAAGTAAATGTGGCACATGTTTCTTTCTGTTGAGAATTCCAAAACTGACCTTCCAAATGGCATATGCTCAAAGTAGACTATATTAGCTTGAATCAGTATTTTAATTAGGGATCTAAAGGTCACATAGACTCTGATAGTTTGATATGATGTTCCATACTTTTAGTAAATTGGTTCTGTTTACTAAGTGGTCAGGCAATCTACCATATTATGTCTGATTTTTAACAGATTTATGCACTATTTTGTGTCCTGACTTTTTTTTTTCTAACTTCAAAATGAAAACATAAAGCATTTCATTTCATTCTCCTGATGTGTATTAAATGTTAACTATCCATATATAATTTCAAGGGCAATTGCAATTTTTTAAAAGAAAATTCTATGACGAAGAGAAATGCTTTTAGATTTGACTTATTTTGTCACAAGCTCAATTAAGAGCAAAAGCCTAAGCAGAACTCTGTTTAAAATTATCTTACCACATTTAGGGAGCTTCAGAACCAATGCCACAATTTATCTTTTGCCATCTATGCATTAATAAGTAGCAATATAAAAGTGGAGAATCTGGAGTATTCTTTGATAACATAAGAAAACGGCAAAAATAAAACTTCTTATTCCAATAATAGAAACATATGGATTTTTTTTCATATTCCTTCCAAAGCATCTTTCTTTGCAGCACTACAAAAGAAAATCTAAATGTTATGCCACAGAAAAAGCCATAAGACCAACCATATGAATTATCTTTCAAATGATTAAGTAAAATAGTTTACAGTACTAATAACCCCACACTTATAAATCCCCACCTCCACTCTTAGTGTGGGCCACAATTTGGCTACCCATAAAAGAGGCAGAAGGGAAACTCTACTAGTATTTGGGAAAAAAAAACTTTGTTATTGAAAATTCAGTTGGTGACTAGTTTAAAACTATTTTTCAAAGACTAAGGACTGACAATGCCTTTTTTACCCCCAAACCACCCTAATTTCACCATTTCAGTTTGATGACAACTATATACTGTTATTATGGGACTACAAAGGAGTAAAAGTTAGGGGGCAGAAAAGATGGAGACAGAAAGTGAAATGACTTTTCTTTGGTCTATTGTGGTTCTAACTCATATGACCTAAAATCCAAATGATAACTACACATCGATAACTACACATCAAGTCTACCATATTCAACTCCAGGAGCAACTATACTTTAAAATTCATCTGGATAGGCACACTTTGGAAAATAAACAGTGTTTTTTGCAAGTGCTCCTCATCTCCAGAATTCCCTGCCTAGTCTGAGAGATTCCCTATGTTTTAAACAAGGTATAGAGTAAGACTTACCTTTTTTAGTTAACCTATCCTGATGAAGTAGAGAAAGGAAGCGTCTGTTGTTAGCTTTCCTATTCTACATGTTACCCATTTCAGGCATGTTACAATTATTTCTTATAAACATTTTAAATAAAGGACATTTCAATAGGCCTATACATCCTGGGGCTTTGAGAAGAAAAAATAAAATTTATTTATTTGATGAAAGAAACATCAAATAAAGAAAGGATAGAAATGGGAAAAAAATGTTTGGAGATAAAAAGGTTCAAGGTCTCTACTTTGACAAAAACACATTTTCACATTCATTCTCAAGAAAGCAGGTCATCATCAGAAAGTTACGAAAACAAAACCTCAATTTCCCTCAGTTCCAAGTACTACTATGCCCTTTCCAGATTTACCATCTTTGACAATACTCAACACTTGGAGCTTTCCCAACAGCGTTATCCTTGTGAAGCAGGTCTCCCTCACTTGACACTTTCACCGCAACCTGACTGCTTACTCCTACCTAAGACTTGAGAGTCATAATGAGGGGGGTTTGGTGTAAAGGCTGAACGAGATAACCCACTGCTGCTTTGTGAACCTGGTTAGTCGTCACATCCTCCCATAGTTCCAAAGCACAAAGAATATAGGACAGATTTTTTTTTCTTTTCCATATATATCAGCCTGTACTTTCGTTACCTAAAAAAGACCCAAAGGCATCATCATCTACTATAGCCTTCTCATTTTTACAGAAGAAACTAAACTCTAAAATGGAAGATGTGACTTGTCTAAGGTTACAGATCCTCACTATCAACTCTTCCCACTATATTATGCTAGTTTCTTTAAATGTCAGAATCAAAAAATTTTAGACCTAGAAGAGACTAGCAATTCACTATGCAAACATGTCTTAATCAGTGGGTTCAATGGAAAACTTACACTCATGCTTGAGTTAGTCACGAGTCTAAAGACACATTTTTAAATATCAGCTAATTTCCATTAAGTATCAGAAACGTCACAGACTGTGATTTTGTTATCCCTTCTATTCTGAAGTTTATTATTTATTTATTTAAGTGTAAGTTGCTGTCCTCATGAGCTTTTAATCAAAAGAATTTTTAATATGAAAGCAATCAGGCTAGAATTATAATTCACAATTATAAAGTATCAGATGTTGAGTTTCAGTAAACTTAGTATGTCAAAAACCATGATTAAGGATAGTAGCCACTAGTTTAGTAAATTGGAGACTTAGGACAGAAATTACATATATGAACAATCTACTAATTCTTAGATTAGTGAAATGCTATGTGATCTAATAGAGTACTGAATTGTAAGTTAGGAGGTATGGATTCTAGTTCCAGGTCTGAAACTAATTGATTGTGAGAGCTTGAGTATGTCAAAGCCTCTGGATCTCCCTTAAACTCTTAAAATTCCTTAATTTCAGTATTATGATAAATATTTCTTCTTCTGTTGTGGCTAAATAGACTATTCTGGCTATGGGCCAGAGCGTGAGTCTACAAACCTTAAACACAATATTTTGAAAATTCAGAACATATAATTAGAAAATGGAATTAACACCAGCAGTTAAGAGAATGAATCTTAGTTTGCATTAATCTATATCTACATTTTTATTAAAGAGATTAAGTAATTTAAGCCAATGCACGTGAACATTAATTATTAAAGCTGACCTCAACTTGCTAGTACTGCTTTGCAATTTAAGAAAAACAGATTTATGAAAGTGCCTCATTTCTATACACTGAACAGACCCAAATCTAAAGACTCCTTCTACTAATTTATTCTCTAAAAAAAAAACACCTCACAATTTTTAAAAACCATGGCAAAAATTAGAAAAAAAAGTTTCAGGAAATTGAGTTCTCCTATAAAAAATTGAAGAATTCTCCAATGAAGTCAAAGCAACTTAAGTAAACCCTTCTCTGTATTAAGAGAACAACTGGATTTCAGCCCAGATAGAGTCAACATTATTTATAATTAATATGCACAGTTTAGTTGAGTATCTATTATGAGGAAAGTATCAGAAAACCACCCATACCGTCTGATTCAAAAATATTTGGGTTTTGTTTGCTATCTGTGTCAAAGATAAAGCCACTTGAGAACCAACTCACAGAGATTCAAATCATGAATGTTGTCTAAAAAAAACATTCTCCCTCTCTACTGTGGCAAAAAATTCTTTGAAATAAATGTGAACAAAAGGTTGCATCCACATGCCTTAGCTTATCTGCTGCCAAGATACTGGTGTGGAACTGGTAGGCCAGTCCACTGAGTAAAACACCGGCGTCAATGCCAACATTTCAGCCTTAGGTCCAAGTTTTTTTATTCAAAAAGTCATGAGAATGTGTAATGTTCTATTCCATTTTTTAGCCTCCTTTCAAAACCAAATAATATGTACCTGAGAGGACTCTCTTTTAGCTTCCCTCTGAACTCCTAGAGCATTTCATGGCTCTCTTATTGCACAATATGTCTTGTGTTTTACTTTAAATGTCTTATTTTTCCAAGTTGATTGCAAGTTCTTATTGTTAATGCTGAAGTCTATGGCATCTAGAACAGCACCTCCCACAAAGTAAATGCTTAAAACATATTTGTAATTTGACTATGAATATTGAGCACGTATGTCTAATGAGCATCTATATACGAAACACAGATAATACACACAGTAAAATCTTAATTTGCATGGGTTATATTTATCCTTGGCGCTCAACTTCTACGATAGCAAAGAACAATTTCCTACGATGTTGACTGAATACGGGCTCAGAAGCAACACACACTACGTGTTGTTCTCCGAGCACTCGCTAGCTAGAAGTGGAGACGTTCACCATAAGAAGACGGACTATTCCACAATTATTTTCATTATTACTGTTTTTGGCCACAGAACCTTGTGAAGACCATCTACTAAACAAAGCCTAGAGAGTTGGGGGGAATCTGTGGCAACAAAAATTTCACCAAAATATTCATCTTTCAAAGTATAGGAGTATGTGCCTATGTGTATGAGTATGTATTATGAAATTGGAGCTATGAGAGAGATCATGATTTACTGGAAAAGGCCGTCTTATATGATCAAGAAGATCTAGGTTCAGGATCTACCTCTAACACGTACTGACTGGCTGTGTAACCTGGGCAAACCAGCCAACTGCTCGGAGTCCCAAGCACCTCTCTAAGACTATAAACATTGCAGAACAGTTACTGATCTGCATTAGTAGAAGAAATTTTCTCAGCAGGGATTCACAGAAGCAAATCACAGGATTTGACACCCTCTCCAAAAACAGTAATAAAAACCCTTTTATATCAGAAAACCAAGCTCATCAAATATTTTCATGCTATAATCCTCTGCTCAAACCACAAGCCTCAAACAAAAGATTAGCCCCAGCACACACGTGTATACTTTGTTAGCTGTTCCATAATGTGTACACTAACATTTTCATTCATTGACTATACAAAAATATGTTAATAATACAGGACTAATAACCAATCCTAAGGCTTGGAAAGTACTTCAGTAAGTATCAGCTTTAAAGATTTCTAGAAATGATTCCATATTTTGGGTCAAATTTTTATAATTAGAAAATAAAACAAGAGAAATTTTTGACAACTATAAAGTTCTTTTTATCAAAGCACAATCAGGGATAGTCTGAAGTTAAAACATGCCTCTTAAACTGTTAAAATAGTTATATTGGTTATGTCATTCACAGATATCCTGACCATTTAACAACACTAACCTGGCATCAACTTCTGAAAATGGAATGGAAAATCAGAAACAAATCAAATCCATATAAACTTCTCCATCCATTCCCTGAAAAGCAGACTTAGAAAGTAATACTCAATAAAATATTTCCCTTTGCCCAGGTTAACTCTTCTACTTATGTCCTCAATCCCTTTCCTTCTCAACTATTCCTGGTATTTATTGCTCATTCTCCTGACTCCTCATCATAAATCTCTTCCTATTCACTTTTTCCTGACTCACTGTCTACAAATACAATCCACTCCTATACCCTTAAAAGGGTCAAAGGAAAAAGAAAAGTAAATATATGTACAAAAATAAATTACAGAAGTTCTTTGTATAGTGTTAAAAAATTGGAAAATTAAGGGTTACCCATCAACGGAGGAATGACAACAAATTATGGCATCCAAACATAATGTAATACTACTGTATGTTAAGAAACAATAAAAGAAATAGTTTCAAAGAAACTTGGGCGGACTCCTGTGAACTGATGAAGAGTGAAATGATCTATATAACAGAAGATTGTAAAAATAAGTAATTTTGAAATGGCCTTTTCTCCTCTACTTTAACATTTTATCTAGTTTGTACAAACCCGTCCCAAACATCCTCCTCATCTTTATCTCCTAGAACTCTTATCTTCTTTCAAGATATCACCTACAGACAAAGTGTTCACTGGTTACTTTACTTTATCTCATGCCCCTTTCAGTTCCTAAAGAACTTGCCCTCCTAAAATTTACTTATATTTCCTTATCTATGTCAATATCTTTTCCCAGTAGAATATAAGCTCCTTAAAGGAAAGGATTATCTTTTGTTTTTCTGTTTCTGGTGCCTAACCCAAAGTAGCTGCTTAATTAATGTGAATTTAACTTTTTAAAATTGGTTTAACTGGGAAAATCTTATATTTGTCAGTGTAAAGGAGGGTTAAAATTAAGAGAAAAGATTTCTTGTGTTTTCTCAAGTCCCTTCCCTAAGATATCAAATTTGTCAACATTTTTACAAAGAAATGGAGAAAATACACCAATTAAAAATGAAAGAGAATACAACAGTAGTTAATACATCTAGACATGTCCTTTTAAGATGAAAAGAAATTCTGACCTTTTGATGAAGAGGTAACGGTATAAGAAGTTTACCTGATTTAAAGAACACCAAGCATTATCACTAGAATATCCTGATATCTATCACTATATTATTCTTTTCCTTTTGACCCACCAAACTGCCCTACTCTTCTTTAAGGGTTCAGTATTACTTACAACAGTACATAAAAAAACAGCAAGAATGCCGTCAAAATTTAAAGGCTGAATTAACATGATATACTCAACACCTCTGAAATACAATGGAACCCCCTCCTAATTAACTTACTTTAAGAAAGGAGGGGGAAAAAACTTCAATATAAGCTTAATGTACTAAAAAAGCAGAATTTCTTTTTTTGCTGTGAGGGGAGCTATCTTAAGCTTGCATTTTGTCAAGTAACTTCAAAAATAATACATGATTACTTAAATACTTTTAAAGGCGAATCTCACTGATCATATACTTATGATGAGAGGCAGCATGAAATGAATATAAAGAGCTGCCCACTGGGAAATTTATTTCTCTAAATATCAATTTAAACTTGTTAAACTACAACCCCTCCCTCCAAAAAAAAGGCTTGCAAACCCCCAGCAGGTATTCCATTTAAAAGGAAGGAGGTGTGCCATTTATTTCTAGCTGAGATTCGCTGAAGTGAAATATATTACTCTGAATTTATTTCCTGGCTATCATCCCAGACACACCATTAAGCAGGGCACCAATTAAGTGTATTCGACTGTACATATAAACTCCAACAGATACAGCTGAATGAACACAATAAAATATCCAAAATTTGTCACTGATGCTAAGAACCGTTAACAATGAAGGGGCTCTTAACTATATAGTACAATATGAAGAGCTAAACTAGCTAAAATCTCAGGTCAAAACCAGCTCTGTTCCTGTGAAAAGATTTTTTTCCACTTACTCTAAACTAATGGTACAACTATTGTTTATTTATTTATTTGGCATATGAAAACATTTGTTTCAAAAAAAAAATCAACTTCCAAACAGTAGGAAAAAGAAGTTATTTGTTCAATGTGGCTCAAAACTGACACTTTCCATCTTTTCTATAAAAGTATGCATCTTATACTTACTTTCCCCAGCCTCTATCAAAAATCATAAATCCATATTATTTCTACTATACACATACTGAAATTTGTGACTAAAACATGGAAATTTAAATATTAGATACTCTACTTGTCCACTTGTGTCTGCAGCTTGCTGGAAATGTGTAGCCAGCGACGTCTCATCTTGGAAAACTTCATTACACTCCAAACATTTTAAACTATGTCTACAGAGTTTGGATGGGTCTTCATCTAGAGGCATAGCCGGAATGATGGGTGTACTTGAGGGAGCTGAGATTACTGTCCCAGTTATGCCAGACTGAATTTTTGTTACATTATGTGTGCCACCTCCTGCAGAGCTCTGCAGAGTAGAGGATGCTGTGGAAGTATTGCTTGAAGGAGAAGCTATCATTTGATCCGCTGGGACTGGTTTTAAAATTAAATGGGAACACTGCATCACAACTCCTTTTTCCTTATGTCCACGAGCATGGGAAAGCAGACTGCATTTGTTGTAAAAAACTAAGTTCTTTGTACAATGGTTACATGTTACTTCAATGCGCACACTCCTCCTGTCATAATGCTGAGTCAGACTCTTCTCCAGAGCAAACGAGTCACCACATTCCAAACACTTGTAACCCCGGGTTGGTAACGTGATGCCTGCGTTAGCTGGAGGACTGAGGTTTGGGATGTAAACGGGGACTGGGTTGACGCTACTCAGCACCTTGTTGAAAGCTTCTACGACAGAACTTTGCAAAGAAGATACCACCTGGACTCTGGACACCTTTTTCGGCGGCTGCGAGGCTGCTGCAGAAATTATTGCCTGTTTTATTTGCTGCTGAGGTTTAGTGAGTACTTGGCGGAGTTCAGAGGTGGCCTGGGCACCTTGAGGCAGAAGATTAAGGTTGGCAAGGTGCACAGTCTTTGGCACAAGTTTAGCGTTTGCAAGGCTCGACGCGGGCACTACCACCGTTTGCTGCTGAATAGCATTGGCAGCTTTTATGATGGCACTGCTGGCACTCTGGACAGAAGCAGCAGAGATGACGGTGGCTTTCACTGTGGTATTGTTAGCAAGTTTCAAATTAATCACTTGGGACCCGGCCGTTTTCACTGCTGACACAGGAAGGAAGGCAGTAGCCACAGGCTTGATAGTGACTTGTTTGGGAGCCAGTTCTGCAGACGAAACCGTATTTGTAACCACAGCAGACTGGAGGGGTGCTCTTGGAGGAGAAGCAAGGACAGTGGCAGAAGTTGGAGAGGACAAAAGTGATGTCACCGAAGCCACCATGGAAGGTGTCTGCTCTGAAGGCTTTTTTCCAGCATCCGGATCAACTTCAGGCAAAACCCTTGTTACTGTTCTCTTAATTTCTCCAGACGATGTCTTGATGGTTTTTATGCGGACTTTAGGGATTGCTGGTGTTGACCCTGCAGGAGAAGATGGAGATCCCTTACTGCTGTTTTCACTGGAGACACTCCTGGGGCTATCAGGTGGCTTTATAGATGTTTTTTTTGCACCATCAATAAGACTCTGAGACTCAGGTGACTTTTCAACAGCCCGAGGACTGTCATTCATTTCTTTTGGTAATGGAGAAGATTCTCTTGAATTGGCCACTGGTTCCTTACAGGTGTCTGTGGCAGCCTTTTTAGCACTAAGAGCTGCAATTGCAGCAATGCATGAAG
The DNA here is from genome assembly GCA_028658325.1 of Potorous gilbertii. Lineage (NCBI taxonomy): Eukaryota > Metazoa > Chordata > Mammalia > Diprotodontia > Potoroidae > Potorous > Potorous gilbertii. The sequence goes on from CM053769.1 coordinate 668,366,932, forward strand.
ATAGCTTAGCTGATGATTTTGCCTTTGACTGGGCAGCACTGGCAATACTGGCTTCATTCTTCTCAGAGCTTAGCTTTCCATCAAGTACCCTGTTTTCAAGCAACTTTTCAGAGTTTTCTTTCAATTTATCTTCCACTTTTCTAACTTTGAAGGGCTCATACACACCCAGGGTTATAGAATTTGTTTCTGTTTCTCTTTTAATAACTTTGTTTTTGTCTAAGGTGGTAGCAGCAGGAATTCCCGGCTTGATTAAGGTTTCCCCTCCAAGTGCTTTTAGTTTTTCATAGTCCTGTTGGGAAATCGATCCTGTCAACACATTTGCTCTGAAGTTTGAACGAATTTCCTCCTTATCAGGTGGGTCATCCACCTCTATTTTCTCATCTTCATCAAACTCTTCTGCACTTGAGATAGGACTAAACTGATTGAAAGTTGTCTCTTTAAGTTTTACCTCAGAGGCTGGTCCATCATCTTTCAGAGACTTTGCACCATCTTTATTATAACTCTCCAGTGTGGATGCTGTCAAGAACCCATTATGTAAACCATTGCCTGTAGAATGGTGGCCATCTTTATCAACTCCTTCAGAAGAATCAATGTTCCGGACATTTTTAACAATAACACTGACACCAACATCTGAGGATGATGGGGCATGTGAATCCTCATCAACATGGGCATTCTGTTTTATGTGACTTTCATGGTCATCATGGCCAGACTCAATAGCTGCTTTAGGATCGACCATATCTGGGATGTCAAAAGCTGCAAGAAGATCATCAAAGTCTGGGGTCTTCATATCCCCCATGGTCATGAATTTGTTTAGAAGAGGTTCTATGAAAATAAAAGAAAATAATTTCATTAGCACCTGAATGAAGTATATATCTTTAAAAATTTTTACCAGCAAACTGATAACTATTAAACACAGAGGTTAGATATTAGTATGAGCTTGCGGGAACTGGACTTGCAGTCTCAAACTCCTAAGTTCAAATCTCGCCTCTGAAATTTACCAGTCTGCTGACCTTAGACAAAGTCACCTGTCTGGGACTCAGTTTCTTCACCTGTTAAATGAAAGAGCTCGATTAAATAGCTAACTTGCCTAGAACAGGAAGAATATGCAGATTTTTATTAGTGACACATATGATAAAAAACCCAGGCGTGTGTATGGGGGAGAGGGGCTTTAATTTCATGTTTTGTAGTGGCACATTCCGGACAGGAGCTTAAGAATCCTTTAGTGCAATTCCCTCATTTTGCATTTTATAAACTGAGGCCCACAGAGGTAAAATGACTTTCCTGAAAAGACTAAAGCAGTAAATGGAAGAGCCGGGATTTGAACCTTGACTCTAAATAGAGCATTTTCCCATTACCCTTTACATTCAACTTTAATTACTATTCCTAACTGTTCCAGATCTGCTACCATAACACCTGGTAGCTGTTCAGTTACACAACTATGGTAGTGGGCAGGTGTTTAGGTCCTACTGTTCCACTACTTCACCAGTGGGACCTAATTAGGAAAAAAAAAAGTTTTCTGTTAAAACTCTTAGGCAAGATGAATATGATCTACCAGCTTGTTGGATGTCTAGGTCCCAGAAAAAACACCACAGAAGGATTGGGTAGAATAATTGTAAAACGTATAATCTGTCAGTGACACTGAACAGACTGCTTTCATAAGCATTTGCTTCCAGAAATGCTAAAGGAACATTTCATTTCAATTGCTATTAATTCATCTGACAAAATGTTCATTATTAAAATCCTCCAGATTTTTAGCCAAAATTAAATTCGACTCCTCTTATATGTTGGGCCGTTGAGTTAAAAAATACATAACAATAAAACAACCAATTAAAGATTTCCATCCTCATTCATGAAAGACAGAAAGAAGTCAATTAAGTGGACCCAAAGGATACCTTTTAATAGAATTCACTAAACACTATTTGGTAGCTAGGTGGAATGTGGATAGAACACTGACCCTGGACTCACAAAGACCCATCTCAAGTATTTACTAATGATGTAAGCCTAAGTAAGTCACTTAACCTCTATCTGCCTCAGTTTCTTCATCTGTAAAATGGGGATAACAATAGCATCTACCTCTCAGAGTTGTCTGAGAACAAAATGAGATACTTGAAAGTACTTTGCAAACCTTAAAGCACTATATACATTTATTTAGATTAACACTATATGTTGTACAATCATGTCCAACTCTTCATGACCTCATTATGGGATCTTCTTGGAAAAGATAGAGGAATGGTTTTTATATATGAGGAACTGAGGCAAACAGGGTTAACTGATGTATCCAGGGTCACATGGCTAGTAAGTGGTTGAAGTCATATCTGAACTCATAAAGGTGATTCTTCCTGATTTCAAGTTCAGTACTCTGTCCACTACACCACCTAGCACTATATAAATTAGCACACATTAAATTAGAGTACTGCACTTATAGTCATGAACCCTAAGATTCAAATCCTGGCTCTGAAATTTACAAGTTTGGTCACCTTGGGTAAAGTCCAAGGTGACAAAATTGCTGTTAATCGTAGCTGGTGTTCCTATCCATTATGGGGGGGTGGGATGCAGGGGGGAAATTTAGGCCCTTTTTTCTTTGTATCTTTACCCTTAAAAGTTTTCCTTTTCCCCTTTAAATATCATTAGAACAAGTCATGCTTGCTCCTAGGCAGAAAAAAAAAAGTCTTCCCTCCACCCCTTCCTCTTTCCTATGAAGTACAAGTAACAAGCTAACTTTCCACCTGCCCTCAAATTATCACTCAGCTGACAGAGATGAACTTTTGACCAAATGGAAGCTGAGAAAAGCCCCTTCCATAATTGATTTTCAGCATGTGAAAATGGGCACGCAAAAAGGGCTATCACTGTTCACTTCTTGGCTAAGAGGAGAAGACAGATTAGAAGCTGCCAACTTCTTGTGAAGAGTTATTTTCCATTTCCTGAAACTGTGAGATCACGGAGGTGGGGAGGAAAGGGGTTTTTCAGAGCAAAGTGTTGGAAAAGTGAAATGTTCAACAGGAGCCACAGTGTTAACCAACTAAATCCCTGAATGAAGGAAAGGAGAAGGCCTAGCTTCTGAGTAACCCTTTGCTTCCCCCTAACCTTGTAGTCCTAAAAAAAAAAAAAATCATGGAAAATGCAGCAAATACAGGACTAGGGACACTTAGATAGACTGGAGATTTTGATCTGTTAGTTGGGGATCCCAAATTAGCTAAACATTGTTTATTCCAGAGCTAAAATTCAATCATTTTCCCTATTCACAATATTGGGAGAAAAAATATCAATAAAGCATGAAAGAAATCACAAACAAAAGTAAAAAGGGAGTGAAGAACAGGACACAGGTATTGTTGGTACAATACTGGCATCATCATATAAAAATTAGTATGTGTACTTAAAGAACAAGCTGTGAATCATGGAGTCATTTATAAAAAATCTACTTTTTGCTATGCTTTGTATACCAAAATATTCCAAGTCTGATGTTATTTATTAAATTCATTATTTTAAAACTTTTCAAAAAATAAAAAGGACACCATACACTGAAAGAACTGGATTCAAATCCTATCTCTAACCTACTAGAAATGTTACCATAGTATCAAATGCAGGAGGAGCAGAAAAGAATAAGCACATTAAAGCACAAAAGTATCATTTTTCAAGTACTCTAAATATAAACATCCAGGGACATAAAACATATGCAAGACAAACATGACTAGAAGTGTTCTACATAGACTCCAAAAGGAAGAGAAGAGATCTCTTGTGGAAGGTGAACTTTTCCAGGTGTTTCTGTTCACAGTTGACATTTTATTGACTGAAAAAAACTCCAATTATTACACGACTACTTCCTAAATAAGATCCACAGAAAATGAGAGATCAGTGCAGTATACTGAAGGAAAAAACAATCTAGACAAAAATGTCTAGATTGTACTGTTACAGGGTTGGCACCTCACTGAGGCAGTCCATCAATGCCCTATGTTTTAGACAGGTGATATCAACCGTGGGCAAGGAGCTGGATGCAGAATTAAGCAGGAAGGAAAGAGAATTAATCTGGACTCTGCTGGCCTTTAAATGATTCCAAATTATTACCTTATATCAAAACAAAACAGAACTAATCTTTTTTAACAAGTCCTTGCGATAACTTAATCATGAAAATCTATGCTTTTCAAAGGGTGAAAATCTATGGTTTTCAAAGAATGGAAACTGCAGCTAACTCAAAGGGCAAGACTGAAATGTGAGGCAGGGAAAAGTGAGGAGAATGGTTGTAGTATCTACTCAGTGATAGATGGCACAAAAACATGACTAAGGAAAATTATGATTGGAGAAGGAAGTGTGTCAGTTATGTAGCATGAGTCAGGAAGACAAGTGCACAGACAGTCAGTCTAGGTGCTGCACAGATACCCACACAAAATGTTAAAATATTTTGTTATTCTTTCAGTTGTTTCCAATTCTATGTGGTATCAATTGGGTTTTCTTGACAAAAATACTAGTGGTGTGCCATTTCCTTATCCAACTCACTCCAGGGGAAACTAAGGTCAACAGGGTTAAGTGACTTGCTCAAGGTTACACAGCTAGTGTCGCAGGACAGATTTTTAACTCGGGAAAATGAGTCTTCTTGATTCCAGGCCTGGCATTCTATCCATTGTGTCATCTAGCTCCCCTGTTAAAATATTTACAGGAGCCTTTAGTCAGCCCTCTATGGAGAATTTATTCAAAGTTTTAAAAAATCAACCAGGATTTGAGTTAAAGTCTGTAATAGGGGAGGGAGTACTTTCATCAGTGAAACCAAAGGAATGAAGTCATTAAAATACTGAAGTCAGAAACAGGAGAATAGAATTCATTATCTATGTTTTACTGTATTTTTACTTATTTTGTTAAATATTTCTCAGTTAACATTTTAATCTGGTTCTGACTGCACTCAGGAGTGTTCTGGGCTGGGGGTAGAGTGTGATCTGACTTTAGATCATTCCGTTCTCAATAATCACTAGGTATCCTATAATTCATTCTGCACTAAAACTGATGTTATCTTCTATATTTTCCCATGAAACATATATTTATACATACATACTCTACATATATGTGGGACAGCATTAAAGTTTTGTGAATAAATTACACCTGAAAATATTTGCTTATTCAACAAGTATTTTAAAGCATCTACTACAAGTCAGAGACCATGTTGATGCCTGGGATCAGAGTTGGGTGTGATGAAGCACAAATGAGATGATGGATATAAAGTATATGGCAAATCTTACAAAGTGCTATGTAAATATAAATTATTATTAGTTACCATTATTGAAGACCATTAAATACAATACCCTAGATGTACTCTTTGAGCAATACAAAGAATATTGAGACTTTCATCTTCCAAGCTGTGAATGTTGTTCTTCTTTTAATATTATTCTAAAACTGCACTACAAGCATATACAATACTGCCAGCCTATACTGTAGTTGAAGCCAAACCTCCCCAAAAATCTTTTTCTGACTAATTTTTGTTTAATATGCAAGACTATAAACACCTCTGCTCTGATAGGTGCATACATGTATGCACACAGATATGCATGTGAAAAATGTGAACTTTTATGCCTAAGCTGATATCCATGATACTAGCAATAGTTAACGTGTATAGATAGCATCTCAAAGGATGTCACCTCATTTGAGGCTTACCTTAACCGTAGGAGGTAAAGAGCATTACTGTCCTCATTTTACAGATGAGAAAACTGAAGCTGAGAGAGACTGTGCCCATGATCACATGGCTAGAAAGAGTTTAAGACAGTATCTAGACTCAGATCATCCTGCCTCCAAGCTCAAAAGTTTTATATAGTGTACCACTGGCTGCTGCAATAAGACTGATGACTATTTCTAAAAATTCAATGAACATTATTTAAGACTAACGAGGTGACGGTTCAACTGCATTCTGCTCTGGTAATATCATATCTGGAGTACTATGCTCAGGTCCTGGCACATTTTAAGAGTACTGATTAGTGGGAGGAGCACATTCAAAGAAGAATGACCTAGAGGAAGAAAGTTCTCAAGATCAAACTATATGAAGATTCACGGAGGGGAATGGAGATGTTCAGCCCAGAGAAGACTTGAGACAGCCATGTTTAAATATCTGAAGAGCTACCATGTGGAAGACATTTATTCTACTTGGTCCCTAAGAGAAAAAAAATAAGGAAAATAGATGCAAGGTACAAAACAATAATTACAGGCTTAATGGAAGGATGAATTTACAAATACTCAGAACCATCAAAAAGGTAACTGACTGAAGGAAGAGAAAGTAGGTTCCCCCTCACAAGGAATTTTCAAGCAAAGGCTGGATGACCATTAGTCATAGATGTTACAGATGAAGTCATCATTCAGCTATAGATTAAATGAGATCTGAGATCTCTTCCAACTCTGAAGTTTTATACTATAATCTCTAAAACTGAACTTCTTTTTTTTGCTTTTGGAGGCAAACAAGGCTAAGTGACTTACCTCGAGTCACAAAGCTAGTTTCGGAGGCCAGGTTTGAACTCAGATCCACCTAACTCCAGGACCAGTGCTCTATCCATTGTGCCACCTAGCTACCCCTGAAAGTGAACTTTTTGTCCTTGAGACACACTCCATACTTGCCCACATCTCTATCTCAACTCAAAAGGTTGTTTTGTTTTTAACATCTCTGCTAGCTATACCATTAGCCTTCCAGGTCTAGACCAAATATCATCATCTCCCTAAAGCCACTCTTTATCACTCAGTCAGAAGTGATCTTTTCCTCAAATGAACTGAAAAATACATTCTTGCTACATTATATGTAGTTTTATATTCTACTTTGTGCCATATTAACTTACATACATTTCCTATTATCCTTATGAAATTTATTAAACAATCCTTAAGATTAGTGACTATTTTATGTTATCTTCCTTCTTAGTATCTAACAGAGCATGTTGCAGGGTTTAATGAATGGTTTTGAATATTTACGAGTGAGAAATCTTTATGTCAACCTATCTCGTTAAAGGTCAATCCCTCTATCTTCAACTTAAAATCACATAAACAATACAGCTACCATTAGGAAATCATTCTCTGATCTATATTAGCTAACCATGTTTTCCCCATTTTGAAGATAAAAGATTCTGGCCCATTCTTCCTCACTTTCCAATTACATTCAATTTATGAAATTAACTCCCCTTTTATAAACGTAATCACTTATGAAAACTGAATAAGATACATTACAGAGTTTCAAACAATTCATAGACTGCTACTATATAGAAATCAGAGATAAGTTGAATATTCCATAGGCATAGTAATCAGAATATTCCATGACAAGGTTGCTACTTAATAAAATGCTTTCTGATGGTAATGGGAAAAAAGATATTAAATAACAGGGAGAAAAACCCTAGTGAGCAATAAGCCACGTGGAGCTAAGTACTGGTTGTTTTTACATATAACCAAGTCACCTTGAAAAGGCTTCAGGCAATGTGTGGATACAAAGGACACTAACTTGGACTTTTATGATGTCAACAGCTACTTGTACATTCCATTGATATGCTTGATGGTTATTATGGAAGGAGAGGAGGAAGAAGGAGAAAGAAAAAGTTGATCAGGGGAAAAAAAAGAGGAGGAAAAGAAAGAAGACTGCTACAGCATTTAGTAATCTTTAGTTTGTGATTCCTAATAATAAAAACACCTTCCATTTGGTGTTCCTTAAAGCTCTCTTCTCACAGTAATTGAGGGCTGCAAAGTCAAGCATCCCCATTCCCATTTGACAGACTCAGAAAACCCTAATCTAGGTCTCCCCATTTCCCAGGTTCAACGCTAGAATATCGTTCTGCTCTGCTCTTCTGCACTGGACTTCTTCAAAGACACTTGACTCCCTTTCCTTTAAACATCTGAAACCACTGCTGAAACCATTGGGGATAGTTGTCGCTTTACATAAATTCAATTCAACTTTCTCCCTCCCTCCAGCTCAGGCCACTGGTAAGGTCCCCAGCAATAATAGGGGCCCCAGGTTGTGCTGGCAGCTGAGCTGAGGAAGGGGCAGGGCCTTGCAAAGCCCCATGAGGGGAGGGAGAGGTCTGCAAAAAGGTCCAATCATGTTAAGAGAACTGGCTGCCAAACTCAAGGTTAAGTTCACAGATCCATGCTAGAAAAATACTGGTTTTGGTATTACATTGCACAGAAATTCCTTGTAATAAGAGGAACTTAGGGTCTAGCAACAAGGAGAAATACACTATTGAAGTCAGGCCTGTGTCAAAGATGGGGCTGAAGACAACCCACTCCTATATACCATTTTCAGAATTACGAGATCCTTCCTTCTGCACAGATCAAAGCCATTTCTGTCTGGCTGGAATGTATGTCACAAGCTACTTTTTTACAAATGGCTTAAGCCCATCTCTTGGAGAAAAGGGGGTAGGAAAAGAAGGTGGGCATTAGTGAACCAAACTGGGGAAGAAAAATAATGAAACATCTTGGAAAGATAGAAGGTCTACAATTGGATTTTCAGTGGTTTTGAGAAATGAGTTGGCCTCCTTCACTGATCAAAGTTTCAGCTATTAAAAAAAAATGCATAACTGGCATAATGGTCTGAGTACACTGGCCAATTCAGAAAGTATCACACTGTGTGAAACATTAGAAGATTGCTTTTCTGAAGTTTGGTTCATATCTCTGGGTTTGTATAATATGTAATAAATACTACTATCTGTAACCTCACACTTCTTTTCTGGTTTATAGAAATGTTCTTCAAACCCGCAATCACAATGTCCTATTACCCTTTACCTTTCGACATTATGGAAGACAAAATTAAATTTTCCTATTGCGGAAAAAAGTTTAATGCTCTCATTTAACCTCTGAAAAGCTATGTCTAATATGAAGAGAAATGCTGATACTTATAGGTTTCCCTACATGCTACTGTTCTAATTGTTTTCTTTCTATATCATTACAAAAATAAATCTTGCATTTTTCTTAAGAAAGAAAAAATCCTGAGTTAGATTCCTAAGCCTCTTAGCAATTTCCTTTCTAGAAAAAAATGTTTGACTTACTAAAACATAATTAGTCTTCTAATCCATCTGTATCTAGTAAAACATATCTTCCCCCAAAGCATCAAATGATATCTTTTCATTTAAGTATAAACCCTATAAAAATAACCTACCATTTCACAAATAAGATCTGTATTTGATTATATCATTTTATCCAACAGCTTTTAATAGCTCTGCATGCACACATACGTATATAAATTTAGACTGGCACAACTTACAGTAAAGGAAGAAGCTTACGTCATTTGTCTAATGTCACATGGTAATTCTATCTGCTGTAGAAGGTAATAAAATGAAAACCTCTATAATCCTTTCTATCACCTGTCATAACCATCAAAAATACAACGTCCCTCTGTCTCTGTCTCTATCTCTCTCTCATGCACACACACATACATGTAAATACTGACTCTAAGGACAAAGCTGCCAGTCTCAGAATTAAACCTCTTTTACGCTCCTCTCTAGTAGAGAACCATCCCTCACAGAATCCATCCCGAATTTCCAACTGAAAAAAACTAAAGCTAAAGTAAAAGGTTCAGGCATGAAAGGAGAATCTGGGCTAGAAACTGCCCTCAGAGAGAAAAGATTACCAAACCTGAAACACAGTCAGCAAGGTGCTGGCACTAAGATAGCAGTCAATTTTTGAATCCATAAAGATTATCCAGACAAGTGGTAGAAAATGATAACCACCTTTAACTGAATTTAATATTGAGATAAAAATTAGGAAAATGTAAATCATCCTAATCCCTTCTTTTCACTAATCAAATAACATGCTGGCAATGCAATATAAATAAAATAATGACAGTGTTAAAACAGGGCCCATAGTCCTCTGGGCGGGGGTGGGGGTGGGGAGGAGTGCTTTGCTTGTCACTATTTTATTTCTAGAAACATCTGGCTGGCTGAGTTTTATCAGTGTCTACTTTTTTCCACTGGACCATTTAGAAAAAAAAAATCATTCCCTCAATAGTTAGTTTTAACAGATTTCACTATTTAGATTTTCCTTATTTTTTTCTCTAATAGAAGCTTTAGCTATGTTTATTTCACATATCCATATGAAAACTTCCATTTTAAATCATACATTCAGAGCATTTCATATTTTTAATTTTCTTCAAAGACTGAAAGAAGTGGATAAGATAAACAGAATCATGCCCAGTGATTATTTTTAAAAGACACATGGGCAAGGGACAAGAAAGGATGTTTTCTTGTCTTCTTGGATTTTAACAAGTGTCCTTTTCTACATAAAATCTTAGTTCTTCATCTTCCATCCCCATCTCCTTTCTGCTGTCTTCAATGTTTAGAGCTCTCACTCCTGCTTTTTTTTTCTAACTCAAACGAAGAGGAAAAATCATTTCTACCCCATCTCTTATTCCCATCTGCCCCTAACCCACCTCGACCAGATTGGATTGCTAACTTAGGGGAAAGATCTACTCACTGCAAGTCCATCTGAAGCACTAAGTCAGGAAAGCTACTTGTGCAGTGGCTCTGCTTCCTTCTCTCAGCTTTTCCTAGCCCAGCTGGGAACAGATGTCAGTTCTGTTGCCAAATGAAAAATAACTGACCGGCTTCATCCCTGGAGCAGCTGTACTGAACTATGGCTGCAGTGCTCTACGGAAAAACGGTTATGGGTGGCCCTGAAATAATTCCACTCAAAGCTGCCATTCCTTGTGTGTGTGTGTGTGTGTGTGTGTGTGTGTAAATATGTGTATGTGTGTACATATGTACACATGTAAAGTGTTGTTAGTTACTGGAACATAGGTACTTCATTATTATTAGATAGATTTGTGTGTGTACACACATACATAAATACACATAGACACCATAAACATTTTTTGTGAGCTCTTTGACACTCCCCCCAAGTGAATTATTACTGTTCAGTCACATCTGATGCTTCATGACACCATTTGGAGTTTACTTCGCAAAGATACCAGAATAATTTGCCCTTTCCCTCTCCAGCTCATTTTACAGATGAGGAACTACAGCAAACATGGATAAATGACTTACTTAGGGTCACACAGCTAGTAACTGTCTAAGGCCAGACTATAACTTAGGAAGAGGAGTCTTCCTCACTCCATGCCGAGCACTCTATCCACTCTGCCACCTAGAAGATCCCAAAAAATGAATAAGGACTGTGAAGTTTTTTTTTTAAAAAAACATTTACAGATCACCTGAGGGTCCCACAGAAACCAGGGGAAAAAATACTGTTTTCGTTGTCTCAAATCATAAATGCAATGAGATCTGGACTTTCTATTCCAGTCAGTGAGTGCTAAAAAAGAAATTGGCTTCCCTCTTTTCTGCTTGCCTATGACCAACCATTCATTGCCTAGTGACATGAAAGCAGCTGGTATCCCACAGGACTACATACCTTCAGCCATATACCTCTTCTTCCCTCTCTCATATTTCAACCCTTGCTGGAGCAGACAGGTACATAAAGAGCCCAGTAACCTAATCTTGTTTAACCACCTACAATACTGATCTATGTGACATGTAGTTCAACTGAAAAAAAAATTTACTTATAAAGCTCCTGCCACATGCAAAGCACTGTACCTCAGAGCTCTGAGAAAGACAGAGACTTAGAAGATCTCATGGAGCTTACAATCCAATGGAAACATAAAGAAAATGACTCACTAAGCATCCACAAATGGACATATAAAGAGTGGTCTAGTATATAAACAAGTATATAAATGGTGACCTCTACTACCAATATCATTTTTTTGTGTTCTGTTTGTTTTTCACCATTCTTCTCTCAATGACACTATATTGCAGACCATGTAGAACAAAAACACCACTGTTGACGGTAAAAGGTCTTTGCTCAACTTTGGGGTTACCACTGAACATTTATAATTATATTATTCTATAAGAAAAAAGCCCAAACAGGTAGTTTCTCCATGTCTTTGGAAATCTCTCTGATATAAGTCATTCTGGAGTGACAATTTATAGTTCTCTAAATCAAAGACAAACTTCACAAGATAAAACATATTTACAAAGCATAGGCTCATTCATCATACAAAGTTAATATTATCAAACAGAACAAAAATCATTTAGAATGCTGGTGCGCTGTGGAGAATCATTTTTCTAAAACTATTCAATCTTCCTTCTTTCACTCCCTCTAAGGATTCTCCTTTTTATCAAAGGTGAACTTCAGATACTTCCATTAACTGAAGTAATCAAAGTTTTCTTTCTTCAATACCCTAATCAGGTTAAGACAGGGGAAAAAATGTACTTTTCCTAAGAGGATCAATCAAGGGCTTCCCTTGTCCTATCATCATTCCAACTCTATACTCAGGGAGATCAGAATTCTTTCCTAAACCTTTACCCAATTTCTTCAGAGAAATGCCTTTGGCATTAAAAACAAAAAAATAAAAAAAAACAGCTTAGCCCAGGGGATTGCATATTATTTCCTCCAATAGATAATGACCTCCTTGAAAGTAGGGCCTTCTTTTTTCACTATCTTTTATGTTTGTTTGTATTTCTGTGCTTAAACAAAGTGTCTGACACATAGTAGGTACTTAAAAAATTTTACTGACCTAAAAAGTTAATTAGATAAATTCTCCAGGGCAGCTAGCAGTCCTGGAGTCAGGAAGACCTGAGTTCAAATCTGACCTCAGACACTGTGACCTTGTATAAGTCATTTAACCCTACTGACCTCCTTTTCTTCCTCTGTAAAATGAACAGGAGAAGAAAATGACAAGCTACTCTAGTATCTTTGCCAAGAAAACCCCCAATGGGGTCACAGAAAGTGGGACATGGCTAATACAACTGAAACAAGTTCTTCATTGAGACAAGTCAGGAAAGAACTTCAGACTGGAGAAGCAATTATTTCTTAATATTTTAAGGGAAAAAAGGATGCTTTATATGTCTCCATATCATCATCTCAGAAAAAATTAAAATTGTAGGTGAGCCAAACGATAATGGAAGGTAAATGTTGGGAATATGCAAGTTGTCACATTACCAATGATGCCTTGCATTTGAGAAGTAGGATATACTATATCTTCAAGAATATTTATGACGGGAAAAGGAAAAGGTAAAGTGGGGTATGATGTTAATGATGCAAAGTGGGGCAATGACATCTAAGAAATTTTTTTTAATTTTCTAAAAAAATGATTATTTTCCATCTATGAAAAATTTTAAAAGCCTGGAAGGAGGCTTCCAGTACAATGAGTAAATCCTCAATGGAGGATTTCTGTAATCACATAGACAGGAATCACACAGGATAAGCAACTACGATGGGATTATACCCTGCAGAAATCCTATGATGATATGGTTAAAGATCCACTCAAGTATTGAAGAATAAATATATGCTGAAGAATTGGTTGATTCCCCTATGTTCTTCACATTTAATCAAGACATTCTTACTCTTGCAGCTGCCAAGGCAGGACCAGACCACAGACATGCTACTGGGAACTACAGCCAGTCCTTCCCTGCTCTGAGTAAAAGTGACTTGCTCAATTTTCAGTCTTTCATTCTGGTCTGAAAAAACAAATGAGACCAATAACAAGTTGGGTGAGGTCAGAACATTCCAAGAACAGAGAATGAAATAATAGGATATGTTTCCAGAAGGTTGAGCAGGTACTTTCCATTATTATACCTAGAGTCAGCAAAGTTTCCCACAGGAACAGGAAAGACAATTTCTCATAAGTCTTCATGACAGTCTATCCATTGCCCTTTGCTGTTTCAAGTAAGTTCTAGAAAAATAATAAAATAAGGTCTAAGAGTGGCTCAGTGACTAGAAAGCTGAGTCTGGACCCAGGATGACCCAAGTTCAAATCTGGCCATAGGTACTCCCAGCTAGACCCTGGGAAACTCACTTAGCCCTGTTTGCCTCAGTTTCCTCATCTGTAAAAATGAGCTGGAGAAGGAAATGGCCAATCATCCCAGTATCTTTGCCAAGAAAACCTCAAATGAAGTCATAAAGAGTCTAAAAAGACTAAATAACAAAATCCTGATTCTATTTATAAATGGCTAAAGGGCTAGATTTCTGTTTAATTCCTTTTCAAGGGATGTTTAATACATTTATGGATCGGTTTTCTGCTTATTCCTCCATTCTCCAAGTGATTTTTGTTTATTTGTTTAAGTAAGGTCTATTCCCAGTATATCTGGCTTCCCAATATGACACTTGTGCACTTGAAATATATTTCCAGAAGTTAAAACTCTAATATCATTTGCTAATGGTCCCTTATCAAGGCAAAGTCACTTCCTTGGAACGTGTTTCAAGAAAAAGTATAAACAACATTCAATTAACGTGTCAATTATCCTTTCCTATGAATCTGCTTTGAAAAATATATACCGACAATTCTTGCTCTATGGAAATCTGCATTACACAGATTGAATTAATAAAGAAATCTGCATTCCAAAACAACACCTATATCAACTTTACTACACAGCATTGTACTCATTCCTTTTCTACTCCTGCCCCCTGACTTAGTGCTTCTTGGCTTCTAATCCCACTCCAACCAAAAAAAAAAAAGTAACCCTAAAAAACGTGAACTCCAAATAAAAGCAGAAGAATAAACCCTAGGAGAGACCACCCAAGTGCAGTAGGATGGGTGCTTGACTGGGCAGGGAGAACGAAGAGCTATGCCCTGCTCCACCTACTCACCTGTATCTTTACTGTGCCAGGCCCATACATGTCGTTCATCCCCTCCTGTCTGTGTTTATGTCCAGCCCCCATATGTCTACCCCTCCATCCCACATACTCTTCTTCTTGATTCCAGACAGGCCCACACATGGCTGGCCTCAGCTCATGTGCTCCTCCTCCTGTTCTCATGTCTCAGCCCCACCAGGTGTCCTGAGACTTTAAGGTGCAGCCTTTTGACTGAGTCCAAGTTTTAGAGAAGGAATCCTTTTATTAAGGGGATTTGTTCTGTGAAGTTTAGATTCAGTGAAAGGGCCACACCTGAGGACACAGTGGGCCACATGTGACCTGGAGGCTACAGATTCCCCACCCCGCCTTAAACCATGTGCAGGCTCCCTCCCTCCAAGGATATGTAACTCCCTTCTCCTGTGTCCTTCCCTCCTTCCTCCATGTCTATGTTAAATAAAAACTGCTTTACTTAGAGGTCTGTAGAATGGTCCACTTATGTAAAGTGAGAACTGTCTGTACAGTTTGACCACTTGTCTAGTATTTCCAAGATAGGCAGAAACAAGAATGAAGGGATGCATACAATTTTCGGTGGTAACAATTTCTATGTACCATCAAATAACAGGCTTTTTTTTTTTTTAACAAATAACAGAAAATGCCCAGAAAATGAATGCATTACCCTAATAAAAACAAGGTAACAGAAATTTGTGGCAGTGGATAGAACCCTTGTCCTGGAGTCAAGAAGACCTGAGTTCAAATCTCTGGGAAGGTCACATAACCTCTGCTAACCTCTGCTTGACTCAGTTTCCTCACCTTTAAAATGGGGATATTAATATTGTCCCTCTTATAGAACTGTTGTGAGGATTAAACGTAGTAATGTTTGTAAAAAGCTTAGCATACTGCCTAATATATAGTAGGTACTATATAAATGCTTATTCCCCTTCCTGCCATAAAGCTACCTAGTTTTGACAGCCCTTCATTCCTCTACTCTGGTTTTCATATTAATTGTCTTTTATCATCTTTTTTAAAAAAAAAAA
>CM053769.1:668383024-668443470 GCA_028658325.1 Potorous gilbertii
AAAAAAAAAGAATCTCCCCTTGAAAGAACTGCTCAGTTCTCATCAAGTGTCTGCCTGAAGATTTCTGAGAAAGAACCCGTTACTCCATTCCACTACTGGATAGCTCTAATCGTGAGGAAGGGTTGTGTTTTATTGTGACACCAATCATAAATTTACCTCTTGGCAACTTCTACCCATTACTTCTTGTTCTTTCCTCTAGGTCTAAACAATACAAATTTAATCCTTTTTCTCTTTGAAAGCCCTCCACATACTGAGTATTAAGCTCCCCCATGAGACTTTTCTTGAGGCTAAACACTCCATTTCTAACCAATTCTCATGACATGTACTCAAGGCTTTTCATTGTCCTGGTTACCTTCCTCCTCGCACTATAGTTTATCCATTCCCTTCCTAAACTGTGGTATCCAGAACTGAACATAATACTTCAGTTGTTAAATGACCAAGGCAGAGTACAGTAGAACTATCAGTTCCTTATATACCCAGAAGCTAAACTTCTGTTTCTGCAAAGCAAGCCTGCATTAGTTTTCGTTTGTTTCTTTATGGGATGAGGAGGGGAGGGGTATTATATAACACTGCTGACTTTTGCTGCATTGTAATCCACTAAAAGCCCAAAAATCTTTTTCAGAAAACTGCTGTCCAACCATTTTCCTACCATCTCTAATGTATTAGGCTGATTTCTTTCAACTCAAGTGTTAAGACTGCATTTAATTCTATTACATTTCTTATTTTCATTAGACTTCTTAATTCTCCATCCTGTCAAAAGTTTTTTGCTGCCTGACACTTATATATGAACTCAAAATTAAGCAGTTACTTACTTATTCCTGTATTGTTTAACATATGTAAATGTAGATATACTGAGATAATGCATATTATTGCAAACCTTAAACTGCAATATAAATGAGATATCGTTTGGCTAATAAGTAATTTTCCATTTACAAATACAATTCAAAGTTTCATGGTACAATGAAAATTTTATACAGTATTTAGAACTCATTTGCATGCTATAATTTAATGAATTTATTCTGTTGACAGAGAAAAGAGAATTGGATGATCTTTTTATTTGCATAGAATGTCACTCCCTAATTTGGAAAGTCTGTAGTTTACCTTCAAACTGAACTTGCAAGGGTGTTTCTTTGCAAGTACGGCATTGATACAGTTCCACATGACTGTTTCTAAAGCTTTCATCCTTGAAATACTCCATTCAGTCTAGTGGCTTTATTTATTATCTTTCACTTTCACAGGCACTGATTTTGTACTTTTTTAAAAAGCAAATTAAAACTGTTCTGAGTCATCTATATATAAGAATACTAACTTGAAAATTACAGAAGTGAATTCTGGTGGATTTGCATATTATCAATGACTATTTTGATCAGCATTTAAAAATCATTTTTTATTGATGCCTTTTGTCATTTGTATTTTAAATTTTGTGGGGCTTTATTAAAAAAATACAGAAGGACAGAGCTTCCTTATTTACATTAATAGAGTCTTTCCTTTGGATCTTTCATACAAAGAACTTTGAAACTCCTGATGCCATAAAGCTACAGGAAACAGAAAGCTTTCACAAAACCTCTCCCTTCAACAAACACCAAATCAGTGTGGCACAGATTGTGGGATCATCACCACATCTGGTTAAAAGTAGAACCAAAAGCTCTTGGTTTACTAAACTATTATGGTCCCTTGCTATACGGAGGAGTTAATTTAAAAGTAGGATAAAGAAATGGAGACAGAAGAATTGGGTTTATATAACCCTCTATGCCATGCCTAATTTCAAACTAGCTAAACCATCTACTTCTTCCATTCCCCTTGCCTTGCTGACCAGCATTGTCTTCTCCATTACAAAGTCAGGTTAGCTAACTTCAGCTGGATCTTCAAACTGCTCAGCAGTCCCCCTGATCTTCAGTGCATTCCCTATCATATTACCCACAAGGGCTATTCCAAGCCATTTCTATACTCTTCAGTGTTAGTCCTAAAATGTGGTTGCTGGAACAACACAATACTCTAGAATTATTCTGCTCTAGCAGAGTACAGTGGTAGTACATCATCTCCCTCATACTGGGAAAGAAGTGTTAATACCTTTTCTGTTATGTTGCAGTTATACTGATCCAACTAAAAAATTTCAGAATTTTTCCACAGGTACTGTTACCTAGCCATATCTCACCCATTCTGTATTTGTGAACATTTGTAACCCAAATTAAAACTCTGTATTTATTCTTAATAAACTTTATCTTAACAGATTCAGACTATCCTTTTTGACTGATAAAATTTTTGTACTGTTACTGTTATCTAATGTTATAATTTTCCATTTTTCTTCATCTACAAATTCAACAAACATGTTATCCATGCCTTCATCCAAGTCATTCATAAAAATGTTAAACATTTCACTTCACTACACTTCACTAGAAACTTTGCTCCTGGCTTATGTTGATTTGGTAATCACTCTTTGGGCTATTGAACCAATTCCAAATCCACCTGATGGTGCCATTATCTAGCCTGTATCTCCTCACTTCTGTATCTCTTCACCTCATCTACAAGAAGATCACGAGAGATTCTGTCAATATTCAAGGACATTCCCTTAATCCACTGATTGGTAATCCAGTCAAAAAGAAACGAAATTCATCATAAAGTTATATAAGTTATGGCAGTTTGGATACTAGTAACACTATAATAGCATTTATACAGAGCTGTTAAGACACATAACATGAGAAAGATGGTGATTCTTACTATTTTTCTAACCAGAAAATATTGTTTCCCTGGTAACTTTTGGTGGGCCTCTAAACATTCTTTACAACTTTCCAAATGGGACTTACCAGCAGAAGGGGCAAGAGAAAACAGCGAATTGGCCTTTATGCAAAGGATATATACACAAAGAGGACAGTAAAGTCCTTGGGAATCTAAGTTCTAGGAGCACTGAGTCCGGAGAAAGAGTAATCACTGATTTTAACATACTTAGGTTATAAAACAGTTTCTTGTTTTGTGAGATGGATACACCAAGAAGTCAAAGGGTACGTAGTGAATGGAGGTTAAGGAGATGATCAGTTTCATTTAACTCTATCAATGAGCTATTTTCAAAAGCCAGGCTCTAAACAGGAGAGAATGGTGTAAAACTCTCTACTTCAACTGCCTGAACCAGACTGAAATTGGGAAATTTTTATCAAAATAAATAAAAATAAAATGCAACATAATGTTCACTTGCATATTTCTAAGTCAACATGTAAGCCCACAGGGTTCCATTTCTATTTGAGTTTGACATCATGGGTGAAAAACCAGTATCTGAGCATGTCATGAATCTTGAAGAAATCATTGCTCACTTATTGGCAATTACATTGAAACTGAACAGGTTCATGGGAAAGAGATTATAATTATTCTGTCCAATGGGTGGGAACTCAGACCAATGAATGAAAATCATAGCAACAAAAGTTTTTGTCTTCACTTAAGCAAAACCTTAACTTGAAAAGCTTGCTGAAATTTGAATGGGATACATTAGACAGTCACAAATTTATCATTAGTAGAGGCCTTCAGGGGGAAGCTACGTCTCCAAGGGGATAGAGCAGTGGGCTTGGAAACAAAAAGCTTAATCTTCATGAGTTCAAACTTGGCCTCAAACTCCCACTAGTTATGTGACCCTGGGCAAGTCAGCTAACTCTGTTCGCCTCTGTTTCCTCATCTGTAAAATGAGCTGGAAGAGGAAATGGCAAACCACTCCAGTATCTTACCAAGAAAACCCCAAATGAGGTTACAAAAGTTGGACACAACTGAGAAAACAACTGAATGATAAGAATGAGGTCTTCAAGAAGAGGCTGGATGAACAACCATGTGCTGGCTATGGTGTAGATAAGATTACTGCATGGGAAATCAGTTGCAACAGAAGTAACAGATGATGATCACAATAGTCCTTTACTTAGGTTGCTGGATTATCAGCTCTCTGCAAAGTCTGAGTCTATGATTCTATGAGATACTTAACACACAGCCTTTCAGGGTCTATTACAGAATCAACACTTACATGCAACATTTAACAAGCAAATAAGATTGTAATATAATCCTAAGGTAACTCACAGAGTCTATGATTTTAAAGCAATGAAGCTACAAACATGAAAAATGCTCTATTGAAAGAGAAATAAGCAAGAGGCAGAAGCAGTAAGGTCATGAACAGGTTATCAGAGTTATCTTATTAGTAAGTTACCTTATGAAATTAAAGGACCATAAATCTAGCCCCTTGAAAATGATCACAGAGACAGCGTATCTACTCCTACCCCTCATACTCCTATTGAGGAAACTGAGACCTAGAAAAGTCAAGGGACTTAACCAAGGTCACGCAAATATTCAGTGGGAGAGTCAGGATTTAAACCCAGATTCTCTGACTCTAAATCCACCTTTCTTTCCATTATGCTTTTACCAAAGTAGCCTAGCTTAAGATCTTGTGAAAATCAATTAACAGTATCAGAAGCAACAAGTTTTTACTGTCTTCAGCCATAGAATGAATGGCTATTTGACTAAAGTATAAAAAAGCCTAAAATCCAAACTGTATTAACCCCAACTACGTTACAATATTTTATTAAACTGTCCACAAGGTAACAGCACAAAGGAAATCATTGACCCTTCAAACGTTTAGCTAATACTTCTCTAAGCTCTATTTTTCACAAGTTAACACCAACCAGACCCAAGTATACATTAACTGCTATCTGGATGTTAGCCTGTAATGCGAACGTACATGTACATGGAAGCTAACGTTTCTGTAAGCGTCTTGAAGCTTCACAAACTGCTTATTTCACAATATCCCTGGCGAAGCAGGTAACAGATTATTCCCCCCATTTTATGGGTAAGAAAGCTGAGCATCAGAGGAGTTAAACGACCTGACCACGGTTATAAAGTTGTTAACTGCCAAAAATTACAAATCTAACTTTCCTGATACCAAGTCCATGTTCTTTCCACTAAACCAGACTTTAGCTTATCTGGTCTAAAAATGGTGACAAGGAGATTAAGGAAACAAATTCAATCTCCATACCATCAAGGAAAGATTGATACCCTGCTACTAGACTGGACCTTTAACTAACTTAGGAAGATAATGACAACTAACATTTATTTGGCAATTTAACGTTGTAAACCACTTTATATAAGTTCTCTTTTGAGTCCCACAAAAGCCCTGTCCCTGTGAGAAGGGTGACATTATTTTACAGATAAGGAAACTGAGGTTAAATGACTAAAATGAGGTTAAGTGATTGGCTCAGTATCATACAGATAGATATCTGAGTATCTGAGGCAAAACGTGAACTTGGGTCTTCCTGATTCCAAAAATCTATCCAATGCATCAAGATAATCACTACAAAATAGATGTCCTTGATGATGAAACAAACTGATGAAGGGATGTGAGTCAATGAAAAACATATCTTTAACCTATTAGCACCAAAAGCTAATAAACAAATAAATTCCCCGCCATTCCCCTCACCCGCCCCCCCCAAAAAAAAAACTGCAGTAAAGGAAGTAGTTCCCAGCTTTAGACCCAGAGTTATTACTGGAAAAAGTGATAGTTGATCAACAGTGTCATGTGTTTATATCCTGGACCTTCCATTGACTAGTTATCTCATTTATGCAAATTAGTTAAACTCTCAAAACCTGTTGCCCTATGTGTAAAATGGAACTAGTAATACATGGATTAAATGAGGTAACAGATGTGAAATCACTTTAGTTGTAAATTGTGCTATAAAAATAAACTATTATTTATATGCCATCTTAGTAAGCAATCCTTAGTTTTCATGTCTTTTTTTAACAATTGGATCCTTCAATGTTACCATAAAAATAAAAGCCTATATATAATAAAAGCCACTTTCTTCCTTGACCCATTCATTTGAGGAATTCTACTAGTGTCTCAACAAAAATCACATATTAAGGACTGCCACCATAGACCTTTACAAAACAATCTCCAGAAATGCTCAAAGCAGGCGATTTTCCTGCATAGCCAATGAAATGACCTTCAATGACCAATGAAATCAGTCAGCCTGTGTTCTTTTGCATCTGCCATGTACTTGTACAGTCCTTATTGTGGTGATAGTATCTCCCTTACCAGATGTAATCTCCTTAAGCATAGGGTCTCACTCATGTCTATTGGAATTTTGTTACATGTTTGTGCTTATATTAATATCTCCCTTTCCCTTTTACCTGCAAGACAATGCTACTTCCCCCAACCTACACTTTTTTCACATTAGACAGGTACTCCCAATGACTTGTCCCCACAATGAGGAGCTGGGCTGGGACTACTTCCTTCCTGGATTTGAGTCATATGAAAGCTGTGGGTCCAAAGCAGACTGTGGCTAGGGCTCTTGTTTGTGCTACTGGTTTGAATTTGGTTTTCCATTTGACCTCCTCTGACCTTTCAGCTCCTACAAATCTCTTGCTTCCTATGCCTTGGGATTTCCATATTGCTGTGACCTTTAATGTTCACGTCTGTCTTGGTCTTTTACTATATCCTTTTGAGTTGCACAACTTTATTTTGTCCTTCTGTGTCCCCTTCATCTCTCTAGTTTCTAAATCTATTCCCAGCTATTTATGGACATCCTGACTAATTTGCTACCCAGTTCTGCCCCACAGTCTTGCTCTGCTATTGTTTCCTGAATCTGTCCCTAATCTATACTTCTTCCTGGACCACCTGTCCTAGGTCCAGATCTATCCACCATAAAAACAACTCTCCCAATCTCAGTTTCTCTGACACTTAATGCCTATAGGATCCAAGCAAATTACATAAAACTCTGGACTTCAGTTTTCTATTCAATAAAAGAGTATTTGGACCAGATGGATTCAAATGTTTCTTCTAGCTCAAAATCTAGGATCCTATAATCCAATAAATCTGGACTCACTCCCTAATTTACTGCTGATTTTGTTAAACTATGCCATAGTTAAGGATGGACCTACCTGGCATCTGATGATGGGGTGGTTCATTCTGAGTACTGGCCAAGAAGAAAACAGCCCTTTTCATGTTGACTCAAGACCTGACAGTCCCTATGACAACCACTACAACACAACAGGTGGCTCCAGCCCAAACATCCCCGGATCTAATCTCTGTGATGAATTTACCTTTTTATCTTGTCAACACCAGGATTTCAGGCAGCACTTGGTTGAAGACTCAGGGCAAAGAGTCAGGACTTGGACAGCCAGGATAAGGACAGGGGTAGAGGAAGCAGAGATGACCTACAGAATGGCCACAAACCAGCAGTCAGGCCAGAAATAGGCCTCTAAAATCAGGCTGAGAAGATGTGTCAGCACCAAAGCTCAGAGGAAGGCAGCTGATCAATCAATAAACCTTTATTAAGCACCTACTATGTGCCAGGCATTAGGCTAAACTCTAGGGGTACAAAAAGAGGCAAAAGACTACCTGCTCTCAAGGAGTTTACAATCTAATGGAGGAGCCAACACGCAAACAAATTTCTACAGAGCACACTACAAACAAGATAAATAGTAAGTAATCAGCCAAGGAAAGACACTAGAATTAAGAGAGGCTGGGGAAGTCTTCCAGTAAATAAAGGGATTTTAGTTTGGACTTAAAGAACGCTAGAAAAGTCAGTAGGTAGAGTGGAGGAAGACATTCAGAAAGGCTTAAAAGACTCCACATGATGGATGTATCTTATCCCTCTGTAAGGTGGTTATCAGGTATTACCGTGTATTACTCTTATCAATAATTGTCTTACCCCGTTGCTACATTTTTAAGTTTCCTCATGGCAGAACTACAACTTATGCCAACTTTTACATGTTCCCCAAGTACCCAGCATATCACACTACAAGCAGTAATTGCTTAACAAATCTTAATTTTAATTTGGCAGGTTGTGATAGGTCAGAAGAGGCAACAGGTCTGAAATCCAGGAAGAGAATCTAGTCTAAGATCCCAGGAAAGGAAACTAGACAACCAGGGCTTAGAAAACTGGAATCAGAAGGAGCGTGAATGATAGGAGTGAGAACCCAATCTAGGAATCTAGAGAATAAGCAATAACAGTTTTATCTCACACTAGGTAAGATTCCAATTTCGATCCTGAGTGTGTCAGGGACCAACTTTAGATCCTTTGGCAGGGAATAATTCATATGAAATACTTAGTACATGGGTTGGAAGAAGCAGCAGATGCTGGTACATGTGAGACATTTTCACAGCTATGCATTTTTCCAAAACAGACTAGATCAGCAGTCCCCAGTGGTATTGCCCAATATAACAGAATAATCCAGTAAAATAAGATCTACCAAATCCCATGGGATTTTTGTCATCATTCTATGAGGCCACACTGTTTCCTGTTGCCAGCTGACAGGCAGCACGGTGTACTGGAGAACATGCTGGAGTTAGAAAGTCAGAGAGACCCAGATTCAAACTCCATCTCAGACAGTTACTAGCTGTGTGATTTTGAGCAAGCCATTTAATCTTTCTAGGCCTCTGTTTCCTCATCCATAAAATTTGGTTAGACTCAATGACCTCTAAAGTCCCTTACAGATTTAATTCTATGAACCTGTATTAAATCCCTGGACAAGCTTCTCTGATCAGGACTAGCCCCCCCATGTCCCATTCTCTGGTCTCACATGGCAAATCTTCATTGAAATAGTGCAACTTAGTATAATCTCTTTTAGAGAGTCATCCCCATCTAAACCCCGAATCCAGTCTTATTGGCTGGTGGCTGTTCACCTTCCTCTACCTTCTGTAAAAGAAGAAGAAAACAGTGGAGGAGGAAGTGGAGGAAGAAAGATGAGGAAAAAAAATCTTCCTTCTCCCACCCCATCAGGAAGACAGAAAAGTAATGGAATTCTGTGTGGAATCTCAATCCCAATGCATCCTGCTTTGGGAAGAAAAATCATCTCTGGTCATTCCCTGGTACTCTGAGTTCATATTTTGTGGAAAACCAAGGGGGGAAATGGCTTGGCAATTATACAGAAAACAATCTCCAATCCTCCAATCTTTTATCTACCCTCTCCCCAAACCAGTAAGAATTGTACCATCCAAAACATGAAGAGAAGAAAATTAGAAACATGTTTATTTGTACACAGACCCCTATCCTTTCTTCAAGACCCACGATTTCATCAATTTAAGGTGCATCAGCGGTGAAGTTTCCTCTACCAATGCAGTTCAGCAACTATTTGCAACCTTTGAGAGTTCCCCAGAATAGTCACCTAACTGAAGAGCCAGCATGTGTGACAGACGGAACTTGACCAGGTCTTCCTGATTCCAAGGCAGGGTTTCTACCCACACACTCCCTCTTATTGGCTTATATCTAGAAATGTAGTATTTCTGGTAGATCAGCTGAGGCAAAGAAACTCTTCTTTAATGCTGTAAGTCAATACAAATTACACCAAGGATGATTAGTAAGACAATATGAATCACCAGCTGGTTTAAATTTTTCTTGAATCCAAGTTCAAGTGATGAAATAGTCTTAACTCTCTGACTGCAAGGTAAGGCCAAAAAAGAAACAAATATACCCTCTCTAATCCCAAGTTTCATTCACTTTGGGGCATATACAGAGTCACTGTAATTAAAGCCCTCCAAAGATAAAGCATCCGGTATTCAGTTAATACTAGTAAGCCTCATTACGAGTTCATGCTTACGTATCTCCCCTATGAAAACAGGGAGGGAAAGATAGATCCCTCCACAATCTATGAAAAGCAGGGGAGCAATTATACTCCTAAAAGTTTGAGCAGTGAGTGATTACCATCTTTCACGGGGACTACAGTAAATGAAGATTTATTTAACACCTCTTGTCTCTATGAAGTGACAAGCATATTTCGGCACTTTCAAAAGTACAAAGGAAGTAGAAGGATTTATGTATCAAATTCTGGATATTCTAGAGAAAAGGTTAATAATACACTAGTCTATTTAAAGGCAATCTGAAAAGAGATGAATATTGAATCCTCTTCTCAGTATCCCAACTATCCATATATAACTATAGTACCAGACAGCTAATTCTTAAAACTAGATATAATCACACATTTCATTCTTGTTTAGTATATAAAATCCTTAAACTCGCTGAACAGCAGAAAGGATGTGTGTGGATGTGTAAAACATACGATGTTTTATTTTGATTTTTCAGTTATTCTAATGCATAGTTCATTAAGGAATATAAAAGTGAACAAGAGTATAAGGAATGTGGGTTTTAATTACATTACAATGAAATCAATGATGAGAGGTAGGTTTCAAATGAACACACATAAAAAATGTGTCCTATCAACACTTCTAGAATATAGATTTTTGTTCACACTCTTAAATTGCCCTAGTGCTACACAGAAACTTGGAGAAGACAGTCATTAGCCACATTTGTCACTAGACCAATTGGCTTGTCTTTCTTGAAAAGATAGCAGGAATTCCTAGAATGTGGTATGTAAATATCATTTCATGGAGACTATATGATGCCTTACCTAATACCTTTGTTACAATCTCTATTAAGGCTTGATTTTGAAAAATACTATTAAAATTTTTGTACTCTCAATCAAATAAACCCCTCAGGATGCCTGGAATATTTGGTACTAAAATAGTCAATTTTACTTGACTAAACAAAATTGTATGTGTCTTACTAGATGAAACGGATTCCATATCTGTCATGGTCACCTTAGGCATCTACATTGTTAATGGATATCCATGATTTGTAAATCTTCAAATACTACATAGAGACACATCAGGTATTGTGATCAATATTATTAATGTTAATAATAATTTTTTTTCTCATTTCAGTTGCCAATTGCAAGCCACTAGCTACAGTCTCCAGGCCAGGCTTAACAACTTGTTCTTTCTACCTATGTCTATTCCTCTCACCCTCTGTCTGTGTCATGAGAAAATCTGGTCAGACTTGGCTCCTTCCCCAGGAGGAAGGGTGGGGTGATGATGGGTAGACAGAAAAACAGAACGACTGACTAATCCATAGGTGTAACCCCTAAGCACCAAAGGAATTGTAGTAAAGTCTACAGACATCTTTTTCTTACTTAACTCAGACTGATACAGTCAAAAGTCTTTGGGGTACCCTAGATTGATGTTTTTGTAAAACGCTCCAACTCTCTATTTACTTCTGAGAGTAAGGCTCAATATGTGGGGGCTAATTCATATCCAGTCTATAGTCTTGGAAGAGATGATCTGAGTAGAACATATATGAGGTATGACATATACCTGAATCATGACAGAAGGGAGGGACCCTGACAGGTATTTCATAGTCCAGTATTTTGAGATCAATAAATTATAACTAGGTTAAGTTGCCTTATGCTCTGATGTGCATGAGGTGTGTCTTCTTTAAATTCAGAATCCAACTGGTATGTACATAAGCCTAGAACTTGGGACTAGCTCTTAGTTGAACCTACTATTATTTAATGTTTGAATGAACCTTAAGACAACTATAAAAATTAAACTTCTGTAAATACAGCTGTAAAGAAAAATATACTTCAGTACTTTGATTTTTCTTGTTTCCAGTTTTAGAAAATTGAGGTTAGTTTTTGGGTTATGAAGCATGTCATCCCATTAAACAATTTTCTATTATCACTTCACCTCACACTCTGATATCCATTCACAGAACTTCTGTTATGCAATAAGACTTCAGAAGTCTAAAATGCAGTTCATAAGGTTGGTCTTTTTTCAGGTGATAATATCGGGTAGCTGTTTCTTTTATCACTTAAAGGCTGTTATTTCTTAATTCATGAGAAACATGATTATCTAAAATATTAACACAAAGAAGAAATTCATTAGGGGAGTTATATATAGCTAAGGGAAGTACAAAACAGTAACCCAGAATTACTTGAAATACCCTGTTTCCCTTTTATTGGCCACTTTTGGACATTCTACATCTGGGCAACCTAGCCATCAAATGCTGAACAACTACATGGAGTTCCACCAAATACCATTCCAAGGATATAGGAAGGTTATTTGAAACCAACTAACGACATCCTATACCCCAGGAGAAAGCTGAAAGAAGGATTTCAAAGGAACAACAACGACAAAAAAAAAAAAACCGCAGGCTCAAAAATTTTAACTTCCATGCAACTCAATCTAGCAATAAAGAAAAAAATAATCTGTTAAATGTTGATGACCATCTTCTCCTCCTCTAGTATCCTTCTGAAAAGATAGCCCCCAAAAGTAGAACAGGAAAAAAATCTGAGGAGAAAAAAGTCCATCTTTCTCAACAAATCAGATTTCAATAATGTTTTTTAAAATGCCATTAATTTAATGTATGTGGAAAAAAACAATTCTCTGAAAAGAAGATCAGAACTATGGAGTTAAGACTCCAGTTACACTTCCCAGTTTACCTTCTGCAGCCAAACTAACGCATTCTTTCTTCAAACTGGATGATAATTCATGCTCAGAAATGCTTCAGTACAGCTGCAGGCAATCTCAATGAGCTTTCTATTTGAGGTAGGGTAGGGCCTGCCTGCGTGCGCAACCAGCTACCATCAAAGCAAGGGCCCTGAAATGTCTATGTCAACATTTTGCCCCTTTCCCAAGACTCAACATGCTAATGCATAATCGACCAGTTCGGATTCACATTTCCAACTTCAGCTACCTCTGAAATGGGACCTAAAACTTGCTAAACTGTTGTGCTTCCGTCTAAATTCAAATACTGGAGACAAACCCCAATCCAAGATGAGCTCGTGATTACTGATGCAGAGGAGCAGCCCTCCAACGTTAAACAGCATTTTCAGCTGGAAATACTGGCCTACATACAAAAACCAAATGCTATTTTCCAGAAGATTTATGAAAACATAAAGCTAAAACCACCAACAGGACTTCAAACCAAAATGCTCTTTAAGCATATTCTATGCGTGCAATTCCCAAAAGGCATTTTTAACATCTTAGCAAAAAAACAAAAAACTGCCACAAGTCAGAGGTTTGTCTTCCAAATTTAAATAAAAAAGAAACACTGACTTTGGTGGGGAATGATTTCGGTGACCACAATTTTAAATCAGCTTATTGTTTTAAAATTAAGAGTGACTATGTTTAGTCATACGAATTTTGGTTGGCAGGGTAGAAAATGCAACCAATATGAAATGTGGATTCGAGTCTGCTTTGCAAGCATAATACCATAGCAAAATACAGAACCTCTGGCATTCAGAAATGATACTGAATTTGAAAAACAATTTTAGCAGCATTTTAAAAAGAATCTTGCTCCATTATTCTACAAGTTTAACAAATCTGTAAAGAATATCTATACAAAACACTGTACAAAGTATTTCTTTTTTACCTACAATACAATCTTTTCTTTTGTTATTACTTCATTGAAATAAATCTTAGGGTCTGAAGTAACACTAAAATTTTAAATAAAAAACCACACCCTTACATACCTGTCACCCTTTAATTCAGCTATCCTGCCCAAAACTACCACTACTTAACTTAATTTTAAAATTCTCAATGTTTCTGAGATTGTCTGCTCTTCTGAACAGACAGAAAAGCAAAATAACCACTTCACCCTAGTCACAAAAATTCCTTTTTCAATCATTCTCTCCATGCTCACCCTATGATTATAGTTTTACTAAGCTCCAACAGGCAGGACTGGTTATATCTGTTAACATCATTTTGGATAACATTCTGGAGTTGCTGATTTCCTGTTTTGGGGAGCTACAGTCCTTTCGCAAGGATCCCTAAGGCAAAAATGATCAGGGTTCCTGGGTAAGCTTTAATAGCCTTTGTTCTTCACTTTGCTACAATCATGACTGCTTTCTTCTCTCTTCTCTTCCTCCAAAGCCTTTACTTTTTCCTGATAAATTTAAAGCCAACTCTAATCTAAGAATATATTATTAAGACATCAGAGACTTTTTCATTATCCATGATCATGACGTTATATGTTGGAAATAGGCATCCTTTGGCAGAGGATGCCAGCCCATCCAGTGTTCTTTTGATTTTTCACTATTATTCCACATTAAAATGTATCCCACAAAAAATCCACTAGAACATTCAATCCAATCAATCCATCCCCCCCTCAACACAGCCATCGCTACCACCAGCACCAAAATCACTAAAACATTCCTCACTTGGTTCCAAATGAATCCCTTTCAAGATGAGACAATGCTGCAAAGCAAAATAAAGCTGGTCAGTTGAATGAAGAAAATGTACGTGTAAGTCCAAAGCCTTTGAACTCTAAAATGATAACCAGGTGGCCACCATTTCATGAGGCAGTTACCTTTTATGTAACCATACGGAAAATGCTACATGTGAAAATGCTACATGGGTAGGACTGTGGTGCAATGCAAAACAATGTATTCTCCCCACAAGGCCCAAGGTTTCCTACCTTTGCATTTGCACTCGGCACTTACCAAGGCCTATTTCTTGAAACTGAGTAGCCAGCAAGATGCCTATGCACATGCCATTTAAAATGAAGCCATCCCAAGTTAGCTCTGATAACAATGTCATCATAAAGTCCTGCTAATCCCATTAAACTTGGATAAGATACGAGTCTTTCTTGTGGAGTCAAACCACAATCTCTTCAGCAGTGAACCAACTCGTTGTCAGAGTTAATCTGTGTATGCATGGATCTTCAAATTATAATGTTCATGCTCAAAATATCATATCTCACCTTGTGAACCTTGACCTTTTGGAAAGACTGATCAATGCTCAGTTACTGTCACACAGTGGCATTACCTCTGCAAATATGAAATGGTTAAAAGCAGCCCCAGTCAATAGGCCTACAAGAAAAAAAAGACAGTATGTATGCCTTACAGCATCACTGAAATGCATTTATGCTCATTTCTAGAACAACACTGTTACCTTTTGGCCTTCACAACAGTCAGATGTACCCCCCACACATAAACACACACAGACACACACACCCATTAATAGCATCTAAGAGGAAAAGCACAAGACAGCACATATCCTGCAAAAGAAAACAGCATGCAAAGCAGCATTCTCCAAGTCACAAATAAAACTACAATTACAAAGCTATCAGTTCATTTTGGTTTGGTTTTGTTCAAGGAGAGAGAGAAAGAGACTGCAAAAAACCAAGTGTCCCCACCCTAGCAAAGCACATTTTTTTTTTCTTTAATAAGGGTCATAAATCTCAGCTCCTTGTCCATCCCTTAAGCAAAAGAAAAAGGCAGGAAAAGCCCAAGTAACCTCAGATCCTGCAAACCTGTCCATTTTTTCTCCTCCTCTGCCCTATACAGAATCTTTCAGGACTACGTTAGCCACATACCAGTGCTGTGTGGTGCCTAAAGTGTGCATTCACATAGTGTGTTGGGATGATACCTTCCTGCAAGCTCCTCTGCTTTTGGCTGCCATGAAGGGAGGAAGCAGCTATCCCAGTGTAGTAAGTAGCTCAGTGACTGCATTGTGTTCAGGAGCTGATCTGCCTCAAACCAGTTTCAGCCGGTTCTGGTCACCCTACATAAAAAAGCTATGGCAACCCTCGCTGAGTTGCCAACAAGTCCCTGAAAATCCACAGCGCAGGGGGGATCTCGCTAGGGGTTGCTTTTTCCTTTCTGGTCCTGGTGAGGAGGGGGAGGGCCTCGTGTATGCCCCCCCAGCACCCACGCACAGCCCCTGGCAATGCTCACGTCTCCAGCGCCCCTCAAGTCTCTCAGGGCCCCATTCCCCCCTCCCTTCTGCCCGAAGCTCCCAGCACATCCATTTCCCCACTTACCTCCCACAACCTGGCTCAGATCTGTGCGTGTGTGTGCGTGTGTGTCTGTGTGTCTGTGGGTGTCTGTGGGTGTCTGGGTGTCCGGGTGGGGAGCTAACAAAGAGCCCCCCAAGACAGAAAAATCTAGAGCTGGGTCCTGCCTCACGACGCGCTGGCTGCACACGACGGCCTTCAAGCCCGGGCGCCGAGCCGCGGCTCGTGGGCACCCCGGCTCTCCCCCACCCCGGCTCCTGCCCTCCCCTCTCTCAGCACCGTCGCCACCACCAGCACATGCCCCACGCCCGCCGCCCACCCCGGCGGCCCCCTCCCCCGCCCCTGGCCAACCTTCTCCTCTTCTCTCGGGTACCTGGGGAGAAGCCCAGTCCAGAGCCCTTCACCCCCGGGCACAAGGCTGGGGGTGTCCATAGGGAGAAGGAAGGATGAGGGCGGACGGGGAGGAGTGGGGGGACGGAGGCCCCTTTAAAACAGTGTGGAGACCGCGCTGGGGGAGGGGAGGGGAGGAGAGGGAGCGCCCCGGCTCACGTGGCCCCCTCTCACGAGCCGCGGGGCCTAGCTCCGGCCCCCAGCCGAGGGGCGGCCGGGGCCGCGCGGCCCTCCCCGGGGCCGGCCGGAGGGGCCGCGGCGGCGAGGCCCGGGGGCCACGAGGCGCCCGCAGGGGGCAGCCGCCGACGCGCCCTGCCTGCCCCCCACGCCTCGCAGGCCCCCGCGCGGGCTCCCGCCTGCCCTCCGACCCCCGCAGCCCGCGCACACACTCACAGCGGAGGCGCACCCACCCCCTTCCCGGGGCCGGCCTCGGCGGCGGTCAAGCCCGGGTGCCTGGGCCGCGGCTCGGATGACCTTTGTTCAGCGCGGCGCCGCCGGCTGCTGCGGCGGCTCTGGCGGTCGTGGCGGCGGCGGCGGCTGCCTCCATGTTACGGGCGTGTCCGCTGCATTCCCGCTGCCTGGGTCCGCGTGTGTGTGTGTCGGGGCGGCCTCGCCGCCGTGCTGCGGCGGCGGCGGCGGCGGGTGCGGCTGCTGCCACCGCTCCCGCCTCTGGCTGCGCCGCAGCCTCGGCTCCCCGGGCGGCTGCCGCAGGAGCCAGCGCAGCCGCGGGGCGCCGGGGCCTGGCGAGGGCCGAAGCCCGGGCCGGCCGGGCGGGCCTCTCTCCCGGGGAGCCGCGCGCGGCGGCCCAGGGCGGCTCGGCGGAGTAGGCCGCGCGCGGCGCCGCCGGCCCGGGCTGAGCAGAAGCCGCGGCCTAGGGAGGGCGGGGAGGGCGCCGCCGTGGCCCCGGCTCGCCCAGGCGCGGCCGGAGAGCCGCGCGAACAAAAGGGAGGCGAGGCAGAGGGGGAGGGGAGGGGGCTGCGGCGGGGGAAGGGAAGATTGGGGAGGGGGTGCTGGTTAGCGAGAACGGCATGCAATGTGCTATTATCCTCCAACCAGCCTAGTCTTAGGAATTTTAAAATAAGTCTGACAGACCTGCCAAGTCTCCCCCATATGGGGCTGCTGGATTTTAACTCCCGCCCTGGAGGTGGTGGTGGTGGTGAGGAGGAGGATGGAGGCAGGAGGTTTATTTGTCCAACGTGTGTTTCAATCAGACATTTTAGGATCTGACTCAGTCCTGTACACGGCCGCAAGCCGCAGCTCCTGGAGAGCAAGGCCTTGCTAAAGATGGCTGGAAAATATCGAGAGACTGGGGGTGGAGGGGAGATCCGAGGAGAAGAAGGAGTGGTGGCTCTGTCCGCCTCAGAGTGGTGGCAGAGGAAAGGGGGAGGGGGAGATCTTAAGAGAAATGAATTTCCAGCTTCTCCCTGGAGAGTAAAGAAGGGGCCTTTTCTTTCTAGGTCCAGCCTGAAGCCCCTTTCTCCTTTAACCGTGCCACAAAAGGAGTGAAGACACCCCCGTGGGGAGAACGAGTTAAAGAAGGCATGCATTTGCTTATCCGAGAATAAAAAGGAATGGGAACTTGATTAAAAACTGTGCCATGTTGCGTTTCTATAGGAGTTTTTTACAAGTGACGAAAATGGTAGTAGGAAAGCCAGAGGGAAAGGAAAAGAAGATGCAAAAAGCCCAAGTTTTCAAATTCTGGAAGCAAGGGTTTGGGGTCTTTTTGTAAATATAACATATATGGTATTTTTAAAGAGTATACAATAGTCAGACACATTAAAATGTCTTATCTTTTCATGGCTTAAAGATGAGATTGCATGGCTTTCTACTGTAGATTGAGCCTCTTGTTTTATCCATTTGTGTGTCATGGTTTTTGAAATGTCCACAATCTGCCTTTTTTAGGAAACATCACCCAAAACTGAAAAGCAATTTAAAACACACAATGCCAATTGAGCAACCACTGGGAATAGATCAAAATGGGAAAATGTGGTAATAAAAAAAGAAAGAAAAAATGCCCTTCTCCTTTCTCTCCAAGTCTGCTAAGACTTCACTTGGCTCTACCTCTGCAAATACTGCATCAAGCTAGTCTACACCTTCTTAAAAATCTGCTATACTATTTGACTAAACTCCTGTAGTAAAGAATATTTACAGCTGACTCTTTACTGCATAAAATATTTCTGGGTGTTTTCTTTTGTTGGTTTGAAATTAGATGGATTAGTTGATGTCTGCAGAGCATTTGAAAGATGAAAAGCACTGGAAAGATGTGTACCTTACATTAACTTCCATTGTTCTTGTTACAGAGTTAGAAATGAACATAAGTTTTGCTATTAAAAAAAAAACTTCATATGAATGAACTGAAATATCATCTGAGATGTCATTATTCTTTAGTTTAAAATAACAGATTACTTGTAGTTACATATAAATTTGATTATATCTACAATTTTAGAAAGGTTTGTATAAATGGCAAAATTTTCACCAACATACCTCACATTTGCAAGTACCATATGATAAAATGGAAGATCGTAAAGGACCTGAAAATAATCACTTCCATTCCTATATGAATTGTATTTTCAATTTTACTTGAACTTTGATTTTTTTTCTTCTCCACATCGTGATTGAGCCCATGTCCCTGTAAGCTACTATATATAATCTGCAACAGACTACTGGTATGTACTCATGGTATTGTTATATATATTCTATGGAAGTATATGACAAGCATGCCATGATATTTAATAAATACTCTACCATTGAATGGATTGCACTCTGTAATCAATTTGATGGCATTTCCTTATCTCTTTACGTTGTCGTTCATGTTACAGAGCAGCTAAAGGGATCCGAAGGGTTCCAATAGTGTAAGTAGAATGTTTTCCATGGAGTGTCTTCATCTTCAGAATTTCCTGATGGTCTCAAAATGGCAAAGATTGTTTTTGAACAGGTCACTTTTCAGAAACATTTCAAATCAAGACTTTGCCATAATAGCAGGAATCATAGAGAAAATTGGTTTGCAAATGTGCCTGGATTCACAGATAATAGATCCATTATGATAGTCTTCAAAACATATAAATTTATCAAACTGGTAATGGAAGATTCAGTTTTCCTACAAATAATCAAAACCGTTTATTTCTAGAGGGATTTGGATGAACCATTTTGCTAACTAACTTTGTTACTTACAGAAGAAATAGACAAAAAAGCATAAGGTCCAAAATGCTGCATTTCACAGAATTATAAAATTCCTGTGTTGGAATTTTTTTTAATCCAAAGTATAAAATAAAAAATCCTTTACCCCCACCAAAAAAAAAATCAATACAAAAACTCTTTGGAAGGATACAATATGTCCTACTGTTTTGTACAACTATAACAGCAGAGGTAGTCACCTGCCTATGCAAGATTGAAACAAATTATTGTTTCTGAGTGTCATGCATAAAGGTCAACACAAAGAAATCAGGTGACATTAATGCCAAGTAGAAACTACAAGAATTTCAGTTCCTTGGGAATTTTGTTGTTTTGGGGTGTGTGTGTGCGTTTGTTTGTTTTCTTTTGGTTTTGCTGTATAAATCAAAAGGGATCTGATTTTTCAACAGACACCCATCGGTGGACCTCAAAATGCCAGCTCTTTTTTTTTTTTTAAGATCTAGACCTCATTTGTAGGCATAGAGATAGCCCTCCACATATCCTTCCGTCCTCCACATTTCTCAGTGGAAATAGAAAAACGTACTATAGACAGAGTATGTAAGAGGTGACAAATACACTTTCTTAGGTGTAATTGCTGTATGCAACTCTTCAAACTGAAAGATCTATGCACTCTGAAAAGATACAGTCTAAATTTCTCATTGATTTTTTTAAAAGTATTGCTTACTTTATCCTTTAATCATGCAGTTTTAGATTTTTGTATCCCAGTGCTCATTGAAAATACCTACCAGATTTTATTTTGTTTTTAGTGATGATAAAAAGATTGCTATGATTATCTGGCTTGGCTAATATGTAGAATTGAGGAGATTTATAGCTAAATAAATATGATGAGTCCACTAGAAAGATAGAGAGGACAGATGTAATGATGTACATTTCAATTCTGGTGATCCTAAATGAGCTAACAAAGAAAATCCCTTTGCCTTTCATTAACTATATAAATTGCATAATAAAACAGGTCTCCCATGGCAAGGAGACGCATGTAATATAGACGCTGCTTGGGCAGTCAATACCTATAGGTGAAGGATATAAAAATTTGATTCCTCTAAGACTGAAAACTAGTTTGGGTGAATCTTGAAGTTTGACATTCAAGCTAAAGCATTAGAAAAATGAATCTCTGGGCTTTTATGAGATAATTTCCTTAGCCTGTTAGAATGTGTCCCAAGGAAGCCAAATCCATGCATCTAATCCATTATAGGTCAGTAAATCTAGCAGAGAAAAGTCAAGCTGCACCCATGATCACAAAAAACCATCCTCAAAACCCATCTTACTGAGCATGGGAGTGGGGGGCTGGGAATAGGAGCCAGGATGTCAAAGTATAAACCCATTCCCACTCCTGGAAAGACAGAAAACAATTTGGAACTACGTCCCAAAGGCTATTAAATTGCATATATTTTAACCCAGTGATAGTACTACTAGATCCATATCACAAAGAGATCAAAAAGAGGAAGCAAAAGGATCCATTTGTATAAAATTATAGCACCTTTTTTTTGCAGTGCAAGGAATAAATAAATGTAATGGAATACTATTGGACTATAAGAAATGAAGGGGATAGTTTCAGAGAAACCTCAGGAAGATTTCTGTGAACTGATACAGAGTGAAGTGAGCAGAACCAAGAGAAAAAAAATCAAGAAATAACATTGTAACAACTTTGAAAGGTTTGGAAACACTGATCAATATAATAACCAATCACAATTTCAGAGGACTAGTGCTAAAACAATGCTGTCCATCTCTTGATAAAGAGGTAATGGATTTAGGAAATAAACCAAAAAGAACTTTTTTGGACATGGCCATTGCAAAATTTCGTTTTGTTTGCAACACTGTGTGTGTGTGTGTGTATGTGTGTTGTCTCTTTCCCATGGAGAGAAATGGTAGGAGGGAGACAAGGTAAATCTTCATTTGAAAAAAAATAGTCATTTCTGCTATAACTCTTATTTTGAAAACTAGAGTTTATTCCAGCAGGATTGATATAATATGGAATATTTTGAGCATTACATGAATTTTGACTTTGCTGTTGCTTAATTTCTTCCATGAGCAGGAAGGCAAAAAACTACACCACTTCACAGTAACTCATAAGCTGCACTCCTCTTTATGCCACCAGACACTCACTTCCACAATCAAACTTCAGATCTTTGTCAAGAAAAAGTGCCATATTTATTGTGTTATCTTCTGATGCAGTAGAAGCTAGGGGGAGTGGGCTTTCCTCCCCCATTGAGAATTTTCCCACCCCAAGAGTAGGTCAAGGAGCAGCCACTAATTATTGTAGTATTTATATATATTTCTTAACCATTTAACATGATAAAATTGTGGTGCTACTTTTAGTAGGCATCTATCTTTTTTTTTAAAAAATGTCACTGATAAAGTTCCTGAGTGTAGGAAACCTACCTCCATTGTCCCAATAAGCAGTGTGGCTTTTGTCGTGAGAAAAGCATGGTGCTTTGAGGGAACACAAATATTGGGCTAGAGCATAATAAACTGTAATTATTTCAGAAAAGCAACCTACAGTACACATCCACTGAGATTCTAGGTCGGGGTACCGTCTGGTCAGACTAAGCTAACACCAAACTAAAAGGAAAACATTGCAACTTGATTGATTTGGGCAAAAAATGATTTTTGTCAATGACTTGAATGAAGGCATTGATGGGCATTTTTAGCAAAGGTGCAGTTAACGTAAGGTTAGGAGGAATAGGTTAGACAACATATCCGGGATTCAAAAAGTTTGTCTAGAACAGCAGACTAGATTTAATCAAATAAAGCCCAGTAGAAATAACTGTAAATGTATAGATGAGGAGCCAAAGCAGAGTGACGTGAC
This sequence comes from Potorous gilbertii, assembly GCA_028658325.1. Taxonomy (NCBI): domain Eukaryota; kingdom Metazoa; phylum Chordata; class Mammalia; order Diprotodontia; family Potoroidae; genus Potorous; species Potorous gilbertii. Next base: position 668,404,946 of record CM053769.1, read on the forward strand.
TTGTCCAGGGTCACCTGGTTAGTAAGTGTCTGAGGCCAAATTTGAACTCAGGAAGATAAATCTTCCTGACTCTGGACCAGGCACTCTTTCCACCTTCACCTAGAGCTACCCAGTCAGAAGATGTGGGTTAAATTCAGACTCCAGCCTTTACTACCTGTGTGATCACTGTCTCTAAAACTCAGTATCTTCATCTGCAAAAATGGAGGGGGGGAGGGTAGAGGTGATTGATTATGCCTAAGGCCCCTTCTGGTCCTAGATCTTTGATCCTATTATCTCTCATGGGGTTATGGGGGTCCTTACCCTTGTGTGTATAATGGTCCCCTCTGCCAATCTGGTGAAACCTGTGGATGCCTTCCCAGAATAAAGTTTTTAAGTACATAATATAGAATACATAGGATTATAAAAGGAAATATATGTACATAATATATATACATATATTCACACACATATATATGTATATGCATATATGTGTGTATACATATGTATGTATGTACATGTATGGAGAGAGTGTAATCAGAACATTAAAAAAAATCCAGAGACCCCAGAAAAGAGACCCTGATTTTAAGGTTTTACTCAAGATCTCAGAGATAGTTGCAAAGTGAACAATGTTAATACAAAAAGCAACAAACACAATTGGAAATCAATGTTGTAAAATGATTAAGAAGAAACTTGGTCTCAAAGGAAAAATAAGAAAAGAGATACCTCTCCCACCTCTTGCTTTTGCAGAGGTGGAGGAGGAGATAATTGTGGAACATTGTATATTGCATCGTTTTTTTCAATATAGCAATTAGTTTTGCTGATTTTCTTTTTCCTTCCCATTTAAAAAATATATGTATATTATATATGTATATATAATATATATACATATATATATATATACATATATTTGACAAAGAATGGTTCATTGGGAGAGGGAAGAGATACAAAGTGATCTAGTGATATAAACACAAAATATATCAATAAAAGTCTATTAAAAAAAGAAAAGAAATAACTAAAGATACATTTAATTTTTTTAAAATCAATCATGCAGGTACAAAAATGGAGAAAGTATGGCTAGATAGTAGTTCATGTGAGAAAAAAAGTCTGGGCAACAGACTTAATATGAGTCAGTGTGCCATGGCAGGGAAGGAAGGAAGGAAGGAAGGAAAGAGCTAACAAAATTTTTGTCTATATCAATAGAGGCACAATGTCCAGAGCAAGGGAAGTGATACTGCTGTTGTAGCAGACACATCTGTAGCAGACCACATCTGGAATACCATGTTCAGTTCTTGGAACCACAATTTAGGAAGGCATTAAAAAATCGGAGGGACTTCTTACAAGCATGACCAATATAATGAGAGATCTGGAGAATCAGTGATGGGTCACAGAAGTTGATGATGTTTAATTCAGAGAAGAAAAGGGTAGCTAGGGTTCAATTATTCAATTATTTAAAAGGCTATCATGTCCTTGTTTTTCTCTCAGAGGGTAGAACTAGTAGCAATAACTGAATGTTGGAGAAAAGATTTTGCCTCAATGCAAGGAAAAAACTTCCCTAAAATTATAGCTGTCAAAAATAAAATGGACTCACTTAGTAGATTGGAGGACACCCCAAAAGTGAAAGCTAGAAGACTTGTTCAGGATATTGTGGTATGGGGATTCCTGTTCAAGTATAGGTTGAACTATGTGGTCTCTGAGATCCCTTTTCACTCTGTTTAATTCTGTGGTTCCATAAAATATATTGACTCCTGTCATCAAATAGATAGTTCTAGGTTATTTTTAAATTTTCCCTTTATATTGTGAATTTAACATTCATCAATAAACACAAACATTTAAATATACACAGAATTAAAAAGAATATTGTAAGAAACTCCAGGAGCTTCTGTAACGGAAGTTTTTTGGTTTTTTTTTTTAACGTATATTGAATTTAACAAGATAGGAACTAGGTTAATTATTCATTGACATCACTCAAGATTTAAAGGACAGGACAGATTTCTTATATACCCCAAACTGAGCTCCTACATCATGTCACTTTCTCTGACAATACCCATTTCTCCCTTTTTTGCTCCTGCAATCTAGTGCATGTCATCAGTATAAATGGCCAACTAAACTTTATTATACTGTGTGGAAATTTCAGGGTACAAACTATACATATTTAAGCTATTGAAGCATATTTAAAATCTTTTTAGTTGAACTAAAAATATTAATAAGTAAATATTTCTCTAGCCTAAAACCCTTTCCAGACTTTCAGACTTTTACCCCTTAGGAAAGTATGTAGATGGCAAAGAAAACAAATCCCTAAATTTTAAGGAAAGGGATAAGGGTAGAAAGCAAATTGATGAGAACAAGTATTTATATACTAGTTAAGATATGGCCACCTCAGGCCCTGAAGCAATTCACTCTATGATCCACTTAAATATTGTGCTCTTTTCTGGAGGAAACTCTTTGAATCTTTGAAAAGAGTGGTTAGTTTTAGTAAATTAAGTCACTATTATTCTTGAATATGGGATCCAGAACTATATTTTAACATATTGTGACCTTTTGGGGGTTCTGTTGCTATGTAACCTCAAATTGTCTTGGAGTAGAGAGACGTTTCAGTGTCTATGCATCAAAATGGGGGAGGGGCGAGACGAGGAATTACAGCAGTTAGAACATTTCTCTCTCCACACTAGAAATGCTTGAATTTAGAAAAATGTTAAATTAATTTTAAAAAAATCTCACTTGTGGCTATAATAAAAATACACAGTATTATTCACTGAGTTTGAAGCATTAAACTATCTCTTCCAAACACAGACTGCTGTCATTTCCCTTCCATATTCAGATTGTTCTGGCAGCTGGCCCTATGTCTGCTTTCCACTCTTCAGCCTTTTGTTGGGGATCAGGAGGAAGGGGGAATGTCTCAAGAGAGTAGCAAAGTTCTTGTTTGGGCCCTAGCTGGTTACATACCCAGCTTTCTACTGTGCTGAGTTGGAGGCTTCCTCCTTTAGCAATTTAGCTAGTGTCCCACCTTTCAGGCTTTAAGAATGCTAGCTTCTGTATCCTTCAAGAGTCCCTAGAGTCTGTCTTTCCCTCACAAGGGTATCTTTTGCCTCTTTTTGTATCCCCAGCCTTTAGCACAGTGCCTGACACATAATAGATACTTAATAAATGTTTACCGATCAACTGATTCTATATTTAAGTAAACCAGATATTCTCTAGTGCCCCAAATCCTGTTTCCCTGTCTTAGGATAAAGTAATAGACCCTACCATTCATGACTATACCCCAGATGAGCCATTTTTGGAAGTTCTTGCTTTCTTTTCCTTCTTTCCTTAATCTTGACTCTCCTTCCAGAGTTCTAAGAATGACCCCACCCTTTTTTCTTGTCATATCATGACTGCCACAGGTGTCCACAGATCCTCTCCTCCACTAGAGATTCACCTTATTTCTCAGGCCAAGACAATAATAGGAGTTCAAGAATCATAAGGCATCTTTCACAAAACATCTCCCTCTCCACTATAGTTAATTCCATTCACCCCACATTTACTAAGCATTTATCAAGTAGAGGAGGGGTGAAAATACAAAGACAAAAATGAAATAGCCTGGCTAGGAGCTGATGGGATATTGGGCTAGGGAGGAGGTACTTGTTCCCAGATAAGATAGAACATAAAAGGAGAAAAAGTGAATTTCAGTCTTAATCTCTTCCCCAACTCTCTATCACAAGGGCCTCGTACATCTCTACCTGGAATCACATCAGGATCTCAGATTCTTCATATCAGAAATCTTCTGTGACTCCCTGTTTGTCTCTACGATAAAATGCAACCTCCTCAGACCTAGTATTTTAAAGTTATCCACAATCTAGATTCATTGTCTTTCCAGACTTACTTCATATTACCATCTTTCATGCATTTTTGATTCCAACCTATCTCCCAAAACTACCATTCCCACCGAAAAGTCTCTAGGTCTTAGCATGAGCACATCCTCACTTGTCAGGAATGCATACCGCCTCTTGGAATCCTTATCTTCCTACTGGATTCAGGCCCCTTCCTGACCTCCCACGGCTAACAATCTTTGTCTATTCAAATTATCTTGCACTTGCTTACAAACCACCAGCAGCAACAGCGGTAGCCCTGTAGACTATAAACTCCTAGAAGGTAGAATCTATTTTGATTCTGTCTTTGTATGCCTAGCATCTAGCACAGTGCTTTGTACATATTGGCACTTGCTGTTTGTTGAATTTGGGGAAAATTTGAAGAAAATGTGAGCACTATTAACTCTGTCTTACTTGGGGTGTGGCAACCTGAGTGGAGTCTCTAAGGAAGACTAAGGATCTGAGAGCCTGAGGTGAGGATAGAAGGCATTCCAAGCACTAAGGACAAGCCCATGCAAACACAAACAAAAGACTGTTGGAATGCTGAAACTGGCAACAACTATGATTAAAATTAAGTTTTATTCAGTCCTCTTTCTTCTGTAACAGAATAGCCGTCCCATTTCAATAGCTCTTTCAGAATTTATAATACATGTTCTCATATTTAAGGCAATTCCAACTGACCATCATTTTGTATTTCAAAATACTTTGCGTCTCCTCTCCTCTGCCCCTGATATAAGAGCAGACCCACAATTGACCTCATTTTTAGAGGACATGGCATTTTACAGCAGATACAACCTAAGAATTAGAGCATAGAGAGCAAATAGAAGTCAATAAAATAGAAAAAGGGACTTCATGATCTGAGATCAAGGTCTTAAGCAGGTCAGTAGGATGTGATAGAAAGAAAGAGGAAATATCTCCTAGTTCTATCTCTGGGAGCCTACTGGAATTTAATGCATTTATTTGAAATGGAAAAGAAAATAGAGCTATAGAAATATCAACTCTCTATACATTTCTAGTCCAAAACAATCATCCAGCAAAGCCTTTGTTGATGAAATCTGAGGAGATAATACAAGTGTAGGAAAAAAGTACAGTATTCCATTGGTGGGAGGGGGAAGTCAAGGTGTGGGGTTTTTTTTTTAGTATATACATTGCCTATACTGGGAAAGGGGGAAGGATCTGCATTTAATTTCCAAATAACAACCTCTGCTTCTTTATTGCTGTATTAGCTAAGGAATGATATACTCCTCCCACACTTCTTTTAACAGAAATTTGATTGCATTCACATAGTCAATACACATTTATTAAGTATCTACTATGTTTTAGGCACTATGCTATCTGCTGGGCAGAAAAGCAAAAGACAGATCCTGCTCACAGTCTAGTGGGGTAAGACAAACCACAAAAAGATTCTGACCTGGTAGTGATGGGGAAGAGAAGAAGGGGAGCCAGAGAGGAAATGTTGGGATGGATGCCCTAGGGACTCCCCTGAAATGGAAAATTTGGGAAGAGATCTACAAAGTCTACCCTCTACCCTCTTCAATCAGAAGGGTCCCAGGGTGGGAGGGGCATACTGAGGAGATGGGAGTTCAAAATTGATGTCATCTTGCAGGGTGATATATATCTAGAGACCATGATGAAGTCCAAGAGAGCATTTGAGTGGGAAATTCTGGGGAGGAAGGTCGCTTCCCCATGCAGATCATATCTGCTCTGTAATGTGGAGAGTTGCCTGAGGTATTGAGATGTTAAATGATTTGCTCATCATCAGAGTCAACTTGGACCAGAGGTCAGGACTTGAGCCCAGGTAGTTGTCCTAATTATCAGGCCCAGTCTTTATCCAATACGGCACTCTGGCTCTCATGGACCCTCTAGCACCTAAAAATCAAACCCTACATAAAGGAAAAAAAGAACATTTATTAAGTACCTGTTATGTGCCTAGCCCTGTCATTTGACACAATAACATAAGTAGAATCCTTTTTTCTTCCTTTAGGGATCATATTGGGTATTATCATTTTTAGTATCATGCCACCTTTCCATCTGCTCTGCTGACTTTTTCCAATTCCGATTAGCCATCCCTAAACAAGTGCCCTGTGCAGAATAACTAAGCATATAGAACCATCTGAAGAGTTGTCACCATTTAGCATCATTTGTTCATAAAGCATACTGTCCTAGTACTGTAGGAAGATACTAAATGATTCTCCCTCTACTTCAGAGGATGAACATATTTACAAACTAAGTAACAATAGTCAACAATAGCAAAATGTTACAGTATCAATCTCATTTCTAGTGTCAGAAGGCTAATCTATGTTCCACTTCTATTCATATCTTGCTCTCCTTCAGCTCATCCAAGAACTGTCAGTTGTCATGGAGATTCAGTTGGTAAAAATATACTTGCTTTCTGGCCTGGATATTGGATGAAGACCACCAGCATATTTTATAAGCTGCCAAACCTCTATCATGAAAAAATTGTTCACAATTCCTAAAAATCCAAACTGTACTGGAGCCAGAAATGGCACTAAAAGATTAATTCCTTGTTTTGCCAATGTCTTACACTTTTTGCTTTTTTTCCAGTGTGCCTGCACCGTGCAGCTACCATTCCCATCCCCTCTCCTCACTACTGCAGTACTAATCTGTAATCTCTTGCTTGGATTATCTTCCTTTAGCATATTAGAAAACAACCGGGCATCAATTAAAGACTGATCAATATAAGAAGATCGCTCCCCCTCACAGAAAGTACTCTTTAAAATATTTTCCCAGCCTTGATAGCTAGCTTCCCAAAAGGCCAGCCTTCATTTTAATTAATTTCACTTTGATCTTGTCATAGTATCCTAAAGTTTAAATTATTTTGGTTAGATCTGAATCAGCACCTAAAGGTGGGTTTTTAAAAAATTCTCTCTTTGGTCACTCATATATATTTACTCAGCTGAGTAATTCTTGTGACCCTTAGCATTCTACTTTTCAGTGACTTTTCTCAGATGGGCGGCTTCCAGAAAGAAAACAGTTTGGAGCCCAAAATGCTCACCTCTTTCAACGGACTTCTTTCCTCTGAAAAGAGAGAAAATTGTTTCTTTACTATAGTGACCTGTGCTTGGAAAAAGTTTTTATTGAAGGGAAGAATGTAGTGTAGAACGAGCCCCTTGTTGGAAGCCTAGAAACCCAAGTTCTGATCTTCACTGTCACTAATTAACCAGCTGTTGGATTTTGAGCAGTTACTTAACCTTGTTGGTTGGTCTCAGCTTTATATCTTTACATCACTTCTGACTCCCAATGTCAATCATTTGTCTGCAAGAGGCAAAACACTGAAAAAGATAGTTTTGTATTAATGTACTATTAAAAATACGTTTTTTCTTCTCCCCTTAAATGTGTTTACCTAGAATTTGTTTCATTTTTAGATCAAGCCAGTGATTTCATTGATAGAGGGAACTCTTGGTGAAGAAACTCCCTCTATTAAAGCTAGTTAAGTACCTGCTTTGTAATTTATATTTTAAAGAGTTTCATAGGGACACTTAGAATTAAGTGATTTTTACCAAGGTTATAAATCTAGTTTGCATATAAGACAAAACTTGGACAAGAACAAGTTTTCCTGACTTCAAGGTAGCTCTGATGACACCTTTGCATTTTATGCATCTTCTATGGTGGGAGAAATAAATTCTGCCCAATATCCAGCATGTTTATTGTTTATTGAGCGTCAGTTGGGGTCTTTGTTACTCACTTTTGGCAAAACCTGGACACAGGCTACACCTAAACTATATTCTGAAGACTCAAACTCTGGGATAGAATATGAGTTAGAGAGAGGAAAAAAAAATTAAGGTGAGGAGACAATCCCACAGGCCAGGATCCTTGTTTTTGTGAACCCAGAATCCTGGGAGTGGACTGGACAAGTCAGTGAGTTAGTCAGAAAACATTTATTAAGTGCCTGCCATATGACAGACATTGTGCTAAGCACTGGAGATGGGGGTGGGGGTAAAAGGGGGGAAGGCAAGAGAAAGTCTTTATCCTCAAAGAACTCACAATCTAAAGAGGTAAGATCATATAAAAAGAAACCTTTAAAGGGAATTGGGAAGAGGGTTACCTGGCTCAGGGACAAGATGTAACTTGATGGGTAAGCTTACCTTTGGCCCTTTCCTTAAGTGAAGGATCTGGGTAGAGCTCTCTGAGGTTCATCTGCCACCATCTCCAGTCATAGTGAAGCAGAGGTTACACCAAAAGTCACATGCTTTCTTGGTTTTCCTTTACTCTAACCAATTCTTAGCCTTCTTTGCTGACTCTTTACCCATTTCTTTATTTATTGTAAATGTACAATCATCTTTGTTTTATTCTACTATGTTATGGAAATGCTTGTCTTATTTCATAAATTAAAAATAAAATTAAAAAAAGTAAATGGTCCCCCCAAGGATTTGTTTTGCATGTTCTTTCTTTTCTTTTTTCTTTTTTTTCTTTTCTTCTTCCTTCCTTCCTCCCTCCCTTCTTTTCTTCCTTCCTTCCTTTCTTTCTTTTTTTGGTCTTTGTATTCCCAGTGCTTGGCACATTGCCTAATAGGTGCTTAATAAGTGCTCTTGAATTTCACATTCTTCCTTGCTAATCTCATTCATTTCCTAGACTTCAATGATCACTTCTGAGCAAATAATTTCCTAATTTTCTGCCCTGACCTCTATTTCAACTTGTACCCTCATATCTACAATTTCCAAGTAGGCTGTTGTTGTGTTTGTCCTTAGTTTTCAAAGAAGACCATGCCATCAGAGAAATGATGACATGACTTGCACTTGACTTTGTTTTGAATGAGTGAAGACTGTGCAAGGTCACCAGTCTCACTTCTCCTCCAGAGCCATCTGAATCCAGTGACCAGAAATTCATCAGGATAACTGGAGATGACCCAGGATGCACTGGGAGACCTTGTCCCCTTTAGGCTTAGGGTGAGGTAATACCCATTCAGTGAATAGGCTTGTTGCCAAATAGGTCATCTGGAGCTGAATATCGCAATAGGAACTCCAAATCAATATATAAAAAACTGAGCTTATCTTCTCCAACAAAAAGATGTGTCCGTTATTCCTTTGCAAAAATACATTTTGCTGATGTAGCTTGTTTTTACATGGCAGTATTTGGGGAAGAGGGAAAGGACCACCCCTTCCTGACACAAAGTAATAATCTTGTGACACAAAGTAACAATCAGGAAAAAGTGTCTGATACTGAGGGCTGTTTGTCAGTATCACTGCCATCTACCCAAGCTTCCATAGTCAAAACCTCAGTGTAATCTTTGAATCTTTTTTTTCCTTTCTTATATCTAGCAGGTTATTGAGTCCTACTGTTTATAGTTTTAGACAAAAACAAATAGTTTTAATCTATTAAAGTTTTAAACTTCACTAAGACACCCTATATATCCATCCTCAACTTATTCCTGCTGCCATCACCTTAGTATAGGACCTATTTTACACCTGACTTGGATGATCACAATAGCCTTCTGACAAGTCTTTCTTTATTTGCTTTCTCCCCATTCCATTCTAGTCTGCATAACATTGCCAGCCTCATCTTATGCATAGAGCTGCTTGGATTACTCATTTCAATAGCCTTCAGGAGCACCTATATTCACATTTATGGAGAACTACTCTATCCCCAAAACATTCAAAAGCAAATGTTGCAAAATTACAAAGAATAGGGCTCTAGAGAGGAAATATGAGAAGGCACAAGCAGCCCATCCCTGTGGTGAAATCAGCAGTATCTCACAAATGAGGTACATTACACATATTTTCAAATTCTTTTAATGGATCTATCAGTTCTTCTAGGTTTTCTCTCTTCTTTCTTCTTTTTTTCTTAAAAAATCTTTTATTACATTGGATGACTTTCTTAGAGGGAGAAGAGGGAGAGATACTGAGAAAAACTGGTGATTTAAAAATTTAAAAATCAATAAAATTTATTTTAAAAGTGAAATAAAATGTGCCCCCTCCCCTTCACAAAGGCTTCTTTCATCTTTACATCTTCCTTGGATCACAATGGGATCTCACAAAGCAGTTTACTTGCACTTCTCATGTGCAGTTATCATGTATTATAATTGTTTATCTATCATAGCCACCAAACAAGACTGTAAACTCCATGAGGACAAAGACTATTTCTTATCTGAATTTTATATCTCCCCCAGTGCACAGGGCTTTGATCCACCCATAGTTGTCACTTAACAAGAATTTGCTGAAATGTTAAAGGAAAAAACAACACACACACAAACATGCACACAACACAACTGAAAACTGTGTAATTAAAATTATCAATGATGGCTCCAAAAAGAGATGAGAAAATGTGTTTCTCTTTCTTTTTTTGTAGAAGTGAAAGACTAGGAGCATGTGCTATCAGACTTAGGTGATATATTGTTTAGTTTTGTTGAATTGCTTTTTCCTTTCCTTTTTTTTCCTTTGTTCTAAAAGAAGACTTTTTGGGTAGGGGAGTGGGAGGAACATATTTGAAAGTGAAGATGATGGATGTAAAAAAAGTCAGTAAAATTAAACATGTTTAAATGTTTTCTGAACTGAATTAACTTTATAGTATCTTGTTTTTTGAGGACATGGATTGCCAAATTCCAGCAATCCAAGAATCAGCACCAGAAAGAAAAATAAAGACAGTGGTAAGAGATCTCCTAGGATTTCTCTCTCTCTCTCTCTCTCTCTCTCTCTCTCTCTCTCTCTCTCACTCTCTTGTTAATGTCTGTAACTCTAACTCCACACATTTGTCTGGTAAAGGTTTTCTTTTATCACCCATCTTGACAGGCTCTTACCCTTACATCTTTGTGTCATTGCAAGGATCCTTTTCCAACAGACTGAACACAAGCAACTAGCCTGTCTTGAACCTCAGCCTCATCAGTCCTGTGTCAGCAGGTTCTAGTTCCTTGCTTCACTTCCTGTAACACAAGTTTGGATGTGTATCCAGAAATGTTACTGTGCAGCCTACAGAGGACGGCTGAACAGAGGAGAGGATGTAGCTCAAGCTAATGGTAACCCTTCCTCCTTGAATCCTAAGGGCATTCATTCCTGGCAGGTGGGAAGGTGGAATTGGAAATCATCTAATTTGGAATGCTAGCTGCATTCCCTGTTCTTTAATCATATTGATTTCCCTACAAATGGATTCTGATCAAGTATAAAATGGTTGGAAACTCCAGTTTTTACTACACTAAAGGATCATCAGTTTCTTCACATCAATTTGATTCAACTCAATGAACATTCATGGTATTATATACTATTATTATACTATGAACAAGACACTATGATAGGTATTAGGGGAATCAATATGAAAAAGAAAAGGTTCATACCCTCAAAGAGCTTATGGTCTAGCAGAGTAGGAAAATTATATCTGCCAACCTAGCTACAAAATAAATTCTTTTTAATTTTAAAATTTATTATGAGCAATAACTATTGATAAAGATAATAAAATAAACAAGGATTATAGCAAAAGAAAATGATTAGCATTTTTAAAAAGTAGAACCAAAAGAATTATCAAATGCATTTGTCATCAACTTTTTAACATACTAAGCATTTTCATTTAATTCTTCCTATTTTAGCACACACATATTTGTAATCTCTTCATCATCCTTTCAAAATCCTGATTCCTCAGAGATTTTGGTATCTCAGTATTCAACACAATACAGCATCACTGGGAGAACATTTATTTTTCAAAGATAGGACTTTGTACTAAGGAGTATCTTGGGGTCATTAATAGTAAAGGCATAATTTCCCATATGCAATTTAACTCACATTCTTCTTTCTATTCAGTTCTGGAAATAATTCATTGCCAATCTGCAGTGTCTAACCTCGATATATGCACATAGTCGATGGATTACCATCTAACTGCATAGTGAGTGTATAAGTCAACTGCAGTATATTCTAATCATAATCTATGTGGGGAAAATGTTTTGAGTATTGTTAAGGAGGAAGTATATGACCAGAAACAATGGAGTCAGTTATGTGGCTAGAGTGAGGGATAAGAAATGGAAAGCTGACATGCTGCATTGATAAGTCACAAAATGTAAACAGATGTAGGAGAAAGCCCTCTGCACAGTAGTAGAAAATCAGAGGGGTGGGAGGATGGACTAGAATTAAGAAGGATAAGAAAACTTGATGTGTTGAAGTCTTCATTAATGGAGAGAATACACATACAGAGCAGTGAGATCATAAAACCACTGAAGTATCAAAGTATATAGTGTTTTGGTTTTGTTGTTCTGATTTGGTATCACTTTAGTCAATAAACACACATCCATCAGGTGCTTACTGTGTGCCAAGCATTCCCTTAAGCCCCAGGTATACATGTTTGAGTTGTTGGGTACTGTCTCTGAGGACTAGGCTGTAGCCTCTCAGATGTACACAGTAATCACAAGTTTCCAGAGTACTCTAAGGGCACTGTGGGGTTCTGTCTCTTCTCTATTACCACTGATTTTGTCCTCTGCCTTTTTTTTAGAGGGCCAGTGACTTCCCAGTTTCATGTAACTACTTAACTTCCAATAGTTCTTAACAAAAAGATATTTATTTCAAAATTATAGCAAGAACAAATATTCAAACATTTTCTCCTTCTTACTAAGGACTGATCCCACAAAGTTCATTTCCATGTGTAACAGCCAGATGAATCTTTCTGCTCATCTGAAGTTTTAAAGATAATTTCCTAATATGGTTTCTTGTACCTAGGGGCATTGATGCTGTGCTGGATACAAAATCTGGTCTATATTCTAACTCACAAATTACTGAAGCTACCTCTCCAAACCTTTGAAATGTTTAAGATTAGAGAATCTACAGTCTTCACCTGGATGTGGAAAAGAACAAAAGAGGTCAAAGACTGAGGCCTGCATCTCAGGGTCACATAGCCTTAGAAGACAGAGGGCCCTAAGCCTACTCTGTCCTTGTAGCATGATCTCTCACCAGGTGACGGAGTCACCTAATGAAGTGTAGGGAGAGTTGAAGCTGAGCAGGTCTTTTTGAAGATGTTAAAAGTTCAGACTACACAGCTTCCCAAAAAAGAGTCCTAATCATTTGGCTACCTGACTAGAACCAGTTATGGAATGTCTACATGTGAGCTATGGTCTCTTCAAGAAATCTCTCTTATATATCATCATAATTCTCCCAAAAGCTAACTCCCTGCCATCCTCCATGTGGAAAGGTTGTATTAGCCAACCAACCCAATAAGATATAAGCATGCACAGCACCTCCATTATACTAAGAAAGGCAAAAACACAAAAATAGTCCCGGATTTCAAAGAGTTTTCATTCTAATGGAGGAGACAACAGGTATATAAATAGCTATGTGTGCAAGAGTGAAGATTAAATGGCTCAAATAACCTCACCCCACTTAATGAAACTAAGAACATGCTATACTGGGTTACCTTATCAAGGTAGGGATACTTCTATTGCAAGGAAAGGGAAACTGAGGTATGGGGTCTTCCAGGTCCTTTGGTACAGCCTGGTACAGACTGAGTGCAATTTTACATAACAGATCCTTTTCTTAAGGGGATTTATTCTGTGAAGTATGGATTCAGTCAAAAGGCCACACTTGAAGACCTAGAGAGCCACATATGACCTTAAGGTCACAGGTTCCCCACCCTTGTTCTATTGGATCAATCAATCAAAGACTTTACACTAAACCTTCCTTAAGTCCTTGAAAACTATTGGATGAAATGGAATGACATTGCATAGAAAGAATGTTAAATTGGTTTGGAGACATAGTCACAATCCATGGGGCCTGAATGAAACCCAGAAGCTAGTGGTGAATTGGGAAGTTGAGTATTTGGCATTTTAAGTGGTAGATACCTTCTAGCCAAGCTCCTGAGAGTAAATCCCTTAATAAAAGAAGACCTCAGGGCCTAGTATAGCCCTCCACTCTCCTTACTAGAGGAGAAAATTTCAAATTTTGAAGGACCTTGGCATGGTGGCACCTTCAGACAGCTGACAGCATTGTCTGCATCACAGGGCAAAGACAGACTGGGTGAGAAAAGGAAAACCAGATTCAAGGCTCTACAAGAAGCACAGTAGAAAAGTTACACCAAAACCAAGGGGAACTTAATGAAAACTCTACAAAGGATAGACAAAGATCTTCAGTAACTAGGATTTGTAAGTTATTCCCTTTGCCTGTATTCCCTATGACGGATCCCATATTTCCCTAGAAACTGTATGTATTTGTAGGATGGTGTCATAGATTTTGGAGCAAGGATGAGAGTTTGCATTAACTACACTGATGCAGAAAATACCCATTTTATGAAAAGCTAATTGTCTTGCTGACTGATTTATATGAATTGATTATAAAGTGTTAAACACACTGTCAGAGGTTCATGAGGCATAGCATTAGTAGTCACAGTCACCATCACAGTCTCCCATCATTAACCCTAGAGCTTTGAGGAAATGTAAGAGCCATCCTCAAGGCTTCCAAGTCTGTCACTGCCAATGGAAGTTGGGAGAATAGCTCTATCCCATGCACTACAAATAAATGATACACAAGGCAGAAAGGAGATAAATGAAGAAGGCAAGGCATAGGTGGTTGGGGGGACCTTGAAAGTCATCTGCAAAAAGTAGTATTTCAGTTGTGCCTTCAAAGAAGCCAGAAATATCATTTTCCAGCTTAATAATAGTCTACTATTTTAACATACCACAGTTTTTCAGCCATTCTCCAAGAACTGATTATATAGGTTGCTTCCAGTTTTCTACCAAAATATTAAGTAGCTATAATCTTATTATGTAGGTAGATCCTTTTAAAAATGATTTTTTCTTTAAAAATGGTTTTTTTAACATGACTAATATAAAATTGTATTTAATAAGAATGCACGTATAGAACCCATATAAGATTGCATGCCCGCTTGGGGAGGGAGGGGAAATGGAGGGGGAGAAAATCCAAGACAACAAATTAATTAAATTATTTTTTTTTTTACTTTTACACCATAAGAATATTCAATTACATCTCCCCATCCGCTCACTGAGCCACTCTTCATAACAAAAATTTTTTTAAATAAAGAGGGAAAAAACAATTCATTAAAAAAACCATGACACCGGATATATCTGTTAGTATCGGAATATTTTACTCCCACGTGCCCCACCTCGAAATAAAAGGAAGGAAGCTCATGTCCTCAGTCCTTCCCTCGGGCCAAGTTTGGTCATCATGATTGCACAATAATCAGTTCCATTTTTTGTTCTTTTACTTTATGTTGTCGCAGTCCTTGACTGTATGGTTTTCTTGATTCTACTTAGTTCACTAAGAATCAGTTCATAAATGACTTTCTATGCTTCTCTGAATTCTTTCTATATTACATTTCTTTTTTTTTCTTTTAAATAAATTTATTTAACTTTTTACATTCATTTTCACAAGATTTTGGGTTCCAAAATTTTCTCCCCATTTGTCCCCTCCCCCCTCCCTGATACACTGGACATTCTAATTACCCATATCTCCAATCTGCCCTAGAGATATATTATACTCTAAGAAATGTAATATATCTCTAGGGCAGATTGGAGATATATTACATTTCTTAGAGTATAGTAAGGTTCCATCATTCATGTAACACAGTTTGTTTTCTTTTTATAATTCCTATAGAATATTATCCTCAATGGAACTGCTGGATCAAAGGGCTTAAAAATTTTTATAAACACTAGTGTTCAATGCTATATTGTGCTCCAAAGTGTTTAAACTATCTTTTACATGATTACACATGTATAATTTATATCTAATTGCTTACCTTCTGAGGGAGAGGAAAGGGCAGGGAAGGAGGGATTGAATTTGGAACTTAAAACTTAAAAAAAATGTTTTTAAATCATTTTAACATTTAAGTGGGGAAAAATAAAATATATTTTTAAAAATAACAAAAAAGTGTATTTAGACCAGTCTCACCAACTGGTGGCTCAATGGTTAGGATGCTGGGCCAGGAATCATGAAAACTTGAGTTTAAATTCTCCCTTAACCACGTAATAAATGTGATCCTGGGAATATCATGTGACCTCTGGTTTTGGGTTTTTTTTGTAATTTTATAATTTTCTCAGCTGTAAAATGAAAATAATAACAGTACATACCTCATAGTGTTGTGAGAATCAAATGAGATACAATTTGTGTAAATAGCACAGTGCTTAACATGTAGCAATTGCTATGTAAACGTCTATTCCCCTTGCCTTGCCTTCACATGCCTTCCCTTCCTTTCCCTTCCCATCCTACCCACTGAAAGTATATATGATACAAAATGGAATATGAAAGCACATAAGTGTACAAAGTGCTCCAGGAGTTCAAAGGAGGGAAGGATCACTTAAGATAACAATTCTCAACTTATTACCCTAAAGCAGTTACTAAGTTACTAAATCAGTCTTAATAACTTTTTTTTCTCTCAACCATGGCTACAAAAATGGACTTGATTTAAAAAGCCAGACACACAGAAACTTTACATATTGAATCCTGAAGCATGGAGAGCCCTCAAACTTGAACCACGTGAACTAGACAGGGGAGACAAACTGGCATATCCTCCCCGCAAGAATCTGCTAAAAAGATTTTGAAGCCCCAAAAATCAGAACCAAAAAGGAAAGAGCAGGCAGAAATAGAACCTGAGATGATCCAGTGGATTACAAACTGCATTAAATAATAATAGTATTATAATAAGCTTTTTTGAAAAAAAAAAGTCTGGTGAGAATCAAGGTATAAAAGTTATGTTATGTCAAATAAATGTCAAATAGAGCAGAGATTAGAAGTGTGGCCTCTCTGGTTCAAGGAATATTTCCAACTCGGTACCTTTACGGTAATCAAAGTTGATCATTGTTGCCACAGAAAATTTCCATCATGGCATACCCTATCTGCTGGGGACTTTGTCCCTTACTTTGCTGAAAAAATTCTCTGAGAACTCCTTCTTCCACCCTGTTCTTCAGCTTATAACCCACCCCTTCGTATCTCCTCCTTTCCTCCAGCCTCTAATAATGAGGTGGCCCTTTTGCTTTTCAATGACAACCCACTCTTCATATGCCTTTTGTCCAATTTTATCCCACAGCCCCCTTAATCATTCTTTCTTTGTCTTTATCTTTGTCTCTTTGTCTCTGATGACCTGTCTTGATCTCTTCTTCATTTATCTTCCATCTCTCTCTCTCCTCCTTCCCTCCCCCCTTCCCTTCCTGTATTCAGCTTGAGCTGCAGTAATCCTTTCGCCTGAATAGGCTGAAACTGGTAGATAGGATGAGTGAGGGGATGAGCTGCAGTAAGTCTAGTGCTGATCTGTTGTTCACAGTAAGCCTGGCATCAATATGACGAACTCTCAAAACTGTAGGGCCATTAGATTGCCTAAGGAGGGGTAAATTCATTCAAATTAGAAAAACAAAACATATAAAAACCTGTGTGTCAATCAGTAACAGTTTGGGTGAGACAGGAAAACACAGTATTCCTCCTACACACACACACACACACACACACACACACACACACACACACACACACACACACTCCAAAAAGCAGCCCATCTCCCCATTCTTAAAACAAAACAAAATTCTTCCCTAGACTCTATTATCCCTTCAAGCTAGTAGTTCCCTCCCCCACTATCAACTTTCTCCCCATTTCTTATAGCCTAAAAAAGGCCTAATAGTTACATGTATGAGAAATAAGACAGTCTTCAAGGACCTTACTGCTTGGAAGGAAGAAAAGACTGATACAAATGAAGAAATCAAGAACAGTATAAAACAACATATAATTAAAGGTCAAATGAGTGGAACAGATCACCAGTGGTGTACAAGTTCAGAGGAGGGAGACATTTACTACTCTGGGTTGGGGTGGTCAGAAAAGGAAATGGGATTTGATCCAGACCTTGAAAAATGTATGGCATTTAAACAGGAAGAGATGAGGGTGGGGGAGGGAATGCTCGAGTGGGAAATAGCATCAGCAAATATGCCGAAGTGGGAAAGAAGCAGATGTGTTCGGGGAACAGTGAGCAGCCTAGCATCATAGAATAACAATGCTGGAAAGGAAACAGCAATCTAGACCACATGGTCCAATTCCCTCTTTTATGAAGAAGGCAACTAAAGCTGAGAATCTTGAAGGGACTTGTGTAGTTCACACAACTGGAAGTCAGGATTCTAAGATATTCCAAATGCAAGGTCAGAGCCTTTCCCACTCCATTGTGCTACCTCTCCAGCTTGACCCGTACAGCAATACATCTGCAACCTTTGATTTCTGACATCACTGATGAAGAGTACTTCACTCTCCCTGCCATAATATAGTGAATAGAATTAGAGAGTTGTCGGTGTTTGAGAGGTTAGGTGACTTTTCCATGGTCACTGAGTTAAGGTGAGAGGCAGAATTTTAACCGAGATTGTCTTGAGTCCAAGTCTACTATTGTATCCATTATGCAGCCATGATTTGGTGCTTTTTCTTGGGGCAGGAGATAGGGTGAGGCATTCCAAGACACTCTGAGAATCAAGGGATTTCTGGAAACAATTCTGGGTATTGATCAAACAAGGATTGTTTGTTTGATCTTTAAGTTTGGAAGAGGGGTGTGTGTGTGTGTGTGTGTGTGTGTGTGTGTTTTATGATTTGAGACATATTTTCTACTTCTACATACAGGGATTCGGAAGTAGACAGCATAATATATTATCAGAAAGGCTTTGGAGGTATTGTAACCTGAGAACTGTTGAACCTATTCCCTTCTGTGTCTATATTTTTATATCTCTGTACTTTCTTACATCTCTTTTAAGCAAGAAAATAAAATCTGCAAAAAAATGTATTCATATGATCGCAAATGATCACGTGATATACCTAAAGTTAGTTTCATTATTAAACTAAATTTATGAAGCTATCCACTTCTCTGTTGGTCTCTTTCTCTCCCTCCCTCCCTCTCTTCCTCCTTTTCTCACTCTCTCTGTCTCTCTCTCTGTCTCCATATGGAGAGAGAGACAGAGACAGAGACAGACAGGCACACACACACACACACACACACACACACACACACCCACACACACACACACACACACACACACACAGAGTCAACTGGCTGAAGCCAAACAGAGCAGGCTAGAGGCAGGAGAGGCAGGAATCAAACACAAGTTTAATTTCAAAGTGAGGGAAATAACTTGCAAGGAAGGAGGCAGATTAGACACATGTCAAAGCTCCACCCCTAGTGGGGGAGACTCGCTTTAGTGTGGCTGAACCTTGATTATGTTTGTGGCTAGACAAAGAGTCAAACAGTGTAGCATAGCAACAGTGGTGAGACATAACAGCAACAGTGAAGCAAGGTTGTCTAGTGACAAAAAGTCATTCATAGCAGGGCTTCGTGTCTGGGCCTGTTGGTGCTTCCCTGATCTCAGGGACCATCAGTTCACCCAGAAGACATGTAAAGGATTGCTGTTATGCCAAGCTCAGTGCACAGCTTACTTGTTGGGCCTTTAGCTCTGGAAAATAGGGTATCTCCTAACAGCTTCACATTTCCCCTCTTTGGCTAAAAGAATCCCTACCCCCTGACCAATAAAGGAGAGGCAGATGCCACCTGAGGCCTGTTGGACCAGAATCAGATGCTGAGTTGACTAGGTCTTATCTAGCCATTGTTTGCTTGCATGCAGAGAAAAGACGGAGGCCAAGAATGTAGATAGATAAAATGCTAACAGATACTTGAATCAGGGCCTTGGTGACTGGGCACATAACAAAAGGGAAGAGGAAAAAAAAAACTAGGACCATATACTCAACCCTCACCTGGATTCTTGGGACAGCTATCTCATCTAGATGTTGGTTGCTTCTAGGTCCATACTAGATAAACCTTGAGGTCCTTGGAGGATTCTTCCATCTACTCAGAAGTAGGGGCTTCCTTCCTTCCTTCAGATGATCCAGTCTATGCACACAAGTTTGGCAGCTGTGGAAGTAGTCAGCAGGACCTAGTAGGACCCTTTAGTTTGAGATGTACAATTGTGAGAAAACTTCTTGGATCTGAGTTTCTGGTTAGCATCCTTAGTTAAAGGTCTCTAAAGAGTACATACAGATGGTCTGGTTTCCCAGTCATGCAGGGTTAATTTCAAAAATGCAATCACAATTCCCATCATTGTATAATTACACTAAGTCAGGTCACATTAATGTCACTTTACAGATCAAACTACTTAGAAGATTCATAGTGGAGTAGTTTTGAGAAGGGAGATTTACATGTTACCATGATAACCAGGAAAATTTAAACATAAACCAGGCAAAGCAATAAAAATAATTATCACCCATGTTAACTAACATCAAGTCTTCCTGTATCCTAGTAACCCATTCTCAATATCCATTTAACCGACACATTTTGAGTCTCAGATACCTCATGTATTTATTTGGTCTCTGGATATCTTTTCTTGGACAATAGGCTTTTTTCTCAGGACAGCTCTAAAGAGGGCTCTGCTTCTCTGGTTCCAAATCTGGAGGTTCCTAAATAATCTGACTTAATGTAATTTAGTACAATCACTTAAATTTGGTTCTTCAATCTTGAAATTTTAGAGAATTTTAGTTTATATACCATTTGCTATTTCTATCCTTACCTAAATCCTGTACCTAATATAAGAATCTTTTAAAATTTATTAAGGTCCAACCATAAAATGAGCTCTTCTACCTTTTAAAATTACCAGATACTTTAATAATGGGTAAAAATTTCACTTTCTTTACCATTATCCATACAATTTATGCGTAAAATCTTAATTCAGTTTTGAGAACCTATTACTAAAACATACACAAAACCCGAATTTCCATGATAGATAAATTTAGAAGCTAATCATATAATCCTGCTGCTTTCTCAAATTTTCCTATTCCATTCATTTATAAAACTTTTACATTACCTCTCTGTCTTATTGCTATGTCTAATTGTTTCCCCCTCAGGAGGATATCATCCGTATATTATAATTTAACCCCAAATAAAGTTAAAAATTATAAGATGTTCATACTTTCATCCTATTATAGTAAATCAGAGATGTTCCAATTTAATAGATTTAGCATTGTACCTACAAAACTTTTTGATTATAGAAATTTGCTATAAAAGGAAAAGGTGGGACATATTATAACAATGTATTGGGACAGGGTGTTAGAGGGGAAACTCCTAGCTCTGTTTGATTCCAGGTATGAGTCATATCTGCTAGCCAGTCATGTAGTCATAGTGGGATAGCAAGGCTCAGGATTAACCAGGTGGGGAAATTTCCTTTTCAGAAAGGAAATAGCACAATTAGGAAACAGATTCAGGAGGATTCTATGTAGGTCATGCCAAAGTCTTCCCCAAAACTTTTCCCAGGCATAGACATTCACCTTTAGCCATTCCCAGACTGCAACACATGCTATTTTCTACTATTGACTTTATAATAATTCAGACCACTATCCCTGTAATCAAAACTCAAAACAATAGTAAATTACAGGCCCAAGAATTTTTAACTTAAATAGCAAAATTTCACTAACCACAACTTATGACTTTATCTTTCCGAAGTTTTCCTTAACAGTTAATATTTCATTTATCTTTTACTTATAAATTAAAACTACCCATATTCTAGGACTTTAGACATATAGCAAGTACCTGATAGTTAAGTCATCATTAATATGTTGAAGCTACGTCTTTAAACCACTCGGTTCTTTCGTAAGAGCCAAGATTTTCAAATTAAAAAAATTATTGCATATTATTATATGTTTTATAATATAATATACCTCATTAACTAAGTTTTCAAATACCTATTTTTATTACATCCTTTTAAGACCCCAATTCATGTGTAACAGCACCCAGACTAAAAAGTTGTTTTGTCTAACAGCATTTCTGTTACAATGGCCTCTCAAATTTCACAATATAAGAGAATTTAGAAATATAAAAATTGACATAAACAGTATCACGTATTTAAAACATGAAACAAGACTTCAGATGACATCACCTGCATTTCCAAATTATCATATATAAGAATCATTGATCTTATTACCTTTGCCATTTTAAAACCACTTCAGAGTTATCAGGTGTGGAACAATTGCGTTACATGAAAGAAACAACAATGTAGTTGTTAGCATATGACAGTCACTGTGTTAAGAACTTTACAATCATCATATTATTTTGATCTCACAATAACACTAACAGGTAGGTACCTTTATTATTTCTTTTCTTTACAAATCAGGAAACTGGGACAAACAGAGATAAGACAACTTCCTAAGATTATACAGCTAATGAATTTCTGCAACTGGAAGGTAATTCAGATTTCCCTACATTTTTCTGGCATTTTTTAAATCACTTGTATTTGGGAACAGAGAGAGAATTTCTGAACTGAGGGAATCACAGGGGATTTCTGGTTTAAGTAATCATTCAAGGAAGGGTTAACAAGAGGTTGCTATAAAGTGCAAACTGCTTCCCTATTTTTTTTTCTTTCTTCACTCTGGAATTATTTTCAAACGAGCTGCCTTCCATCATTGCCCTAGAATAGAGGTTCTCAAAATGGGTGAGACCACCCACTGAAGGGGAACTAGGATGAGTCAGGATGGCAGTAGTAGCTTTGGGTGTAATGGGGAGGGGTTGAATAAAAATAGAAGCACAGGAAAGCATAGGAAAGAAGAGAAGAAAATTTTGAGAAACAATTCACACGTTTCATCTGTTGTGTAATGGAGTTATGGTCATAGTGATGATATTATTTTCCAAATAAACATACAAAATGCAAATTATAACTGATCAGTGGTCAAGTCCACTTTCAGGTCTTAGCAAGCAAGTGTTAGCAGGCAAGATTGTCACTGGGAAGTCCAGAGTGCATTGGCAGGAATGTGTGTGTGTAATGACTTGTTTGCAATATGATACTATATGGTTACATGATGCAATATTGTGTCACTAAAGTTTTAATGCAGGAACACCTCCCACAAATTACAATAAATAATTAAATTTAAGCTGCATCATTAAATATATATATATTTGAAATGCTGCAAATTTCAAAGGGTTAAAGAATGTAGATTTCCAGGGAGCATTCAGTAATTTTTTTTTTTTTGAAAAGGGGGAAGTAGGCCAAATAATTTTGGGAACATCTGCCCTAGAACAATGAAATTTTTAACCTTGCCATTTATTTTAAAATTTTGTTCTAAAATTGAATCCATATTTTTCCTTAAAACAATTCTACAGAGTGTTACCCAAAAACTTACTAATATTTTTCAGAAGGGATTGAGTTCCTGAAATTACCCCAAATACCAGGAGTTCTCTTCTATAATCTCAAAATGATTAATCTTCAAATCTTCAAAATATGCTATGATGTTTTTAGTAGTTCTATAAATTTTGATTATATCCTTTTTTTCTTATTACCTAATCTCCCACAGAAAGTCTAAAGTGAGAGTTAGTCCCACTTCCTGGGACACTTGCTTCAAGCATGAAAGTTCATTCATCTTTCCTAGTATTCTAAACACTGGTTACAG
This sequence comes from Potorous gilbertii, assembly GCA_028658325.1. Classification (NCBI taxonomy): domain Eukaryota; kingdom Metazoa; phylum Chordata; class Mammalia; order Diprotodontia; family Potoroidae; genus Potorous; species Potorous gilbertii. The sequence continues at coordinate 668,428,089 of CM053769.1, forward strand.
CCCTTAGAAGTTTTTCTGGCTGGCTGCATTTTAAATCTTTCAAGGTAACAGAGTCTGCAGAGACATTTTACACGATACAGATGTTTTGCATTTTACAAACACACATAGACAAAATGACCAGGCAGATACAAAGAGAACAAAGTGCATAGTCACAGTCCATACAGAGACATACAGAGACATGCAATTTCAACTTTACAGAGGTGTATAGTTTCAAAAATAACAGAGCCACACAGAGGGGCAAGAGGTACACAGTTAAAAATTTATAGAGGCTTGCAGTTAAAAAAAACAAAACAGCAGAAGCATCCAGAGAAGCCAATTAACAGAAGTATGCATTTTTAAGAAAGGATATCCTTACCAGAGCAATCTGAGACAAACCAGACAAACAAAGGAGACCTGGAGTTTTCCTCACAAAGAATGGTGAGCTCAACCATGGTGGGAGCTCAGGATTGGAGCAGGGAGAAGAGAGGAAGACTCATCAGACCAGGTGGGGTTGGACTGTGTTTATTTCTCCACCAGATATTTATTTCTATATCCGGTAGCTCCTACTCCATTCCCAATAGTACAAGAGAGTTCAATTGCCTGGTTATAGGTCTTATCCCACTTCTGACACCATCCCACAACTGAATGTCAACTGAATGGAACTGGCATTTAACCTGTGGATTAGAGCAGGCTAGACAGGAGAGTCAAGAATCAAACAGAAGTTTAATTTCAAAGCGAGGGAAATGACTTACAAGCAAGGAGGCAGATTAGATACATGTGCCAGAACTGCAACCCTAATGGCAGGGGGTGCATTTTAATGTGACTGAACCTTGATTTATATGTTCATGGCTAGAAAAAGAGTCAAACATTGTAGTATAGCAATAGTAGTGAGGCAAAACAGCATCAATAAGGCAAGGTTATCCAGTGAAAAAACGTGTCTTCATAGCAGGTCTTCATGTCTGGGCCCACTGGTGCTTGCCCCAGCTAAGGGACCATCAGTTCCAGAAGGCAAATGTAAAAGGATTGTTGTTATGCCAGGTTCAGGGCACAGCTTATTTTCTGGGTCTTAGCTCTGGAAAACAGGGGGTGTCCTAATATCTTGACCATACACACACACACATACACATACACACACATACACATACATACATGCACACACATCTTTTTTCTTCCTTTTCTCTATTATTCTCTTCATCTCTTTTCTAAAATTGTCTTTCTCACATATTCTTCTTCCCTCAACCTTTCTATCTCCTTTTCCCTGTTCTTCTTCTCCCACAGCTTTGCCTTGACTCAACAATATTTTGCTCTTAGATCCACATATGGATCTAAGGACTGAAGATGTTTCTGACCCCTGGTTTTTATTCAGAGAATAATCTCTTTAGAATTGGTGAAAGGACATCTACTAAGAAGAGTTTAGTTGAAAAAGAAAGTATGCCAGTTACAAAGTCAGTTCTATCTTTGATGAACTGATTGAAGCATCCACTTGTCTTAACATATCATGGAAGTTGTCAGCATTTCAGGAGAAAAGATAGTGAGAGATAATAGATGCACAGTCTAAGTACTGCACTGGAATCCACAAAATATTAAATAGTTCTAAGAAAGGTCTCCACAAATTGAGTAGACCCTGTTCACTTATGGAAGGACATGGGCAAGGATTACACAGAATGAGAAGGCAAAGATGATTAGAAATCTGCAGCAATGAAGGTAATACTCATGTGGTTGAGATCATGGATAAGGGACTAACGCTTCAAAGTATATTTTCAAAGGTATTTCTTCATTAAAATTGTATTTCTAGGAAGATTTTTTTCTTCCTCTTTAAGGTGCTTTTTGATGGTGGTCTTGCAATTTCACATTCAAATTATTATGATTTCATTTGGTTTTGTTTTTAATTTAGGATAGCAGGAGGGAGAGGCAATAAATGCTTGTTAAGTGAAACAAATTAATTTAATTTTTAAAATGTGTATATTACTCAGCATCTTGAGTCTATCATCCTCTGGTGACAGGTAGCATTCTTTATCATCAGTCCTCTGGAATTATGGTTAGTCACTGCATTGATGAACATTTTTTAAATCTTTCTAAATTGTTCAACATTACAGTATGGTTGTTATTGTGTATACTTCATTGTATTGTATATACTGCACGCTTCACTCTTTGTCTATTCATATATGTTTTTCTAGGTTTCTTAGAAACCATCCTTTTTATAATTTCTTCTGGCACAATAATATTCCCTTATATTCACATAAAATAATTTGCTTATCCATTCTCCAAATCATGGCTGCCCCCTACTTTTTAGTTCTTAACCTCTATAAAACGAGATATTATAAGTATTTTTGTACTTATTGGTCTTTTCTTTTTTTAATCTCTTTAATGTATTGATCATATCACTTGGTCAAAGTCACATTTTGGTCCTAGTTCCAAAGTGTTTTGCAGAATGGTTGGAACAATTCATAGCTCCACAATAGTACATTAATGTGTCTATCTTCCTGCAGCTCCTCCAATAATCATCATTTCCCCTTTTTTTAAAATCATATTTGCCAAGCTGAAGAGCATGAGACAGAACCTCAGAATTATTTCAATATACACATCTCTAATATTAGTTATATGGAGCATTTTTGATTTTATTTCTTCCAAAAGTTTTATATATATATAAAATATCCTTGACTAAACGTCTTCAGGGCTTAGAATGGCAGTAGGTCAAGTTTCATAGAAGAACCTTGTTGCGGAAATCAGAAATGAAGTAAACAAAGCCCTATGTACTTGTCAGTAGCCAAACTCACTACAAGACCAAAACAGCTGGAAAAAATGTCAAGGTTAAAGAAAAAAAATGGGGAAAAGGCATAGATGCAACAAAAAATCACTTAGTACAACTGAGAGACTTTCTCATCAGTCCCTACTCCTGTTGGAAGGCATTAAAGAAATGTCTATAGACATATTCTAGTGCCTGGAACACCTCTGAGAATGGTGACCTGATTGCTTTGATGGCTTCATGCCAGCTAGCTCCAATAATCATAGCTAGATGCAGTAATCATGGTGTAGAAGTATGGTTTGTCAACATTAATCTGGAGCAAGGTCATGGAACTCAAGAAGTTTTCCCTGCTTCTCCCTCCCCCTACCCAGATTTTAGGGTACTGGTTTTTGTTATTATTCTGTTGCAGTGAGTTTAGCAGTCAACTAACTAATCAACAAGTATCTTTTATTTTCATTTATTTATTTATTATTTTATTTTATTTTATTTATTTATTAAATGCCTACTACATACCAGGCACTATCCTTGGCATTGTGGATATAAGCACAAAGAATGAAACAATTTCTACTCACAAGGAGTAATTGTGATGGAAAGGGGGTTACATAACAAGTGCACATAAAATTATATATTTATTATTCATTAGTTTTCAGTCATATCCCACTCTTTGTGACCCCATTTGAGGTTTCCTTGTCCAAGATACTGGAACCATTTGCCATTTCCTTCTCCATCTCATTTTACAGATAAGGAAACTGAAGCAGAGTTAAGTGACTTGGCCAGGGTCACATGGCTAGTCTCGAAGGGCAGATTTGAAATTAGGAAGACGAAACTTCCTGGTTTCAGGTCTGGCACTGTATTCACTGTATCACCTAGCTTCCCTTAAAATTATACATACAACATAAATGTAAAATTAACATATACAAACACATACATTGAACCTAAATACAAAGAAGTTTGAGAGAGGACCCTAGGAGTTGACGGAATCAAGAAAGACTTTATTTAGAAGAGAGTACTTGAACTGCATCCTCAAGGAAGAGGGAGACTTTATTAGGTGAGGTAAAGAGGGAGCGAACATAAGGCCACTTCTCAGAATGCCAGGAGGCTATAAAGAAAGGTAAGGATTAACAAATTTGGGGTTTTGCTAGACGAATTTTATCCAAGAAGCCATGTCCTATCTACGTGCTTCCTAGGGAGAAATTCGTCTAGTCTTTCTGCAGGCAGTACAAAGATCCAAGGAACTATGTTAGGTTGGTCAGATTGTTTGGGAGGGTAGCCACTGACAGAAACTGGTTCAAGACCAAGCTAAGGTCTTATCTGAATATGTCTAAATTTCCCCTTCTTTTCACTCTCGAAGAAAAATCTAGGAAAAAAGATAGTTACTCTCAAAGAGAAAGTATCATATGCCTGTTTAAGTACCCCATTCCTAGTATGTAGTAGTTGCCTCTGAAATACTTGGTTAAGTATCCATAAAGTTAGGGTCAAGTTCTACTGTTTAAATCATTTAATGAGAAATAGTGCTAGGCAAGGGGAAATTTTTTAAAGTTAGGGATTCTATAAACATCGTAGGAATTGTGTAGAAGTACCTAGAGCCAAAACAAATAAAAAAGAGCAATCTATCCCATTGTTGAAATCGTTGTTGTGATCATTGACATATTTTTACTGCTACATACAACTGTGCAGTAAATCTACATTTTTTTTGCAATTTATGAGTATAATACTTCCACTGTTACCTTTAGTGCCTAGAAGAACCAACTGATTTTTTGGAATTTTCAAAGAGTTTGACTGTTGTTTTTGTTTGGAGAAGAATCATTTTTTCCTTCAAAATTAAAAGGAAATTGATCCTAAGTAGACCACACCCCAAATATTTGGAATACTTTGAAGGAAACTTACAGGATACAAATTATTTTAAATAATATTTTATCTTCCCAAGTATATATAAAAATAATTTTTAACATTTACTTTTAAAAATTTTGAGTTCCAAAGTCTATTTCCCCTTTCATTTCTCCCTGTCTGAGACTGGATATAGGTTATACATGTGCAATTATGCAAAACATATTTCTATGATACAAATAAATTTTAAAGCATCTTTAAAACACTTTTACAGCTTTGCTTGTCTGCTTGAAAGCATGAAGATAAAATAGTTAATCAAAGAAAGCTATCTTTTTTTCTTTCCTATTAAACATGGAAAACATTAATATCAAAAAAGAATGATGGAATAGCAGAGTCTATTATCAATTTTTTAATGGTCAATTTGTTGGTGACTTCAGAGAGACAAATAATACAACTTCTAACATCCAAATAAGCCTCATACATTGGATGTGCAACACTATTTTTGAAATCACTGTAACATACCCTACCTAGGATTTGTCACAAAGGAGGGGAGTCTTTGGTTTGATTTAACCAGAAAGAGATAAGGAGAATTATCAGTAATAGCAAAAACAGAGAACTTTCCTACTGATTGCTTGGAGCATTGTGCTCTCTAATCTGGAAGAAAAGACTTTTTAATTATAGCTGGGTTTTATTACATGTCTGCAGCTTTTTTCATGGGGCATCAGTGACAGCTGAATGCGTCTTTTCTGCATTCATACGAATAGCAGGTACGATATCAGAGCATACATGATATGGGAGATTTGTGTGTTGAACCAGTAAGTCTTAACTTCACGCCTTAACCTGCAGAAACTCCTTCTCATTTAAGATTCCTTATTCTTTAGCTTTTCTTCTGCTTCAGATTGCAAGTCCTTCCAATAGACTTCGGAAACTTGGTAATGCGGCGAAGGGGAAGGTGGAACATGGGTTACTCCACTAAGGTCAACCCAGTGTGTTTAGAATACTTCTGCTCTACAAATTTCAAGAAGAATTCTACTTCCTTTCATGGGCAGAACTGAATCAACACTTTCCAGACATCCCTGACATGGACTATTTTGATTTGAGTGACTCACAGGAACATAAGGCTGCCTACCAACATAAAGTCTTTGGGACCAAGATTTTGAAAGCGTCAGGTATCACAGCTTGTTTGAATTTCTCCTGCTTATTATTCATTAAAATAATATACTATTATCCCTTCAAATTACTCCAAAAGTTAGTAGCAATTATATTTTCACGTTAAAAAAATAGACTATCAATGGAAGTGTAGGGTCAGAGTGCCCTAGAGAGTGAAGGTGGTAGGATCCAGGAGCTCTCACATAGTTGAGGCTTATTGCACCTGATGGATTTTGCCTGCAGGTTCCCCAACCCTGGTATGGCCAATTCTTAAATACTAATATATATCTTTGAGGAATCTGCCATTCTTCCCAGGGTCTTGCTGTCCTCCTTCTAACCCCAATAACATTTCTATGGGAAGATAAGATGCATCTGGTGCATCTTAGGCCATGGGAGGAGGGGTAAACCTTGTTCAGGATCCTTCAGAGAAGCAGCGTGCAGAAAGATTTGGAGAGAGCTCGATTTTATCTCTGGTGACATCAGTGCTTCCAACTTCCTTTCTGAGTCCTTTCACAGTCCTAGACAAACACAACCAGTGGCAAATCCCCAAATGCTTCTGTCTCAAAAGAAACACATGAGACCAACCAATCTTTACACAAAAACATGGTGAATACTCATTTGAGGGTGAGAAAACTGGGAACTTAATCCTCCCCCTTTGAGGAGAAAAAAAATATGTCCTCAGGCATGTCTACCAACTTTCAAGCTCCATTGTGGAGCTACCTCTAATTCTGGTGGCTCTCATAACTCTGTCTACCCTAGGTGATTTATTTGAAAAGACAAATGCACCAAAGTCTCTGTGCCAAAATGTTGTATGTGTCTGAAATTCTAGGGCCATGAATGGCTAGTTATTCTCCTCTTGTCCTTTTGTGAGTTCATGAATTTTTAAAAACTAAAACAAGCACTGAAAATGCTAAAGGAAAGATTTGTCAGAATCTCAAAATTGTTGCATGCCATAGGAGGTGGCATAAGAGACATCAAACAAGTTGGCTTTGAAATTTGTCATATTGGCCCGAGTCATCACCTGCCACTCACTTCATGTAACCTTAATTTAAAACAGTATTTTAGAGGCACTCATTCTAATGTGTGGGATGCAAGATAATGCCACATGAACAAACATTTTTTACTCTCCACCCCCATTCATCTAGATCCAGAGCCAGTTTTGCACATAGAACAGAAGCTACCCATTTGGTATGATTGACGAGAAGGGGCAAATTGCTCTTTCATACCTAAAAATTATTTTTCCTACTGGTTTGGTTATGAGACCTACAATACTCATGTACTTTTCTCTCTTGGCTAAAATTATTGAGGGCCCCAGTTTACATGAAATACTATTATGGAAGGACAATATATTAATCTCTTACACACCATTTATACAGAAGCCCAATTTAGTTTATCAGATTAACCTTATCAAAGAGCATGCAATTTTATTTCCTCTTGACCACCTTCCCTGTTTGCTTGTCTCATCTTCCTATTTCCCCTCTTCTAATCTGCTTACCTTCGACCATATTACTTTCATGCCTCTTATGAAGATCTCCTATGACACAAGTGGCCCCGATCCTCTCTGTTTACTGGGTATATATATATAGTCAGTTTACTGAATGTGTTTGTGTGTGTGTGTGTGTGTGTGTGTGTGTGTGTGTGTGTAGAAAGACAGAGGAAACAAACATAAAGGCACAGAGTTGGGGGGGGAGAGGAGGCAGAGACAGTAAAGGAGAAGGAAAGGAGGGAGACAGAGAGGAGAGAGAGATAGACAGAGACAGAGAGTCAGTTATTATTAAGTGGCAGGGATGAGACCTGAACTTGTCTTGTGACTCCTGGTCTAGTACTCAACACTAGGAGCTATTGCCAAATACTTGAAATCTGTGTGTCATGGGGAAGTCGTCAATGAGATGCCAGTGCTGGGAGCAGGTGCACACGTGAGGATTTGATGATCCTGCTTCTGGGAGCTCTGTAGGATATGGAATGGAAATTCTTGCTCTCAATTTCAGACCATATGCAGATCTCCTATGGCTATTTCCAGATCCTGAGCCAGACTTAAGTCTGGTACAAAAGGCACTAACTAACAAAATTGCTCTTTCCTGGTGGTGATTGAGGCAATCAATTCTTAAATCCTCCAGTTCAGGAAACAGATGAGAGGAGAAGCAACTGTGGACTCCTGCTCAGCCTGACTTGTAAACATGGACATGGTGCCTCTGTCATTCTACCTTCTCCCAAAGCTTCTGCTTTGTCTTTTCCTGCTCTTAGGTGAAGGAATATTAGAGATGGAATGATCTAGACCAGGGCTTCTTAAACCTTTCCCACTCATGACCCCTTTTCACCAGAGAAATTTTTATGTGACCCTTGGTATATAGATATATAAAATAGGTATACAAATCAAACATTTACTGATAATAAATCATAAAGAAATTTATTTTAAAACAATTCTTTGGTATACATATAATTTTACCATTTATTAAAGATGAAAGCAAATTTGCATACTAATGAGAAAGATGTGCTTGTTTAGTTTTGCATAAAGAATTAAATCTTGGCTGAATATGTGATGCTGCAGGACATAGAGTATCTTCAACATTTTTCAGAGCTGATCAATATTTTCATTTTATAAATTGTCAATGCTGAGGACACATAAATACATAGTACAAAATGGCAGAAGTATGTTTACAGCCATTTTAGAAATTGTTGGAAACTCTGTCAATCCCAAACCAAAATTCATTTAACAGTTTTGTATGTATAGTAAAAACACTGCAATTCATAACATACAATAGTTTCAAATCTGAACCAAAAGGTTCCTGGTAGCATTTATTGGTGTTGCATCATGTGACATGACAACTCGTGCAGTACGAAGTGCATTTGTTGTATATTCAGAACCAAGGCTACAGTGAAGTTACGCGATGCAACACAGGCAAGCACTGCACACCTTGGATTCATTACTCATTTGATTTTGAATTAAATAAATTTTGGTTGTTGTATATTCAAAAACCTTTTACCCTTGCCTAATTTTTCACAACCCTCAATTCAATCCTTAAACTCACAGTTTAAGAAATGCTGGTCTAGACTGACCTTCTGACCTTTGAAAAATAGGGAAAACCAGGGTCTAGTAATTGGCATCCATACTACAGTGTGCTGGTGGCAAGCTAGGTGAGGTGGTAGCAAGACCCTGACACCCAGCCCAACGGTAGATTGATTTCAAGGTGCTGTTTCCTGTTGCAGCAAAGAATTGACTTCATCTATCAACTATGATGAATTTGGAAATGATTTTGGGGAGACAGATGCTCTGTGGCAGCCATTTTAAGTGTGACTCCAATGTCCCCAGGGCTCAAAGTGGTAGAGGGAGGGAATGTGCCCCTGGTTCAGGGTCAAGTGTCGGTACCTGTCTTCTTACTCTACCTTCTCAGTAAATGTTGTTTGCCTTTTGTTCTCAGAGAGGACCATGACATCAGGTGATGCCTAGGAGGTAATAATGCCTTGACAGACAATTGAATTGGATTTAAGTGAGGGAGGGCTGAGCAAGTTATCACCCTCACTTTTGTCTCCAGAACCATCTGGGTCCAGTGGAAAGATATTGATTAGGATGATTGGAGATGGCCCAAGATACAGTGGGGGACGTTGGCCTTTTCAGGCTAAGGTCTTTAACAGGTCTCAGGATGACCGACAATGCCCACTCAAAGATCAAGACTTAATCACATTCTCATTCCTTTTGTAAAAGAGGAAAAAGACTTATAGGGTTTTCTAGAATCCATCAAGTCAGAAGAGCCCATGGGTGGGGCTTTTTATGTTCTTAGGTGAACAGGAAACTTCGTCAAGGGAGACAGAGACCAATTAAGTCCCATTGACAGCTAGGTTACATTTTAGGGAAAACTAATTCATATTGAGGAGAAATGCTTTGTAGTGGTTTCATGTGTCGGTGTATTCCTTCTATATTATCCTGGAATATCCTTTAGGGCAGACATTCATTTTTGCTTTTTAAAAAGTGCATTTTTAAAAGTGCTTTCTACAAAGTAGCATCTAAGTAAATTGAATTGAATTTGAATTGAACTTAAGTATCCCTCTAACTGTTTCAAGTATGCTTGTAATTTGAGTCATTACCCAGAAATCCATAATCTTAATACCAACATTCAGGTCATTTCTTAAATGAAGGATACTATAGCTTACACATACTGCATGAAACTTAGGCTGTGGGTCCCCAGATTCCTTCTCCATCTAGGTCATGGGGGAGAGAAAGGAAGAAGGAATATTTTTCCCAAATGTATACTTCCTCTCTCTTTCTGTTTTTCATGTCATCTTTACATCTCCAGCACTTTAAATAGTCCTCACATAGTAGGTGCTTAGTAAATATTTGTGGTGCCCAATATGGAGTGTTTTCCACACTTGCGGAAACTATCTGTCTCTAGTCCAGATTCTAAAACACCCAGGAACTTTGAAATTCCTTCCCTCATCCCTCTAATTATCTTAAGCCATAGTGAAATAAAAGGTAGCTCTCGTTTTTCTTCCTTCCCACACTCCAAGACAGGGTGGAGAGCCCTAATTTGACTCAGTCCATCTTTAGATATATGATCCAATATAACTCAATATAGTTCCAATACAGAATTATACACAAAAATTATTAACCAGTATATACCTCTTGTGACCCAGTTATATCACTGGTAGGACAACATAGAGTACACACACACACACACACACACACACACACACACACACACAAAAGAAAAGTTTCTATATATATGCAAAAACGTAGTAATTATACTGTCAAAAAACAGAAACTAAAGAGGTACTCATCAATTGGTGACTGACTGAAGGCAACATGGTAAATGAATGTAATGGAGTACTATTGTTCTGTAAGAAAAGAGAAAATAGAGGATTTTGAACAAGTATGGAAAGACTTGTATGAATCAATGCAGATAAGAAGTGGAAGAACAATTTAACCTTAACCAAACTATAAAATTCAAAAGCTGAAAGAACTATGAAAAATACAATGAGCATGCATGATTCCAAAGGATCAATGTTGAGACACAATCTAGCTTCTCACACAGAGGTGATATATTTTAGGGAAAATATTCTTGGCATACATGCTCTTGGAACACAATCAATGAGGAAATTTGTTGTTGTTTTGTTTAATTAAGTATATTTATTAAAAAGGATTCTTTTTCTTTTTTTTCAATGAAGCGAGGAGAGAAAATAGATTTTTGTTCATTAAAAAAAAAACCTATAAGATAAAAAGCAATTGAGCTAGCGTAATAGTTTTCCCAGCTCCTGAATGTCAAAGGCTATCTGTGGTATTAAGTACATGTGAATTCAAGGCTTAGATAATGATGCTTTACATTCTTTTTCTGCACATGTATGGCTACCAATATCATATCTGCTGTACAGCAATGTCTTAAGACACTGCAATTCCCAAAGTGAATGATGAAAGATGTTATATAGCCATTCCACACAGCATGGTGTATGTTTTGGGGTGCTCCTGGTGATGTTGTGAAGCATAGAGATAAAAAATTGAATTTAATCAGCCAAGAAATTCAATAATAGTCCAGAAATACATTGCCTAGACTTTTTTCTATTACAAAATGAAATTTGTGCAGTACATTAAAAAACCCACCAGACCTAAATATGTATTACTTATATATGCAAAAAACCTATCTTGAAGCTCTGAGGGTTCCTGAATAAGCCCAACACATCTGTCTTAGATCAGCTGTATAATAACTGATATGGATGACCATGTGTCTGAGATGGAGTCAGCCCCTGATAGATCTATTAACTTTTTAATAACACAGAAGATTTTCTTTCCCTACAGGTTTTGCTAATATAAAGTGGTATCTGTCCTGAGACTGTTTTCACTATTCATTTCTCCAGCTCTAGCTCTATGATTCTGTGACCCCTCTCTATAGCTAATCTATCATTGAAGAGGAAAACAAAGATCTTTATTTTTAAATTGAAATGAGTTGAGTAATATAGCAACATGCAATTAATTCAATTTTAAAATTAATTCACTTTTAAACACTGCCAATTAATCAATTAATTACTTGTTTTCTGATTACATGTGCATACACATGTATGTCCTATATTTGTGTGTGAATATATGTATATGTTTGTGTGCATGTGTGTATATATGTATGTATATATACATATATGTATGTATGTATATACATACATACATACATATATATATATGTATATATATATATAGATATAGATATAGATATATATACAGAGAGAGAGAGAGAAACTATTGACCATTTCCTTTCTCTCCTGCCCCTGGCATCTTGTGACACTATATAAAGTATTCCAGGGACTACATCCGCAGTCATTCATAGGATTGATTTACAGTTCAAAAGGACTTTGGGAGTTCCATTAGTATTCTCATTTTACAAATACGTAAACTGTGGTTCAGAGTGGTGAGGTAACTTGCCCTGTGTCACAGAGGCATTAAGCAACAGAGGTAGGATTTGAATTGGGATCTTCTAATTTCAAATGTTCTCTTCTTTCTGTTATATCGAACTGCTTTACCATTGCTTCTCTGTCTCCCCTGATACCTTGTAACCCCTAACCGTGAGTTTAACCAAGGTCCATGTCTTAACTCTCTGTTCTTCTTCCTCTACATTCTCCTATTAAAAAATTATCCACTTCCATGTTTCCAACTCTCTTCTATATGGACAGAGTTTACTGGACTGATTGATCCAGGGAATACTGTAGACAGAATGTCCAGACTTAAGAAATCAATTCATGTTACTCTTGTGAAAAAGAGGGGGGAAATGCTGGCTGGATAATAGCATATAATTAGTTGAGTTCATAGAATAATAACACTTCAGAGCTAGAAGAGATTTTAGATAAGCTAGTTGAATGTTCATATTCAAAAAGCATTGATTAATGGATTACTGTCAACCTGGGAGGGCATAACAGCCTACAACATTTTATTACTGACTTGGATGAAAATGTAGATGGTATAGCCATCAAATTTGCAAATTACAAACCCAGTAATATGTTACATAACAGAATTAGCATTCAAAAATTTTTGATAGACTGAGATGATGGGTCAAATCTAACAAAATTCTTTTGAACTGGTATACTTCAGATCCAAGAAGCAATTGAATAAGTAAGTACAGGATCAGGGGAGAGCTGGAAGAGTCTCTCTGACTTTCCTGTAGTTAAAGTAAAAATGACTTCAGAAGTAAACTCAGAAGGAATCATTCATGTCACACAGATGCAAAATCATCTCAGATTTCATAAATCACAGCATAATGTCCAGAATGAAGAAGCTGACCTTCATTTCCCACCTGGCTTCTCTCTTGGTCTTCTAGATCTCCAGAAACTCATTATTCTGCAAAACGATGTTTTAAACTCCTCTCCCTCATCACCCTCTGTCCCTGGGACCCCTCCTTACCTCTTACTGGAGAGGATAGAATGAATGCTTTGAGGAACCTCACTCAGATCCTCCACCCTTGAAGGTATTAACACTTTCCTCTATCTGCAGGGCTTTATCATGCATTTGCACTGGGTATCCTGACCTCTCACCCCTTCCTTTTAGCCTCTTTTTATACGTTGTCTTTCTCCTATTAGATTATGAGCTCCTTGAGTGCAGGGATTGTCTTGGACCTTTCCTTTGTATCCCCAGTTTTAGCACAGTGCCTGGCACATAGCAGGTACAATAAGCAGGTGTTTTTTGATTCTGACTGTAAACTTCTGTTTCACTCTGAGCAACCAGATTGGTAAACAACCTGAAAACCAGACCACATGAGGAATATCTGAAAGAACTAGAGCTTTTTAGTTCAAAGATATAAAGCCTTAGTGTGGTAGTGTATGCTGTGGGGGAACAAATGAGACTAGTTGAGTTAGAGTTTAGAGCTGACCAGTATTACAGAAAGAGCTCTGAATTTGAGGCAGAACATCTGGGTTCAAATCCAACTCTGCTACTTTTTAACCTGGTTGCCTTGGGGAAGTTACTGAACTTTCCTAGGCCTCCATTTCATTAACTGTGAAACAAGGGTGATCGTAGTGGATTAAATGATTAATAAGGCTCCTTCTACCTCTGAATACTATGAATTCTTTTTGTCCCTGAAATTCTATCTTCTTCCTTTAGAAAAGGCACTTTTCCAACTTGTCAAAAAGCCAGACTGGAGCAGGCACTCAGGATGGTCTGGATCAATTCATCCTGCTGATCAAGGTGCCAGGATGAGATGATACTGTCATTGAGATAAAACACAAGTCTGCAATCCAGAAAACCTTGGAAAATGGAGTTCATTAACCTCTAAAAAAGACCATGGGGGCACTGCAGAGGTTAAACAGCATATCTTTCACATAACTGTTTGAGATTTTATGGCAAATTTTTTTGCAAAAAAATGTGAGATGTGACCATTATGTGAAACTTTTTTTCAATTGTGTGTGGGTATTATTAAAAATCATTTATTACTAAACTGTCTTTGGTGCAAAATTAGGATGGGTAGCATACTCATGAATATATGTTAAAATTGGGAAGATGTAAGTCTTACCATATCACGTAACTTACTTAGGGCAGCTTTGCTCATCCCCCACTCCCCTTGTGCATACAGCTCTTCATTGGGTTGAGTAATAAGACCATCAGTACTGCAGCACTCTAAACAAACCATAAGCTTTTAGAAATTTTGGCTTTTGGAAATATCCTGACAATTCATTGTAACAGTAAGCTCCCCAACATACACACCGGTGCCTGCTGTCATATGTTCTTACATCTACATTCAAAAATGGAAAGACAATTTTTGAGGGGTTAATAATCACTTTAATCAAGCACAAGTATCAGAGAAAATCAAAATCAAAATCTCAGAGAAATCAAAAATCAACAGACAGCACTTCCAAACTGCCTGATGATTAACATGAATACATCTTTACCGGAGACAGAAGCACCAACATCTGGGTTTTCAAAGCTAGGGGGCTGCTTAGTAGCTTCCCAGAGTCTCATCTGACATGCAAACCTTCTTCCAAAAACTGAGCCCCAAGGTTAGACTTCACCCTAAGAGTATTTATATACTTTTCAGAGTCACAGGACATGACCCCTCTGACCCATTAAGGTACTTAGAACCCTCCTACAAAACAACTCCCTAATCAAGCTTCCCTCAATGGGCACACCCATCAATGGGTGGGGAAGATCTTTTATATTCACATGATTCAGTCAGAGGCACTTTTAGTAAAACAAAAACAGCAAAAGACCCTAATTTGATTGCCATCACATTCATGTGCCCTGAGATTTTTAGGCTCCCAGCTTGCAGTGTGGGAGAGATAAATGTATATCCATATGCCACTGGGGAATATATTGCTGCTCTGTTTACCTTTTAAGTAGTGTGATGAACAGAATCATGCCATGTGACAATTAAAAGACGAAAGACTATAAACCAAATTTTGGATTGTGGAGTAGAAACCAGGGTACAACAATTATGGAGTGAAATACAAAAACCCAATATTTTTAGTATCATAGACTTAGACCTGGAAAAGACCTTAGAGACCATTTAGTCCAATCCCATCATTTTACAGAGAAGGAAAGGAAGGCCCAAAGAGGTGGGAAGAAAAATGTCCAAAGTTGCCCAGATATCAAGTAATTGAGCTGGATTTCAAATCCTTGTCCACTGACTTCAAATCCAAGTCGTCTTCCATTATACCAAGTTGCCTTCCCCTACCCATTCATATAGACCATGCTAGGACTGAAAAGTTGTTTTCCAAGAT
>CM053769.1:668443570-668475048 GCA_028658325.1 Potorous gilbertii
GTATACAAAGAAAATACAAAGGTGAGGAGGGAGTACATTCCAGGCATGGAGGATCACTTGAGCAAAGGCACAGAAAATGGAAATATATAAGACTAGCAGACCAGTTTAATTGGCAAAGAAAATGTAATGTAAATGCAAAATATAAAAAGAATAATATGAAAAAAGAATGGAAGGTTTAAATGCCATATTGAGATTCCCTCAAATAATAAGAAATCATTGAAGATTTTTGAGTAGACGACAGGGTGACTGTGTTTTGGCATCCATGGGGGGCATGGATTGGAGAGGGAGGAAACAGGATCATGTGATCATAAGATTTAGAATTGGAAAAGATGACCATCACCAACTCTCTTGTTTTACAGATGAGGAAACTGAGTTCCAGAGATGTTGTATCAAGTGTGTCTGCTTCAGAATCTTACGCAGGTTGTGAGAGACTTGAGGCAGAGAGAGCAATTCAAAGGCTATTCTAATAATCCAGGTATGGGGTGATGAGGGCCTAAATTAGGGTGGTGGTATTGTCAGAGGAGAGAAGGGAGAATAGATGAGAGATGTTAGGAAGGGAAAATGATTGACTAGGGGGGAGGGAATTAAAGTGAGGAGTCAAGGATGACGCTGGAGTTGCAAACCTGAGTACTGGAAGGATGGTGGTATCATTGACACTAATAGAGAAGTTAAGAATAAAGTACATTTTGGCAGGGAAAGATAATGAGTTTAGTTCTGGACATGTTGGGTTTAAGATTTACCAGAATACCCAGTTCAGGACATTAAAAAAATGTCCAGGAAAATAACATAAACAATGACTATTAACAATGTAAACCAAAATAAATATCAGCAACAAGACATAACACAAAAATAAAAATGAATCACTCCTTAATAAAAATGATAAGGCCTGTGTCTGAAAAGGAGAGCAGATACCTAGGAGGCTGTGGGTATGAAACATTTCAGATACCGCTAGCCTTTGTTAAGATGTGGCTTAGTTTTATGGACCTTTTTTTGCCTTCTCCTCTTTTTATTCATTGCTATATAATAAATATAAATAAAGTGTGATTGTGTTTAGTATTCACAATTATGTAGACATATTTACACATCTCATTTCCCTGTAAACTTCAAGATTAGGGACTAGATTTAATTTCATTAGCATGTTATCATTTTCTCCAAAACATCTAATATCATGTTATAGCACTCAGACTATTCAGCAAAGACATGTTAATTGGTTGACAAATCAACTAAAGCTCAGAGAAACTGAGGAATCAAGTAACAAGAATTTCTTAAGCACCTACTATGTGCTAAGCGTTGTGCTAGGTTCTGAGATGACAAAGACAACAATGAAACAGTCTTGCCTTCAAACAGCTTATAATTTAGTTATAGGAGACAATATAGGCATATATAAATTTATACAAAATAGATACCAGCTCTATTGAGAAAGAAAGTGCTGAAAATCAGAAAGGGTTTCAGGTAGAAGGTGGTACATGAGCTGAGTCTTAAAAGAAACTAAAGATTCCATAACTTGAATTTGAGATGAGGAGAGAATGGATTCTACCCAGTAATGAAAGGAGACAGAAAGTGCTGTATATATGGAACTGTAAGAAAACTAATTTGGCTAGATTATGATGTGATATAAGGGAGTAATGTGTAATGTCTAGAAAGATAAGCTGATGTTAGATGCAAGGAGAACCCTATAGAAGCTCATATTTAAAAATAAATGGAGTTCATTACATAGACCCCCAAATCAATAACAGTTCTTCACTTTCATAATGGTTGAAATGTTAATAGCACCTTTGCATCACTTACCTGATTTGGAAGTGTGGCTTAGTGGATGGGCTTCCAAGCCAGGAAAACTAAAGGTGGGGGAGGTTCAGGCTCCCCTGCCCACAATGCACACACCTACTGATCCTTCACCAAGATCAAGTCATTTAATATGCTTTATACAACTGAGACTATAAGGTATAGAAAAGGTGGTATAGGGGGTGTTCCCTCAGAAGGAACTCATTTTACCAATGAAATTACAGGTCCAGTCCCTATGCCTATCTTGCTTGAACAGCCAGGGAATATGGAGTGGTAGAAAAAGTAGTGGATTTGGGACCAGGGCGTTTGGATTCGAGTATCAGCTCTGCCATTTACTAGTTGTGTGATTAGTCTTATAATAGTGTATTGTTAATGTATTTTTAATGGAATGAATGTATTTTTAATGGAATAGGAAGATTTTTCCTGTCCATTAATAGGTCCATGTGATTTTTCACGAGGAAGCCTGAGTCACATGAGTCTGTGAAGGGAGGAGCTTGCTTAAGGGGTGGAGCAGGAAGAGGTGGAGCTAGAGCAAAGCTGAGAGGAAGCTGGTCAGACTAGTCAGAGCTGGGAAGGGCGGAGGATGCAGGCAGCTGGCTGTGAGTGGGAGAGCCTGTTTGTGATTGGTTTAAGGCAGCTGGTTTGTGGGAAGCTTAACAGAGGGAAGGCTTGGGGATGGTGTGGCCCTCTGCATTGTTGTTGTGCATAGATTTCTTGGTACTATGATGGATTTGGCTTTCTGGTGTTTGAATAAATGTTTTGGTTCTGTCTTCCATGTGGAGAGTCTGTTGTATTTGGCTTCAGAATTGTGCCAGCATATTCATGGCCTCCATAGGCATTGTGAATATCACATTGGCACTACAAGTAGACAGGTCGTTAAACTTACTTCAGTTTCTTCATCTATAAAATGAGGATCTTAACACAGTAAATATTTCACAGAATTGTTGAAACGAAAGTGCTTCCTAACCCTTAAGACTACAGAATTGTGAGTTATTAAAATTCCTTGATACTGCCTTTATAATTGTTTACAAATCTGTTGTGATAGGACTAATATTTAGTTTTCTGGATACAGCTTCTTTCCCCTTCCCACAACATGGGGAGGCATAGGTTTTTTCTCTTTCCCTACCTTCAGGGATTTGTTGAAATCCCTAAGGGGAGAGAAATCTGTCTTCAGGATGTGATTGACTCTAGTTTCCTGGTGATTGTAATTTCCTAGTGATTCTTATTAGATTGTGAGCTCCTTGAGAGCAAGGATTGTCTTTTTGATTTTTTTTTAGAGGGGGATATTCCCAGGACTTTTCGTGGCATTTGGCACATAGTAGGTGCTTAATAAATTTTTATTGACTATTTGAGTTTGATCCTGGAAATGATAGGGAGCCACTGTAGAAGATAGATGGTACAGTGGATAGAGTGCTGGGGACAAAATGAGATAATATTTGTAAAGTATGTAGTTCAATGCCTGGAATAGAATAGATGGTTGTTTCTTTCCTTCCTCCTTCCACTGAAGTTTATTCAGGAGGGCACTGACTTAGTCACCTGACTTTTAAGAAGATGACTTTGATAGCTGAGTAAAAGATGGACTGGCATGTAATGAGAGAAGTCTGGCAAGAAGACCAACCAGCAGACTATTGTAGTAGTATAGATGTGAGGTGATGGGATCCTGCACCAGGGAGGTGGCAGTATCAAAAGGGAAAAGAAGGTACATATGAGAGATGTTAGAAAAAGTAAGATGTGAGGTAAAGCAAAATTGACAAACCTTGGGTATTGGGGGCGGTATGTGTGGGAGAGAGAATGAAAAGTCAGGGATGACACCTACATTTTAAGCCTGTCTGACTGGGAAGATAGTAGTGCCTTGATGGTAATAAGACGTTTGGAACAAGGGAGATGTTAGAGTGTGGATATGTGTGTGTGTGTGTGTGTGAAATGATGTACCTGTTTTGGACATGCTAAATTGAAGATGTCAACAGACTATCCAGTTCAAATGTTCAGTAGACTGCTGAGAGATATGAGACGAGGTCAGCAGAGAGGATAAGCAGGTTTGAAAATCATTCATATATAGATATGACAGTTGAATTTGTGAGAGCTGATGAAGTCACCAAGTGAAACAGTACATATAGAGAAGTCCCAGGACAGACCTGTGGTTAGTGAACATGACCTAGATGAAGAGCCAGCAAAAGAGATTGAAAAGGAGCAGTTAGATAGGTAAGGGAAAAACTCAAAGAGTAGTTTCAAGAAAACCTAGAGAGAAGAGAATCAGTTTGCTTCTCATGATCTAAGAAGGAAGTCTAGATATTTATTGGACTCTTCTGCTTTGAGAAAAACCACGTTCTTCACCTGGGTATCTGATGACCCTTACTTACTGATTTATTAGCAAATCTGCCTCTTTCAAGTGGGGCCCACAAGTGAGGCTAACTCTGGAAGATAAAGACTGTTCAGCAGTGTTTCCCCTTGGGCGCTTATGACCCTGCAAAACTCATGTTTCTGGAAGTCTCTGTTGTAAAGACTAGGCTGAATGGAGCCTTTGACAGGCATTAAGAAGTGGCCAGAATAAGCAGCTGTTATGTTTCTGGAGTTCTAAGTGCCCCCAGAATAGTCACTCACTATGCCACCTTTGAAAAGCAGTTGCTTGCTTATTACTGGGACCTAGTTACTAATGAACACTTGACACAGGGTCATAAATCACCCTTTGTCTAGAGTTGCTTATAATGGGTTGGTTGATGCAAGCTGGTCCTTCTAACAACATGGTAAGAATACCAGAGGTTTTTACAGTTAAATAGAAGTAGGACATTAAAAATCACACTTGCCTGGGTTCTTATGGTGTTAAGGTTCTTTACAAACAGATAGGGACTATATTAGAGACTGGAATCATGATCCTGGAACCCTGTCTCCTCCATCGACCCAGTGAGCTCCCAACTATAAGGACTTGGCTTCTGAGTAATTCCATTTTGCCTGGTTCACCAGTGACTTCATCTGCTATGAGAGAGAAGTACACAAATGAACTTCATTCAATAGCCACCAGTCCGGTTGCCGAAGACACCCTATTGAATGGGGCCTTCCATTGGACTGAGCTACAGACTGCATGGATGATGTAGGAGAGACCCTTAGGGGATGGGACAGAAAAGATCTTCTCAACACTAATAGCTGGGCAGTGGACATGGGTTTGGCCTAGTGAGCATAGGATTGGGCAACAAAGACTCTTCCATTTTGGGTCAGGACCAATGGAAGAATTTTTCAGGGCTTCCTAGTCTATGTCAACATCCATCAAAGATATTATATGCTAAAAGACCAGATTGGACCTTTTATAAAAACAACAGAGGTTTAGGAATGAGTCGTGTCAATTTGAATTTTTGAGATAGTTATTCCATGTTATGCTGTGACCATATGATCCTCCTAACTAAAGACAAAACAGCTATTCCTTCCCAACTAGGTTGCTTGTGACAACTGGAGCACCCACCTAGGTCAAATGATCTTCAACTGCTCTCCAAATGGCAAAATAGCACTTTTCCATCTCAAGGAAAGATCTCCTCATACAATCAATAACTGCATCATTAAGCATCTAACTACCCAGGACAAGTGGTCCATCCTCCAGAGACCATGTTTAGACAAATCAGTTTCACTGAGGAAAGGGAAGAGCTCTTTAGTCTGGTGGTTTCAGGAATCCAATCTCCAGGAAAGTTGACTTGATGAGAAAGAACTGGTTTTGGAAATAGTTCTAGTTAGTCCTTTCTGGCCCTTCCTTATTTCTTTTCCATTCAGAGTTGTCTTGGCATCAAAGTCCTTATCCCCTCAAAGGGCTCTCCATATGCCTGAGAGAGGTATTGATTACCAGGCTTCCTTTCCCCTGGGGTGGTTTGGGCAACTCCTTTCTAGAAAAGGCTAGGGGGAAAAAAGGGTTAGCATTATTGGGAGATGTCTTGCTTTTTAAAAACATGGGGGAAGCAAAATTGTCATTATCTATGGTAGATTTGTATTTATTTACATAGGTAAATTCTTTATTTTTAGAAAGAAAGGAGATCCCTTAGCTGGCTTAGTGGAAATTCTGAGTCACTGAAAGTGAGTGAAGGGCAAAGTTCTTTAGTCAGCCCCTGTGGAAGAAGATGGAATCCCCTCTATTGATATCACTAATGGGAAAAAAAAAAGATTTTGTATCATTCCCCTCATGTGACTCTTGGGGAGTGGGAGGTTTTGACATATTAATCATGTGATACTGAGTGAGTGGTGGTACAGGAAGAGTTTTGGTATCAACTTGGAACTTGAGATAGGATGTATGAAATAGGCTTCTGACTATAGATGAGTCTGATGCATGATGATGAATTGTTGTCAGATGTGATATTAGGAGAAGAAATCTGTGGAGGTTTCATCATCTGTCTTGTGGTTCTGGTGTTCCTGGTGCTGTTCCAGTTCACCTTCACCATTTTGCATTAGGAGACTCACTGCAAAAATTTGGCATCATTCAGCATGTGGACCAACCTGTTGAGACTTGAGTCTTGGTTCTTCTGAAGGGGAGAGGAAGAGCCTAAGATTGCTGACCTCATCGTGTCCCAACATCAAACCTGGACCAAGGTAGTACTGGCAATAAAGGCAACTCCAACACCTGTGAAGTAGATACAACAAGTATTATCCTTATTTTTTAGAGATGAAAGAATAGAAATCTAGAGAAGTTAAGTGACTTGTCCAAGATCACACACCAAGTAAAGGGGTAAAGGAGTGTGACTTAGTGGGAAGACCACTGGACTGGAAGTCAAAAGGACTAGGTTTGATTTCTGTCTTTGTCACTTATTGACTGCGTGACTTGGTGTAATTTTCTTTATTTTTCTGATCCTCAGTTTCCTCATATGTGAAATGGAGGAGTTTAGAAAAGTTGACCTGTAACACTTCTTCTAAATGAAACATTTTGTAGAAATTAGCCCATGTAGAATTATAGCCCAAACTTTCTCATTTACAATCTAGTGTTGCTCTAAACCACATCTCCTCCTCCTATGGCATGTGAACTCGAGTCCAACAATGATATTCCGTCAGACAGACAGAAACAGAGACAGAGAGACAGATTTGTTTTGGTCTTTTAATATTCTAGCATTTTCTCATTAAATATTTCAATCGTGTATATAAATCCCTATTCAAGACCTACTATGATGCCTCATTGTGGACTTTGGGTGACAATGAGTTCTCTATACTAGTGGACCATAAGTTCTGGCAGCTTCTACCATGATGGAAAGATTTTAAAATTCAGGTCCAGTACCAGCCTGGTACCCATTCTTCAAAGACCAGTCTAGTTAACTCTGGAGAGATTCCTCAGTAGGCAGTTTGGCCACAGGATGATGAATTATTTTTTAGCCCAAACTACTCAGAAAGACCAATCAGTAAAGCCAAGGAAAGGATCCATGGGGAGAAAATCAGAATTTTGATCTGAGTACTGACCCTGCTTCTGATAATCAGGTTACTTCTCAGTTCAGCAACCTACCTACCAACTCTCTACTATTTTTATACTCTCCCCACACTTCTGAACTCTCCTAGAATAGGAACCTTCTAGCTGAGGCTTTTCCTCACTTTCCAAATGGGGAGGCATCAAGCTGCACCACAAAGCATGCACAGTATCAATCCAAATAGCAGCTCGCATCATTAACCTCTCCAAAGAACAGTCAGCATTCACATTTTTTAAACTAATTTATTTGTTTACAATTTTCAACAATCACTTCCGTATATTTAGATTTTTCCCCCTCCCTCCCCACTCCCCCCTCTACATGCAGTCTTATATAGGTTCTACACATACATTCTGATTAAATACATTTTCACCTTAGCCGTGTTGCATAGAAGAAATAAAATGAATGGGAGAAACCATAAAACAGAACAAAACAAAGAAAATATAATACAAGAAAAAGTGGTCTGCTTCATTCTGTGATCCAATTCTATAGTTCTTTCTCTGAATGTGGAAGGCGTTTTGCCTCAAGAGGCCATTGGGAATTTTTTAGGTCCTTGCATTGCTGCGAAGGATTAAGTCTACCAGAAAAATTCCTCACACACTGTGGTTATCAGCATTCATATTTTGTTCTTAGAACATACTAAGGACTTAGGAAATATAAAGGAAAAATAAAGAAAATGCAAATTAAATGTTACAAATTGGAGAAAAAATAACAAAGAAAATCAAAGACAATACATTTGTGGAAAGCTTACAATGCATCCAATTATTAGATTGAGAGTTGGCAGAAAGTTCAGAGATCATTGAGTCTAATCCTCTCAATTTTACACATGAGGAAAGTGAGGCCCAGGGAGATGATATGATTTACCAAAGGTCACGTAGGTGGTAAGTGCCAGAAGATGCATCTGAACACAAGTCATCTGACGTGAGAATGAGTGTGCCTTCTAATGTACTACGTTACAGTTATTACATGAAACAAAACATTTTGAAAAATGTCTTTTAAAAAGAATATATGTATATGTACTCATACATATACATATATACGTATACATACATACATATATACGTGTGTGTGTATATATATATATATATTTCAAAATACAGAATGATAGTTTCAAATTCTAAGCAGAATGACACTGGATGCTTCAGTGAAGGCTATGGCTTACAGGGGTGGGGTAAGCATGGCATGGATATATAGAAAATTATTGAGTTTAGCTCTGGAGCTCACAGAAATAGGATTGAACTCAGGCTTCACGATACCTTATAGGCCAAGAACCAGCTCTATGCTGACTGAAGCCAGCCTGTAAAAACTTGGGAGACTTGATTTAAATTTTCAGTGGGAGCATTTACACCTCAGAAATATGCAAACACTATATAAGTCAGGACTTGGATGGTGTCTTTTTTTATTGTTTTGACAAAAAAGTTACTGAGAAAATGTTAATAATGCCGATTAAATTTAAAAGTGTGCCCTGCATATTTTTTTTCTCTCAAGCCAGTTGTTAAACATTTAGCAGCACATTGCTGCCAAGAAGCCACTACTGGCAAAGTTCCTGACAACGTGTAGCATATTTTTAGCTCACCATGTCACTTGACTTAACCCTAAGGGCCTTTAATCTCATGCTAACTTTGAGGACCCTTAGGCACGTGTCTAGTGTGCCTACTGGGTAATGTGGCAGTGTTTCATGTAGCCATATATTTAAATAAGTCCATGTTCCACTGGGAAAAACATTCAATTCATTGTGGGAGATAAACCCAATTTTGGTCTTCTGTAATTCTTAATACCAATGGAAAACGATATTTTACCCACTTGTGCTGAGATAGATGTACTGTTCACCAACATGTATCTTTTCAACAGTCCACACAGCTCCCAAAACACCTTTTACTCTTCTTCAAAGACTAACCCTAATAAATAACTAACCAAACATAATAAATAATAAAAGGTCATAAGGAATCCTAAGTAATCACTAGCAATAACTGAACTGAGATAGATTCTGGAAGGTAGAAAACATTTACTTTTCAGGAAAAAAAACAGAAAAAAATAAATAATGATGATGATGATGAGAATAATTATTTAAAAACCAAAAACCTCTGGGGAGAGATCCCCCTGATTTCAGTTCCTCCAGAACAGAGGTTTGATAAGGCAGGTCGGTCACCATTGGCTGCCTGATTAGATTCATCTGAATGTCCTGGAAGGAAAGGGTGAGGTCATCCTGCTCTAAAAGGAAAGAAAGCTCAGAGTAACCAAATGACTCACATTTCTGGCTCTAAATTCATGGAACTAACTGGCAGCAAGCAGAGAGATTTATTTCCTGCAAAATATATAGATGCTCCAGGACATGGCCCAAGTCTAGCTTTCTCCGTCCTGGTTTGGATCAAGTCAGCGAGCCAACCTGGAACAAACAGAAGCTTTATGTCCAGTACTTCTGTTTTTCAGCTGATCAACAAACATTTACTGGACTTACTATGAACAAGGTTCTTTTTTTAATTACTGTGGGAGCATCATGGCTTAGTGTATAAAGGGCTAGTCTAGAGTAAGGACGCTATGGGCGCTAGTCCCTCCTCTGATACCTCCTGAAGCTAAGTCACTTAATGTCTTTGTGTCTCACTTTCCACATCTGTAACTTAAGGGTGACTAAAAGGAAGCAGAACTTCAAGCAACTGCAAAAACAATGAAGGGTTCAGAAAAGTGTTGATGAAGTATCATTCCTTCCCATCTCCCACCACAAGTCAGGGTGACTGGGTACTAGAGTTATCCCTTCCACCTCTGGAGGTTAGGGATGTGGTGCCCCCCTCGATCTGGAAAATCCATGTAAAAATTTCTGGCTCTCCCTTTGTACTGGAGAAGTCTTAATTATTGTGGCAAGAAAAGATAAAATATGTTGATATTTCATCTCAGCACTATCCATATATTTTAAGCATTTCTGAGTTGCTAAACATTTTCTGTGTCACCTATTTACCTTCCTGTGTCATCTGTGACTTTCACAAAACTCCCTAAAAATTCTCATTTAAGATATATGAAAACTGAGATAGGAAAAGTCATAATAATTATTCTAAAGTAAATATTACAGACATTGTCAGATGCAGGCACTATATCATGTTTTTTGTTTAATTGTTTATCACGTGGAAATGGCAGAAGATTGAAAGTGTTGGTTGAAATAAAGACAAAAGATACCAGTAAAAGAGAAAAAAAGAAAACGGTACTAATGATACCTTATTGCATCTGCCTCAAAGGGATGTTGGTAGATTCAAAAGAGATAATGTAGGTAAGGCCTTTTGCAAACCTTAACGTTCTACATAAATATCAATTATTATTAATAAAAAATGGGCTATATCTTAGTCTTTATCTTCATGGAACCTGCATTCTAGTTTGGGGGGTGGTGTTAGTGGAAATGTGCAAGTGGAGCTATACCATAAAAGTCATCTAATGCTGAGTACCAGATGAGGGAGGCTGATGATTGAGGGACATTCCTGAGTGGGTCAGGAGAAACTTCATGGAGGGGACTGGATTTTTGCTGGCTTTTGAAAGGGGGTTGGGATTTAAATAGGTACAAAATAGGGAGGAGCTAACATAGGGTGTTGTTGTTGTGTTTGTCCTTTGTTCTCAAAGAGGACCATGACATCAAGATGATGACATGACTTGCAGTTGACTTGATTTGAGTGAGGGAGGGCTGTGCAAGGTCACCAACCTCACTTTCTCCTCCTGAGCCATCTGGGTCCAGCGGCATGATATTCATCAGGACAACTGGAGATGACCCAGGATTCAATGTGAAACGCTGGCCCTTTCAGGCTAAGGTCTTATCACATTCTTACTTTGAGTGAGATATACCCATTCAATGAATAGGCTTTCTGAGGCCACTCAAGAGATGGCCCCTTTAATAAAAAATAAAAAAAATCAAACTGAGAGGGGAAGACCCTCAGGGGTCCGGGGTAAAAGAGAAACAGTTACTATTTAGTAATTACACTTACTCTGTGAGTTGGCTGGGGACTTCTTGTCCAGTCCATGAACTCCAGAATGAATTGGGTTTAAGGCTTGATCTTTGAGCAAGAAATGGAGCCAGTAACCCAAAGGAAAAAAGGCAGCTTTTGACCATGGAAGTGTAGCTTCTCCTGGGCAGGAGAGAAGAGGAGAGGGGAGGAGAGGGGAGGAGAAGGAAGGGGAAGGGAGGGGAGGGGAGGAGAGCTGCTACTCACTCACAGGCTGTTTTTTGTCCTTCATTCTCCAAGAGGACCATGACATCAAGATGATGATATGACTTACAGTTGACTTTAATTTGAGTGAGGGAGGCTGGGGTCACCAACTTCACTTTCTTCTCCTCATAGAGTGTGGTAGTGGTGTGAACAAAGGGGAAAATATAAGGTCTGTTCACCATATCATAGAATATGAAAGCTGGAGAGAAACGTTAGAGATGAGCTAGTCCAAGATACTGTCCATCATATTACAGATGAAAAAATGGCTTTTCTATCCAAGGCAAATCCTTGTACTTACACCCTTGATCTCATCCTCATCTGTCTATTCTGGCAAATTGTTTTCCTATAATCATAGCCTCTGTCTAATCTTTAATATCTCTCTAGGTCCACTATATCTTTCACATAAAGATTCCCTCTCCCAGATCTGAGTCTCTGCTCCTGTGGGCATGGCAAACAATGCAAACCAAAACAAAACATTTGATTTCCCTCCCCTCCTCCAAGGCTACTATATTTCCTTTTTCACTGTAAAATACTAGGGGAAAAATATCTAGACTTGTTGCTCCTACTTTTTCTTGTCACTCAATTCTCAGTCATTTGCAATCTGACTTCCAGTCTCTTCATTCAACTGCAGTTGCTCTCTCCAAAGTAACCAACAATCTCTTCCTTCTCAAATCTGAATAGCTTTTTTTCAGTCTTCATCCTTCTTGAGCTCTCTGCAGCATTTGATAGAGGTGACCACCCTCTGCTTCTACTTACTCTCTCCCTGCTGGATTTTTGTGACCCTGCTTCTTCTTGCAAGTCTGACCTTATTCTCAGCCTGTCATCCATGCCTGCCATCTAACTGTGGCTTTTTTCTGAAGCCTCTTCTCTTCTCTCTCTGTACTTTCTTTTTCTCTGGCTCCAAGCCCAAGGCTCCATCCATTCTACCATGCTGATCTTGATATGACTTTCATATCAGCCTGTAAAGCTTAACATAACAAAAACTCCATTTATGTCCACAGTTTCCAAATGTTTCTTTCCAATACTCTCAGATTTCCATGAATCCTTGTTCAGAGAAAAGAAAAAGGTTTTGGGTATGACAGCTTCTTCCATATTTCCAGGCACAAATTGATCGCAGTTTGCATGAAGCTCATTACTGAAATTCTCTTTAATACCACAAAGCCATCAGACATGAAAAAAAAGAGAATTGTGACTCGTCTACTTGAAAATCTATTTCTCTAGCCATGGGGGATGAGGAGAAAGTGGGAAGGCAGGATAGGAATGGTATCATATAATATATTTTAAGTGCCATAAAAATGCCAAAACTTCTCCAAAGAATTTTGGTCCCTGTTTCCAGGAAAATTAGCTCTTTCTCAGCAGTATGTTTCTAATTCAGACTGGCTGACTGTTCTTTAGCTTCTGTCAAAATAAAGATTCATTTGGGTTGGTAAGTGTTTTCCATCATAACATGGAGAACTGTGAGTGCATTTTCTATGATTTCATTTTACTTTTTCTTAAATAAAAATAAGGCAACAGAATACAAAATGCCCCCATCTTCTCTTCCAGTTGCTCTCTGTGGAACGGAAGCTGGGTGAAAAGCTAGGGTCTCTTTGAACCTGCTCAGGGATGTGGCTGAATATCTGCCACAAATGTTATTTAATATGTGGCATTGGTTTCCTTGTTCTAAACCACATAAATGAGTATATGTTGTTTGCCTTCGGAGAAAAGAATTATTTGAGAATGGGAAATAACAAGAAACTGAATCTTCAGCAATTTAAATCAGGAAAATTACCAAGCACAGCGATGATGGCAAATGATGGATTTCTCATATTTTGGGCAAATTAGTAGCACTCTAATAGTATCGAAGATCTGTGATTTTGCCAACATGGGTATGTCTTCCATCTACACAGATCTCTCCCACTCCAGGTCTCAGTAGGACTCAGTAAAGAAATGGTGGATCTGACTTGTGAGCCAGTTAGTGCTTTTAGAAAGGTTATGGAGGACAGAAGAGCTGTAGGAATGCAGAGGAGGCAAACACTGCCCCAGTCATTTTAAAAAAGAAAGAGAAGTGAGTGGAGTCTGCAGACTACAAGTCAATGAGTTTGGCTTCAATTTCTCGCCAAATTCTAGACCATATTATTAGAAGGATGAGTAGTGAGCATTTAGAAAATGTGTGGTTACTGCAAAAAGCCAGCATTGACTCATTAAGAATAGATCATGAGACTTATCCGAACTGAGTGAGCGAAGTAAGCAGAATCAGTAAAGCATATATACAACTACCACAGCAATGGAAATGGAGAAACCCATAAAACAAACCTGAATGCCTCTAAGTGACAGTGAGGGGGCACAGTGGATTAAAGTCCCACACCTGGAGTTCAAATCTGTCAGACATGGTCTAGCTATGTGACCTTGGTCAAGTCATTTAACTTCTGTTTGCCTCAGTTTCCTCATCTATAAAATGGGGACATAGTGAAATAGTGCTTTCCTCCCAGGGTCATTTCAAGAACCAAATGATACAATAATTGTACAGTATTTAGCCCAGTGTTCAGCACATAGTAACCCCTATATAAATATTAGGTATTACTATTGCTATGGTCCTTATTGTTCATTACCCAAGATGCACTGGGAGACCTTAGGCCCTTTAGGTCAAGGTCTTTGCAGGTACTCACTTAGGGTGAGGTAATGCCCATTCATTGAATAGGCCTGTTTAAGAATTTGGACGGCCAAAAGATGCCCAGTTGACTTGGGTTTTACTGGCCTCTCCCCTCCCCTTTCCTCCCCTCCCCTTTCCTTCCCCCTACTGAACTCTGAAACTGGGACTCCAATGAGCCCTTCCCTCAGGGCTCTTCCGGTAATTATCTATAGTAACTGTTGCTGTTTCCCTCTTAGCCTGATGTCTTTCTTTTTCTTGACCTATTAAAGGTACCATGCCCTGGAAACTGCTGAAACAGGCCTATTCAAGGAATAGGCATTGCCTCACCCTAAGTGAGTACCTTCACAGACCTTAGCCTAAAAGGCTCAAAATCTCCCAGTGCATCCTGGGTCATCTCCAGTCTCATCTGGTCACTGGATTCAGATGACTCTGGAGGAGAAGTAAGGCTGGTGACCTGCCCAGCCCTCCCTCACTCCAAACAAAGTCAAGTGCAAGTCATGTCATCATTTCTCTGATGGCGTGGTCTTCTTCAGCAATGAAGGACGAAACACAATTGTTAATTAAGAGAAAAAAGTATGTCTCCTTTCGTTGCAGAGGGACTATGGTCGTGGAGTGTTAGCTGTGCCAATAGTGAGTTAGAGGCAATTGGTTTTGCTGGAATTGGTTTTATTTTCAAATCAACCTTTTTGTTCTTAAGGGAAAGCTAGATGGGGAGGGGAAAAGGGTTGTTCAGAAATGAATGTGATATAAAAATGGAAGGCAATAGTAAAACTTTTTAAAAAGAAAATAGCTCATACCAGACTAATCATATTTCTTACATAGAAGTCCATGGGCTAGATGAATCAGGTAAACTCTTTAATTCCTTCAAGCATATATTAAGTTTCTGTTATATGTAATTCTGTGCTGAGTGCTGGAGGTACAAAAATAAATTTTTTTTGAACACACTTTTACTTCCCTCAAGAAGTTGCCATTCTACTAGAGGTCATTATGTGTAAACAGATAAAAATACAAGACACCTTGAGGAGGGGACAGGATTAAAGACCAAGGGAGTCAATAAAATTTTTCAAAGAAGATGGCACCTGATGTGAGTCTTGAAGGAAATTAAGGGATGGAAGAGAAGAGGAAGGGAATTCCAGACATGTGAGGGGGAGGTAGAATGCTGAGTTCAAGAAATAGCAAGCAGGCCTGTTTGACTGGAATGCAGCGTAGGAGCCAATGTCTATTCCCTAGTAGGGGAAGGCCTGGGTGAGGAGAGGCATTCTTAAACCAGGGTCCATGGACTTTAAAAAAAATGACAACTGTATTTCAATAGAATTGATTTGCAATTCAGTATTTTGACTAGCATTATTTTGAGAAGGAAGGGGAACTTCCCCAGACAGTCAAAGGGGCCCATGGCACAAACAAATGTGAAGATCCATTAGTCTAGGAAAAGCGTCAGCACCCAGCCAGATGTAAGATCTTCTTTGATAGATCATCACCTTATTTCTGTTATTAATGTTATGCAAAGAGTAAAACTAGTAGAATTGTATTCTGGAGCTAGGTTGTAAAGCATGTTCTGTCTTTTGCCTGAGCAGGGAAGTGATATATAGTCAGACCTATACTTTAGGAAGGTCATTTTGGCAGCTGTGTGGAGGATGAGTTGAAAGTGGAGGAAACTTAAGAGCAGAGAAATCTCTTAAGAGATGGGCTCTGTGCCTCCAGACACACATGATGAAGCCTCTGAGGGTGGAGTCTACTTGAAATAAGAGGAAAGACAGAAAGAGAAGCTTGAGTGGAAATACAGCATATAGGCAACCAAGGGCAGGAGGGTTCAGGGTGGAATTGGAGGGAAATGGGGTTCCAAGTCAGAGATGAGAGGGTCAAATGACAGCAGAGGTAGCAGCAATTCAAAGCAGAGCTTGCCCTTAAATCCATTAACCATCTTATTCCACCCCCAGTTACCATCATCTCCATCGTGAACAATGACCCAGTTATTGGGTAGATGGATGATACATGATCCTTTGTCTTTGAATGGAAAAGCACTGGCCTTGGGATCTGGTAAGAGTCAGAGAGTACCCAGGCCAGACCTGCAGAGGAACACTGACTGAGCCTAAAATGTTTCTGGCTGCATCAGGAAGTTTTGGTAAATCTTGCATTGGGGAGGGTTTGTGGATTTTTCAAATTGGAGATATTTGCCACGCTGAAGCTAAGACTAGAAGGTACTTTAAGTCATGTCTTGACATTCTCCTGTTAGATATGAGGGGATCTCCCTGAGTCCCCTTGGTGGAGCCTAAGTGCCTTGAAGTATCTTTGCTGATAGAAGGACTGGATCCAAGAGAAGCTTAATCAAAAAACCATGTGGTAGGTGTTCTCTTATATATTATCTTATTCCTTTTTGTGACTCTATGCATAGAATAAACATACTTTAAATAGTTAAACATATTTGTCTATTCAGGCAGACAAATCTCTCGCCCTTGGATGATATGACTGGAACTCAACAAAATAGAGACGTTTCAGTGTGGAAGTAAAGTTTTGGTATGTGAAGGTTCAGAGTCTATTCTGCTTGGGCCATTAACTACCCCGCCTTAGAGTAATAAGATAAGCAATTTACCTATAGAGAGATAAAAAAGAAGAGGGATAGGAGGTTGGCCACTCTCTAAGAACCATTAAGAGCTTGGAACACTCAATTTCCTCTGAGTCTGGATAGAAGACATAACTACTAGGGTAAGACTGGGCTTCCTAAGGCCTGATCATTTCAGTAAATAGGATCAAGTTTGTCACTAACAATGTGACTTGGTAGTTATATCTGCATAGAGAACATAATCAACCCATAAGAGTTGAAGAAATTGCCAAGAGAAGGTATAGAAAAGAGAACATGAACATGTTTGGGGATTTCCAAAGTGGAAATGCCCACACTGAAAACTGAACAGTCAGTTTGAGACGAGACTGTGGGCTCCAGCACAGCACTGGTTTGAAGTCAACACAGAAGAGAATCTCTAGGGGAAATGTTTCATTTTGTGCTGTTTAACTTTGTTAACAATGACTGGGATAAAGGCATAGATGACTTGATTATCAAACTATCATTTAACACAAAGCAAAGAGTAATAGCTAATAAATTTGATGGCAGTCAGGATCCAAAAAGATTTGCATAGGTTAGAAATTGGACCAAATCTAATAAAGATGAAATTTAATAGGAAAAGTATAAAGTATTACATTTGGATTTTTTAAAAAATCAATATCACAAATACAAGATGGGAAAGGTATGGCTAGACAGCAATTAGTCAGATTTCAGTGGATTATAAGCTTTACATGTCAGTCTTTGATAAGGCCACTATTCTGGCCTGGCCTGATTTGGGCCAGTCCCATAGTAGTTTTAGGTATAATATTAGAGTGAAATGAGACATTAGTAGAGTATTCTAGAGTTAACAAAGGGAGATTTACTTAGTCATAGACAAAGAAGGATATTCAATAAGGATACATATTAAGGATACCCTGGGTCTGCCATTCCTACATGAGAAAGTGCTTGGAGCTCATTGTTGCTGTTTTGTACTCTGGTGATATCAGCAACCTGATCCTTTAGTCCCCTGCACCCAGCAAGTCTATAGGATGATTTCAATGTGTTTTGAGGAAAACTTTAGTCAAATTTACCTGGATACAGAAGTTAGGATATTTTTTCCTACCAAATCAGCCAACTGAGATCTTTAATAAGACAGTCTTCCATTTAAAGAGGATGCCTAAGCCAGCCAACTCTTCATTTCCCACCTAGTTGTACTCCTTTGGACTTCTCCATCATGACCCTAGCTCTATACCTTACCTATTTCCCTCTTCACTCCATTTTTTTTTTAGCTTCCTTTGTGTGTTGTATTTCCCCCACTGGAGGAATGAGACTTGAGAGTAGGGGCTAGCTTTTCTGGTATTTGTATCCCTTTGGCACAGTACTTGGCACATAGTAGGTGCTTAATAAATTTTTTATTGGCTGACTGACAGTTCTGACATTTTAGGAATTAGTATTCTGTCCTTGTCAAGCCATAACTGAAGTTTTGTGTTCAATTCTGGGGCCTACATTTTAGAAAAACATTGATAAGTTAGAGAGATCCCAGAGTGATGAAGGAGCTAATGAGAGTGCTATATGTGGCTCTGTTAAAGGACCTGGGAGGGGTGGTGGAGTTGACTAAAAGAAGGGAAGATGGTGGCATCATTGCTATTATCAAATGTTTGAAAATGGTCTCATGAAAGAAGGGCATTTTTGCTTAGAATCTCGCAGGAGGTCTTGTGCTTATTCTAGAATTCAGAAATATTTGGACCTTTGGAACATGTCTTTCTCCAATACAGAGAATTTATTTCTCTCATATAATTCTATTGAAGCATTAGGGAAGTTGGAATGGGGGACCTTTTTAAAAATAATATTTTATTTTCCCCCCAATTACATGTAAAAACAATTTTTACCATTCACTTTTTAAAATTTTGAGCTCCCAGTTCTCTCCCTCCCTTCATCCCTCCTTTGCTCTCTCCTTATGAGAGTAAGCAATCTAATATAGATTATACATGTGCAGTCATGCAAAAGATATTTCCATATTAGTTATGTTGTAAAAAAAAACACAGACAAAAAAACCCTGAAAAAAATAAAGTGAAAAATAGTATGCTTTGATGGGCAGTTAGATTTCAGTTCTTTCTTTGGAGCTAGATAGCATTTTTCATCATTAGTCTTTTGGAATTGTCTCGAATCATTTGTATGGCTAAGAATAGCTAAGTCATTCACAATCGATCATTGAATAATACTGATGTTACTGTGTACAATGTCCTCCTGGTTCTGATCACTTCACTCAACATCAGTTCATGTAAATCTTTCCAGGTATTTCTGAAATCAACCTGCTCATCATTTCTTATAACAATACAATTCATTACAATCATATACCACAGTTTGCTCAGCCATTCCCCATGGACATCACCTCAATTTCCAATTCTTTGCCACCACAAAAACAGCTGCTATAAATATTTTTGTACTAATAATTCTTTTTTTTCTTTGATCTCTTTGAGATACAGACCTACTTGTGTTGCTGGGTCAAAGGGTTTACACAGTTTTATAGCCCTTTAGGCATAGTTCCAAATTGGTGTCCAGAATGATTGGGTCAGTTCATAACTCCAGCAACAGTACATTAGTGTCCCAATTTTCCTACATTCCAGTTTGGGGAACTTTTAAGAAAATTATGTAGAAGGGCATAATTAACTTGGCTCCAAAACCAATCATCTACTCCAATTCTCTCATTTTATAGCTAAGGCAACTAAGGACCTAAGAAGTGAAGTGACTTGTCCAAGGTTATACAGAAAAGAAATAGAAGATACTAGGATTAGAACCTATTTGGGAGCACCCAACTGCTCTAACTCCAAAACCAGCACTATTTTCCCAAACCACATACCTACCAAAGAAGGTACCCTGAACTTTGCCCAGAAGCTCTAGTTCTCAGTCAGCTTAAAAGTTTGTTCCCAGAGTACCACATCCTCCTTCTGTCCTGCTTGAAGAGTACCTGTAAGGCTCTTCTCCAGGAGAGCAAGAGTGTGACTTGTGAAGCTAAAGAGGGCTGTGTACAATAGGATTTTATTTACTCAGCGTAAGCATAAAGGGATGCAATTCACTCAGGTTTTATTCTTTAGTCTGCAGTAGAATGGGGAGAAGGGCAGGCATAGTTCTGTCCAAGGGCACATTTTGACAAGAAGGTTCTTTTTCCTCTATAAGATCAAGGAGAACCAGCTAATAATCATTTTAGGCATGTACTTTATCCAGAAAATCAGATGGTCTTTCAGGGAGATCAAAGATGAGGTCAAGATAGAGACTAGAAGAGTAAGGAACCCTGAAGTGGAGGAGCTGAACAGGCAGAATGAACATATTTAGGTGGGTAAAGAATAATAAGAAACAGGCAGTCTCCTACCGTTGAAAATCAGGAGAAGCCTAGGAAAGTTATGCATTCCTTGAGGACAAGACTGTAGGCCTTTTGGTCTTTGTATCATGGGGGCCTAACCCAGTATCTGGCATTTAATAGGCACTTAAGAAAGAATATGGAATGAATGAACTAGAAAGGAAATCCTCACTTAGCTTTTGTGCCCCTGAGCAAGTATACTGGCAGCTTCCCAAGTGAACTCCCTGGGTTTTAGGACCTACTGCTATGCTTCCTGGCCCAAGTACAATTGTTTTTGGAACATTGGCTCTTGGATTTCCTCACAGAATTAGCATAGAAGGAATTCTTAATCAACTTCCTGACCAGGCAGGGTTGGAGAAGGAGGGAGAAAATGGCTGCTTTCTGAGCCCTGTCCTTTATGTTCTGGGACAGCTCAAATGCTCTAGAACCAGGCTTCCTCAAGAAACTCTGGGGAATGATGATCTTCTGCAGAGGGAGGCTGCCGATCTACAGATCTGCAGACATCAGGAAGACTGCCCTCTCTCTTACTTCCCTACCCTGCATTCCCTCCACCCACCATGTATTCTTTGATCCAGTGACACTAGCCTTCTTGCTGTTCCTCACACAAGATATCTAATCTTCTTACTCTACCCATACTCACTGGCTATCTTCCATGTCTAGAATTCTCTCTGCCTTCATCTCTCTCCTGGTTTCCCTAGTTTCCTTCAAGTCTCAGCTAAAATCCTTCCTTTTGTAGGAATCTTTTCCCACTTAATTCTAGTACCTTCCTTCTATTTATTAATTCCAGTTTATCCTGTGTATAGCTTGTTTTCATATAGTTGTCTACCGTATTACATTGTGAACTCTGTGAGATCAGGGACTGTCTTTTGGATTTCTTTTTATCCCCAGTATTTAGAATAGTGCCTTGCACATAATAACCACTTAATAAATTCTTGTTGATTTAATTTGGCTCTGCTTACCTCATTTCACTTTGCTTTTTTATTTTGCTTCACTATTCTTCAACACTCAACTGACTGACCAACTGTGGCTATATCCTGAGAATAAAAATCTGGACTGGAACACAGTGGACCATAGTTCTGAGAAAACATCAATGACCCCACTGATGCTCACCTAGATGATGGTGACCATAGACTTAACCAGTTAGAGTTACCAGTGTTGTCTGCTTAAGAGCCAGAAGAACTCTTAATCCAGCCTACTATTCTACAGTCATGGTGGTCCCGATGACCTGATAACCTTAAACTGATGAGAGAGAGAGAGAGAGAGAGAGAGAGAGAGAGAGAGAGAGGAAGAGAGACAGAAAGTGAAAGAGGTCCAGCTCAAGGCAAACCTGGACCTGTACTGGGTATACATAGTGGCTAACTATGAAGGATGTTCCTCTGCTAAGCAAGCAGCTCTAACTAAGGGAGAAAATTTGCTAATCTCAATCTGGAATTACCCTCCTCAAATCAGCTGACCTATCTGGAGTCCTCCTAGTCTGGGGTGCTTTATTATTCCAATAACCTGTCCTTTACCTTTGAACTCTACCTCTCCCAGAAGTACATTCTTAAAACCCTAGCCATGATGGATTCTGGGATTCACGGAAGAATTATTGACCAAACTTTGGAAGACATGAGTTCAGCCTAGTCTAGGCCAAAGATTATTTCATGGTCACTGAGACCCTGTTCTGTAGCCAAGTGATACATGATACCCAGAACTCGGGCACAATTGGCAGTGATCATCTGGAAGAAATTGTCCTAGATATGTCCAGCCCTGGGCTGGATTTTTTACAGTCCATGAACTGATGATCTGGCTCTAGGCCACTGATTTCTCATATCCAAAATTAAGGAAACCTTTCTTTCCTTCTGGCCCCTCTCTTCTCTCCCCTCAGTCCTTTCCATATCCCCCTCCCCTTTTGCCTTTGCCTTTGCCTTGCTTTTCAATAAAAAGACACTTAAATCTGCTCCCCACCAGGCTGGGAGCTGGTGCCTAATGTGACTTTAAATGTCATTCCATACAATCAGGAAATTCAATGCCCTGGGGCCGGCTGGCTGAATAGCAGCTTTGTTTCTAGAGCCAATCTCTTTTGTCTGCTTGGTATCTCAAGTGACACATTTGGACACAATGCTTCTAAGGCAAGAATATCCACACTCCTAGGGGTTCCTAATTTTGGGGTCAGGTTTATTATTTCAGCGTCTTCTTTCATGTGATAACGTTTTACTGCTGAATTTGGATATGAAGAAACAGAATCTTTTTTAAAAATGAAAAATTACATCCTCTTGGAAGAAAAGGGGAAACCTCTTTTTAATTCCCTACTGATTCTGACATTCTCTTGCCATCAAGCAACAGTTTCTTAACCTCTGTGAGATATTTGTCATTATGAATTTGAAGTCTTTCTTTGTTAGGCAGAGTAGATGGGAGATAATGCCACAAGCCTTAGGAAAAAAAAATTCTTAGGAAATAAAGGGGGAAAGACAGAGGCTCCCCTTTCTCACTGCCTTCCATTCTTAACCCAATAGGTTTTGTAGCTTTTAGCTACAGCCAAAAGAATGGATTAAGAATCTCCCTAGAATAAGGCTCACAGTTTAAAGGTAGGATGCTAAGAGGACAGCATTAGCATTTAATTCCCTGTTGTTTGTCTCTAGTTGCAGCTAGTGGTAATAGCTAGTTAAGAGTCAAGAAGACCTGAGTTCAATCCCATCTCAGACTCCTTAGCTTTGTGATTCTGGGCAAGTCACTTATCTTCTCTCAATCTTAGTTTCCTCATTCTTAAAATGGGGATGATAGTAGTGCCTACTACACACTGGGTAGATGTAAGAATCAAATGAATTATTATATGTAAAGTACTTTGCAAACTTTAAAAGTTTATATAAATGCCAGCTGTTATAGTAGTTATTAGTAGTAGGAATGAATTCCTTCAGAGCCAGGACTGTTTATTTTTTGTCTTTCTATATATAAGCTGCCTGGTACAGGCCTTTGTGCATAGTAGGTCCTTAATAAGGGCTCCTTGCTACCAGGATCAGAAACCAGGTCCCAGACATCCCCTACCCCTTTTTTCACCCACATTCTAGTGCCCTGATTGTCTTGATTGGTGACTACCTCATCTGGCACACCATTGCAGACAGCTCCTAGTTATAATTTGCTCCACTCCCCACCCCTTGGTCCTTTGTCCCCTGCCTGGACAGAAATCTTGCCACTAGTTCCACCCTTCTAAGTCTGAAACCACAAGAGAAATCAGTTCTGCCTTTGCTCCATTTCTTGCCCTTCCCTGGACATCTTCTGAGTGTTGTCTCCCCCAATAGAATATAAGCTGGCAAAGACTGCTTTTGTGTTTGTATTTTTAGCTTTAGTGTTTGTATTTTAATACAGTGCTTGGAACATAGTAAGCACTTAGTAAGTCCTTCCTTCCTCCCTCCCTCCTCTTATCCTGTCCTCCCTTGCTTCCTTCCTCCCTCCTCTAATCCTTCTTTCTTCCCTCTCATCCATCCATCCTTCCATCAATCTTTCCTTCTTTCCTTCCATAGGGACAGCTAGGTGGTACAGTGGATAGAGAGCACCAGTGCAGGAGTCAGGAGTTCAAATCTCACCTCAGACATTTGATACTCACTAGCTGTGTGACCGTGGGCAAGTCGCTTAACCCCAATTGCTTCATCCTAGGTCATCTCCAGTCGTCCTGATGACTATCCGATCACTGGATTCAGATGGCTCTGGAGGAGAAGTGAGGCTGGTGACCTGCACAGTCCAGCCCTCCCTCACTCAAAAAAAAAATGTCAAGTGCAAGTCATGTCTTCATTTCTCTGATGGCATGGTCTTTTTCGGCAACAAAGGATAAACACACACCTTCCTTCCATCCTTCCTTCCCTCCCTTGTTTGTTTCTCCTTTCTTCCTTACTTGCATGTCATAGCGTCACCTCCCTGATGTCACAGTCTTCTTCAAGAACAAAGCACAAACAACAGTAGCATCTGATAATCTGAGAGTTGAAAAGGACCTTAGTGTAAAGGTCATATATTCCAATCTATTGTTGGATGGAAGAATCTGTCCAAGCTGTTGATCTTAGCCTCTGACTGAATGTTTTCAGTGATACAGAGTTCAGTCCATATTGATGAAGCAGCCCATTACAATATCAACTCCAGACAGCAATGATTCTTAGGAAATTCTTCTTAGGGAGCTCAGCATTGAGACACAGAATCAATTTTAAGACTAGAAAGACTTGTGTTCAAGGCTTGACTCTGACACGTATTGACTATGTGACTCTGGGCAGATCATTTAAATTTTCAGTGTTCTAAGCAATCATCTAAGACTGTAAATTGCAGAGAACGTGTGGCTCACCTATGTTGGTGAAGGGATTTTCCTATGCCAATCAAATCAGAAGTCCAATCCCTATCTCTGTTTGAGTCAGATCTGTAACGTCCAGTCATTGTGTCCTCTGGACCCAAGTAGAAGCATATGACCGTTTCCATAAGATAGCTCTGCAAGTATTTGGAGATAGTTCTTATCTAATACAATTCATTTCAGTCAACTCAGCAATCACCTAGAATTTATTAGGCACCTACTCTATGCCAGGCCCTGTGCTAAGTGCTGGGAGTACAAATATAAGTGGAAAGATGGATCCTGTTCTCCTTCTACAACCTCTCCTCTCCCCCCACTAGGTGGAAGACTGTAAGAGGTGAGGAGCAGGGCTGAGGAGAAAATCAAAGGTCCCTGTGGCAGGGGGCATGGTAGAAGAAGCCCCAAGTCCAACCTGATAAGGAAAGAGACATGTCTGGCCTGGGCTCCCTCTTTAAAGGGAAGTTCTGGGATAAGCTGTCCAATCAGAGGGAAGAGCAAGAAGGGGTGTAGAATGCTTCCAGGCTGTGAATTCCAGGGCTTGAGTGAAGTTTCAGGAGGAAGATGGCAGAGGAAGTTTTTCTTTGTTTTCTTTTTCTGTGGAATCTTGGCTTTTCAGATGTTTGTATTCAGAACAAGATAAAGCCTTCCATTATCAAAATTAGGCCCATCCCACTCCCCAGAGAATCAATTCTGCTTTTAGCCTCACCCCCACAGCCAGTTCAGAGAAAGCCACTCCTAGTGGAGATGAGACCTCCCTTCCCTGCACCCTTCACAGCCACAAGCATTAAAACACAGAAAACTCTTGTCACCTAAGACTTTTGCACTGTCAAATGATTCAATATTTAAAAAAGAGAAACCTTGAGTCATTTTTATTAATGGAAATGGCATCAAAAAACATGTATTTCTACTTCCTCAACTGCTTTATCATAAGAATCACCACCTTTCCACCTGATTTGCAGTTGACACCTCCCATATATGTTGTCTTCCTCACTGGAAGTTGGACATCTTGGGGCAGCTAGATGGCTCAGTGGATAGAGTGATGCACCTAGAGTCAGGAAAACTTGAGTTCAAATCTGGTCTTGGATACTTACTAGCTGTGTGATCCTGGGCAAGTCACAACTCCTGGTTTCTCCAAAAAAAAAGAAAAAGAAAGAAAGTGAACTCCTTGAGAGTACGGATTGTCTTATTTTGCTTTGTGTTCTCAGAGTTCTTTGAAAAATGCTTTGTAGATAGTAAAACATGTTGCTGTTCAGTCATGTCTGACTTTTCATGACCCTGTGGACCATAGTGTCCATGGGGTTTTCTTGGCAAAGATCCTGGAGTAGTTTGCCATTGCCTTCTCCGATGGATTAAGGAAAACAGGGTCTTGCCCAGAGTCACACAGCTAGTAAGTGTCTGGGGCAGACCTGAACTCAGGTTTTCCTGACCTTAGGCCCAGCATTGGGCAACTTAGCTGTCTTCATAGCAAAATTTATTAAGTGCTGTTTTCATTGATTCATTTGTGAATTTTGTCTCACCTAGTCTGGATGGTACCTATGAGGTGATATTTGTATTCTTGTTTTTAAGGGACAACTAATTGAGTGCTTAATATTGCAATAGATACGTGGATATGAAGAAAGGAAAGAACACGGTCCCTTGTCTTTAAGAAGTTTAAGTTCGAATGTGGGAGACAACATGCAAACAACTACATACATAAAAAATCCAGTGAGTTTCTTGTAACTTACTTTTCCTGGGGTTATGATAATTGATTGATTGATTCACTGTACCCCTACTCTCACACAAGGAAGAATATGGTAGGGCCAAAAAAATGCTAGGAGACAATTAAGGGAGGGGAAATCATTGCCACCTGGGGAATCAGAGGAAGAAACTTTATAGAGGAGATGGCTTTGAGGTTTGGTCTTGAATGAAGGAAGGACTTCAACTGATCAGAGACTTAGCAGAGTAAGTCTTTTCCCAGGAATATGAGGCCAACTGAGCAAAGGCACAGGAAAGGAAGAGGCTAGAGGAATGGATGTTGGACAGCAGCCCATTTTGGTTGGAACATAGAATATATGATTGAGTCACAAAGTTTTCTTTCTTCTTTTCATCCTTCCTTCCTTTTTTCTTCCTACTTCCTTCCTGCCTTCTTTCCTTTCCATCTTTCTTTCCCAGAAGAGTGAAATGATCCTAGCAGTCATTGCTTTAGGAATGTCACCTGGACAGTGGGACAGGATGAGTTAGAGAGGGGCTGCAGGAGAGTTAGGTAGAGCAAAGAAGAAGTCACAGTAACGCGGGCAAGAAGAGAAAAGGGTCTACAAAGACAATGATTGCAGTATAAGTAGACAGGAGAGCCGGATAGGAGATATATTGCGAAATAAGATTTGACAGCTGATTGGGTGTGTGGTATAAGGGAAAGGAGAAAGTCAAAGATGACTCCAAGGTTACAAGGTTGGGTGACTCTGAGGATAATGATGCTATTACAGAGTTGGAAATAAAAGTAAGATGGCAGATTTATCAAATTTGTGAATAACATAGAGCTGGAAGAAATAGCTAATATGATAGATGACAAAGTCAGGATGCCCAAAGGCTAGAATGAATTAAATCTAATAACATGAAATTTCATTGTGGATAAATATTGTTCTAGTTCTTTGATTCTTTGATAGATTAGTGGATTATCCATCAATGTGGATATTCTCTTTACTTGCACAGATTTTGATTTATCCACATCGTCTTATCCTCTGTGATTCTTGTCTAGGACTTGCATAAATCACCTGCAGAAGATCTACCCAATGCATTAATGACCTTTCTCTGGGTCTTAGTACTTTGTGGACTCCAGAGCAATATTTGGGCTACCTATCTGTTGTTCTCCACTTTTACTATATTTGTGGTCAACCTCCTTTTCTGACAAGACAAATCCTTGATGGCATTTTTCCTCCTCCACCTTTTGCATAAAGACAATTACTTGAAATACATTATAATGTATTTGCATCTATCATGTGGTTTTCCATTTCACTGGGTCATTTTGTAGTATTTCATGATTTGTAGCCAAAACCAATCATCAGGAGAATATGGACGTTGAAAAATCTTTCACTTTGGATTAAAAAAAGTCCGCTGCATAAATATATGACAGGGATCCCATGGCTAGCCAACAGTTTATGTCAAAGAGACATATAGTCTTGATGAATTTCATACTGAATATGAGTCAACAGTATGATTTGAAGCCAGGCACTTTGCGAAGATTTTTACAAATATTATCTCATTGTTCTTCACAACAACCTTGTGAGGCAGGTGCTATTGTCATCTCCATTTTACAGTTGGGGAAACTAAGACAGATAGTGACTTGCCTAGGATTACGTAATTAGTATCTGAAGTCAGATTTGAGCTGAGGTCTCCCTGACTTCAGGTCTAACATGCATCACCTTCTTGTTTCCAAAGAGTAAAGGAGAACTTAAGCTGCATTA
The DNA here is from genome assembly GCA_028658325.1 of Potorous gilbertii. Lineage (NCBI taxonomy): Eukaryota > Metazoa > Chordata > Mammalia > Diprotodontia > Potoroidae > Potorous > Potorous gilbertii. Next base: position 668,471,229 of record CM053769.1, read on the forward strand.
ATAGAGAATGGTATCTAGAATAAGGGAAGATATAACTACCTTGATCTGATCATATCTGAAATGTCAGATACTGTTGTGGACACCAAATTTGAGAGAGGAAATTGACACAACTGAGCATGTCAAGAGAAGGGAAATCTCAGTGTTAAAGAGAACTTAATATGGATAAGAGAATTCAACTAAGGATGTTCATCCTGGAGAAGCTAATCAGTAACTAAAGATTTATTTAGTGCCTGCTACATGCCAGGCACTGTGCTAAGCACTGGGAATACAATTAAGAGGAAAAAAAACCAGTCTCTGCCCTGAAGGAACTTCCAATTTAGTGGGGAAGACAACATAAGAAAAGCAAAAAGAGCCTGAAAGATAGGGGTCCTGGGGGTTGGAGAGAGGGCTGGGGAAGACACTCTATGACATATTGTAAAAAAGTCAGAGAAATTTCAAAATAGATCAGGCAACTGAGAAATGAGATGTTTTCCTTAAATGGAAGTTTTGGAGTTTATGGCTCCACCCTCCAATCTCACCCCTAGAGGATGGGGATGAGATGGAGAACTAAGACTGATGGTTATCATTGTCACCAATGACTTGGTGAGAATACTTCTCTGAATGCTCCAGTTATATATATATATATAATACACACACACACATATATACATATAATAAAAGAGCTGGAGGAAATGATCCTGAAGATGATTCCATCTGCCCTAGAAGAATCATTTCCCATCCCTAAAAGATAATTCCTTCTTCCAGTGTCCTTAGGGCATTGCATTCTATGATTCTATGTGAATGCCCTAAGGGAAGTGTATTTTTAAAAGCTATATATACACTTAGCTAGTTGTTACATGTTGTCTTCTTCCCTGGAATCTGAGCTAATGTTGAGGTTCCATGACTATTTTTACCTTCTTCAGTATTCCCAGTACATAGCACAGTGTGCAGCACATAGTCAATGCGGACTAAATTTTTAAAATCCATCACCAGTGAGTGAGAAGGCTCCTTGGTCATCTCCAAGGGTACCTGGTACCACCTTTGTATTTGTCTGGCATATACCTATTTATGTGAGCTCCTTGAGGTCAAGCACAATTTCCTTCTTGTCTTTGTATCCGTAGGGCACAGACTCTTAACATTTTTGCATGTGTCATGGACACATTTGGTGTTGTAGGGAAGCCTACAAACCCCTTCTCAGCCAACTCCCAGTGCTTGGCATCTAGCAGGCTTAATAATAGCTTACTGCTTGTGTGCATTTTTCTGTTTCAAGTATGTTTTTTATACACAGTATATCTTTGGATTCTGCTTTCAAATACAATTGTGCTTTTCCCTCCAACTTATTATACTCATATTTTCTTTCCCTTTGTTTCTCAACCTTTTCTTTTCTTTTTTTTTTTTAAAGAAAAGAGTAGTGAGAGAGGAGTGCGCTAGGACCAGTCCTCTGGGATTTGTACAATCTACTTCTGCTCTCTTGCCCCCTCTTTTTGTTCCCCTCACCCAGAGCCCCTAGAGAAGCTCTTTATCCTCTTTTTCTTTTCTTTTAAATCCTACTTTAAGATCACCATCCCTCCTTGGTTAGATATTGTTTTTCTTAGTAGAATCTCTCCCTTAGCCTCCTCTCCCTCCTATTTCTTCTCCTTAATTCTCTTATCCCCTCTCCCTCCTAGTTCCCTAGGAGTGAAATATATTTGTGTACTCAACTTTGTGTGGGAATATATTCTTCTCTTCTTTAAATTGAACTAGTTAACTAGTTTCATCTGAACTGATGAAAGTGAATTTAAAGTGATAACTATTCCCTCCTTTCCTTCTTTATTGTGTAGAATTCTGTGCATACCCCAATTATATGAGATAATTTTACCCATTTTTCTTTCCATTCCCCCTCACTGTATTCTTCTTGACCTCCTTTTCCTTTCTTCTTTTAAGATCATCAAGGCATAACAAAAATAATCCTCCAATTAAATTCCCTGTAAAATTCCTGATGATGATAGGGTTCTGAGGGGACACATAAATCATCTTTCCATATTAGAATATTTCTTAAGTCTGTTATCATTGTTTATATTTATCTTCTTATGTTTCTCTTGACTTGTTTGCACTTCAACTTATATATGCATTTCTGGAATGCAGTATCAGGAATACTTGGAAGTCTTCTCTTTCTTTAAAAGATCTTTTCCCCCTTGTAGGATTATACTCTGTTTGACTGGGTAAGTTATTTTTGGTTGTAAGCTTATATTTTTTACCTTCTGGAACATTATATTCCAAACTCTCCACTCCTTTATATCGGTGGCTGCTACATCATGTGACTTCATTCTAATTTTTCTTGTTGTATTATAGGATCATTTTCTTCCATTTGCTCTTTCTTGTTTTAGGGAGTTCATTCATTAGGCAAAGGTTTTATACTTCTTGTGCCAGGCCATTAATTCTCTTTCCAGTAGTTTATTCCATATTCCTCATTCCTTTTCCACTTTTTCCCTCTAGTATTCTCATTTAATAAAAAAAAAAATAATAAAACTCATGTTTCAAGCTCTTCCAGAAATTCTAGTTGAAATTGTGCCCAAGCTATATTTTAATTTGAGACTTTGCTTGTAGATGTTTTGGAATTTTCTTCTGCATTTGTGTCTTAAGGATCCCTGTTATCATAATAGCTCTTTATGGTGAGATTTTTCTTCTGTTTGTTTTTTCATTGTTTCAGCTTACATTGTGACTTTGATCTTTATGTTAAAGCTGGACTCTGGCCACTTGTGGAGGAAATGTCTGGGTTGATTTTGTGTCCTCTTGGGTTTTAATGCTCTGCAAGTACCTGACTTGGTTGGATATGAACAGCAGTCTGTGAGCTTGCCCCTAATTGTAGTTCATGTAAACTGCTGTTGGTTTCAACTACTATTAGTCATCTGAAAAAATTTGCTGGTTCAGCATCATAGATCTTCAGTCTCTCCTTTGTAATCCCTCTAGGATTCCTACCTTGATTATTTTCTAGGAGTGGAGACTTCTGGAATCCAAGTCACACAGTAGTTGAAAACTGCAGTATCTCCTTTATTCCTGAATTTCTGCCTTGCTTGCTCTGCTGCAGACTTCAGACTGGACTAGAGGCTGGACCTGAGACCCTGCTTCACTCAGGAGTCAGAGTGCAGGGTGCAGGTGTAGGTCTTTTGGGTGCAGGTCTCTTCCCCAGTCCACCCTGGATCTGTTAACTGATAGCATTGCTACATTTTAGTACCTACTTCTCTATCTTGCACAAGGTCAAATCTTCTGTGTGGAGATAGCACATCTTCTTGTCCTAGACATGACTTCTCTCTGTGGTGGAATGCTCCATAGAGCATTTCTTGGCTAGACTCTGTCCCCAGTGACCACATGCTTCTCTGTTCATCTTTGTATGCTAACCTCAGCTGGAAAAATATTTCATTGTAATGTATTTTGAATTTCCCAATTAGGAATCAATATGGTTCATTTTCTAGATCTGTTTGGAGGAGCTGTAAAGTAGAGCATAGCATTATTTCCTTCTAGCTACAAACCATTTTGACTTTGGGGATACATTTTAATAGCAGATTCTTAATAATATTTAAAAGATTTAAATATTTAAAAGATTTAATATTTAAAGATGACAAAAAATGGAAAGAGCCAATGTGGGGTAACCTATAAGAAGACAGCCTCACTATTAGTGGGATTATGAATTGGCCCAATAATTCTAGAAAACAATTTGAAACTTTGTGACAAGTCATTGGGTGGAATCCAGGAAAATCACAGCACAGGGCATAAATCTTAGGAAGTTAAAGAAAGAAGGGCCCATATATACTAAAATATAACAGTTTTTTTGTGGGAGCAAAAAATTGGAAATAAAAGCAAA
>CM053769.1:668475548-668533878 GCA_028658325.1 Potorous gilbertii
AGACCTTTTGTAATGGAGCTGCTGTGGAGCTCCTGCCTGCTCTGGGAGCCTCTGGCCTCAGCTGCCTTGACCTCTGGTGCAGCGGCTGCTTCCCGAGGGTGTCGAGTCCTGGAGATACCCCGCTCCCCTCTCAGCCCGTCTCTCTCACTGACCTGTGAATCTGTGGGTGGAGGGACCCTTGCAGTCGCTGGAGATGCCGGTCCCTGAAGCCTGCTTGGATCTGCTCGCTCCTCTCAGTGCCACGAGGCCGGGGTAGGGCAGGACAGGACAGAGCTCCGCTCCATCTGGGGCTTGATGGACCCCTGGGGTCGGTTTTGCAGGGCTCTCTGCAATGGAAATCTCCTTCACTGTGTTTCTGCGCGACTTCCACTGCTCCAGAATTTGTTGGGAGTTCTTTTTAGAGGAAATCCATGGGCTGTGGGTTCGGAGCTAGCAAATGTGAGTCTTTCTACTCCACCATCTTGGCTCCGCCCTGGGCAGCACTTTCAATGATCCCAAACTGCTTCCTGATGCAGACATTCATCTTGTCAGCATTGAGATTTTTCCCATAATTTTCTATGGCTTCAAATCAAGGAAACTATAGTTTTCAAAGAATTAAAACTGTGCACGATCACATCAGTGAACAAACATTTATTGAGTACATACTATGTACCAAGCACTAAGTGCTAGGAATACGAAAAGAAACAAAGGTACTCAAGAAACTCCCTTTCTAACATTTAATATGCAAGCAACTATCTGGATACAAGATGCATGCTCAGTAGATGACAAGTGATCTCAGAGGGATGTCACTAGCATAAGGTACAGGGAAAGAAGAAGGAAAGGGAGATGGGGAAGAATATATTCATGGAGGAAAGGAAGAGGAAGTTTAGAAAAAAATGATCTCATATAATCAAGGTGCACAAGAAGAAGTCTACAAACAAGGAGGACAGGGAAAATCTTGAATAAAGTGGGGGTCTGAGTTGAGTCTTCAAGGAAGCCAGGAAGCAGAGACAAGCAGGGAAAGCAATTCTGAAACAGAGGACAGTTAACGAAAAGGCACCACGAAAGGAGTCTAAATGTCTTTTTTAAAGGAACAGCAAGAAGGCAAGTATTTCTGGATCATAAAGTAAGAAGAGAGGAGTGATGTATAAAAACACAAAAAAGCTAGAAGAGGGCCAGGTAGTATAGAACTTTTAAAAAAATTGGTATTTTTTCAATTGGCAAAAATCTACTTTTTCTCCTGCCGCCCTGCCTCCCCAATTGAAAAAGAACGAAACAAAACTCTTGTTACAAACCCATATAGTCAAGTAAAACAATGGCCATCTCTCCTTCCTCTCCCCCATTTCACCCTTATGTCTCAGACCTGACTCTGAGTCTTTCACTCTCAAAAGGAGGTAGGTAACATGTGTGGTCAGTCGTCTGGAATCATGATTGGTTACTGCATTAATCAGAGTTCTGAGTTCTCATCTTTATAACATTGTTTTCATTGTATAAGTTGTCTTCCTTCTTCTGCTCAGTTTATTCTGTACCAGTTCATATGTCTTTTCAGAAATCATCTGTCATCATTTCTTACAGTACCTTAGTATTTTATCTCATGTATACACTGTAACTTTTTCAGTCACTGCCCAATTGATGGACAACACTTTTCAATTCTCTGCCTCCACAGAAAAAGCTACGAATATTTTTGAACACATTTATTTGGACTTCGTTTATCTTAGGATTAATCTCTCCCTTAATATGCTCCCTTTGGATTCCCCCTTTCCTCTACTCCCCTTTCCCTCCTAATTTTTTGTTGAGTGAAATGTATTTCTGTATCCAACTGTATGTATGTGGATATTCTTCCTTCTTTTGACCAATTCAAGTGAGTAAGGGTAAAGTGTTACCTACACCCCCTATCCCTTCCTTCTTATTTATATACATTTCCATTTGTGTACCTTGATTATTTATCCTTTCTTCCCCTAGTTGTTCCCCTTGTTGCCCTTTTCATTCTTCTTTTAAGACGATCAAGAAATAACAGAACCATTCCTAGACTTTTTATTTAATTAGACTCCTATGATCCCTGATGAAGGTAGGGTTTAGAGGGGACACATGTATCCTCTACTTATATTAGAATATAAACAGTTTATCTTTGTTTAGTCCTTTATTCGTTATATTTAGTTCTTTAATTCATTCAACTTTATTTTTTTACATTTCTCTTAACTCCTGTGTTTGCACTTCAGATTTTCTATATAGCTTGGGTCTTTTCATCAGAAAGTTTTGGAAGTCCTTTATTTCATTAAAGTTCTATTTTTCCCCCTGTAGGATTATATTTATGTTTTTCTAGTTAAGTTTTTCTTGGTTGTAAGTCTATATGTTTGGCCTTCTGGAATACTGTATTCCAAGCTCACTGCTTATTTATAGTGATAGTTGCTAAATCATGTGAAGACTGAGACTGGAACTGGAACTGCTTGTAGGGTTCAAGTTACACAGTTACAGTTTGCTTCTGAGCTTACTCCTTTCTTAGTACACAGCCTATGTCCCACAACAACTCCTTACCCTTGAACACCATTCCTTTATGCAGGTCCTCTCCTCTGGGTAGGGTGACAGAACTGTCAGTTGACACCTGTCCTACATCTTGCATAAATTTAGGCCCCTCCCTGATGGACCTGAGACAGCCTCTCCCTGTGTTGGAATGTTTTGCTTGATGAACTTGGCCAGACCCTGTCTCCAGTGTCCAGAGACCTCTCTGTCTATATCTCTATGCTGACCTGGGCTGGAAATATGACTCACTGTGATCTTTTTCCCTTGGATTTACTGATCAGGACTCAGTCTACTATGCCATCTAAGTCTGTTTGGAGTTTTGGAGAGGTAAAGGATGGGGTGAGAGTAGTAGGGAAGAAGAGCTCACTGTACTTCCAGTTAAACTGCCATCATCTGTGAAGATTTGTAAGTGTCAAAGTGAGGATTTTATGTTTGAAATGGGAAGTAATAGGAGCTCAGTAACTAAAGTTTAATGAGCAGTAGAGTGTCACCATAGAAAAATCATTTTGATAACTGAGCAAAGGATGGATTAGAGCTGGGAGGAGCTTGAGAAAGGGCAACCACAAGCAGACTATTGCAGTAGAACAGGGATAAAGAGATGAGGACCTCCACCAGGATGGTAGCAGCATCAGAAGAGAGACAAGAACATATAAGAGAAATATTGAGAGGTAGAATCAACAAGGATTGGCAACAGATTGAATTTATGGAGTAAATTGAGAAAGAAATTAAAAATAATGAAAGGTTATGAATCTGGGAACTGGGAGGATGGTAGTAACTTTAAGAATAACAGGGAAGTTTGGAAGTGGGTAGGATTTTGGAGAAATGAAAATGAATTATTTTGGATATGTTGAGTTTGATATGTCTATGAGATATCCAGTTTAAGATGTTCAAGAGGCAATTGGTAGCTCAGATTAGAGCTCAGAAAGGAGGTAAGGATAGGAATCATCTTCATAGAGATGCTGTTCGAATCCATGGCAGCTGATGAGAAGAGGTCAGTAGGCAAGATATTCTAGAAGTAGATTAGAAGCATACTCAGAACAGAACCTTGGAGTTCATTTACAGTTAATAGGCATGACCTGGAGATACAAAAAGCATAAAATGGATATACCATAGTGAGAGTAAATAGCAAATAGATAGATGGGTAGGTAGATAGATACAAATAAGTAGATAGAAGATACACTTATTAAATACTTAATATGTTCCTGGCAGTGTTAAGCTCTAGCAATGAGAATACAAACAAAAAATAGTCACTATCCTCAAGGAACTCACATTTGAATGGGGGAAGACAGCATATAAAATGGAGCTGGAAACAAGGGGTATATATGGAGGGAGGAAGAGTACTCAAATGTAGAAATGTTGCTGGGGAGGAGGTGGAAAAATCTAGAATCACTATTGGAGCCAAATGTGACATGAGCTTGGGAACCCCCTGAAATTATAGACTGGGGTAGGGATCTACTAATCAGGAGGAGAGAATGAAAAGCAGAAGCATCTCAAGGGAGACCACTGAGGAGGTGGGAAGTCTTATGAATCAGTACTGGAGCTAAGTGAGGAGTGATATAAATGGCATCGTGAATGAGAGTTCTGACTGGAAAAGGAAGTACCATTTATGCTGCAAGAGTAAAGAATAACAGATGGACTGGCTGAGTATTGCCGTGGTTATTCATGAAATCCTGACAGATGAAGAGGAAAGTTTACATGATATTGGGTAGACACTCTAGGCATGATTTATGAAAGACATACACAATAATGACACCAGATGAGAAGCCCTGGAGAGTGCACTGATCTGGCGACCATCCCTAAGAGTTTGCCGTTCCCGACCCTCCCTGCTAGTAGCAATTCCTCTCACACCTGCCTTAAATGATCTTGTATTTACTTTTTTGGGTGGGCGGGGTGGTGGCTAGGTAGCGTAGTGGGTAAAGGGAATTAGGAAGACTCATTTCCCTGAGTCCAAATTTGACCTCAGACACTTCCTAGCTGTGTGACCCTGGGCAAGTTACGTAACCCTGTTTGGCTCAGTTTCCTCATCAATGAAATGCACTGGAGAAGGAAATGAAATGCACTCCAATATCTTTGTCAAGAAAATCTCAAATGGGGTCGCAAACAGTCTCACATGATGGAAGATGACTAAATAACTCATAGTATGGATATAGTTATTTGCACTTTATCTGCTTCATTAATATTTGAGATCCTTGAGGGCAGACTGTATTTTTACCTTTCTTTTAAAAAAAAATTTTATTTTGAACTTAAATATCTCTCCAAAAAAACAGAGAAACTATTATGGCTGCTTGCCATACTTTCTTTATCGGGTAAACAAAATTTATATTTTAAAAAGCAAATATTCTATGAAACCATTCATCTCACTTTCATTCCACTTGCATTTTCTTTTTTAAAGATCTCATAATACGTTCTGTGCATTACTTTCGCCTGCCATTTTATCCTGAACTCTTAGGTCAGAGCCAGGCATATGATAAAGACTTTATAAATGCTTATTTTTGAATGAATAACTATTCTTCACAAACTTTATGGCCCAGCCAAACTGGCTTTCTTGTAGTTCCTCATAGGTAACATTTTGTCTCCCTTCTGAGTACTTTTGCAAAGGTTTTCTCTCATGTTCGGTACCAGCAGGGTGCTGTTACTGTTTTGTTTTGTTTTGTTTTTCTTGAAGAGAACCATGATATCAGGGAGGTCATGCAGGTGAATTCACATGCAGGTGAATTGGATTTAAGTGAGGAAGGGCTGTGTGAGCCAGCTTGAAGGAGCTCAGGACAGCCAATTGTTAAATTTTTGACCAGAGCATTTACACCTTGAAAACCAACAACAGTTACCTATTAGCACTTAATGTATTGTTTTGTTGATAGACAAGAAAGTGATAAACAAAATGTTAATAATGGAAATTAAAAAGTATTGTGTTTTCCAGAGAGCTGATTGTTAAACATTTACCAGCATACTCCTGCCATGATTAGGTTCCCTCCTCAATTTCACCTTTTAGCTTCTCTAGGTCTCTTTCAAACTCAGCTTTTAAGTATCACTTCCTATACTGAGACTATTTCTGATCCCTCCAGCTCTTTGTGCAGCTGCACTCCCTTTCCACCAAATTATGTATGTTGTATCTATTTTATATGAACACATTTATCCCAGAGTTCAATTCTGGTGATACACGTGACTCGCCTCAAAACTGCCTGCCTGCTTGAGGGCAAAAAACCACAACAAACCAAAACAAAAAACAATGTTCTTTTTGCTACTTACTTTGAGACAGGACACACATGGTTCAAAATGTTCTTACTCTCAGGGCTGATAGTATCACAAAATTTAAGGATGGAAGAGAGTTTATGTGTTATCTAGTCCACTGGTTCTCAATTTTCCTTCCTGTTTCTTCCTTCCTTTTTCTTTCTTTCTTTTCTTCCTCCCTTTTTCCTATCTTTTTCTTTCTTTATTTACCTGATCATCACTTATTTATTTGTTTGCTTATTTATACTCATGAAATATTGCTCTTTGTGATCAGGAATTGTGGCACACTGAACATTTTAATTGGTGACTCTTAAGTAGGAAGATTCTCCAGGGATGTTTTCCTTCAATTACAGCCCCTGTTTTTGTTAAGTTCTTTGCAAATTCAAGGTCTGATGTGCATTTCAAGGTTAGAGTGTATCTGTAATAGACAAGTTTTGTTGATTTCGTGAATACCATGATTTGTACGCTGAGTAAGCAAAATCAACATTCAGTTACTCATCAATGACCTATCTACAATAGCACAAAATCCAAAATTTCACTTCTTTGAGAAACACTGATCCCAACCCTCTCATTTCCTATCAAGGTAGGAAGTAAAAATTAAGCTTGTGGAACAGAAAATTATAAACAAAATATCATCAAATGCTAATTATACTTTGAGTTGAAACCATGTGTTCTATGAAATCCAGAGAAGGAGATATTGGTATAAACTGAGATGGTCAGAGAATGCTTCTAAAAGGCTTCTTACTTCAATTTGAATCCTGATGGCAAAGTTGCAGAAGGACATACAAAGAAATTGAATGTGCTCCATCTGGGGAATAGGAAGGAGAGAAAGTTACTGATATTTACTATCTCTGAGTTTTTAATCAGACCTGATTTCACTGGTAGGGACCTCCCAGTGATGAACTTTATCCATCAAGTCAAATCGTATTATATAGTCTTTGAGAGGGGCCTGGAGCAAAGAGAGGTTAAATCATTCACCAATAACACAGACAGTATGTTTTAGGGGCAAGATGGAACTCAGTGTTCAACCCATTTGAAACTAGCTCTCCATCTGTAATACCATGTTACCTGTAAATATTACATTATTATTTCAGAAATGAAAGAGAAAAAAATATAAGTTGAATTATAAGGGGAAAATGCCTTAGGGACCATCAGAACTAAAAATTCATCAGCAACTCTAAGAAGCTTCTTTTTTTTTTTGAGGCAGATGAAATTATCTGTTGTGCTATAAAAGAAAGATCTCTTCTTGTCCAATTATTCACATTTCAATTTCTCTTTAACAGGAGTTGATAAAAATGGCATATTTTGATGAAAGGAATGCTTAGCACTTAGGGAAAATTAAGCTGTCTACCTATCTCTCAGGAAAGGATGAATTTAATCACTTTAATTAACATAACCCTTTCTCCAAGACCCAGGGGAGGATTGAGAAGGGTCTCAGAGGAGAGAATGTGTGCTACTTGCAAATTCCTCAATTCCCTTTGGGCTAGGGTTTGGGGAAAGAAGAGTGGGAGAGGCTGACATGTGTCTAAGCAGATCTTGCCTAGCACTAGTCCAAAAAAGTTATTTATGAATTATCCTAATTCAATGTATTAAGGGGGCACTTCTCTCAGTTAGCTTTGAAAAGGAACTCCAGAACATCTTTTTGCCATCAACAAAAAAATACATCCAAATGAGCAGGACCTTTTGTCTTGAAATATTTAGTTTCAGAAAGTGCAAATGACTCCCTCAGATTTCTATAGCACTCTTCCCCCCTACATGCTTGGTGTGGTAGAGGGTTAAACCTCAAACCAAGAAGAGCCAATTCTCTGAAAGCCACAAAGGATGATTGCAAACCCCCAAGCTTTCCGTTTTGCCCCATGCTTATCTGTTCATCTGACAAGTGCCTAGTGAGTGTATGTTGAGGGTGGGTATTGAGGTGAGGCTTATGTAGATGACCTCAAAGTTGAGTCTGTATTGAATCCATGTAGATCCAATTAACCCAGGCACAATGCATTCCAAATGCCTGGTCATGTTTGCCTGCACTTCTCTTGTTGCTGTCTTGTTGAGTCTTTTGTGAATAGTTATAAAAAAAATAGTGCCCCATATAGGGAAATTTGTAGGACAGCATGTATCTTTGTAATCGGGGTGACCATCCCTAACCAAATTGAGGGTCATTCAGAAACCTCTTGAAATATCCACAAACCCTAGAAAGAGGTTCATTAGTGGCACAGATGTTGTTATTGAGCATGTGGGAAGCACCGTCAATAAGAACAGATTCTTTATAAGTGTTTGCTGAATTGAACTGAATTGAAATCAGTTCTTGGTATTGGTTTTCAACTTGCTGATTAGGTGACTTGACTCTGGGAACATGCTTGTTGAATCTGGCAAAATGGTGTTACCTTTGAGTTTACTCTTACATTTCCAAGGCTATTGTTGGCTTTTGTATGCTTAATGAGAAAAGTTAAAAGAATCATTAGCAAATCATACAATGTTAGAATTGAAATGAATGTTAGAAATGATCTAGTCTAACTATTTTTGTATTACAGGTAGGGAAATAGAATTCCAGTGAAAAGGAGTAACTGACCCAAGGTCCAGATAGCGAGGTCAGAGCTGAGACTAGAACCATGGCTCTCTTGTCCCACGATCATTTCTATTTTTTAAATAAATTTTTATTGATCTCTTTTGATTTTGTATCACCTCTATTTCATACTGTATTCCCTCTCCCTGCCCCTTTCCAGAGAACCATCTCTAAATGAAAGAAAGGAGGGGAAAAAAATTTTTTTTCAAAGCTAAACAATTTATCAAACAAGACATTCTATGCACTTTTTCATACCCATGGTCGTTCTGCAAAGGAGTGGAAGGTGTTTTCTTCTCCTATCTCTTTGGGACAGAGCTTGGTCACAGTCATTTCCAAGCCTTCATTTTTTATTGTTTGTTATTTTTCTTTTCATTTACTTTTACAGCTAGAGGATGGATGGAAATTTAAGCTCTAGTCCTGTCTCTGCCACTTGATGAGCCGCATTCACTTCTGCCTCAACTGCTTCCTTCCAGAGCTATGGTTTCCCTTTATCAGGTGTTGTGAAGAGTGAATGAGATAAACACACTTTCTCAGAAAGTGTTAAAAAGTAGATGAGTTCCTACTTTGCCTGAGGAGGCTTAAGAGAGAAGAACTTCTCCAGCCCTTGGGTGATCCTGTGCAAGCCTTTGACATCTCCTGACTTCTGGGATATTATCTGTACCAGGAAAAGGTCTGCCTTATGGTTGAGCTGTAAGATCATAGGATTTATACCTGGAAGAAACCTTAGCAATCATGGTGTCTGCCAGAGTTGCTATTCTGCTTCTGGTACAATAGATCACTCAGAGCTAGAGGGTCCAAAGAGAGAGTCCATTTGCTAAAATGTATTCTAATACCCTCAAGCAGAAGCACTTCTTGAGGTCATTTTATCTTAACCATAAAAATAAAAGCCACTAGTATGAAAATTAAAAAGTAGACACACAAGAAGATCAGAAGGGAGTCAGCAAGGAGACATCTTGGTTTCTGAGGAGGTACCTGCCAAGGCCCTAAAAATGATTCTGAGACTCTCTCATGCGAAGGGCCCATAGTTTGTCTTTGATTGATTCCTCTGGAGGCAACATTAACCCCAGTGTACCCATATCTTCCTTTCTTACAACAGCCCTAGCTAGCATTGTGGAAATGTGGGGGTTTAACTCCCACCTCCCCAGTTTCATCAATATCCTGAACCATAACAGATTCCAAACCTTTCATTTTACAGAGAAGAAAACTAAGGAAACCAGACAGAGGCAGGGACTTTCCTAAAGTAAAAAAAAAAAGGAGCAAATTTCAGAATTAGGATTTGACTTTCAAGGTTTAGCTTCAAACCCAGGACTCTCCTTTACTTTACAGATGGTATGGTAGATAAAACTGCTGGACTTGCAGTCAAGAAACCTGAGTTCAAATGCTGCTTTAGACACTATGCAATCCTGAGTAAGTCACTTAACCTCTGTTTGCCTCAGTTTCCACTTATGTGAAATGGGGTTAATAATAAGTAGACTTTACTCAAATGGATCAAATGAAATAACACAAAGTGCTTTGCAAACCTTAAATCCCTTATAATCCTACAATGTTATAATCCTTAGGCCTTTAGAGATACATAAATGATGGCAATTTGTATTAACGATTATTACACCATATGCGCTGCCTACATCTACTTCTGGGTGGTCTCCAGCCTGTCTCCTATTATGCCTATACTGAGGTCCTTCCCTTCTTCTCCTTGGTAATCTGTGCAGGAGCACTCAAGTACAGAGAATGTCAGGGACTGCCCTTGGGCCCTAAAGGAAGGAAATAGTCAAAGTTATTTCCTATTCACTTAATGAATAAACTAGTAACTGAAAATTGAATCTGCATATCATATCTAACTGGTTCAACTTCATTTTTTTTTTTTGAAAACAAAACTTAGAATTCAGTTTACTTGCAGGCAGGCAGTAGGTTTATTCATTTGCAAATATTTCAGTTCCTGCTTTATGTGAAACTCTATTAGAGTGACAGATACAGACTTCACAGATTGATTATGTGAATGAATATATATATTCAAAACCTTGCTAACATCTCCCAATTTTAATAATCTGCGCTAATTTTTCTCATCCATATTTCCTTTCAGATTTCAATGTCTGCATTGTTTGAATGATTGAAAAACAGAAGGAAATGAAAACACCTGGAAATAACCCCACCACCACTAAAGATACTTGTTCATTCCTGATCTACTGCCAGATCCTATTGGCTGCAGACACAAAGGATGCTAGCTAGATAAAGCCAGTAGGGTTAGCTTAAATAATAGTGGAAGTCTAAAGTAATTTGTGCAGAAATAATAGGGACCCCAATTTTATTAAACTCTGAAACCTGGATTCACAACACAGAGCAGCTAAAAGTTCATCCTGATGCAAATTTGCTACATGGACTTGCAAACAAAAGCTTGGTCGTTGTAATTTACTCAGATAATTACGAAGGCAAAGAGTTACTGCATATGGTATTGGCACTGGGATTGTGAGAAGCCTGCTTCTGTTGCAGAAGGGAGGCACTCGTTTTAGAGACTCTAAGTAGTCCCTGACTCCAACATTAGCTGCCAACTAAAGGAAAAGCCAATTCAATCCCAGGACTCTGACTTTTTTTTTTTTAAAGACATGGAATAGGAGGGGGCTCAAGATTTTGAACTAGTTAGTTGCTATCTGTTTCCTCCCCTATAAAATGAAAGCCTGAGAGAAATTATTTTGAATTATTTTTTCAGTCATCCAAAATTTGTCCCATCTTCCTCCCATCGTTCCAACTCCAATTGAAAAAGACAGACAAATTAAACCATTATTACAAATATTTATACATATGTATAAATATTTACACTTATACACATATATATTTAGTTATGCAGAACAAATTCCCTAATTGCATTTGTTCAAAAAAATAGATATTTCAGTCTGAACTCTAATGGACTAAATGATTTCTAAGGTTCCTTCTGGTTTTAAATCTTGTGATTCCAAAGGCACCTTTGGGTGCTCATAAACCCTATGGGCATATCTTATCTTGCCTTTGTCTTCTTATTCTTCTCTAACCCTGGGGTGACCTCTCCTTGTCCCTTTTCCTCTGTGTGTTTGTTTTGCCAAAGAAGATCATGCCATCAGAGAAATGATGACAACTTGCACTTGACTTTGTTTTGAGTGAGGGAGAGCTGTGCAGGTCACCAGCCTCACTTCTCCTCCACAGCCATCTGAGTTCAGTGACTAGATACTCATTAAGATGACTAGAGATGACCTAGGATGAAGCAATTGGGGTTAAATGACTTGCCCAAGGTCACATAGCTAGTGAATGTCAAGTGTCTGAGGTGAGATTTGAACTCAGGTCCTCCTGACTCCTGCACTGGTGCTCTATCCACTGCACCACCTAGCTGCCCATTCCCTTTTTTCCTCTAGATACTGTCTGAAACCTATGGTTCACTCTGTCCTTTTATTCCCCAAACTTCAAGCTTCCATATTTAAGATTGGATTTGAGGGGCAGCTAGGTGGTGCAGTGGATAGAGCACCAGCCCTGGGATCAGGAGGACCAGAGTTCTAATTTGACCTCAGACATTTACTAGCTGTGTGACCCTGGGCAAGTCATTTAACTTCATTAAAAAAAGAAAAGGGCTACATTTGAAGAAGTCTAATAACTTCCTTCCTGTCCCTTATTCTGGGTGTTGGGAAGGAATTAGTTACCACACAGTTCCCTCTCCCAGCCTGAGTTTAGATTTTGGGGCTGTTTAAAGGAGAAGATGGTGAGTTTCAGTCACTCGAGGTCTTTCAACTAGAGGTTGGATTAACAATTTCTCAGGAATATTACAGGTGAGAATTCATTAATTCTTGCAGGAGTTCACAACAGCAACAATGCTAACACTTATGTAGCACATTAAGATTTGTAAAATGATTTACAATTATTATTTTATTTGACGGATTGGCCTAGATGACCACTGATATATCTTCCAACCCTTTAATTTTATTATTCTAAACCCATGCCTCAAAGTATGTTAAATAGATTGGAGATCCTTTCGCACTCTCTCTGGCCTTGTGATTTTATGCACTTCTACACTATCATAAGAAATCAACAGAGTTGTCCTCTGGCAAAATTATAAATAGACAGATTTTGGATTTCCTCTCAGTTGTTCTACCTTCTTATATCACTTTCCTATTTTCTATCTAGCCTTCTCCTGGTGCTCTAATACTCTTTCCCTAGCTTTGTCTGCCATTTAGGGAGGAAATTGAAATGATAAACATTCACATGAACATATTGTTGACATAAAGTTATCCCTTTAAGGAATATTTGCATGTTAAAAGAAGACAGTTGGAGAAAGATGCAAAGAAAATAATCACCAGTGGTGGAATTCGGACATAGATCAAGGAGACTGGGTCCAGAGCTGAACAGGAAGAGGAAAGTGGGTTGGAATGAATTTAGGAAATTAAGATGCTTATAATGGTCTCGTTTCTCCTTTCCTTCTCTCTGTTTTCCTCCCACCTGCCTGCTTTCCTTTCTATCTTTTCCTCCACTCAAGCAAATAATAAAATAATAGGAAAATTTCATTGCTATCAATACACATTCTCAAATGACTACAATCTCATCCTCCTTTTCCCCCAGAGTCTTTTGGCAAATAAAATCCTCCAAGACTCACGGCTCCAGGAACAGAGCAAATGATACATGAAGCCTCAGCAGCCTAACTAAATAGATCACATACAATCTACTCAGTTAGAGACCTTCCTCCGTGTCATTTCAAAAATCCAGCTTGCTAGACTCAGACCATAATCCAGGTGAGACTCTTATATGCTTTCTGAAAACAGTCAAGGGATTTTCATCAGCTGTGGCTAAGTTTTGGGTTTCATTTAAAGCCTCAGGCATTATCAAATACATGAAACCCCCTTCCCCCTCCCCACCACATTTGGTTTGGTCCTGACTCAAGGAAACTGAAACCTTAAGCCAAATGAAACGTGAGCAGCAAGAATTCACCAGGTCCTCTGATTCAAAGCAGGCACTGGGGTTTCTGAGAAACAATGCAAAGTTCAAATCGATGGCCGCTTTTAAGTGCATTTGGCAACTATCCGAGTGGTCCAGCTTACTTACATCAATTTCAGACACTTTCCCCTAGAAACCTCTCACTCTCCTCCTCCTGTCTTCTTCTCCCTCTGTAGAGAGATACTCTGGAGGAAATGGAATAGGCTTGTAGGAGCCTGTTTTCAAGGGAGAAAACAACCTTAAAATAAAACCTCCAGCAATTTTGTAAAAACAAAAAAAGTTTTTCTAATAAGGGCAATTGGTTTCTAGACCAAAAGATAAACAAAGAACAAAGCTATTGCTCTGACCTTCTGCCCTGAGCTATAAATTTAGACGAGGTTTGTAGACTTCTGGTGCTTTTTATGGCTGGGGCCTGCCCCTCAGGAAGTGATCTAACAAGCTATTGGCAAACTTTGCCTTGGGAAGGGGCCTGTAGAAGACAGAGCTAATTCCTGCACCCTGAACTCCCACCATTCAGACTAGGAGAAAAGGAGCTTTACTGCAGCTTCTTTAAAGTGCAAAATAAGTTGAGAAAAATGAAAAAGTAGGTAGGTAGAGAATATCAATGTACTGTGAAGTTGTTACTGGAAAAAAAAGAATTCTGGCTAAATCTCAAAAACTGTGCTCTTATTCTTACTAACTACTAGATTTGTGATCTTGGTCAAATTACAAATTAACAAATTACTTAGTTTTCTCATCTGTACATCTGTGATTTTAAGATTTAGCCAGATTGAGAGAGGGGCAGGCCTGCAAACCAGGAGCGGGGAAGAAGACTAAAGAATGAAAGAGAATCGTATGAAAGAGAGTAAGACTGTATTGGAGTAAAAGATATAGTAGGAGATGGATAAATAGATCATTTTGGCTGGAGAGTATCAATAAAGAAGTAATAGATTTGAGAGACAGGATATGATAGGAGAGTTGGAACTCAATGTGGAAGCCCTTGAATGCCAAGTTAGGAGTTTGGAATTTATCCTGTAAATAATAAAAAGCCTTTTATGCTTAGCAGCAACATGATAAAGCCAGTATTTTAGGGAAATGAATCTGGCAATGATATGAGGGATGTACAGAAAAGTCAAGAAATTGGTGGCAAGAAACCAAGTAAGAGCTACTGAATTGGAGTGTCCTCCACACCTACCATCGTGTCTGGCACAGGGGAAGTTACTTAATGAATTGAAGTAAGGGCCTGATCACTCAGGTGAGGCGGCGCTTCACACAATGCCTGCTACATTATAGGTCCTAAATAAATGCTTATTGATTGGAGGGATGATCTAAGAGCTATTATGGAAAAATCAGCAGAACTTGATAACAGATTACATATGGAAGATAAGGAGGAAGTAGATTTTGACTTCAAAGTTTTGGAGTTAGGATGACTTGAAGCCAACATTGACATTAATAAGACAGTTAGGAAGTTTTTGGAGAAGACAAGGATTTTTGTGGTAGATATGCTGAGCTTTTGTTGATGGAAGGTGGTGGCAGAAAGAAAGAAATTAAGTTTGGCACTCGCCTTCAAGGAGATGATAAGTTTTTAGGGGAACAAAGATTTATAATCCATAAATAGTTGGGAAATGAAAATAAAGTTTTCAATACAAAATTTAGTGATATTATTAGGATGCTGGACTTAGGTTTAAATACTGTCTTTGTCATTTACACCTATGTGACATGAAACAAGTCACAACCTCTCTGGGTCTCAGTTTCTACATCTACAAAAAGGGAGTTGTCCTAAATGATGGGTAGCATCCCTTGTGGCTCAAAACCTACAATCTTATTATCCGAATTGTCAAAATGGATGGTATAGATAAATACTCTAGATGATTAGAAAAGGAGAGATGAGTGTTGAGAAATAATAATTATGTTAATTTAATATCTTCCATCCTTATTGATATATTGTGGGATGGAGGTGATTTTGCATTTTTTATAAAGGACTTTATTAAAGATCTTTACAGAAGAGCTTCAGCCACACAATTTTAGGTTTCATAGAGTCCTGTTATATAGTGGAGACTGACAAGCATGGCTGCACACTATGGCTTCCTTGGCTTCTGCTCTAAGATAGGGGTGGTACACAGAATCTCATTTTGTGGGTTCTATGATGCTCACTTGGTCAGGTGGAAGCTTCTTGGAGCTAATCTTGCCACTTGGATTCTAGGACATGATCTAGACTTTAATGCCCAGTATACCTGTCTGAGGAAGAACGTGGCATAGAGCTGCCAAAATGTAATTGCTGGGGTCTCTGCTAAGGATGTCCATTGGACATCCACAAACTTCACCATCTATTCTGTATCCTTACCAGATGCTACACTTTGCGTGCTTTTGTACTACTTTTTAATAATTGACTAGAAGACTCCATAGCATGCTCTAGGTTCAGTAAGACCTCCTACGTAGGAGTTTTTAATTAGGAACTTTACCTGGGCTACTTGTTATACAGAGACTTCTAGTGACCACTTGACTTCATTCTGAGCCCTAGGGGCCGGGAAAATGATTTCTGATCTGGTTGGGGTAATTTGCACCTCTGCTATATTACAGGATGAAAGACATTTATTTTAGGCTTGAGGATGCCATTAGTAAACACACTTCCTCTTCTTAGAAATCTGCACTGCCATCTTGCATTCTTAAAGGCTAGGCCAATGTAGCATGGTCCTATAGACCTTCCAATATGAACCAGTTCCTATGAGTCTTTCACTATGGACCAAGCAACAACCTATATGTCTACTATCTGAGGACCACCCTAAGTACAGAGAAATTCATCATCAGAGAGAGGGTAGACCAAAAGGTAATAAGTTTTTGTAGCCATAGTAGCTCAAGGAGTGGAGAAGTTTTCAATCTGTACCTGTGGAGGGAATACTCATATCAAGAAAATCATTCATCATGAAAATATTGAAGTAAAATAATAATAAAAGCTCACATTCATACCATTTTCTTATTTATAGAGGCATTTCCTTACAAGCTTGAAGGGTGCACAGGGCTTGAAATAGGAAGACATGAGATGGTAGGTGTAACTCTCAATGCATTAATCCTGGTTCTCACAACAGCAGGACAGGAAGCCTGTGGTCCTTATCTCCCTTCTCCTCATTATGGGCATTGATAGTCACTCCTTTCTATTTAGTTGCTATGGATTGGCTGTCTAGGGTGGTCTTTCCCAACCCTCTAGATCTGAACTTTGCTGGTGTCATGGAACCCTTTGGCAGTTTGCTGAAGCCCATAGATCCCTTCTCAGAGTAATTTTTAAAAATACATAAAAAAAAATACTTCAGATTACAAAGGAAACTAATTATATTGAAATACAGTTATTGAAAAAAACGTGTTGAAGAAACCCATGAAATCTATCCATGGATCCTCAAAGGGGATGCCCCTTTTAAGAACCAGGGGCTAGAATCTTTTTCTTTGGCTTTCAGTATGGTATGAGAGCACAGGCCTAGACAGGGACCTTCCCTTCCATGACAATTCCCTTTCCCCATCCTGTTTAGTTATCTTTGGTTACCTCACCTTCATATCACTGATCAGGGTCTAAATAAGCTTATCCCTAAACTTTGCCCCTTTCCTCAGAGTCCCAGCAAGGGCAGAATCTTCCCTCTTTAGCCCAAAGCTGCCTCCACCCACCAGTTTCAGGCCATAGCACTTCTTTTACCCTTAATTCTTTATCTTTTGACCCAAAAACATAGGCCATAGGATTATGGATTTGTAACTCAGAGCACCTAGTCCAGTCTTCTCTGTGGTAAGAGGAATGTCTACCAGAGTCTCCCCTCAGTCCCAGCCTGAAATGAGCTAGTTTTTGTTTTTTCCTTAAAAGGTATGGAAACCATTAAGACTTGATTAACTCTGGGGACTCCATTTCCATGCTCATAAACATCTATTCTTGGTTATCCGGTATATTGGAATAAAGTGACTGATTAGTGGTGCTTCCTCATCACTTCTGTGGAGTCAAGATTTGAGTTTAAGGCTTTGTTTTGTTTTTTAAAATTCTTCCTCTCTTTCAATGTCTTCTTGATTGTCTCCTTTTTTTTTTTTTACATCACTTTTATGTCCTGTTTATTCTCTCCTCCCTTTATAAACCCTTCCTAACCTGTCCCTCAAGAGAACCCTTAGTAGCTTACAAGCATTGTCAAACAAAACATATCAGTAGGTTTTGACTCAGAGTTCTTTGTGGTTTACAAGCTGTGGCAGGAATTACCAATCTTTGAAACACTTTGAATATGGTTCAGTGATGGGCTTTGAGCCTTTCGCTGGTGGTTACAAAGTTGAGAAGCAGGTAGGCTGGCTTTCAGGTGATTTTTTAATTTGTTTTTAGTGTTCTACAATCACTTCCATATAACTTAGATTTTTTTCCCTCCCTCCCCTTCCTTCCCCCGCTTCCCCTCTCCCTCCCTGAGACAGCATATAAAGATAACTAAACAGGATGGGGAAAGGGAATTATCATGGAAGGGAAGGTCCCTGTCTAGGCCCTGTGCTCTCATACTATATTGAAAGTCAAAGAAACAGATTCTAGCCCATGGTTCTTAAACAGGGCATCCCCTTTGAGGATCCATGGTTAGATTTCACGGGTTTCTTCAACAGGTTTTTTTTTTCAATAGCTATATTTCAATATGATTAGTTCCCTTTATATAGTTTCTATACATATATTCCTATTAAATACATTTTTCATGAGGTGATTTTTTTTCAGCCACAGAAGTACTTTAAAACAACAACCAGCATTTTTTTTATAGCAACTCTTGAAAAAAAGACCATGCACTGAGGTCCAAAGGGGTTGCTATCTATTTCAAAGGCTATTGTGGGTCTTTGAATAACTAAAGAACTACAGCAAAATGTAGTGTTTAGGATCTCCCTTGTTGGGGAAGGGACCAAGCAAGGCCAGGATTCTATGACCTTGAGGATGAGTTTTGAGATCCTCAGCTGAGCACAAGGGGAAGGTATCCCATTTCTCTGTTAGCTTTCAGGTCCCCAGAGTTAATCAAATCTTGATGGTTTCCAAACCTTTTAAGGAAAAAAAACTAGCTCATTCCAGTTGGAACTGATGGTAGATATCTCTGGTAGATATTCCTCTTATCATAGAAAAGACTGGACCAGGTGCTCAGGTGAGATTAGCTCGGTCAGTTAGGGTAGAAATTCAGAGAGAAAAAGCAGGATTGTGTGGGCCTAGAAAATATTTGTTGCTTTATCCCCTTGGGCTCAAATGGGATAGAGAGAAGACTAAGTTTAAGGACTAAATGGCCAAAAGATCAGGCTTTTAAAATATGAAATCAAGGTACTTAGATGGAGTCATGAAGATGAATTGCTTCAATGGACCAGAGTAGCCAAGAAAGTAAAATAGTAGGGTTACAGAGCACAGAGGATGCCCTGCTCCCTTCTCCTCCCCTGCTCCTCCCCCTCCCCTGCTCTACTGCTAGGTTATCCTCCAGACTTTCCCTTTAACTAGCTGTGAGATCTCTTTGGCCTTCATTTTAATCATTTATAAAATGGCAGGGGGTGGAGGGTGGAACAAACTTGCATTGATAATTAAAACCTCCAGATAAAGGTAAGAGAAAAGCTGTGACTCCATGTAGGTGGGGGCAACTATGGGGTGAAAAAGGAAAATTCATTTGCTCCAAATCTGAGGTGGGGGATGGCAGGGGAGGGCAGGACAGGGTGCTCGATAAGCTTAGGTAGTCCATGGCTAGAGATATGAAGGTGAGGTAATCTAAGACTGCCAAACTGGTTGGGGGAAGGGGACTGCCATAGTAGGGGAAAGTCCCTGAGGGGGCCAACTTTCACACTGTACTGAAATACAAAGAAGCAGATTTTAGTTGAGGGATTCTTCACCTTGGGCTGGGGGCCATAGATAGATTTCAGTAGGTATATGAACTAGTTTTTTAAACAATATGATAGCTATTTCAATATAATTAGTTTCCTTTGTAATCCTATTCATTTTATTTTGTGCATTTAAAAAAGTATTCTGAGAAGGGATCCATAGGCTTCAGCCGACTGCCCATGGCATCCATGGGTTAACCAAAGTTGAGAACCCTTACTCTACAGGGCTGGGAAAGGTAACCCTGGTTGATCAATCCATAGCAATGAAATTAAAACTCACTGTCAAGGTCAATATTGACCGAAGGAAGATAGAGATAAAGGCTGAATGCTCTACTGGTTGTGATGACTGGGATTAAACAATAAGCATTTTTGTAAACTGTAATGTGTTAAACCTTTTCCTGTATTACTGTATACTCAGCTTATTCATTGTATGTTTCTTCCAAGGACATCATAATAAATTCTTTTTAAGTCATCTAAGAGGCTAGTGTGTTATTAGTAAAAAGAAAGGTTGAAGCTAGGAAACCCTCATGATCATCCCACAGGGGGCCAGGAAATACCAAAGAACTGTAACTTGGGCTTGTTGGGAGAAAAAATAGAGTTACAGGGTGCAGAGGGCCCTTGGCAGTGCATAGCACTACACCTGAATTTTTTTTCTGACTTTCCCTTTAACCAGTTGTGTGACCCTGAATAGGTTACCTGGCCTCTTTGGATCTCAGTTTAATCATCTGTAAAATGGGGGATGAAAAAGGGAGGAAATGGATTAATGATGTCTAAATTATCTTCAGTTTCTAAAATTCTCTATAAACAAGTTGATGGATTTTATCTCTAAAGACTCCTGAGTACAAGGGTGAAGAATTTATAGTGCTAGGATAGAGGAGTTCTTACACGTCCATGAATTGAGACAATATGAGGAGGGGTAATGGTCTTCTCTCCAGGAACTCTTGGGCAAGTTTGTTGGCTCTTTTGGCAGAGATGGTTCAAAAATTTGCTGCTGGGACATCAAGTCTCTCTTATCATCATACACATGCTTATGATCAAATTCCAATCTACGAGAGGAGAAAATGACTTGGGGTCAAGGTCAAGGTTCCATGGAAGGAACTTCTGGCCTTGAAACCGGAGGATTTGAAGTACATCACTTACTACCCGTGAACCAGATTTAAGAATTTCCCTCCCCTATAAAAAGAGAGCATTGGATCCCTATGGTCCCTTCTTTCCCTAAATAGAGAAATCCCATTCACCTCTCCAAAAGCAATCTTTCCTTTGATTCCAGTCATTAAACAAGGCTGCCTTCCCTCAACGAGGGTTAAAATGTAGTCCAAGGCAGAAACATCTGGCTCTGCCTAACCTAGCAGGGGCCCTCTCCACATTGCAGGAGAGAAGTTGGCTGTGTGGCCTTGAGGTTTTTAATTTGGCTGGGGGGATGGGGAGGGAGCGAAGGATGAGAGAGAAGAGGAAAAGAAGGGAGAGGTGGATTTAGTCTCTGTAGCATCATGCTCCCCCTGGGCCAATGGGTAAGTGCCACATCAAGCAGGCTGGGCTCCCAGCCCCCTGCTCAAGCTCCAAGATTATAGCAATTCAATCCTCAACTCCTCTCCCTGGGGCTATTTCTGTGGATGAGGGGGAGAGCAGTCTCTCGGTTGCCACAGCAACAGGGCTGGGGCTCTCCTCTTGGTGGAGAGGGACTCTGCAGGGGAAGCAGGTCGGGGATGGAGGGAGGGGGACGGTGAGTTGGAGGTTGTTCCATGTCTTCCCAGAGGCCTCTGCAACCATGACTGCTGTAAACGCCAATAGAGCTCTGGGTAGGGTTTTTTTGTTGCTGTTTTTATTATTTTATTTGAGAGAAAGGAAGATGCCCAGTAGTTCAGTAGCTTCCAGAGCTCCCTCCCTGCATTAAGGAGGAGAAGGCGGGAGAGGTCATTGGTCATAACGGTATTCATTGTTTATAAAAAAGCCATGGGGAATTGAAATAGTCTTCACAGAATTCTGGGGGGAAAGGGTATTAAAAATAGGAAAGCTAATTAGTGCTTTGATGGTGGGAGTGGGTTAGGGTCAGAGGCAGAGCCCACCGAGGAAGGTCTGTGCCAGTTTGGAATTTTGTCCCTGGTTTAGCCCCAAGGCCCCACTCCTGGCATTTTCTGGCTGGCCTTTGCACAAAGTCAGACTTTTTAGAGGCTTATGCATGCTTCCCATCCTCTCAGCTCAAAAGGGGGAATCTGAGGAGCTAGTCTTCTCACACTTTCTCGTCTGGACCTCACACTTTCTCGTCTGGATCCTTATTCCACTATCCTTTAGGCCTTTTTTTTCTCCTTCCCTTCACTTCAGCATTTCTATAGTTTTGTTTTTGAAAGCATCAAATCATAGAATTTAAAGCTGTTAGAAATGTTAAAGATCATGTACTCCAACTGCCCTCCTTTATTACTTTTAAACTTATTGATGTCTGTTATTTTTATATTTCCCAATATATGTCTTCCCCCTGCCTTATCCTTTCCCAGCCATCCCTTATAAGAAAAAAAGGGAATCAAATGCACTAAAATTAACCAACACAACAGAAAAAGTCTAATATTTTATGAAGTTTGTTGTACTCACAGTCCCTCACCCCTGCAAAGAAAAGGGTCTTATATATCATAGAAAAAAAACTATTTGAATATTTTATTGATACATTTTATCTTGGTGAATTGATCACTTCCTCAGCAAAACCATGGAGTCACTGTGATGGACAGCACATGAAACTTTTCTCTTTTTATTTTGCTGTTTATTTTTTTAAAAGTTATTTTATTTTGTCTTTACATTGCCTACATTTTCTTCTGTATTCCTCTTCTACTCCCTCCGACTCAGTCTCTCTTGGTCACAATCGCCTTATCTGTGACCTCTAGCTCTAAATCTAAATCTAATAGAATATAAAAAAGCCCTTTACAGGTAGGAGCTGCTGTCATTGTCTTTGTAAATTTCAATGAATGTTTGTAGATTCCAACACTAAATGTATGCCTTATTGCCTTATTACAGGTTGAACAGGGTTCTACATTTCAAAGGGCAGTAAAACAAAGGCAGCTATTTCCATTATTTGCCAGGGGGAAATCCAAGGGGGTCTGACCTAGGCTAAGGCCCCCCAGTCCCAGTCCCAGTATAAAAGAGTAAGAAGGAAACTTCGTTGTTGAAGCGCTGGTTCTGGTTCTTCATCTAGCTGAATCAGGTTGATGCTTCTAAGGGGAAAACTGGCCTTAATGAGAGGCTGAATACCACAAGGCAAAAAAGAACACAAGACAGAACAGGCAGAGAGAAGGTGAAGCTGATATGCTTAATTGAGAGGAGATGGAAAAGGAAGGAATAGTCAGGGAGAGAGGACACCCTGTGAGGGACCTAATTTCCATCTATGATTCCAGTTTTCTCTTTAAAAGCATCTTAAAAAGCATCTTTATCACTGGATGTTAAGGCTGGCTTCCTTCTCCTTGACACCAAGGCTGTGATTAGGGGCCCTCATCCATCTCATTCTCCTTGAGCTTTTCTCCTGACCACATATGTGGCAGACAGGGGAGACTGGTACCTTTCCTTGTATTACTTTTAGGAATCTGAATCATCCTAAAACTGAATGAGGACAGCATTTTAGCTGAGGGCTTGAAGGCTGGAAGGAAAGCATCAGGAAAGGTGGGCCCATCTCCAGTTATATGCTTTATGCTCATTGTTTGGTGTTAGCCAGTGTAGTTCACAGATCCCTCAGTACAACTGTCTCCTGGTTACAAGGGAGGTAGGTCTGCTTCTAAAGAAGCTGTATGACATTTGGGGAACCATCTGCTCCAGAAGCTTTCCCAGTCATTTTCTCTAACTTCACTGTGACCTTATCTATCATCTCCTATCAGTGCCTACTAACATGTTCAGGTCCCCTCTGTCCTTTAATAAAAATCCTTTGCTTGGTTCTGTCAGAGATAGGATCTTATCTCTCCTCTCTTTCGCTGACAAATTCCCCCAAAGGGTAGGATCTACTCACTACTTAGACCTCCTGACAGCCTGCAGTTACCTTCTCTATTATCTGCCTCCTGACCTTTAAACTCCAGTGAAAATCCTTTCTCAAGGCTTTTCTATAGTATGTAGGCCGTGGGGTGACTCAAAGAAATCAAGTGAGCCCCCTTTCCATCTAAGGAATCCAGAGAACAGCATGGATTTCCTAGAGAAGATGTGAACTCTCCTTATCCTAGATCCTTTTTATACCCTTGGTAGTATCTGAACTTAGACAACATCAATGACATTTACCAAGTTGATGCCAAATGAAGATAAAAGTTAAAAAACTTGAACTGTCCCAACTCGATTTGAACCTTTAAAAGAAGAATGAGAAAAACCACTAGGAGAGGTAGTATACACAGAAGGCACACACAGGATCACATGTTGTAAAGTCCTTCTCAGTAGTGTCTGACTCTTAGTGGTCTAGTATCAATGTGTCAGGAGCTCTCCAGTAGGGGACCTTTGCTGTTTCCTAATTTTATCAATGACTTAGAAAAAAGTATAGATGGTATGATTATTACATTTGCAGATGGCACAAAACTAGGAATAGTTAATAGAGTGGATGAGAGTCAGAATTTAAAAAGAACTTAGAGTATTGAGCTGAATTTAATAAGTTAAATTCAATTGCTTGTGTAGAGAAAACCTTCACATATAGAGAGGCCTATGTGTAAGTAGAGGGCTTGCAAAGATGAAGGCTTGAATGGAGGCAGAATACTCATCTCCAACCTCTTCTCCTCCTACACTTTTCCAAGGGATACTTTAATTTCTGTCAGGAGAGGAAACAGGAGGTTAGGACCAGAGGCCGCTCTGTTATCAGAAAGAGAGAGGGGTGCTGGGCTAGAATTACATCAATCTGCTCCTTTTTTTATTAGTCTAGGGGATATTAGATGGTTCAATCCAACTTGTGATCACTTTGTCATTTTGGGGGAATGACCTGACCTGACCCCTTTCCCACCTGATGTTCACCATAATAAATAGACGCAGAAAATAGCAAAGAAACCTACTTATCCAAATTATAATGAAGTCTTGTACATAAGATGATATTTGCCAGAGAATACAAAATGAAGGCACTCTCCCATTGTAAGAAAGATAACTTAGCTCAACCAAGAGTGTCCTTGATCTCACCCAAGGAGGTACTGCCTGAAGTAGCAAGCTGAGGGTAGAGACATGACAGAGATGGACAATTCTTCTCATATCTTCCTAGAGTCTTTTCCTTCAGCAGTTTGAAATGGGGTTGGCCTCTTCCATCTTCTCTCAAAGCTTTCTAGCCAGAAGTGCCTAAAGCGACTCAATACTTGAAGATATGAAAAGAAGACTAAAAGCTTGCGGTCTCTATCCCATCCTGCAAACAGGGCAGGACCTTCATCTCCCTCAATAAGGAGAGAATCTTATGTCAGTGGGCCTTGGGTTTTACCTGTATCTGTAATCTCAGTGCAGTGCCTTGCACATAGTGAGCACTTAACAAATGCCTATTACTTTGCCTAGCCCAGTATCTCATCCTCTCTCACCCAGACAACTGTAATAGCTCCTTCTTTAAACTAAATTTCATTTTATTTCATATCCCTATTCTCTCCCTCCCATCTAATCCACCAAAAGAAAAAGGAAAATAAAAGGAAAACACAAACATGTATAGTTAAGCACAATAAATTCCCAATTGCTTCCTCCCCTCCAAAGTCTCAGGCTACACTCTGAGTTCATCACTTGTCAGGAGTTGAGTAACATGTTTCATCTTGAGCCCTCTGGAATTCTGAC
This sequence comes from Potorous gilbertii, assembly GCA_028658325.1. Lineage (NCBI taxonomy): Eukaryota > Metazoa > Chordata > Mammalia > Diprotodontia > Potoroidae > Potorous > Potorous gilbertii. Next base: position 668,500,342 of record CM053769.1, read on the forward strand.
TGGTTGCTGGGTTGATAAGTGTTCCTAAGTCTTTCAAACTTGTTTATCTTTACACTATTGCTATTACTATATAAATTGTTCTCCTGGTTCTACTTCCCTCATTAAAGGTTTCTTTGAAACTGTCCCCCTTCATCATTTCTTACAATATAATAGTATTGCATCATATATATGTATATATACATACATATGTGCATATGTATACATATACAAATGTATTATATTGATTAATTAATATATATTCTATAAGAATTTTTATTATGAATGTTTTTAAAATCATGTTTTAAGTAAACTTCAACTGTCTGGAAAACTCATTCATACAGAGCATCTCTTTCCCTGATAATGCCAAATAATTAAGTTGGTTATATTGTGTAAAGATGATTTTAATTAGGTCCAATGTAATCCTATTTTTTGGACTGATCCCTATACATACATACATACATATGGATGTATATGTGTAAGTATATATATATGTATATATATGTGTGTTTATATATATGTATATATGCATAATACTAAAATTAGATCAGTTATTCCCTAGTTGATGGTCAGGGGGCCATCTCCAGTTGTCTTGAACTATATCTTGCCACTTGGACTGAGATAGTTCCTAAGGAGAGAGTGAGACTGGTGATGTTGCTCAGTTCCCCCTCATTTAAAGCCAATTCACTTGCAAGTAATGACATCCCTTTCCTTATGTAATTAGGTCCTCTTGGAGAGTGAAGGAGAAACAGTGAATGATGGGCATCCCCTCGGTTTCCAATTCTTTTCCACCTATAAAAGAGATGTTGTGAAGATTTGTATATATGGGTCCTTAATCTCCTTAGAGGTATAGACCTAGAGATAATTATAACAGCTTCTTAATTAGTCTTCATGCTTCCAGCTTCTTCCCATTGCTCTCCTTCATCCAACTGCCAAAATGATCTTCCTCAAGCTAGAGTTCTCTTCTGTTCAACAATCTTCATCAACACCCTTTCACCTGTAGATAAACTCAAATCCTCAGCCTTACATTCAAGATCCTCCCTTATCTGATACCAGCCCACTTTCCCAGACTTCATTCACATGAATCAATTTCACATATTCTATTTTCTGAACAAACTGGACTCTTAGCTGTTTCCCAAAATTAACATTCCATTTCATTTCTGTTCATTCCTACAGGCTCACCTGGAAAGGACTCTCCATATTTTCCCCTCAAAAACATTTTTATATTCTTCCAAGTTTCTGTTCAAATGGCACCTCCCTCATGAAACATTTTCTGATCCCTTGTTGTTAGCCCTCTCATTTTCCTCAAACTCTCCCCTAGTCTGATTTTTCCTTGACTCCCTCCACCTTCCACCCTGTATTTTAGCTATATGCCTAAATGCGTAATACAATATTCTCTGAACAGGATCTGTGTTCCTTTAGAGCAAAGATTTGTTTTTATCTTTGAGTTTTTAGGGCTTACCCAATACCTTGAATATTTGTTAAATTAGCTCCAAAATAGCAGTTTGGTATCTAAAACTGAATCCTTGGCCTTCTCTGCCTTTCTCAGCTCCCTCTAAGTAACTCAGTAGTTTAGCAGGCCAGTAGTTTTTTTAGTTGGTTTTCTAAGTTTGTATATTTTATGGAGTGTCTATTGGCTAGTGGGACTTTTGTAGACTAAATAAAAATTGCCATGCCTTAATAGCATTTGTGAACTAGTCATTAGGAAATTCCTATTTAAATCATCCATCAGGGATAATGAAGATTGCTTAAAGAAGGGACAGTTGTGAGAAGGGACAGTGAACTGAAAAGGAAGAGATAGAAAAAATACTAACCAGAGAAACCCGGTTGTCTGGAGTCATTTAATTCAGGGACACACAGTCCTACATGCATCAATAGAACCTTCAGGCACTACCATATTGCAGTCCATTACAGCTAAGGAGCATAAAATATTAGTAATTGATGTTCATTATTAAGTCCCTGAATCAGAACAGAAAGGTTAAATTATGTTTAGTGTATTTGTTTTCAAAGATAGGGAAGTAGGTAATATACTTTAAGAGGATTTTTTATTATGAATGTTTTTAAAATCACGTTTTAAGAAGTGAAAGAAGAAACTTCAGCTGTCTGGAAAACTCATTCATACAGAACATCTCTTTTACTGATAATGCCAAATAATTGAGTTGATTATATTGTGTAAAGATGATTTTAATTAGGTCCAATGTAATCCTATTTTTTGGAATGATCCCTAGAGATCGCATGGCTATTTTCAACAATTCCCATTAGGCTATTCAGTTAGAGCAATATTTCATGAAACATGTATTTTAGCTTTTTTTTTTAATGAATAAACCTTTGTTTTCTCTTCTTACCTTCCATTTCCCCCATTGAGAAAGAGAAAGGTAACAAGTATGCATAGTAAAACAAAACAAATTTGCAGCCTGGTCATGCCCAAACACGCATGTGTATCTGTTTCTGTGTCTTGACGCTATCACCTCTCTACCAGGAGGTGGGTAGCATGTTTCATCATCAACCCTTTGGAGTTATAGTTGGGTAATGTATTGAGCAGAGTCTTTAGGTCTTTCAAAGTTATTTGCTTTTACAATGTCCTTTGTGTAAATTGTTTTTCTGAGAACCGTAATGTGTGAAAACTAGAAGAAATCAGTTAATACAAGCATTTTATTTTCTAAGTGAGAGAACTGAAGCCCAGGAAGTTACGTGACTTGTCTAAGGTTAAACAGCAATAGAATTAAAACTCAATTTCCCTGATTCCTAGTATGGTGTTCTTTCCACCATCTACGAGCCTCCTTAAGAAACTGACATAATATGACATGTGAAAATGAGAGCAACTCTATTTTACTGCATTCCAAACTGAATAATTTCATGAACAGCAGAAAGGCTGACAATAGTAGCACCATGTTAAAGAATGGCATTCATTTAGACTGTACAATATCCCCTTCTGTGATTGCCATATCAGTACTGTTGGGGCACAAACCCAAGTGTACAGAAGTATGAGAACCATTGTGATATTTTGATTCCCATAAAGACTTGTCTGGCATGTACCGGCTTGTTGGCAAAGTAGTTAAAAAAAATAACAGTCTATTACCCACATTAAGGAAGCCAAAGCAGAATAGGACCCCTGTGCAAAAAATCTCCAAGTACAGAATCAGGGCAGATCTATCCATACATTCTGGGTGAGCACCTTCGGACCAAAGGGAATGCTCCCCCAGTATGTGCCCTAACTTGCTCTGTACAAGCATATGCATCAACCTTGCCTCTTCTCAATAAAATTTAAGACCAATTTCAATCCCATTTGAATGAACTTTGGTAAGGGATGGATGGTGGACTGCATAGGGGGAAGTAGCTAGGTAGGCAAAAATAAAGGAATTTACATTCTTTTGAGGGGGTCCAATATATACACAGATGCGTATATATAAAGATTTTTTTAAAGAGGGATAATATGAAAAAATGCTCCAGGTCACTAAGAGTAAGAGAAATTCACACAAAAACAACTCTGACTTTAAATCTCATATCCAGAATGCTGGTAAAGATGACCCCTCCAAAATAGAATGTTGGAAAGGTGATAGGAAAAGGAACTCTGATATACTGTTAGTGCATCAGAACTATGAGGTGATCCAACCCTTCTGGAAAACACCAGCAATTATATGATCCAGTTAATCCTATAATTGGATCCTCAAAAAGGTCAAAGACAGAAGTTGCCACATGGATACAAAAATATTACTAACCACTTTTTGTGGCAACAAAGAACTGGAGAAAAGGAATGGGCACTTGCAGATTAAGGAATGACTAAATATACTGTGGTATACAATGATAATGGAACATTATGTTGCTATGAGAAAAAAATGAATACGAAGAATTCAGAAAATACAGGAAGACATAGGAACTGATGATGCCAAGGAGAACAAGTAGAATTAGGAGAACAATATAGACAATGACTACGATATTGTAAATGAGAAGAAAACTTAAAAGGATGTTGAACTCTGAGTAATGAGTAACTGCTGGTCCTGGATAATAGACAATGAAATGTCTCTCCCTTCTCTCTGCAGAGACATTAGGGACTTTGATAAGAGAGTTTTGCGTCCATTATCAGATGCATTTAATGGATGATTTTTTTTTTGTCTATTTTTCTTGGTTATAAGGAAGGGGACGTTCAAGGGGTGGGGATGATGGGTGAGAGAGATAGGAATGAATATTCGAATATTTCTGAAAGTGATTGGGATACAATGCAAAAAAAGGATCAATATAACTTATTCCCTTCCCTTCCAAAAAGAAACCATTCAAAGGGAGAAAATACAAACAACTAAGGGGAATTAGGAATAACTTCATAGAGGAGTAGTCCTCTGCACTGTCTTTTGAAGGAAGTTGAGAATTGATGAAGCTGAGATAAGGAGAGGTGTATTCTAGATGTGGGGAACCAGCTCTGGAAAGGGAGGGAAGTAGGAAAGAAAATGTCATATGTCTGGAACACTTGGGCCAATATGACAGGAATGGAGAGTGTATGAAGGCATGTACTAAATAAAATTGAAAAGGTAAATGGGAACCTCATTGTGAAGAGCTTTGAATGCCAGGCTCAATAGCATCCTAGAGGCAATAGGGAGCCATGGTTAAAACCTGTATTGTAGGAATATCTATTTGGCAGCTATGTGGGAGATGAATTACGGGTGGGGAATCTGTGACCTTGAGGCCCCATGTGGTCTTCTAGGTCCTTGGGTGCAGCTTTTTGACTGAGTCCAAGTTTCACAGAACAAATCCTTTTATTAAGGGGACTTGTTCTGTGAAGTCTGGATTCCTAGATTAGATGTAGGGAGAGACTGGAATCAGGAAGACCCAATTCAGAGGCTATCAAAATAATCTAGAGGAGAGATGATTTGGGCCTGACCTAAGGTAGAAGGTGTCTGGGTGTAGAGAAAGGGGTAGATAATTAAACTAGCTAATATTTATATAGTGCTTACTATGTGCCAGGTACAGTATGATAAGCACTTTATAATTACTACCTCATGTGAACCTCACACCCCTCTGGGAGGTAAATGCCAGTATTAGCTCCATTTTATAGATGAGGAAACTGAAGCAAACAGAGATCATACAACTAGTAAATGTCTGACGCCAGATTTGAACTTAGGTCTTCCTGACTCTAAACTCTATCCACTGCACCTGCCCCTAAAGTGAGATTTGAGGTTTACAAACATAAAAGCAGGTAAAATCAATAATACTTGTTAACTCATTGGGTATGAGAGGTAAAAGAGAAGGAAGAATCAAGGATGACTCCCAGATTTTGAATCAGATTTTGACGAATGGGTTTAGGGGGGACATTAAATCAGTTCCATTTTGAACATGTCAGATTTGAGATGCCTTTGGGAGGTGGAGATGTTCGGGCAGGCAGTTGGTAACACAGGATTGTATTTCGTAAGAGAGATTAAGGCTGGAGTTCTCTACATAGAGCTGATAATTGAACCCCTGGGAACTAATAACATCATTGAGGAAAGAGAGAGGTGAGGACCCAAGACAGAGCCTTGGGGGACACAATTAGTGGGCAGGTTTGACTCTCTTTATAGTTATCTAAAAGAAATTTCAGGTCAGCATAGTACATGGTAATTTTAAACTGTCTCAGATGGTTTAGTTCGATAGAGAAATAGAAACACAGAAATGGTGAAGCAGCAAATGATCTTCGAGCTCATCTAGCCCCAAGCCTTGATTTTTTAAACAAGGAAACAGGTTCAGACAGGTGAGGGTACTTGATTAGTGGCAGAGATAGTTTGGGCTCCTGGCTCAGTTCAGGGATCTTTATGTCATGGGGAACTCTTGTCATGTCAGAGAACTTGAAACCATTTGTTCACATGTTTAGCATTTATGTGATACCTACTGTGTGCTAGGCACCCGTGCTAAATGCTTTACAAATTTCTTTCTTGATATTTCATCCTCATAACAATCTTGGGAAGAGGGAAGAATGCTGTTATGATCTCCATTATACAAATGAGGAAACTGAGGCAGAGACATTAAGTGATTTATACAAGATCATACAGCTAATTAGTGTCTGAGGCCAGATTTGATCTCAGATCTTTGTGAATTCAGGTCCAGCATTCTGTCCACTGCCACACCTAGAAATCCATTCTAAGGCCATTTGTTAAATACTTACTATAGGTCAAGTACAATGCTCAAAGTTTTACTCTAGTGGCATAGCAGGAGTACTGGCTTCGGAGGCTGAAGACCAGGATAAAAATCCTGGCTCTATGAATCTTTGGGTCTCAGTTCCCTTATAAGTAAATCCTATGGTCTTTAGGGAACCCCTTACATAGCACTTTGTTTTATATCTCTCTAATGCACTCATCATGCATTACTGCATATTTGTTAATTAAATATCTATCTTATCTATTCTTCAGGGTCAGGCACTAAGAGAACTTTTTTGCCTTCCCCAAATACAACCTTGGGCTCTGAACACCATGTTTGTTGACTGGATAGATATTAAGAAGTAAAGAAGCGCTGGGGTTAAGGGGAATGTATCAGAGGGATTTAGTTAAAGGGGAGGAACCAGTGACTTTGAAGCCACATGTGACCTTCTAGGTCCTCAAGTGCAGCCCTTTGACTGACTCTAAACTTCATAGAACAAATCCCCTTAATAAAAAGATTTGTTCTGTAAAACTTGGTCTCAGTTAAATGGCCATATCCAAGGACCTAGAAGGCCTCATGTGGCTTAGAGGCCACTGGTTCCCCACCCCTGGGTTACAGGATTCCCCAATCAATTAGTGGGTAGCTAGGTAGATCAGTAGATAGAATGCTTTGCTTGGAACCAGGAAGACTCATCTTTCTGAATTCCCATCTGGCCTCAGATGTTTACCAGCTGAATGACCCAGGGCAAGTCACTTACCCCTATTTGCCTTAATATCCTCATCTGTAAAATGAACTAGAGAAGGAAATGGCAAATTATTCCATTGTCTTTGCCAAGAAAATCCTAAAATAGGGTCACAAAGATTTGGACATGACTGAAAACAACTCAACAACAGCAAAATCAGCTGAATACCCACAATCTCCATTGTACAGGTATGAAACCTTGAAGGACCCATTTGCAAATTGTAAAGGGGGTGAAACTGAGAGGGGATCCATTTGCATCTTGTAAAAGATTCACCCTTTTCAGACTTTGAAGGTTTAGTGTAAAGGAAGTATATGTTTTCGTACTCCTTCAGAAGGCAGGAAGGAGTTCTTCCATCAACTTGATGGAATTAAAGACCACTAGATAGATATTGGCTGGGTGAAGGATCTACCATCTCCACTGGTGGCCTTAGAAAGCAAACTCTGAGCAAGGATTTATTTTTTTTCCCCTTTTTTTGAGCAGGGAGTTATTAACAGCAATTGAGGGGAGAGTCAACTATGGAGGAAGAAGCCAGCTCTTAAGAGATGGAATCATTGTCATCCTTTTCCCTTGAGCCTCCTAATTCAGAGTCCACCAGAGTAAGGGGAGGAGCAGGCCCAGTGAGCCCCGCTGAGGGGCCTGCTCACTAGATATGCTGCCCCTCCTGAGAGCATCTTGAGGAAAACATGAGAAAAGAAAAAACACAGAGCTCTGAAGAGTTGTGTTTGCTTAGCCATGTGCATTCCCCAGCTGAGTACCTTTTTCTTTGTTTATTTTATGGGACAGCTAGATGGTGTAGTGGATAGAGTACTAGACTTTGAGTCAGGAAGACTCATGTCCCTGTGTCCAAATCTGACCTCAGGCACTTACTAGCTGTGTGATCCTGGGCATGTCCCTTAACCCTGTTTGCCTCAGTTTCCTCATCTGTAAAATGAGCTGGAGAAGGAAATGGCAAACTATTTCAGACTCACAAAGAGTAGGACATGACTGAACAACAAAGATTATAGTTGTGTCCACTCTTACTATTTGTGTGTATATTTGTGGGAGAGCAAAGTCCCAGGTTTATAAGGGAATATTTTGTAGCTACTGTTCTAGGATGCCATTTCATTAAATGAAATTACTTGGAACTAATTATGTCTTCTGGCTGACTACTGAAGGCAAAATCATAGGTGGGGGTGCGTGAGCTATTGTTTTGGAGTATGTCCTTTTTCTCTCATGTGCTAACCTGTAACTGGCTTTTCTAGCCAGTTCTTAGGTAAAGGGGATGGTTGCCAAAATGGCATGACTTTAAGGAGTGCAGAAAAAGGAAGGTCTCTCTATCTGAATATATTTTCTCTGCTTAGGACTTCAGTGTCTGAAATGCCAGTATTAGAGGTTTTTCCCTTTATATCCTTTTCATCTTGAAAGTAGTCATAGGAGCACTATGTTTGCAATCCACTTTGAACAAACAATTTAATCTATTGGATCTCTATCTTCCTCGCAAGCAGAAAAATGTTGGGCAAAGAAAATTGGCAACAGGAAGAGGGCCAGAATCAAAGAACTTGGATTCAAATATTCTCACATGGGATGGAGCTATTTGAAGGACCCCGATGATAAATTTTGTTGAATTTTGTCCTAAGCTAACTTTGCCCCAGGTTCCTGGAAATGTTGTCCCTATGAACCATGGTATCTTGGATATCTTTATTTGTCCTGATAAAAATAACCTTTAGTTTCTTATGTAGAAATTTTGTTCAGATTGTGTGGAAAGAGCATTCATTCACTTTGGAGCCAGAGAACCTGAATTTGAGTCCTATTTCAGATGCTTGCCACCTGTATAAGACAGGACATGGAGCATGGGCAAATCACTTGTCACCTTTGAACTTCCATTTTCTCATTATTAAAAAAAGAAGGATGGGTCAGAAAGTGGATGAAGTATCTTTCAGCTCTAAATGTTATTACTCACCATCTACACACATTTATATATAATGGCAACCTGGCATTTTAGAAAACAAAGATGGAGTGAAGAGCACTGACTCATCAAAATGACAACATAGGGAAGTGGGCAGAGTTGACAAGATGCTCCAAGGACAATTGGGAGCAATTATTGATTCTATTCTGTAAATGGGCTGAGGGAGACAGAATTCTGAAGGTGGCACTTACTGGGAAGGCCAAGAGATTTCTAAAGAGGACAACAAGATGAACTGGTCCTGAACATTGGCACTCAAAGGATGGACTGTGTATGAAGGGAGGCTAGAAGGATCTTGAGGAGCTGGAGTGAGAGCTGCCTACAAGGGGAGGAGAGTTAGGTCTAAGTTAGAACTACAAAGGAAGACCAGCCTTAGCATCAAGCTAGTGAGGGAATGTTTTTCACAATAAGGATTTAGACACGAAAATGGGTCAGGGTGAGAGAATTCCAGGGCACAGACAAAAATCCAAATTGAGTCCAGGGAGGAATCTTGGAAGCCCAGATAGGGAACTATCATATTGAACCAGAGTCCCTCAAACTAAAACCATCAAAATCCAGTCTATGGCTAGTAGCAGTCTGAAAACTACTATAGGGTAAGATTTTGCTCTATAAACTCATCAGTTCTATGCTTTTTTATTTTGTTATGCTTTCCCTTGGTAACCTCTTTAAAACTCTTTTTAAAACCTCTGTGCCCTCCACTGAGAGTGATAGATTCATCCAAGTCCTAGGAAATTAGAGGATTAGAGCATCCCTGATTAGGAGGAGCTACAGGTCTATTGGAAAAAGAGAAACGACAGGTCACACTTATGTAGGGCTGTGCAATGCATTTTCCTCATAGCAGGTCTAAAAGAGATAGTATATGACTGCTCCCATTTTACAGATGGAGAAACTGAGACTCAGAAGTTCAATGACTAATCCACAATCACAATGCTGGTTGGTGTTTTGGAACTAGAACTCCAAAGGTGTCTTATTGGTAAATCCTGTGCTACTACACCACAGTGACTCATAAGGTTTTCATGTGGGTTTGTTATGTGCTATATTCCCTGCCTGGGGTTGTTACCATTGTTAAAATAACCAAGAACAGTTAAAGGTAGTAGAGGTTGTGAGGACTAGGATGGAGACGAACGCAAAATTTTAACATTTAAGAGCTAGGAAGGACCTTTGAAATCATCTAATCTCTCTCCCCATTTCACAAATGAGGAAACAGACTTAAAGTTGTTTGTCTCAGTCAGGATCCAAACTCCTATCTTTCATTTCTCAGTCTGTGCCCTTCTTGTAACATATAGGGTCATTATAAAAGGGATGGAAAGGTTGTGAGAAGGGCAGAGAAGGGTGTGTGTTGGGGTGTGTGTGTGTGTGTGTGTGTGTGTGTGTGTGTGTGTGTGTCTGAGTGATTGTGGGGAATAGGATGTGACTATATCTGTTGGATTCATCGCCGGGTTGGGGGTTAGAGGTGATGAGTGTAAAGGAAGCATACAATCTCCCGTTTCACCTCCGAACCCTTACACAACGTATTTCTTGGAAAGTTCACAAGCATGTCCTAGATGGGAAAAGTTGGGGCAACAATACTGGATGGCCTAACAGTGACATCTGGTGGCTTCTCAAGCACATTTAAAGGCTGTCCACAATGTTACAGGTGTGAACTATCTATAAACAGGGAAATGGACCAGACGTCTGAGTAATCTGAGTCATCAGTCACGGTTGGTCATCATCAGGCCACTTCCTCTCACCAGCCCCAGAGAATCATCCAGTCTCAAAGGAAGAGTCAGCAAACAGATGACAAGCAAAATTGACTTAGAAGAGTTTTTTCCTGATACTAGTATTGTTGATAAAGTTCTTAAGTCATTGTCTCCCTGCCCTCAGTTGTTTCTATTACCTAGGTGGGCACAGAGCAAGGACAGATAGTTAAGATTTCTGCTTAATAAATGCTTGTTGATTCTTTGAGTGTTCACGATCATACAGATGTGTAATCCCACTGAGGTGAGATTTGAATCCAGGGAATCTTATGATTCTGAGTCCTAAACCTGACTTCTTTCCATGATATTTTGCTTCAGGAATATTTGTAAATTGCAATCTTCATTAATAAAGTCTACACTCAAGGCCCCTCTTCACATAGGATATTCTAGAAATACAGACGTGTGGATTTTCAACTCAGGAAGCATCATGGATTGAATGCTTCCCCCTACTTGTAGAGTATAGTATAATATGTAATGCAGTATAGAGGATATAGTTAAGACTGAGAAAATAAGGGGATGCTGTCCCTGACTCAGCTTTCATGTGAATAAGATGTTTGTGGGCTGCATTGATTCTTACAGATTCACAGGCTGACTTCCCATTCTTCTATCAAATCAATAAAGATTTCTTAACTACTACCTACAAGGCAACATGATATGTACCTGCATATGTATATCTTGTATCCTAAATTAGGTTGTAAACTCTTTGATGTCAGGAACCAGATATTTTTCTTCCTTGGTATTCTCCTTATTACCAAGGGCACTCTTTGCTTCTCTGAACCCTACTCAAAAATCTTTCCTCATTTTTTCTTCCTCTTGAGATTACTTTAGATGTACCTGGATATATCTTTAATCTCCTTAGCAGAAAGGAAACTTGAAAACAGCGCCTACTGTTTTTGTCCATGTATTTCTAACTTAGTTTCTTGGATATAGTAGTCATTTAATGTTTGTTGAGTTCTATGAAGCTTTTCCTGGCTGCTAAAATTTACAACAATTTCTCCTTCCTCTGAATTTCTGTAGTACTCATTATAGAGTAGTTATAGGCAGATAAGAACTGTTAGGTTAGAAGGAGGCTTCATGGAATCCAGTCAGTAGAGACAGGGTTGAGAAGTGACCCCTGGCAGAAAAGAAAAGAGCCAATTATGAGTAAAGACTGAATTATCCTTGACACATGGTCACCTGCAAAGATGATGAGCAGGTACAGGGAACCTGATGAGAGACTTGCTAAGCAAAAACAATGCAAACAGTGGGGAGCATTTTAAATATAATAATTGATTGTAAATTTGTGGAGTTTTTTTCTGCATTGAAATTTTGATGATGCAGTATTTTGCCATGTAGCTGTATGGTATCATATTGTAAATAAGTCATTACATGCACATATTCCTGCCAATGCATGCTGAACTTTCTGCCGATGCATGATAACACTTGCTTCTTAAGACCTGTCTTCAGACTTGACCACTTATTGGTTATAATTTGCATTTTGTGAGTTTATTTGGAGATAATGTAATCTCTAAGATTGTAACTCTGTTCAGAACAGATGAAACATGTACAAACGGTTTTTCAAAATTTTCTTCTCTCCTTTTCTCACTTCCCCTTTATTTTTATTCAATTCTCTCCAGTTGCACCTGAGGCTACTATCTCTCCCCCAACCATTGCAGTGCCCCCAGAGCATAGTATCACCCAGTTGGGAACCTCCAGAACTGAGTCTGGAATCGGATCATTAAGAACAAAATATGGAACTGAAAAGATCTGGAGAGAAGCAGAAGAAGGAGAGATAATGAGGCAGAGTGGGAGGGAATGCTTTATTACATGTGTGAAAAAGCACCAAAGGAATTAATAGAAAATATCCATATGTCCCTCTTGGAGTTAGAAAGACTTGAAGTCAAGTGCTCTCTCTGACACATATTGGCTATGTCATGTGATCCTGGGTACGTCGTTTAATCTCTCTGTGTTCCTCCAGGCATCTCTCTTAGATGTGCAGTTGCAAAGAAGGTGTGGGAATTCCCTCCACCACTAAAATCACACATCTAGTCCCTATTCAACAAATGGAGATGAAGAGGAAAATGTCAATGTTGCCTGACATTGGGGGAGTAGATCAATTTACATTTGCAAACAGTGACCCAGACTAACCTGTACTGAAAGCTGTGGACATAACTGTCATTAATTCTCATGTTCATAGGGCTTTGTGCCAGACTTTTATCTGTGGAAATACTGATGCTTCTGAGTATATTTCAAAGTCACCCACTTGCCCACACAAATGAAACTGAATTGAAATTCTGAGAAATTATGCACTGAGGACAACAGAAGAATAACATGTCTATCAGAGCCCTAGAGATGAATCAGTTTCCTGGGAGATTAAAAGCCGTATTATTTGTGTTGATATCCTTCTGTGGTCATAAAAAGACATCAGTTGTCACTAAATAGAGTGGCTGCTGTATTCCTCTGTGTCTCATGTATTTCTATGATTGTGCTGGTTACCCCAGCTAAGGACTCCTTCCCTCTCATGATCTTCTCTGCCAGTAGTGAGTTTGGGCTCCCGGATTGACATGGGTCTTTAATGGAGGATGGATTTGCTCATTTCTATAGTCTATAGTCTAGAGTCATCTCTGTATGAAAATCCCATCTTGAAAATGCAACTTAATTTTAATTCTACAAGAATTTATTAAATGCCTACTATTTGATTCAATAAATATTTTTAAATTATCTACAGAATTCTGTATCAGGTGCTGGGGGAAATGCAAAATTTAGATAAGACATTCACCTATGGGTCCTGACCTCCCAGAGTTTACAGCATGGTAGGAGCAAATGACATTCAACCCAGATAACTATAAGTAGCTAGTACTAGGATCTTTCTTCCATCTACTCTCCCAAGCATCCCATCCCATTTTCCCATCTCCAAGAACCTCTTTCTACTTTAGGATTGTTGATAGCTTTGAATGATTGGATAATCCTGCCCAGTTGCTTAAGAGAGATTCTTCCAGCATTTAGGGAGTGGTAGAGGAAGTAGAGATGAAGGAGCTTTGTGTGCTCCTGAAGGAACCAGGAATATTCTTTCCTGTGGAGGACACACCTCTCAGAGGGATAAAAAGACAGCAAGATCTGTACTTGCCATTTCTTAATAGAGAATTGGAGACAATGAGTCTCTTGAAGTTGGAGAGTTTTAGGAACTTGCTTCCTGTGAAAGCTTCTGGTAAGCCAGAAGTCTTGAAAGTGAGATGTAGGGGAGTGGTGTAGAGTGGCAAAACAGAGTAGACTCACTGAGAGGAAAATCCTAATTTGACTGTCTGTGACCAAGGGAGAACAAAGAAATGCTTGTCCTGGAACAAGGTTTTGACAAAATCTCTTTCTATAGTTCAATTCAGCTGAAAAGTCTTACTTTATCTCTTTCCAACTGAAAGTGGTTTTTCTCTCCTGTTTTCCTGAAGTCCCTTGTTTGGATCTCACTTTTGCTTCTATTGCACTCTGACCTGTATTATGTTTGTGGATATCATAACCTTGATGATGGAATGTAAGTTCATGATAAGAAGGGAATGGGTGTTCTTTATTTATTTAGACTCATGTTTAAGGTTTTCCCAAAGTGGAAAGTAGAAAGTTACTAAATGTACAATACAAGGCAGCTAAGTGGCTCAGTGGATAGAGCTCAAGCCCTGGAGTAAGGAGGACCTGAGTTCAAATCCAGCCTCAGACACTCACTAGCTGCGTGACCCTGGGCAAACCACTTAACCCTGTTTGCCTCAGTTCTTCATTTGTAAAATGGGTTGGAGAAAGAAATAACAAACCACTCCAGTATCTTTGCCAAGAGAAACCTCAAAAATAGAGTCACAAAGAGTTGGGCACTACTGAAACCATACAAGAACATGAGGCAGATACACATTTCCTTTATATAAAAGAAGTCAGAAACACACTTAAACAAGTGATAGTACTAATTGCTGTTAAACTTGGCCAGGTGGTTGATAGTTAAAGGATTTAAATGTGAATCCATTTGCAGTATTTTATATTTCATCTTGATTCTTCACTCTCTCCCTCAAATTCCACATTTTTTAATTAAAAATTTTTTTTTTTCAAATTCCACATTTTCTTGTCTTAAATGCAAGGTCAGGGGTTTATTGTCTTCCAGCTGCTTGTCATATTCTCGAAGAGGGCTGGAGTGGTTGCCTGGAACCCTTTCTGAAGTGTAGTCAGCACTGACTAATAACTAAGATCTCTAAACCTCTTGAATTCACAAGGTGAGCTCTCAAGGCTAGATGCATCTATCTCAAGATTGATTTTCATTCACCCAAGATCAGGAAAAAACAGACTCAAACCCAAGAATATGGTGCTGATGATGAAGGAGTCAGGGTGGTTCCAAATAGTCCTGGTACGATCCTCAGCCAGAAAGACAAGAAAAGAAGAGAGAGCCAGGGTCAGTCACTCCCCTTTGAAATTGAGTCATCATCTCATCGGGCCCAGGGATCATTAGGGGACTGCTTCTTCATTCCCAAAGCATCAAACTCATTAGAAATGAGCACATTTCCCCCAAAATGGCCAGGACAACACAGCATACGCCCTATGGGATGTTCCCTATAAACTCATTCTACACGTGGAGGTGTTCAATTCAACCTATGGAAAACCATCAGCTCCTAAATAAACCAAGATAGTTCTACAGGTGGAGGATGCCCCTCCTCAGGTGTCAGAGGAAGAATGACAGTCAAGACAGTCATGGATCTCCATATCTCAGTAGCAGAGGTGGCAAAAAGGAATGAAGAGCCACTAGGAGATGGAATCTCTAGTCTAGTACTAGGTTGCCAAGGGAAGAATACTTTCTTACTAGATAGGAAAAACTCTGCAAGCAATGCGGTATAGTGGAAAAAGCACTGACAGTATGAAGTCAGAGAACCTGGGTTCAATCCTGTTTCTGTTCCTACAAAGGGAAGGAAGTAGTAAACCACTCCAGGATCTTTGCCAAGAGCAACCTCAAAAATAGAGCCACGAAGAGTCGTACACTACTTCAATCTTGGACAAGTCACTTCATTTCTTCGAGCCTAAGGTCCTTCTGGCTCTAAATCTACAATCCTGTGACCCTCTCTATAACACTGCCTTCCTTGTCTAGTGTGTGAGAGAGAGACAGACACAGAGACAGAGAGAAAACCATACTGACTGGTGGAAAGAACCATAAAGGAGAGCAATATCTGGCAGCACTGACACCTAGTGGGAGTACCTGGAAACTACAAAAGAGAAGGAAATTGCCTCTTCCTAACTTTGTTTAAGAAAAGAACTTTGGAAAAGGAATGCTCTTCGGAGGG
Organism: Potorous gilbertii; assembly: GCA_028658325.1. Lineage (NCBI taxonomy): Eukaryota > Metazoa > Chordata > Mammalia > Diprotodontia > Potoroidae > Potorous > Potorous gilbertii. The sequence continues at coordinate 668,516,116 of CM053769.1, forward strand.
TCTGTCTCTCTCCTCCAAGTATTCTGGTTTACTTTGTCTTGTATTTAAATAACATTTTCCTTTTCCCTTTGTTTTGTGACCTGCATGCTTGCCAGTATGAATTGGTCTCAGCATTCTGTGGTAGGATCATAGATTTAAAGCTGTAAGTTACTTTATAGAGTCCATCTGGTTCAACTTCCCATTTCTTCAACAAAAAAACTTAACCCCACAGCCGTCAAGTTGACTTCTTTCAGGTCAAACAGGAAGTGACAGATTCCAGGTCCTCCAACTCCAAAAGAAGTGCTTTCCCCAATGAATCACCTTTAGTTATCTTGAAAGCAACATCATATGTGATCATATGGGAAATTAACTTGTGATTTTATTATGTCAATTACTATTTATATATTCCAGTGACATGCTTGATGGTGTTGGAGATGGAAGAGGAGGAAGAGAAAGAAGAAAAAAGGAAAAAGGTAGTACTACTTGATCCTGTGATTTTTCCTTTTCAATTTATTAATATAATATTAATACAACATATAGATTATAAAGCTCAGATTTATACAGAACTTTAAGGTTTGCAGTGATCTTTCTTCACAACAACCCTGTGAGGAAAGCAGTGTATGTCATAATGGAAAGATGGTGGAGTCAGAGATTGCCTTTATGACCTCAAGCCCATTGCCTAAACTCCCTGAGTTTCTTCAACTGTAAAATGAAAGGATTTGAACTAGACAGCCTCTGAGGTCCCTAGATCTGTGATCCTCTAATAGGCATGGGAAGCGCTATCATCCCTTTTCACAGAGGAGGAAAATGAGATTCGTTGATGCAAGATAACTTGCTCTAGTTAGTGGCAGAGCTCAGATCTGAATCTTGGTCTCCAAACTCCAACCCCAGCACGCTTTCCACCACACCACACTACTCAACTACATTTCTACTAGACCTGTTTAAAGCAAAGTGTTTTGAAACATTGAACATTTTTGTTCAACATATTTGAAACATTTTCTGCCTTCTAAACTTCATCAGAAACCATTAATAAAACTATTTAAGTAGAACAGGACTCTAGGTCACAGATCCATACCAGAAGGATATTGGTTATTATACCATACTGCCACAAAACCCCAGATAGATTCTCTGAGCTGCTGTCAACCTGTGATAATCAGGAGAGTCTCTGAGATGAATGACAAAATCCAGCAACCCCATAAAATATAGGTGCATTAGAGAGGCACCAAGTATTTTATATGAGTTCTAGGCGAGTCAAGGAGAAAGGTTACCAAGTGGGGGAAATCAGAGAAAACTTTGCAAAAGAGTTAATCTTTCAGTGGAGTATTAAAGAATTCCTAGCAATTAAACAGTTGAAGATCGGTGGAGGGACGTCTTTGACACACAGTAAGCTTGGGACATTTACAAAAATTAGTTTAATACAAAACAGAAATGAAGCACATGAGAGGTACAAAGATCCTCTTGGGGAAGCAAGGTGGCACAGTGGATAGAGCAATGGGTTTGGAAGCAAGATAATGAGTTCCAGCGTGATCTTAGACACTTCCTAGATGTGTGACTTGGGCAAGTCACTTAGCCTTTATCTTCCTCAGTTTTCTCAGCTATAAAATGGGGATAGTAATGGTACCTACTTCCTAGGGCTGTTGTGAAGATCCTATGAGATATTTGTAAAGCACTTAGCACATAATAGGAACTATGTGGATGTTATTTATTATTACTATTGAAATTCCATGAGGAGTTCAGAAAACTTCTTTCTAGGGTTGCTTCAGGAAAGCCGTGACATTTAAACTGACTCCTTTGGGATAGGTGGGATTGCCTTTAAAAATTTATTCCAAACAACCAAACAAAACTGGAATTTACACATACAAAAAAGGAAAGCATTATGCATGAAAATGCAAATCTCAATGCATCTTGCTTTTTCTTTTAAAGTAAATAACTTCAGTATGTAATTTTCAAAACTGTCCTACGTGTGTCTTTCTGTTCAGGACATTTTAATCATTTTTCTTTTTTGTTTTGAGTATTTTAAAAATACTTCAGGGACCCTCTTTTCTTTTCTTTTCTTTTTTTGGATAAGCTCTTGTTATTCACTGCCTTCCACTAACCCCCAGTATCAGAAAAAGAAAGAAGAAAATCAAAACCCTTGTAAGAAATATAAAAGATGAACAAATTAAATTCTCTCATTGGCCATGTCTCAAAATACATGTTTCATTCTGTGCCTTGAGTTCATCGTTCCTTGGGAATAATACATAGGTAACATACATGAGTAACCCGCTTGCTTATCAGTCCTGTGGATTCATGGCTGATTATTGCATCAGAGGTCTTAGTCTCTCAAAAGCTGTTTGTTTTTGCAGTATTTTTATTGTGTACGTTGTTTTCCTGGTTCTGTGCATTTTATTCTGCATAGTTCTCTGAAACTGTCCCTTTGTCATGTCAGCGTGGCACAGTGACAATATTCCATTATGTTTATTCACAGCAGTTTATTCAGCCATTGACTAAACTGATGGACTCTTAGTTTCCAGTTCTTTGCCACTACAGAAAAATATAAATATATTGTTATAAATATTTTGGTACTATGAGTCCTTTTCCTCTTTTTCTGAGTTCTTTACTGAATATTATATAGTGTTACTCCTAAGTCAAAGGTTGGTAATCATATGGAATTTCAGCAGGTAGAGATGGGAGGTAGATGACAACAGGCAATACATTGATGCAGGATTCTAGGTTTACAAAGTACTTACTTAAAAGTCATATAAGGTAGGTGTTATTGGCACTATTATCTCTATTTTGCAGAAGAGGAGAGTGAGTATAAAGGCAACTAAGTGGTATCATGGATAGAGAGAGTACCAGGTCTGGGGTCAGGAAAGACCCAAGTTCACATTTGACTTCCAACATTTACTAGTTGTGTGACTCTGAGAAAGACACTTAACTTCTGTTTTCCTTTCCTGATCTGTAAAATAGGGATAAATAAGTGATACATTTAATAACACAATGGGGATAGCAATAGCATCTACCTTCTAGGAGTGTTGTGCAGATCCAATGGCATAATAATTGTAAAGTCCTTAGCCCCGTGCCTGGCACATAGTAAGTGATATATTTATATGTATATATGTATATATATACATATATATTTATATGTATATATATATACATATATACATATATATATATACATATATCAGTTATGATGACTGTGAGTTTCTGAAACATTAAATGGCTTGCACAGAATCAAATATCTAGTAATTGTCGTAACTGGAATTCACACCTAGCTCTCTATTGAGTCCCAGTCCAGGGGTCTTTCCATCATAGCTCATTGATTGGCTTACTTTTCTTCTTATCCCAACTTTTTAATGTATTAGTGTGTTTAAAATTTATGAACCTATTTTAATTTTTAAAAACATAAAGTGTAGAGAATATGAAAAGTTACATATTTTGTGTTATTTTCTTTTCTTTGCACTTTCTAGTCAAAAGATAAACTCTGGTCTCTCACCTGAGTTGGAGTTGTTTGTGGATCATGCAGAGTCAGGGCCGAGGAGCCGATAGGGAAGAGAATGAGAAATGAAGAGGTTTGTGGAGGGAGTTCTGAGGGCAGCTCTCATATGAAGGAATAACTTTCTGAGTTTTCTTAATCTGTTATTGGCTTTTGAATGGGAGGGAGGATAATAGAGATGGTAAGAGCCATAGTGAAAAGAGGAAGAAAGATAGCTGGATAGTCCATTAACTGACAGGGTTGTTCAGAGAATCAAATAATTCACTCAAAGTGCTGTGTAAACAATAAAATGGGCATGTAGGTGTACAGTGGCAGCAGACAGGTGGTGCAGTCTAGAGTCAGGAAGAGTCATCTTCATGAGTACAAATCTGGCCTCAGACACTAGCTGTGTGAACCTGAGAATTATGTTAATGTGCATTTCTCTAATTATTAGTGATGCAAAGTGATTTTTTTCTTATTCTGGACACCTTGGAGTTTGTCCTTTTGAAACTGTCCATTCATATCCTTTGGGTCATTGGGGAATAATAGCTGCCAATTTGGATGCCTAGCTGCAGACTCCTAAAACGTAAATCTGATCATGTCACTCCCCTGCTTGAGAATATTCAGTGAATCCTCACTGCCTCTAGGATAAAGTACAAATCCTTCATATTGGCACTTAAAAGCCTTCATAGATTGATGCTTGTTTACCTTCCAGGATTATTTCACACTGCTCCCTACCACATGCTCTACATTCCAACCAAAATAGCCTATTTACTGGTCTCCAGATGTCCATCTCCCAAGCCCACCCACATCTTTGTACAAACTGTCTTCTGTATCTGGAGGCACTCCCTCTTTATCTCTGCCTCTTAGAATCAATCCCTAGCTTCTCTCAAGATTAATCTCATGTTCTACTTCCTCCTGCAGACTTCAGGGGTGGAGAACCTGTGGCCTCAAGGCCACATATGGCCTTCTAGGTCCTTGGGTGCAGTCTTTTGAATGAGTCCAAGTTTTACAGAACAAATCCTTTTGTTATGGGGATTTGTTCTGTGAAGTTTGGATTCAGTCAAAGGACTTCACTTGAAGACCTAGAGGGCCATGTGTACCCTTAAGGCTGTAGGTTTCCCACCCCTGGTCTAACCCTTTCTGGTTTTCCCTAGCTGGTAGGGCTCTTTTCTCAAATTACTTTACATTTCATAATTTACAAATGTGCACACGCCCATTCCAATGGATTTTAAGTTTCTAAGGGCAGGGACTTTATTGCCACTCTAGTGCCTTGCACATAGTAAGCACATAACACATACTTAGAAAATTATTTAAAATACGTATTGGATTGTATTAGAACATGATTTCCTGGGATGTGCTCCTTTCCAAATATCTGTCATAGCGGTGTTCTGAAATCTGCCTTCCTCTGCTACCCATGAGCCATAAGAGAGTGCATTTCCTCTTTCTTGTCCAAGGTGCAAAAATTTCTAATTAAGGTTTTTCTGGCCCATTCCAAATTTCATTTTAGAGAGAGTTCATTTTCCTTCTTTGTCAAAAGATGGGGTTAGATTGGCTGATCTCTAAAGCAAATTCCAACTCTGACACATTATAATTCATTAGACCTTGCTGTGGAGTGAGGAGGATGAATTTACAGAAAACCTGCTAGACCTGCTGGAAGGAGCCTGGTTGCCCAGCACAATTCCTGTTGGCATGGAAACTAGGGAACAGCGTAATTTTGGAAGGGCCTAGCCTTTGCTGGAAGTCACAGCTTGGAGAAACTGAGAGAGCAAGTTGAAAATAATTATAATTGACAGCCTGTACCTTTGCCTCCCTTGCAATCCTATAATGATAGGGCAGAGCTTAGTATCTCCATGGTACGAAAAAATGAAAAAAAAAAGGCTGAGGAACACCCAACCCTTAATACATTAGATGCTGTGCAACTTGGAATTCAGAAACAACATACAATAGCAAGAATGCAGGACCCTGGAACTCTGGGTTCAAAAATCAGTTATGCTATTGTCAGGCTGGGTGTCTCTGACAACTCTCCCTCTCGGGCCTCAGTTTCCTTAAATGCAAAATGAAGAAGTTGGATTAAGTGATGATTGCATTTTTACCATGAAATCATTCTCCTATTATTTTAATAATGAATCCTAATAGTTCATAGAAAAAAACAGAAGTAAGATAATTCTGATTGCTTAAAACAAAACAGACAGAATAAGTTATTCTGATTGCTGTAGTCAATAGAGTATATTGCAAGTAGTTTGAGTACCGGGAGTCAGGAAGATTCATCTTTGTGAGTTCAAATACAGCCTCTGAAACTTACTAGCTGTAAGCTGTATAAGCTTGTTTGCTTTAGCTTCTCATCTGTTGTGTTTGTCCTTTGTTCTTGAAGAGGACCATGATATCAGGGAAATGATGACATGACTTGCTGTTGACTTTGATTTGAGTGAGGGAGGGCTGTGCAAGGTCACCTTCTCCTCCAGAGCAAGTCTGTCTAGTGACCAGATATTCATCAGGACAACTGGAGATGGTCCAAGATGCAATGAGAGACCCTAGTCCTTTTAGGCTAAGGCCTTTTCAGGTTCTCACTTTGAGTGATGTAACATCCATTCAGTAAATAGGCCTCTTTAAGAAGTGAATCAAAGGATGGCCCCTTTAATTAAAAAAAATCAAACTGGAACAATGAACAGGAAAAGGAAATGCAAATCACTCCAGTATCTTTGCCAAGAAAACCCCAAAGGATGTCATGAAGAGTTGGAAAAATGATTGAACAACAGTCAATAAAAGGTTAATTGTAATTCTTGGCCTCCAAGGAAAGTTTTACATATCCTCAGAACTCTGTCCTCTCATCTCTCAGGACAAGGAGGACAAGAGGAGGTAATACTCTGTGTATGTGTGCGGGGAAGGTGTTGATAAGAATGGAGCAAGGATGGTAAAGACACAACCTTCCATCTTTGACCTTTCCAAAATGCAGCTGATCCTTCCTAACATTTGATACGTACTACTAGAGCACGGAAGGGAAGGGAAGGGAGTAGGGATTCAGGCAATGGAATGGAACTGAAAAGTATTTATTAAATAATTCCTATGTGTGAAGTAAGCTTCTAGGAATTAGGCAACAAATAAAGAAATGAAGACAGTCTCTGCTTTTAAGATGCTCATATTCTAATTAAGGAGATGATGCATGAGGGTTCATGCTCATATTCAATTTAGAGATAGAAAGGGCAGTTAATGCTTAGACAGAGAGAGGAGGATGTTGGGGAGTAATGACAGGAAAGAGGATTGTGTGTCCAAGGGTTAGAGTGGAGTGAGGCTCTGTGTTACCTCGGAGAGAGGTAGGACTTTGGGTGCCAATTTCAAGCTGCCCCTGGGCTTCATATTTCTGCCCCCTTCCTCAAGATTGGGAATGGAGTGAGATGTTCAGGGAGATAAGGTAAGCCAGCTAAGGTAATGACCAGACTGATTCTTGCCTTAACAAAGTCGTCCACTCTGGTATTCAGATCTTAGGTCTCTGAGTATCCTGGGTTCCATTTCCGACTCTAACACTTCCTAGTTATTCAGTCTTGGGCAAGGTTTCACTTTTCCTCACTGAAAAATGAGGAAGTTGATGAAGATTACTTCTCATGTCTCTTCACACTCCTAAATCTATGATCTTAGAAATTGAACTCCCATTTCAATGTTTTCTTTTTCTCTCACTCACACCACTGTTAATCCTTCAGTTTATTAAGAGAAGGGAAAGTGCCAACACGCAAAAAGAAAACATTTGGGCTTTATTTTTCTTTCTTAATCACTGATTTTCTTCCTGATTTTCTACTGTGACTTTTAGATAACCTCATTTCCCTTTCAGGCACCTGAGATTTCTTAAGTGGAAAGGGGCTTACTGCCACATTTGGACCAGTGGGGGGGATGAGAACACAGTTTTCTTCCAGCTAGCTCATCAACTTCCATTTTTCTTCTTAAAGGCAAAAAAAGGGGGAAAGTCTGATTAAAAACCCAGTACAATTTGCCATCCATTCCTCATCAACTCCAGTAAGGAGGAGCCAGCACCAAGTAATGACTGAGATTTGAAAACATCCCCAGAAACCAAGGATGTTGAAACACCCAGGCTTGCTAATTCCACTAACCATTGTTTCCTGGAATGGCACTTGTCCTGTGGTTCTCACCCTTTTAAATTTCTCCTTCCTCCACCCTTATCCTCTATGGCTCCAGTGGCCCTTCAGATCTCATCTCAATCCTCTTCCCAAAACCTGGAACAAGATTTTAGAGAGGGAGCCTTTTAATTTGGTTGGCCAGTTTACACCTTCTGGGATGCCCTATGGGGTTTTCACTTTTTTGCCCCTTGCACCCTAACACAGCCTGGTACCTAGTGGGCATCTAAGAAATGCTTGTTGAACTGAATTAAATTGAGATCTGTGCTACATTTGTTTTTGTATCCTTACAACCTAGCACAGATACTTTGCATGTAGGATAATAAGAAATGCTTATTACTAAATGTTTAATAATAAATACTTGCTGAATTGAATTCTGGATTCCTTTCTCTCTAGGGAAGGAAAGGCAGATAGATTCCTGTATGCTAAGAGTAGAGAAGGATAATTTAGTCTGGGATTGATTTCTGAGGTGACCTTGGAAACTTTTAATGACAAAATCTTTCTAAAAGCAGCTCTAAGCTCTGCTTTGGGAGAAATTGACCTGGGGGTTACAGAGATTCTCAGCGTGACTCAGAAATATATTCTGTTGGGTGTCTTAAATATTTATTGGTACAAATGTAAACCTGCACCCCTAAAAGGGGATTTCTGAAAGGATGGTCATATTTAGATGGAAATGACTATATATATGTATATAAATATTAAAAATAAAATAAGAGGGGAATGATAGGGCAAAAAAAATTGACATGGAGTTAAAATACAAGACAAGCAAAGAAATGTGAAGAGAAAAAGAATCTAGCTAAACACTATGAATTTGAGCCACAAGATTCTAAAAGAACCATATTCCAGGGTATTGAAAGTACCTAAAAACATGATTACTCCTTCAGTACTCTTTGAAAAACCATGCAGAACTGGTGGTGCTGTGACTTGGTATAACCCTAGCCAGCAGACGTGGTTGATCACAAAACACACTTACCCTAGCGTGGTGTCCAGCTAGCTAGAAGTACGGTCTTCTTTATGGTTCTTAGAGAATCAGTGATTTTCTTTTCCTTAACTCTGCCTGTCTCTACAGGGTGGCACTGATTCATTGCCAAAGCCTGGGTGGATTTGTGTATGTACCCATTAGTGTCCAACCACTGGTGAACCAAAACTCTATTTTAAACTCGCTATATTTCAGTGAGCATTCATCACGTGACCTCAAAATAATGGTGTCAGTTCAACAGAGAAGTAGACATGCATATGTGATATATAGTCTTTTTTGCTGTTAGCATAAAATTAGTAAATAAATATTACATTGTTACCGTGGTAGGAGAAATATCCCAGCTCCCTGCCCCCATGTAATGTAGGCTAATTTCTTTCCTTTAATGGCATTACAACTATTTTTGAGACTTAATCATCTTAGGGGACTAAAGACTGAGGCTGTTGTCATCACTTCTTGGACACCTGGATATTGACAGCCATGATCAGGAATATAGCCTGACTGTTAAACCTCAAGGAGCATTTTAGAGACTGAACTTTGCTTGACTGAATTGACTCACAGTGCTGGATTCAAATCCTTGTTGAATATCCTTCCATTGCTGTGTCTAAGGAAACCCTTTTGTTACTTGTTGAATGATCTATTTTCATTCCAGTAGCAAATTTAAATTATCAGGGGACTGTCTTAAGGTGGGCCCAGCCCAGAACAATAACTAGAATATGATATATAATAAAACAACTATAAATTAATTACAAACCTGTTACTTTCCTCGCCCTAGAACTTTTCTAGACATAGATCTAAGATTTATTTAAACCTGAGTTCTAGGAAATGTAGAAATTGAATTTGTTTAGTTTCCTTCCCTCACACCCTTTGAAAGGTGCACCCAATGAGGGTTTGGTTAGGGCTTCTATAGGGATGCTCTGTAGATGAAAAGGCACCAACATAGGAGGGATTTTGGACCTGGGCCCAGTGATCATTCTGGTGAATGGATCCAGCACTTAGGAGACTGTGGAAGAAGACTGACACTTTCAAGTAAGTCAAGTCAATAAGCATTAACTAAGTGCTTCCTATTATGTACCAAGTACTGTGTGTGCTCAGCACTGGGGTTACACAGAAAGGAGACAACAGTCCCTACTCCAAGGAGCTCACAGCCTAAATAGGGAGACAAAGTGTAAGTAACTCTGTGCTAGCAAGATATACAAAGGACAACATGGAGGTAACCTCAGAGGGGAAATAATAGACTTAAGGTGACTTGGAAAGGCTTCTTGTCAGGATCTTAGCTGAGACTTAGAGGAAGCCAGGAAAGCCAGGAGGCAGAGGCAAGGAGGGAGAGCTTTCCAGGCATGAAGGACCACCATTGGGACTGCTAGGAGTCAAGACATGGAGTGTCTTATTTGAAGAACAATGAGGAGGCTAGTATTACTGGCTTCCATATTACACTAAGGTGTAGCTAGGTGGTGCAGTGGATAAGCACATCTTCTTAAGTTCAAATCTGGCCTTAGACACATACTAGCTATATGATCCCGGGCAAGTCACCTAACCCTGTTTGCCTTAGTTTCCTTATCTGTGAAAGTAAGCTAGAGAAGGAAATGAAAACTCAGGCCAGTGTCTTTGCCAAGAAAACCCCAAAATTGGGTCATGATGAATCTGGCATGACTGAATACCAAAAATATTACACTGAGGGGAATAAAGTGTAAGAAGAATAGAAAAGTAGAAGGGGTCAGAATATCAGGGACTCTGAATACCAGACAAGGATTTTATATTTGATCTTAGAGGTGACTATTAAATGGGGTTGGGGTGATGTGATGTGGCAAGACCTGTGCTAGGATGGAATGGAGTGGAGGATGGAACGGAGTGGAGAAAGACTTGAGACAGAGAGAGCAACTGACAGACTATTAAAACATGCCAGGTAAGAGGGAATGAGGGCCTGCACCAGGGTGGCATCAGTGTTAGAGAAGAGAAGGGAGTTCCTGGTAGTGGAACCAGGAAAACATCTTACTAACTGACCAAAAAATGCTAAGGAAGAGAAAACTGAAAGATATTAAAACTCTGATCATTGCAGTGACTAACAGTGACTTTAGTGAAATATTGAAGTTTGCCTCCCTCCTCTTCGCAAAAAAAGTGTTCAATGACAAGTGTGGAATGAGGTGCATGTCATCAGACAAGACCTATGTGTTAATGTGACATACAACTGCAATACTCTGCAATCAATTAAAAACAGCAAAATTATGATCCAAGTCCTATGGATATAAATATTAGACATTGCTTATGCAAGGGGCTCTGATATTCCTCATACACATATACAAAACAGAAAAAAATTCACTATACTACGTAATAAATCTGCCTTAAAACTAATATTCTAGCTAATAATAAATATTAGCTGGACATTTGTTGAGCTTAGTTTTCTTGGAATTTTTCGAAAAGCTGGGGAGGAGGGGATGATTTAGGGAGATCAGGACCTTAAAGTTCTCAAGGGAAATTTGAGCTAATGTTCTTTCTCTTTTGATAAGTTTTCCTAGAAAAAGCAAGAACAATCAGTTAAGATATTTCCAATGAATATCAAATCTCTCTCAGAGTTAGGCATCATTTTAAAAGGAGTCTCTTTAATCTAGTTCTCTTATAGATTCTTAGGTTCTTAGAGTCAGGTGGGACCTCAAAGACCACTTAATCCAACCCCTCCTTGGAGCAATTCCCATGGTTCACCTTGGCTTCTTTCCCCATGGTCCTCTTCAAGAATGAAGGGCAAACACAACTTGTTCCCTATCAACAAAGATAACCTATAAGGCAAAAAGAAGTCACAATTGGACATCCTGAAATTTGGAAATGGAGGGGATGCATTTTCCATTGTCTTGGTGATGCTGGAAAGGGAGTGTGGGTTGGTTGTTTGGATGAGGCTCAGACTTTTTTTTAAACTGCTACCTTCTCTTCTTTCACAATCTCCATGAATCACTGTCCAACACACAGCATCTGATTCTTATATATAATCCATGACATATATATATACATAATATATAATATATAATCCATGACATATATATATATATATATATATATATATTCCATTTTCATTATAAGTATTGACTTCGTTGACAAACTCTTTAATCCATGGGACCCCTGAACAAGACTGTTACCTATCTTGTCCAGAGGAGAAGAGAACAGTTACTTTTGTTTTTTGTTGAATTTATTGCAGAAACAGTTTAGATTGAGATAAAAGAGACAATTTCAATTACATAAAATTTGCACGAACAGAATCATATAGTCAGAATTAGAAGGGAAATAGCTGACTGAGAAAAGAAGATTTTTGCATACCCAACCATAATTCCAGAGGACCAGTGAGGATGCAAGGTACTCACCACCTGCTAGAGAGAGACTCACAATACAAAATTGGGTATATATTTTTGGACATGGTCAACATGGGAATTAACTTTGTCTAACTATGTATATTTTTACAATGGATTTTTTACCTTTTTTTAATTAAGGGAGGTAGAAGGGAGAGAAAATAAATTTTTGCTAATTAAATTTTTTTATTTTTAAAAATTTATTTATTTAAGTTTTCAACATTAATTTCCACAAAATTTTGAGTTCCAAATTTTCTCCCCATTTCTCCCCTCCCTTTACCCCAAAATGCCAAGTATTCTAATTACCCCATCACCAATCTGCCCTCCTTTCTAACATCCCTCCCTTCCCTTATCCCCATCTTCTCTTTTGTTCTGTAGGGCGAGATAAATTTCTATACCCCATTACCTGTATTTCTTAATTCCTAGTTGTATGCAAGAACAATACTCAACAGCTGATCCTAAAACTTTGAGTTTCAGCTTCTCTTCCTTCTTCCCTCCCTACCCATTCCCATCGGGAAGGCAAGCAATTCAATATAGGCCATATCTGTGTAGTTTTGCAAATGACTTCCATAATAGTCATGTTGTGTAAGACTTACTATATTTCCCTCCATCCTATCCTGCCCCCTATTTCTTCTAATCTCTCTTTTGACCTTGTCCTTCCCCATGAGTGTTGACTTCTAATTTCTCCCTCCTCCCATTGCCCTCCCTTCCATCATCCCCCCACCCTGCTTATCCCCTTCTCCCCCACTTTCCTGTATTGTGAGATAGATTTTCATACCAAAATGAGTGTGTATTTTATTCCTTCCTTGAGTCAAATGTGATGAGAGTAAACTTCATGATTTTTCTCTCACTTCCCCCCTTTTTCCCTCCACTGAAAAGTCATTTACTTGCCTCTTTTGTGAGAGATAGTTTGCCCTATTCCATTTCTCCCTTTCTCCTCCCAATATATTTCTCTTTCACCCCTCAATTTCATTTTTTAAAGATGTGATCCCATCCTATTCAACTCACCCTGTGCTCTCTGTCTCTTTGTTGCTCTGCCTCTCTCTCTCTCTCTGTGTGTGTGTGTGTGTGTGTGTGTAATCCCACCAACTACCCAGATACTGAAAAAAGTTTCAAGAGTTACAAATATTGTCTCTCCATGTAGGAATGTAAACAGTTCAACTTTAGTAAGTCCCTTTTGCCTTCTCTTTACTGTTGACTTTTTCATGATTCTCTTGATTCTTGTGTTTGAGAGTCAAATTTTTTTTTCAGCTCTGGTCTTTTCATCAAGAATGCTTGAAAGTCCTCTATTTCATTGAAAAACCATTTTCCCCCAAAGTTTTACACTCAGTTTTGCTGGGTAGGTGATTCTTGGTTTTAGTCCTAGTTCCTTTGACTTCTGGAATATCCTATTCCATGTCCTTCGATCCCTTAATGTATAGATGCTAGATCTTGTGTTATCCTGATTGTATTTCCACAATACTCTAATTGTTTCTTTCTAGCTGCTTGTAATATTTTCTCCTTGACCTGGGAACTCTGGAATTTGGCTACAATATTTCTTAAAGAAAAATATTTGCATTAATTTTTCCTGAGAAAATTATATCAAAACTATGTAAAAAATTGATGTAAGTATGTAAAGATAAGATCCTTTCATTCAATAGATAAATGGTCAAAGGCTATGAACATGAAATTCTCAAAAGAAGAAATACAAGCAGCCAACAAGCATGAAAAATGCTTCAAATCATTAACAATAAAAGAAATACAAGTTGGAACAGGTCTGAGGTTTTACCTCATTTAACTCAGATTGGCAAAAAAAGATGTAATACAAAAATGAGAATCGTTACAGGGATTTTGGGAGGATAAGCACACAGATTCCCTGTTGGTGGACCTGTGAAGAGCAGCCTAACCATTCAGGAAAGTAATCTGGAATTATATCCCAGTTGTTGATTGATTTTGTATATATTGTTGATTCTTTAATTCAGTAATACTACTACTAGAGGGAAGCTAAGTGGTGCAGTGGATAGAGGACCAGTGCAGGAGTCAGGAGGACCTGAGTTCAAATCTCACCTCAGACACTTGACACTCACTAGCTGTGTGACCTTGGGCGAGTCACTTAACTCCAATTGCCTCCTCCTGGGTCATCTCCAGTCATCCTGATGAATATCTGGTCACGGGATTCAGATGGCTCTGGAGGAGAAGTGAGGTCAGTGACCTGCACATCCTTCCCTCACTCAAAACAAAGTCAAGTACAAGTCATGTCATTATTTCTCTGATGGCATGGCCTTCTTTGGCAACGAAAGATGAACATACACCACTACTAAACATATCCTAGAATGAAGAAAAGAATCCACACATACAAAAAATATTTATAGAAACTTTTTTATTATAGCAAACAAAATCCTAGGAACAAAGGGAGTGCGCATAAAATGGGAAATGGCTGAATACATTATGGCATATGAACATAATGGAATATTATTTGCTGTAAGAAATGATGAAAGGGAGAAGTTCTGGAGAATCTGGGAAAACTTGCATGAAAGTAAGTAGAGCCAAGAGAACAATTTACACAATGACGACAACACCATGAAGGGAACATCTCTGAAAGATGTAGCAACTATGATCAGTGCAATGACGAATCACGACTTCACAGGATTGATGACACATTTTTTCCCACGTCTTGGCAGAGAGTGGATGATTTAGAGGTTCAGGATGACACATGCATTTTCAAACCTGAAAACTATAATACAAATTTGTTTTGCTTGAGTACACTCATTATGAGGAGGACTTTTATTTGGGGAGTGTTGTGGGAGTGAGAGACAGTGATAATGATGCAAGAAGAAACCAGAAACACAAATCAAAGAAATATCTAAAAATACACAGACAAAAAAGGTAGTGTTGGTGCTACCATGTTGAATTTGATGTATACCTTAAAAAACAGCACATGCTAGATTTATAGCTTATTTGTATATGGAAATGTTTGTGTTTGTTGCTGGCCATTAAATTCACAAAAAGAAAATAAATCTATACATAAAAAAATCTGGTGGTGATTTTTAGACTGTCTATTTCAGGTAAGAGTTAAGAAGGGGCAAAGAGAAGTGATGACAGAGAGGAATAGTGATGATGGAGGAATCAGCGAGGTCATGACTGGGGTCTGGCTAGAAAACACTAGACAGTTGGGAAGAGAGCACTTTCTATTTTCAGTGTGTTCCCTGGGTGAACTTTGCAGGGCAGATGACCCCTCTCTCTTTTCTCCACCAGTTCTTAGAGCTCCTCTGTTCTCTCTCCCACTTGCCTCTTCCCATTTTATTTCCAACATTTTCCCTTCTGGTTAGTAGCTGAGCCCAGATTAGTCCAAAACAATACAATTGACTTGAAAAGAATTGCCTATCACTTTTGAGTCACAATCACAAGTCTGTATTTTATTATTGTTTCCTCTTCATAACATTTTTTTCAGCTCCTTTCTGAGCTGAATGATACTCAGCAATTATCTGTTGAGTAGCCAAGTGGATCAGGGTGATATCCATATATTTGGATGGTGATGTAGGTCAGTGCTCCTACCCATCTCTTCATTTAAACTAACAAAATATGGACTATGCTTTTTTTTAGATCTTAGAACCACAGAAGGTTAAGGTTGAAAAGGAACTTCATTACTATCTAGTTTGACTCAGTCACTTTATAGATGTGTAACCTGAAGCCCAGAGAGGTGGGATGACCTACACAAAGTCAAACAATCAGATGGTGGCAGCACTTTGGATAGAATTCCTGGGTCTTGACTCTCATTTCTGATGCTCTTTTCATTAGGAGGGAGAGAGCAAGCATTTAAGTGCCCACTAAGTGCCAGGCACTGTGCTAAGCTGTTTTACAAATTAGTAACCATACATCTCAAGAGTTTCAGAATGGGAATTCAGTGGATATGGTGACAGCCTTAGCCTTGATGCCAGACACGAATGTAGTCCCATAGGAGTCCTTGCTGGCCACCGCCCCCCACCCTGGCCCATGTAAGATAAGAAAGGAGGAGGAAAATAGGCCTTATTATACACCTACTAAGTGGCAGGCAAAATGCTTTACAAATATTTCATTTGATACTCACAACACAACACTGTGAGGTAGGTGCTATTACTTTATTTATTTATTTTTAGTTTTCAACATTCATTTCCACAAAATTATGAGTTCCAAATTTTCTCCTCATCTCTCCCTATCTCTCATCCCCACCCCAAAACACCATGCATTCTGATTACCCCTTCCCCCAATTTGCCCTCCCTTCTATCATTCCCCTCCTTTCCCTTATCTTCTCTCTTTTCTTGTAAGGCAAGATAGATTTCTATGCCCCATTGCCGGTATTTTTTTTTCCAAGTTGCAGGCAAAAACAATTCTCAACTTTCATTCCTAAAACTCTGAGTTCCAACTTCTTTCCCTTTTTCCCTCCCCACCCATCCCCACTGAAAAGGCAAGCAATTCAACATAGGCTATATATGTGTAGTTTTGCAAAAGACTTCCATAACAGTCATGTTTTGTAAGACTAACTATATTTTCCTCCATCCTATCCTGCCCCCCCATTTATTCTATTCTCTCTTTTGATCTTGCCCCTCCCCAAAAGTGTTTACTTCTAATTTCTCCCTCTTTCCATTTGCTCTCCCTTCTATCATCCTCCCTACCCCACTTATCCCCTTCTCCCCTACTTTCCTGTAGTGTAAGGTAGATTTTTCACACCAAATTGAGTGTGCATGTTATTCCCTCCTTAAGCCAAATGTGATGAGAGTAAGTTTCACTTTTTTTATCTTACCTCCCCCCTTTTCACCTCCATTGAAAAAGGTTTTTTTTGCCTCTTTCATGAGAGATAACCTGCCCCATTCTATTTCTCCCTTTCTCCTCCCAATATATTCCTCTCTCACCCCTTGATTTTATTTTTTTAGATATTATCCCTTCCTATTCAATTTACCTTGTGCACTCCATCTGTGTGTGTGTGTGTGTGTGTGTGTGTGTGTGTGTGTGTGAGTGTGCATAATCCTTCCAACTACCCAAATACTGAGAAAAGTTTCAAGAATTACAAATCTCTTTCCATGTAGGAATGTAAACAGCTCAACTTTGGTTAAGTCCCTTTTGATTTCTCTTTCCTCTTTGCCTTTTCATGCTTCTCTTGATTCTTGTATTTGAAAGTCAAATTTTCTATTCAGCTCTGGTCAGAATGTTTGAAAATCCTCTATTTCATTGAATGACCATTTTCCCCCTGAAGTATTATACTCAGTTTAGCTGCGTAGGTGATTCTTGGTTTTAATCCTAGTTCCTTTGACTTCTGGAATATCATATTCCAAGCCCTTCGATCCCTTAATGTAGAAACTACTAGATATTGTGTTCTCCTGATTGCATTTCCACAATACTTGAATTGTTTCTTTCTAACTGCTTGCAATATTTTCTCCTTGATCAGGAACTCTGGAATTTGACTACAATATTCCTAGGAGTTTCTATTTTTGGATTTCTTTCAGGAGGTGATCAGTGGATTCTTTCAGTATTTATTTTACCCTCTGCTTCTAGAATATTAGGGCAGTTTTCCTGATAATATCATGAAAGATGATGTCTAGGTTCTTTTTTAATCATGGCTTTCAGGTAGTCCCATAATTTTAAAATTGTCTCTCCTGGATCTATTTTCTAGGTCAATTGTTTTTCCAATGAAATATTTCACATTATCTTCTATTTTTTCATTCTTTTGTTTTTGTTTTGTAATTTCTTGGTTTCTCATAAAGTCATTACCTTCCATCTGCTCCATTCTAATTTTTAAGAACAATTTTCTTCAGTGAACTTCTAAACCTCCTTTTCCATTTAGCTAATTCTGCTTTTTAAAGCATTCTTCTCCTCATTGACTTTTTGGACCTCTTTTGCCAATTGAGTTAGCTTATTTTTAAAGGTGTTATTTTC
>CM053769.1:668534378-668576934 GCA_028658325.1 Potorous gilbertii
CTCCATTCTAATTTTTAAGAACAATTTTCTTCAGTGAACTTCTAAACCTCCTTTTCCATTTAGCTAATTCTGCTTTTTAAAGCATTCTTCTCCTCATTGACTTTTTGGACCTCTTTTGCCAATTGAGTTAGCTTATTTTTAAAGGTGTTATTTTCTTTAGCATTTTTGGGGATCTACTTTAGCAAGGTGTTGACCTGCTTTTCATGCTTTTCTTGCATCTCTCTTATTTCTCTTCCTAGTTTTTCCTCCACCTCTCTTCCTTGATTTTCAAAATCCTTTTTGAGTTCTTCCATGGTCTGAGACCATTGCATATTTATTTTGGAGGTTTTGGATGCAGAAGCCTTGACTTTTAGGTTTTCCTCTGGTGGTATACATTGTTCTTCTTCATCTGAAAGGATGGAAGAAAATACCTGTTCACCAAGAAAGTAGCCTTCTATAGTCTTATTTTTTCCCTTTTTTGGGCATTTTTTCAGGCAGTTACTTGACTTTTGAGTCCTTGGTCAAGAGGAAGGTATACTCTGAGGACCTGTAAATTCTCAGTTCCTCCAAGGTGACACAGTCAATGGAGAGGAGTTTACTCCTCTCCTGGCCTGCAGTCTTATCTGTGAATAACCACAAGCACCCTGTTCTGCCCAGGATCTGCAAGTACAATTCCCTCTTCACAACTACCTCCATCTCCACCAGTGCCTTTCCTCAACCCAGGAGAGCCACTCAGGGCTGAGATCCAAATCAGCCGCTCAGTTCCCCCAGGGGATTTAGGCTGAGGGCTCAAAAAATGGAGGCTGCCACTACAGTTACTTCTGCTGAAGGGACCAGACTGCGGTCCTTTCTCCCCCAGGTGAAAGAACTTTCTCACTGACCTTTGAAGCTGTCTTTAACATTTGTGGGTTGAGCAACCTGGGAACTGCAGCTACTGCCAGTGATTCCACGCCCTGACGCCTATTCTAGTCCTGTTGCTGCTGTACCATGGCCAAGGCTATGCTCTCTGCTCTGTGCCCAGTGTGATAGACCTTTCCTGCCAGCCTTCTAGGCTCTCTTAGACTGGAAATCTCTTTCACGCTATCGTTTTGTGGATTATTCTGCTCTAGAATTTGTTTAGAGTTGTTTTTTACAGGTATTTTATGGGCTATGGAGGGGAGCTTCTACAGGGTCATCCTTCTATTCTTCCATCTTGGCTCCACCCCTATTATTATCAATCATTACCACTAAGGAAATGGAGGCAGAAAGAACTTAAAAGACTTGTTCAGGGTCATATTACTAGTAAATGTCTAAGGACAGAATCGAAATCAGGTCTTTCTAATTCCAGGACCAATGGCCTTTCCACTGTACCATCTACCTAAGATTAAGGAAGGAACTCATAGAGAATAATTCAATTTGTGAGTGTGATTTTGCTACCATTAAAAGTAAGCCTCATTTGTTGCTCCTACTATGCTACTGGTGACATGGCCATGAAAACACTGGACACCACATTGGCAGGACACATGGGGAAAGTACTTCCGTTGGCCCTACCCCATGCTCTATTCCTGTCTATGGTAGGAACTACAGAATGACAAGATATTTAGAAGTTTCATATTGTTCTTCCTTTCCTGCTATATCCCATCACAGCCATAGGTGGAAACCAGCAATAACTCATACCGGTTTTCTACTAAGTCAGAGGCATTTTTAGGTAGCCATGGCAGCAGGAAGGAAAAAGTGCTCTCAAGATGATAGGTGACAAGAGGAATAACTCGCACCTCTTTTGTCTAATATAGATAGATGGATTCCAAACTTTTGAAATGGTGAAAATGCTCTAAGTAGTTTCTAATGTCTCATAACACTGGTGATGTGTTGGGATGGGACCCAGGGGAGACACAAATTAAATCTGTCCTTCAACTGGAACCAACTTTTGTTTATAGGCATTTCTAGGTATGTGTCATAAAATGTATACCCCAGAGATCTCAGTTGCAACCAGTTCCTTAAAACCATGCTGTAAACACTAGTGTAGATGCAAAAATATGAGAATTCTGAGTTCCTTGGAAGCACAACACTTTATAAAACCAAAATGTTATATCAATATTCTGTAAGGTCATCATCACCTCTATTTCTCTAATTACTTTTCCCTCTCGATTCTTTCAATTCCCATATAAAAGGCATCCTTCCCACCCAAACCCCATGCCCTTAATTTTCTCAGTTCTGTCTACCATAGCCAATGCATAGGTCTTCTCTACTATATTCTCAAGTGGGGAATCAACTAGAATTTTCTCACTAAGTTTTCGCATTAATATTGTTCCTGTTTATGTCAAATTAGAAGAGTTGGAAGGTACTGTACATTACGAACACATCAAACTAGTTATTTACTTAGCATGGTAAGTGGGGGTGAGGAGAGATAAAAATTAGCGTCTCTGATCTACCAGGGTCTAGGGTTCCACTTCCATTATGTTCAACTCAGAGAAATATCAAGTGATTTTAGCTGCAACATCTGTTACTTAGGCAACAGAACAACCTAGTGAATACAGTTTAAGGTGATGATCACACTAATATACTCTTGGTGGAACTGTGAATTGGTCTAACTTTTCTAGGAAAAATATGGAACTTTTCAGGAAAAGTCACTAAACTGATCATATCCTTTGACCCAGAGATTCCACTACTGGATATATAGAACAGTGAGATAAAAAAACAGAAAAAAAGACATCACATATGCAAAAGAATCTTCATAGAAGCACTCTTTGTGGTAGTAAAATACTGAACCTAAAAAGAATTCCCATCAACTTGGAGAATAGCTTAATAAATTGTAGCATACACACATTCACAAAAGAGTATTATTGTATTGTAAGGAAAGAGGAATTTAGAGAAGCATGGGAAGATTTACATGAATGAAGATAGAATGAAGTAAGCAGAAGCAGGATAAAAAGCTATTCAATGACTATGATAATGGAATCAAAAAGAACACTGAAAAAACAAAAAATCAGACATTGAATACTTGTAATGAAAGACCCATCTTGGTACCTGAAAAGAGATGAGGAGGTACCGCTCTCATTTGGAAGAGAAGTGGGGATTATAGGAATATACCCTGTTAGCATACTGGTTAATTTTGCTTTGTTACAGTGGCATACCAGGTGTAATTGACACCCAGAGTGGATCACTTTTTAATACTGCACTCCCCTATATGACAAAATTATTTTTAACCAATTCTAAATAATTTTGATGATTATTGTTCTATAGCAGGTTTGCACAATATATGACCCACAGGCTGACCCGCCAAAGGATTTCAGCTGCCCTCAAAAAATGTAGCACTCTCCTGCCTAATCTCCTGTTTGTCATGTAACCCATAGCAACCAACCATCATCAGTCTGTAATCTAACCTATCTGTGGCTGGAAGAAGTTTAGCTTATTTTAATTTTGCCCCCTATTTACTGTCAAGTTGTACATGTCTGCTTTATAGTAGAGTCTGAAGTTTGGTTCTCACAAGACCCCTTCTTTCTCACATTTCTCCTTCCCTTCATTATTTCCTTTGAGATTCTTGTCCTGTAAAGGAATTCTGTTATTTTTTCTAGCTGTATGTAGTTTTATTGATGTAGAACTAATTTAATTAATTTTTACTTAATTGATTTTAAGAATTTAATTATATACTTTATTTTAAATAAATTTATTAAATAAAATTTTGTGAAATAAATTTAAATAAACAATAATTTAATTAAGAAATTTGTTTTTCCCTATCTAAAAAATTCTGCATTTGATGAAAATCAATTTCTATAAAAACAGATAAAAAAGAAAGAGAAGATTGTATATGAACTGCAAATTTCTATGATTTATACTATTTTAAAATCTAAGTGTGTGTATATAAGTGTGTATCTCTTTGTTTCCTTCTGTACTTCCTTTTCTTCTATATGCATTTCAAATATGTTTACATGTTTAAAGGATCCTTTTTCCTTTTGGGGGGACAACCATATCCCTAGCTTCCTTCTTCCTTTTCAATTTCCCAAAGAAAAATAAAGCCTTTGTAACAAATATGCTCAGCCCAGCAAACCATATTTCCTCATTGGCCATAACCAAAAAATGCACTTCCCACTCCGCATCTTGATCTATGACATCTCTGTCAGGAGAAGGGGAGTATGCATCATCACTGATTCTTAGGAATTGTGATTGTTCCTTGGATTAATCAGAGTTCTTAAGTCAAGTTATTCTTCTAGTTTTCTTCATTTTATACTGCATCAGTTCACATAAATCTTCCCAGGTTTCTCTGAAACAATCCCTTTCATAATTTCTTATGGCACAAGAATATTCCACTAATTCATGTACTATGATTGGTTCAACCATTCCCTGATTGATGGGAATTCTCTTGATTTCAACTTCTTTGCTACTACAAAAAGAACTGCTATCCTTTATTTCTTTCTTTTATCTCTTTGGAGTATAGGCCTAATAGTGATATCCCCAGGTTAAAGGATATGAAGTTAAAACCGTTTGCAGGACTAGTTCCAAATTACATTCTTAAAAGACCACACCATATCACAAACCTACCAAGAATGCCTTAGTATTACTGCAGCCCCACCAACAATTCTAATTTTTCTCTTTTTTGGGGGCGTCATTTTTGCTAATCTGAGGCATGTGATGTGGGGCTTCAGGGTTGTTTCTAGTTTGTGCTTCTCTAATTATTAGTGAAACATTTCTTATATGCTTGTTGTAGCTTAGATTTGTTCCTTTGAAAGCTGCCTGTTCATACCCTTGCGCTATTTATATGTTGGGGAATAGCTGTTGTTCTTACACATTTGAATCAGGTTCTTATATATCTTAAATATAAGACCTTTATTAGAGAAATTTTTGTGCCAAGATTTTCCTCCAGTTAACTTTTTCTCTGTTAATTTTAACTATTCATTTTATTTGATCAGTACATGAAGAATCTGGGAGTCCTTATCTCAATTTCCACTTGCACTAGTAAGTGGAATCTCCAAAAGGCTGATTCTTTATCTCCTCAGAGTTGTCAGTGGATATCAACTAGTTATATGATTAGTTTTTAGAAAGGGGTATTTAACAAGATGTTATCATAACAACTGGCATGAACATTTCCCCAAAAATGTATAACATGCTCTCTCACAAGTTTACAAACGCTAGGGGGTAAATGGCTCAAAGTTAGAGAATGTATGTAGCAAAAGGGTAAGTTACAGTCCCTAGAAGTTTTTTTTGCTAGAGTGCTCCAGATGTTCCCCTTAAATATGGTGTAGTATTTTTCTGTTAAGCTTTTTGTAGAGCTTTGAATTTCTATCCAATCTGTCCTTGGCTCCTGATGCACACACTGCCACTAAGACTTGTTGAAACTCTGCTGGGATGCTATTGGGAAGAGGAGAAGCCTCAAATCCTCCAGACCCTCTGGAGTTCATAAGGTTCCATTATGTACAAAGGCAGGAAGGAAGGGGCTGAGATGTTTTCTTCTTCTTCTCTTTCTCCCACCACAGTTTCTTCTAAGGATTTTGGAATGTTCTTCCCTAGGTAACTATTTGATTTCTACTCAAACTAGCTAAATGGTTTTACAAGGGCCCCAGAGAACATAAGCAAGTCCCTTAGCCAATGCATAATAGGCTTTTTAGAACTTCCTGTCACACTGAGGGAAATGCCTAAGCCTTGTTCACAGTAAGGAAATATTTGAGATGTGTAGTTACCTGATAAACAGTTAAGTAGTTTGAGGTGACTTTGACTTACCTTTATTACCCTTGTGCAAAAACTTTAAAATTGTATCTAATCAATACTGTCCATTTTATGTTCTGCTATCCTCTTTCTTCCTTGTTTGGTCATTAATACATCATTTATTCATGGATCTGAAAGGTAATTTCTTTCTTGCTCCTTTAACTTGTTTATGATGTACTCTTCACCCTTTAAAAATCAAAGCCATGCCATCTATTTGGAACTGCTCATGGAATATGGTATAAGATGCTGATCTATATCTAACTTTTGTTAGACTACCTTTTAGTTTTTCCAGAGTTCTTCTATGTCCAAAGGGCAACACAATTGTATGTACCCTTTAATCTAGCAATACCACTTCTAGATCATATTCCAAAGAGATTGTAAAAGGAGATAAGCACCTACATGTACAACAATATTTATAGCAGCTCTTTTTATAGTAGCAAAGAATTGGAAATTGAAGGGATGCCCATCAATTGGGGAATGACTGAATAAGCATTCTGCAGTTATTTTGACTGGAATGTGTCTTTCTATTTCTTTGGAATGGTACTGGGGCACTAATAAAGTCCATATCAAAGTGGAAGATGATCTGAGGAGGTGTGAGTTACAGAGTTGAATTCTTCTTGCAGAATGATGGATAAGAAATGATACAGAGAAGAGCAGGAGATGTATTCTCCTGTTTCCTCTTTAGAGCCAAGCTTGTTTGTTAGGCAATATTACAACTATCCAGGTAAGATACTGCAGAGAAGGATGTAGCTGAGACCTAACTGGCATCTTGAAATCAAAGCTGAACAAGTAGAATGGATTTAAGCAACTTACATCTACTTAAAACCAGTCAATATATATTTTTAGAACTGTAAATGGACCCTAAGAGATTTGGAAATTATCCTAATAAAAATCTGAACAATACTAACAAAACACATGGCCCATTTCCCCATAGGCAGCTATAAAGATGAATACTTTGCAACCAATAAAGGAAGAAGATTGACAGACATGATGAGACAGGTAAAGAAACCTACAGAGACTATACTCCACCAAGAAATAGTCAAGGTTAATAATGGATACATGCCAATGGACTTCTTGAATATAAGCAAACATGATTTGCCTCTGGATAGAGTCTATGCCATCACTAGCATCCAATAATGGACAAATCCACAAAATCCTCCATGACTGGGACCTACATGGTATCAGTTAACAAAATGCTCACAAAAGAAGCACTGATCAAGTGGTGGAGTTGCTCAGATTTGTTTTAGAAGCACAGGGATGATGGCAATTCAGGGTCAGGTCATTGCTACCAGAAGTCACACAAGTTATCCTTAGGGCGCTCAGGATTAGTGATCGATATAGATTTTGTAAGGAAAAGGTAGAAAAAATACCTGTTACTATCTTTCATGGAATGTCAATTGACAGATTCCCATATTACAAAGATTGACATCAAAATATGCTAGAGAAATTAATCTTATATACTATTCTGGAGGGAGAATAGCACTGAGGAAACAGCATGGGGATCTGGAGTCAGAAGACATGAGTTAGAATCCTGGCTCACACACATATTTCATGTATTACCTTGGGCAAGTCATGTAACCTTTTTGAACTTCAATTTTCTTTTGTATAAAATGAGGGGATTGGACTAGATGACATCTAAGTTGCCTTCCAGCTCCAAATTTATAATTCTATGAGCTGAACTATTATCACTGACTGAACTATTGCCCACAATTGCCCAGATCTAACACTTATCTATAAGATCTTAAGTTATAGATGCTGGTATACCCAATATTGTAACGCCAATGTGATACCCACAGCAACATTATGGATATGCATACATATTTCTAGGTTAAATTAGCAAAATATAAACTCTCTTCCTCAAAAACAAAACCAAGATATTATTCAAACATCAGAAAGCCAAATCCATCATTGTAGCAAAGAAATCTATACACATTATCAATGCAGGGACCACAAGATATTCCCCCAAGCCTTCCCTCCATTAGGCCTCTCCACAAACAAGCTCCCTTAGACAAAATCGCTCCCTCTCTCATGCTAGCTTCTCTGCTCTACTCTGCCTGCTCTCTCAGCTCTGCCACACGCAGTCTTCCTGCTGCAGTCTTCTTCCTCCATTCATTCAGCAAGCTCCTCCTACCATGTGACTCAAAAACTCTGGGCTGACCAAAGCTCAAAGCAGGTCACACGGGCCTATTATGGGGCAGGGAAGATCATTCAATTTCCTTCAAGTATTCATAATTGTCAAGCTACATGGAACAAAAACTTTTAAAATATAGAAACCTAACTAGGAGATGAACATCATACGACAACAGGAGAAGGTGCACATCGTCTTCATTGTCCGGACAACGACTGCAGTTATACTGAGGGTATTCTCAGTGAGTCTGCAAAGGATGAATTTATATCCTAATACTTTAATTCAAATACAAAAAAAATTTGTCTTTTTGTATCCACCTGTGCAATAATCTAGAGGACATTAAGTATAAAAGAATAATATTTCTATTAACTATTAAAAAAGATGAAGGTGACAAAAATAGTGATAAAAGTGCAATTTCCTGATAAGAGAATGAAATGAGAAGAACATGAAGTAGTCATTTTATCTATCTGACCAATAGTCTATAACAATTACTCTCATTAATAGCAGTAAGAATAGCTAACATTTGTGTAGCATCTTAAGACTCACAAAGCCTTCCAAATAGGGAGGTGCTTTTATCACCCTTTACAGATGAGGAAACTGAGGCAGACAGCCCTTAAATGTCTTTCCCAGGGTCTCACAGCTAGTAAGTATTTGGACTCTGGTCTTCCTGCCTCCAGGTCCTGTGTTCTATCCACTATGTCACCTATTAAATTTTAATGAATATTAATAATATGATCGTGACTTGGTCCTGGACCATTTCTATCTGAAATTCATTGAAAAATATAGTAAATGAGATGAAAAAATAGTATGAGCTGGCATGTATGTGGTGCTTTAAAGACTGCAGAGCAGTTTATACACATTACTTCACTTAAGCCTCATGACAACCCTGCAAAACAGGTTTTATAGGAATAATCATCCTCATTTTACAGGTGAGGAAACTGAGGCAGAAAATAGTGACTTATCCATGGTAAGACAGCTAGATAGTGTTCAAGGTATTATCTCAAACCAGATCTTCCTAGATCAAAGGGCAGTCACATTAGGATGGTTAAAATTTTCCCAATTAATATAATCATAAACATGGAGAGAGTGGGAGATAATATTTGAATTTGGAAAGTTACCCCATGACACTTTAAACACTGATATTGTGTATTTTCTGACTGGGGTCATATTGCACAACTGAAACCCTAGGTAGCATTTGCTAGAGAACAATCAGTCTGGTACTTTGATATTTTCATTAAGAAAATATGTCAAACCAAAGTAAAAAGACAAATGTGTCACTGCCTTGAGTTAAAGCACTTCACCTTAAAACTCATTTTGACGTATTATTGACATATTCACTTCAGGGGAATCTGTCAATCTAATTCCTTCACTTAGATGGTATTTCATTTATAACCCAAGACAAGGAAAATGAATAATGAAGCATTGTCATTGACGTGCTTTCCTTAACATTGATATTTTATTTCCAGTGGGATCTTATATCTATTCATCAGGCCTGTGCCTGTGAAAGTGGTATATTTTGAACTCACGGTAAGAGATAGGAGGTAGGGGCCCTCCCTTTTTATTTGTAACCTCATTCCTAGAATTCACTTTCTGTTTGCTGACATTCTGTAACCCAGATTCCTACGCTGTCTTACCTGGTGCATTAGCACAGCCTCCATCTGCCAAACTGGGGGCTAATGAGAATCAGTTTTCAGGCGACTTTCAAGTTTGCTAAGCATTTTACAAATATTATTTCATTTATTCTCATCACAAGCCTGGGAAGTATGTGCTACAGTTATCCTTTCTACATCATAACTTTTCCCTTTGCAGTTTTGATATATTGAGGGTCTTCATAAGAAATTAAATGGGAATTTTAGGGAGTTTTTTGGAAGCTGTAGATGACATACAAAGACCAGCAGATGATACAGGGCTGATGACCAAATTTTACAATAAGGTACTATAAACACCTCATAAAAGAAAAAAGTCAGATTTCTTCTCTGGTACAAAGAAAGGGAGGACCAAACATTTTCTGCAGATTTTCCAGATGGTGGGGGGCATACCCCAAACTCCCATGATGTGGAAGGGAGAACTGTACTACTATCTCATTTTACAGATGAGGAAATTAAGGCAGAGAGAGGTTACTTGACTTGCCTGAGGAGGGGTGGAGCAAAGGTCACACAGCTAGTAAGTCTGAAGCTGAATTTGATCTCAGGTCTTCCTGACTCGATGACATCTAGCTGTTCCTGGTAATTGCAAAAGTTTCCCTGAAGGAAGTCTTTCATTTTGCAAACCTTAAGGGTCTTCCTAAAGTGAACTTCTATTATGATAACTCAGCAATAAATAACATCCTTCTCACTGGTCTCAAGTTATTCTGGGATCCTGAAGTACTTTTAGAATATGAAAAAGATTAAACTACAACTTTCTATAATTCTATTGTTCAGTAGTTGTCTTTTAAAATTCGAGATCTCTGAAAATTGGTAATTAATCTATGCTAGAGAGCAAAGGTACTTGATATAGCAGAATGCTCCCAGCCATCCCAGATAACAGAATTCCTTGGTCATAGGAAATGATATAAAGGCACTAGGCAATCAGAGTGGTCAAGCCAGAGCTTCATTTAAAGAGAATTTCTGCACACACAAACAGGGATTTAAGCACACCCACAGAACCTATATCCCCTTATCAGGAAAACAGTACACATTTTTCCAGAACTCTCCTTCAATTCTGACAGTAATCATTCCTCAATATGAACTCACATTAAAAAAAAACCTCAATTTCAATATTAATCTCTAGAGAGAGACTCAATCTTTGACCAGAAAACAACAATTCTACAGTATCTTTGCCAAGAAAACCCCAAATGAGGTCATGAAAAGTTGGACATGACTAATTGACTAAACACCACCAGCAAATATGTATTGCAAAGTTGATAAAATTTTAAGACTTCCCGTATCTTTTTTGGGGAGGTGGGGTTAGAGATGGGTTTTGAGAGGGAACTATTTTGTGAGATCCTTTACTTTTCAGCAAATTGAAATGCTGCTCATAATGCAGGCAATCATAGTTGTCTCGAAGGCAAGGCCTTCAGATTTTTGGGAGAATAGGACTTCGGATTTTTCCCAAAGCAGAGCTGTCAAATTGCATCCTTTTAGACAATCTGCTTCAAATCATATAATGAAATTAATTCCAATAAGATTTTGCAGTTATTCACTGTGTGAAAAAAAGTAATCCCATCTTACTCCATAGGATTTGGCTGGGACACCATCAAAGTCCTGGGAACTCAGTGATACATGTGACTGGTTAGTTTGCCACCACTCCTAAAATGCTAAATGATTAAAATTTCACCAGTCTATCTTTGGTCTTTAACAGTATGTAGGTTTTTCCCCCACTGGATTTGATTCATAAGCTTAGTCCCACTTGCAGTTTCTTTCCAATCCTTCCCCCGTCTCACTCCCCCAAGTAGATAAAAAGGAAGTAAAGCAGAGTTTTAGTTCAATGAGTACCATCATGAAAAGTTTCCAAGTCTACAAAGCTACAGATGGTAATGTTCGCTTCTAGTAAGCTCCAGGGTAAAATTCCAAATGATTGACTTTGTTATCTAACTACAGTGACAAACAAAGCAAAGCATGATTTATTATGACTGAAATCTTCTCACTTCTCTCTTGGGCTTTTTCCTTTTTTTATAGGAATAATGTGTACTTAAGTAGTTGCTGCTATAGTAACAAGTATTGGTGCAGAATATTAACATTATTTTCCTTATTATCTTAAAAGTTAAACTATCCATATCATAGAAATGGAGAATTTAGTATCAATGAATGCAAAGATAAATATTTTCATTTTGGAGTTAAAATGATAATGGTAGAATATATATCCTTAGATTATAGGCATTTATGATTTTATACAAAAATTCTATTACTGAATATTTGGGCTTTGTTGGCTAATCTCACTGATATTGGTAACCTCTCCATAGTAAAGG
This sequence comes from Potorous gilbertii, assembly GCA_028658325.1. Lineage (NCBI taxonomy): Eukaryota > Metazoa > Chordata > Mammalia > Diprotodontia > Potoroidae > Potorous > Potorous gilbertii. The sequence continues at coordinate 668,546,111 of CM053769.1, forward strand.
CTTTAACCCAGAGTTAGGGAACCTGTGGTCTTAAGGACACATGTGGTCTTCTAGGTCCTTGAGTGCAGCTTTTTGACTGAGTCCAAGTTTTATGGAACAAATTCTTTTATTAAGGGGATTTTATTAAAGGGACCCTTCCCATCAACCTTCAGATTGTCTTGGGCTGGCAATTTGCTTCAGTCTGTCATTTTGTAGCTTCTGCTGCTCTCGAATTTGTTTAGAGTCCTTTTTTTACAGGTTTTTTTGAGGGATTTGGGGGGAGAGCTCTAGCTGGTCCCTGCTTCTACTCTCATATCTTGGTTCTACCCCCTGAAAAAAAAAATCTTAAAAAAAAATCAGGCAAGTCTGAAACAACAGGAAAGGGCTCAGAAAATGTTGTCAAAGCCACATCTCATGACTGACCAAGAAACACAAATTCTTTGCCACAACTTCCTATATTCTGTGTTTAGCACCTGGGGTAACTCACAGCATGTTCTAGTATAAAAGACTTCCCCAGGGGATAATACATGGAAAGTCAACAAAGAACAGTCCTTTCTTTAGCAATGATATAGTTACCTACTCTTGAAAGATGTGACATTTTGATTATAAGATAATGCACCTGACCAACATGAAAGGATAATGTTCAGGAAGTTAGCTGATGCAGGTGTTACCTACTCTATTTCTAGCACATTAAAAATAGTTGTTAGAGGAGGCATGTCAGCACCCTCTTAGTTCAGGTTTCACATTGGGGTGAAATGAGGCTTGCAAGTCATTTAACATTTGTTTTTGGCAGCAAGGATACCGTAACACTTAACTTGGTACCCCTGGTCCCACCTGTTTGGTCAATAGGTAATCAGAGCAGGGCAACTCAAGGGCTTTTTTTTAATGGCACTTTTTATAACCATAGATGACCAGGAAGCTGCGTTAAAGGAAACAGTCAGTCAGGTCTGGGCCAGCATAGTCTTCATTCAAGGGAAAAGGAGGTGAGTAGGAGAAAAGAAGTTGAGTCAGAGAAATGCTATTTGTATCATAGTGGTCAACTACATTTCCATTTTAATTCAAGTTCATCATCTAAGTTTACTGTGTCATATTTTTATAAGCTCAGTAATAAATCTGTTGTAACATGGAGAGAGGTGTACATCTACAGCCTCATAATATTTTAAAATTCAGGATCATCTAGTCTAGGCACTTAATTTAAGATTATACATAAGCTGGAAAAAAATTCGGAAAACAGGATTTCAGAACAAATTTTCTTAAAGTTTAGGTCAACAATTTTTAGACACGACCCATGGAGGACTGTATTTTTCTTATTCATATTTATGACAAATATTTCTTTGTTTTTTCTTTATCCGTTTGAGGAAGCAAAGTACCAAGAGAGGTGGTGATGGTTAGGGTTACCAAAAAGAAAAGGCGGAGAATGAGATCACTGGAGCAATTTTTAAAAATGCATAGAACAGATGAGAGACCAGGAGGGATCATAGACAAGTAGCCTATTGATTTGTTATATAATTAAAGCGAACATGTAATAATTGTTATAGTAGTTTGTTTTCAGATTGGGGCCACATAATGGTCCCTAAGGTCCAAGGGGTTCCCTCCTCTTCAGCTTCAAGAAGTTTATTTTAGACAAAAAGTTGAATCCAGTTTCAATCACTCCAAGTCTCCACTTGGGAAAATTCCTGAAATTTAGGCAGAGTTTGAACTTCCTGCCAATTTACATTTTTATGTAGGGACTTTTTAGAGACTCTAGTTAACTCCTGGTTTCTTTGTGGTTGAGGCAAAATTCTTTTTTACCGGTCACATGGAGGTGTTCACTGTTTTTTGTTCTCAAAGAGCATCAATGACATCAGGAGGGTGATGGCTTGACTTGCAAGTGGATTGGATTGAAGTGAGGCAGAGCTGTGCAAACTCATCAACCTCACTATGTCCTCCAGAGTCACCTGAGTCCAGTGGCAAGACATTGGTCAGGATGACTGGTGATGGCCCCAGATGCAGTTGTGGATCTTGGCCTTTTTAAGTAGCTTTTCCCCAGATCTCAGTTTTTCTAAGGTAATACCTATTCAGTAATTAAAGTGTAGGTAAGAACTAAGACAAAAGATGGCCCCTTCGCAAAAGAATCACTCTGGGAAGGGAAGATTCTCAGAGTTTCTGGCCAGAACAGAAAAAAATTGCTATTTACTCACTCTGAGTCATCAAAACCCAAATAATGAGCCACCTCTTTAAATAAGGAGACAGCAGGTTACAGTTATTCCTTCCACACCATGACTTTTATCATCTTGTTTTGATATATCATGGGTTGGCATAAGAAATTAAATGGGAATTTTGGGGAGTTTTGTGGAAGTTGGAGATGATACATGAAGGCCAGTATATGACACAAAAAGGTCTAGAAACTCAGAAATCCATAAAATATATGTATAATATTACATAATATCAACATATTTTGTCTTTTAATACTTAACAATAATTCAGACGATTTCTCTGGTACAAAGGGAGGGTTAAACAATTTTATATGGATTTTCTAGATTGCGGGGTATCGTACCCTTAACTCCTGTGATATGTATTACGATACCTGTGGGTAGACAGGCACCAGAAAGGGACATTTGGCAAAGAACTGACCTTATCTTGGGTTCTCATTCAGTTCAGTTCTTTGCTGTGATTGATTGCTTTAAGGCCAGCCAACAACTTCCCTCAGCATTTCCCTCTGCCATAGCTCCATCTTGTCTTTGTTCCTAACAGAGGTACTGGAATGCTACACTTGCTCCTCTCCAAAGTCTCCATCTAAGTTCCTGAGGGAGGAACTTCTTTTTACATTATGTTCTTCTGGCAGCGGTTCTCATTTAGTAGTTCACATACCACATAGGGGCTTGTTACCAGCCCAAGGGATTTGTGCTCAAAATTCTTTAATGGCTCAAGCAGTTAGTGGATCTAAAAGAATATTACCCTGGAGGTTCACAACATATTTTTATTGTTGAAAGAGGTTCAGGAAATACATTGGCAACCACTGTCTGAGGGGCATGACTGAGTTTCTTACAGAGAGTCTTTGATTGATGCAGGAAGGAAGAGAGGTCCTGTTCATACTCACTTCGGACTGCTTCAATTAAGAAGTGTGTTTACCTAATATAGGCAAACACTTAAGTAGGTAGGATAATCAGTAAAGCCTGAGCCTTACAAAACTAGTATTTATAAAACACTTGAAAGTTTGTAAATATTTGCAAATATTATCTCATTTGATACCCACAACACTGAGCCATAGGTGCCATTTTGCAGATGAGGACACTCAGGCAGAAGTTAGGTGACCTGAGCAGGGTCACATAGCTACTAAGAGTTTGGGGTCAAATTTGAACTCAAGATTTCTTGAATCCTGGTCCAAGATTCAATCCATGGTTCTACCTAGCTGATTTCTACTGTGGATGTTATTTTCTTTGGTATTTAAATTCAGATTTTTTTTTGGAGGGTGAAAGGCAAGGCAATTGGCATTAAATGACTTGCCTAAGGTCACACAGCTAGTAAGTGCCAAGTATCTGAGGCTAGATTTGAGCTCAGGTCCTCCTGACTCGGACTGGTGCTCTATTCGCTGCACCACCTAGCTGCTCCTAAATTCAGAATTTAAAAAATAAAAAGTTTAGGTTAAGTATCCAATACAATGAATTTCAGATCTGTGACCCCCCCAAAAAACAACAACAAAACAAAAACCAAAACTGTTCAAATTAGTTAGGAAAACAGACTGTCCCGCGGCATATAGAAATGAAATCCATGAATTAAATCCAGTCTTCATCCTCCTTTCCATTCTCATTGCCCTCTCCCTTTTCCTTTCCAGCTCTGAATCATCTGATTCTGTCTGTAGAGCTGGTGTTTAAATAATTCATAGTTATTTCTTTCCCATCACGCCTGAAGTCCAATTACGCTAATCACCAGCAGGTCTCCCACTCTGCGCTCTGTTGTGCTCAGCCTTCTGTGGCCTCCCCCACATTCCCAGCCTCTCCAGGGATGACTGGGGCTGAGTGCTGGCCTGCATTTGTCCCCAGTCATCTGCTCCCCTGACCCAAAAGCCATTGACTAACTTGTCTCTAGTACCCAATACTCAATACTTCAAAACATGACTATTATGGGTTTGCTATGGGCCCTCCCTTCAATGGAGGCTGATGGCAATAGGGCCACACCTTAGCTGACAATCTTGGTTAATTGCTGTGGCCAGGTGATGTGGGTGATAACTCCAAACTTACCTGTTCTGAACCTGGGGTCACTAATACAGTCCATCAACTGACTGTACTTGAAGCCTTTCCTGCTTAGTAGAAACTGAGACAACTGGATCTCAGTTTACACACTTTTTTTGAGAACTCAGGCCTCTTCCCCCTCCTTCCTCCACCTGCCTTCATTCCACAATGAAAATACTGGGTAGAATTTTGGTAAAATAAAATTTAAGATTTTAAAACTGCCTAATGACTAGATCTGTTTGCATTTTTTGAGGTACATTATTATGAATAATGTTTTTTTCCTTGACTACAGCATCAGTCATCTATTTTTTAGTGACACTTCTACATGGATGAATTTACTACATCATTTGGACATAAATGGATTTCTGAATTATTTATACTACATATTTTCTGAAGTAGATTGCAATATAATTCTAAAACCACTCTAAAGAATTATTTCATTGAATTCTAAAATAGGAAATGAAAGATAATTCTCCTGTTTGCTTAAACTTGTCCATTTTTATATAAGGTTTAAGTGGATTTAATACTGAATTAAAACATTCTTTAAAGTGTCACTTTATACTAATTCAACAAAATATTTATGAAATATAAATTTAAGGAATAATGCCAGACTATAAGGTTGATATTGAAGTATAGTATTTACTCAAATTCCTCTTTTTAGAAACAATTATTTTCATTTGTTTAGTATTTAATTCTCTTTTGTATAGTAAGCATTTTTGGCTCTTTGTAATCACCAGCACTGCCTAGCGATAAATATCTGAGATGCAGAGACATATTTCAGAGGGAAATTATATAGACAGTTATCGAATTTGTAAATTATTTTTATGCTAGTGATTTATGCATTGCATTCTTCCCAAGCTATGCAAATTGGTCAGTGTGTGTTGTGAATAACTTTGCATACAATACTTCTAATGTTGCAGATATATTTTTTTAATAAAAATTTACCAAGAAATCAGAAATAAGTAAGCCATATAATATGTTCTGAGTAGCAAGTAATAAAAAACCCTTCATTTTAGCCCCTCACAAAATTTACAATGACACACAAAGGTTGAAAAATACAGTTAAAATGAGAATTTGGTAAACGAATACCAGACTGTTATTTTCAAAGTAACGATGATCACATTATAATGAATTTTTTATATGAAGATGAAAACTTTAATTCTGTTTTATATTATGGCACATAAACTTTTGATTTTAATGTTATAAAATCATCCAGGAAATAACTATTTTGGGAATCTGAGAATGCATTGCTTAATATTTGGTACCCATGAATCTTAGGCCCCCTAATTGAAATTAAATCTCTATTACCTCACCTTTTAGTTACCTAGGTATAGACTGTGCATTGACCAGCTAATTTTTTGCTGGTTTCCCCAGAAGGCTGTATTTCTAGGAAGCCCATGGCTGTCTCCTGTGAAAGTAAAGAACTGAAAAGTAGCAGATAAGAAAAAGCAAAAAGGAGTAAAGTCACTTTCATTTTTACTGATGTAAGGATGTTACATTGATTACCCCTTCTCTTACCTAAGAGATAATTAACAGAGCTCCAGCCTTATACAGGCATATTCTCCAGTGTTAGAAATGAAAACAGTTTCGAAGAACATTGTTAACTTATTTGAAAGAAAAAAACCTGCCTGTTGCATCCAGTGGTAGGTGCTTGATAAATGTTTGTTGACTAGTCTTGGAAATGTGTATGTGGAATCCAAGTCAATTAGAATGCTACCACAAGGGTCATAAGGCTAGATGGATTAGTTAAGAAAGCAGATCATGTTGGGTTGATGTTTTAGGTAGTTAGAGTATTTATACAGATTGCTACTATGCTGACCCAAATCGTGATTCCCTACCTGTGAAGTTTTGGTATTCTCCAACATTATTTAGACTATCTAAAGAACTAGAAATTTTAGACTGTTCCATAAAAGATGTGTATATAAAACTATTCCCTCATTATTAATGTTGACAAAATCTTGAAATCACAGGATAATCAAGATAAGGCTACTTCTATAGACAGATGTTGAAATACACAGATCCCAGATAAATGCATCTCTAAATAAGAGCAGAACATCCTAAAAACAGTAGCTACAGGACACCTGCCTCAGGGGAAAACTTCAATTTCCATTATTCCTACTTTGGAATCATCATAATTTAATGCACGTTTATTTCTTCCTATATACACTATATTCCTGTATTTATTTACATAGTATAAATCAACATTTAAAAACCTTCAAGTGAAGGAAAAGGATATTTGCAATAAACTATACAACATTTACATTTCCTGAGTTTTCTGGGAGATTTAGCTTCCCCTCATAGCACCTTTTCCTTCAAATCCCTAAATACTTAGTGCATGCCCAAGTAATACTGAGTATCAGGAATCTAAGAGTTAGGCTATCTTCACATACTAACATGATCATTTTTCAGAAAATGTCAGCTGGTCTGAAAAAGTAAATGGCAGTTCATCAGTTGTTTCTACAGGTACGTTACTCCTAATGAATGGGGACGAATAATTCTGGGCACCGTGACTTGAAATAAGTCTATCTGGAGTCTGGGTGCAATGACAACCTCCTGAGTTATCAGGGTCTGAACTGTAGACAATATGGAACGAGTCTGGAGAAGAATGATAATGTTCAGCGGCCACTGAGGTGGGGGCAGGGTTCTGGCAAGGGCTGTTTGGCATCAAACAAGCCTGAAAGCAACTCTTCCTTCGTAGCCCTCGATGGATATCTAACTTAGCAATGAGAGGTTTGCCAACGTTCACTTCTTGTCTTTCTTCTATAGTATCTTCCATTCCTGGATACTCATAGGATAAACAGACAGTGAAGATTAGGTGTTCCTAAAAATGAAAAGAAAAAATAATTCGAACCGTGAGAACACATCATCCTTAGACATTTCTTCCTCACAATCATACACACTCTCAGATACAGCTGCCATGTGGATTTTGATGAAATTATTTTTTGTCTTTTTTTATTCTTTATTACAAGGGACAGCTCTCTGGAGAGGGCAGGGGAAGGACATATTTGGAAATGAAGTGACGTGAAAACAAAAGATACCAGTAAAAATAAGATGAAAGAATTCCTATCGCCTTTCTTAAGTCCCACAACTCTCTTTCTCTAAACCCATGATCTAACTCTTCTTGGTTAGAACCCTGAATCCTTTTCATCTCCCTTAAATTCATAGATGCTGCCTTTTCTTTCACCATCAGTCTGTGTCCATTCTCTGGAGTTGAAATATAATCCCCATTTTTGGGAATGAGGACAGAATTACATAGTCCTCAAATCACTCTTCCTAAATACTGCTGTAAAGAAATCTGTGTAGTGGAGCTGTAAGCTGATCCAACCATTCTGGAGAGCAATTTGGAACTATGTCCAAAAGGCTATAAAAATGTGCACACCCTTTGACCCGGCAATACTGCTTCTAGGTCTCTATCCCAGAGAGATCACAAACATGGGAAAAGGAACCACATGTACAAAAATATTAATAGCAGCCCTTTTTGTGGTGGCCAAGAACTGGAAATCGAGGAGATGCCCATCAATTGGGGAATGGCTGAACAAGTTGTGGTATATGAATGTAATGGAATACTATTGTGCTGTAAGAAATGCTGAACAGACAGACTTCAGAAAATCCTGGAAAGAGTTATATGAATTGATGCTGAGTGAAATGAGCAGAACCAGAAGGACATTATTCACAGTAACAGCCACAGTGTGTGAGGACTGTTTTTGATAGACCTAGCCCTTCACAGCAATGCAAGGACCTAAAACATTTCCAAAGGACTCATAATGGAAAACGCCATCCACATCCAGAGAAAGAACTATGGATTCAGAAGGTAGAATGAAGCAGACTATTTTCTCTTTTGTTATGTTTGGTTTTGCTTTGTTTTTCTCATGATTTCTCTGACTTGTTTTAATTTTTCTATGCAACATGAATAATATGAAAATGTGTTTAGTAAGAATATGTGTAGAGCCCATATAAGATTGCATGCTGTCTTGAGGAGGGAGAAAATGTAAAACATATAGAAGTAACTGTTGAAAATTGAAAACAAATAAATTAATAAATTTGGAGAAAAAAAAGACATCTGTGTATTGCAGCTTAGAAAACTTGCTCTCCATGGACTGTCTACAGCAACAATAATGACAAAATTATCCTTAAATATGTGAATATGTGTTTGTCCTTTGTTGCTGAAGAAGACCAGGCCATCAGAGAAATAATGCCATGACTTGCACTTGACTTTGTTTTGGGTGAGGGAGAGCTGTGAAGGTCACTAGCCTCACTTCTCCTCCAGAGCCATCTGAATCCAGTGACCTGATATTCATCAGGATGACTGGAGATGACCCAGGATGAGGCAATTGGGGTTAAGTGACTTGCCCAAGGTCACACAGCTAGTGAGTGTCAAGTGTCTGAGGTGAGATTTAAACTCAGGTCTTCCTGACTCCTACACTGATGCTCTATCCACTGCACCAGCTAGTTGCCCCACATATGTGAATGTACTATATTGTTCAATGGCTAAGTGGTTTGAAAATGATATAAGGTAAAAAAACCTGTTTTTTTGATAATGTATGCATTATCCCTCAACTGATGCAAATAGGAACTTCTCAGTGACTTAGTAGATGGTCTTCATGAGCTATAGTGGGCCAAAAAATTAAGCCCTGATGGTCCATTCTTCTAAAAATGAGCATCTCCCAAACTGAGCTCGGGTGGTTCTCATACCACAGATATAGAGTTCATCACCAATCCTGCCTGCACTTAAAGGCTTTTCAGGTTGGGAGAACTTGGCCAAACTTCTGCTCTGCCCATTTAGCCTTCAAGAACCCAGAATCAGCTGCTCCATGCCAGGATGAAACATCAGAATGGAACTTTAATAGAAAAAAATCTATTGAGGTAGAGAGGGGAGGAAAACTAAGCAGAATAGGTTATAAGCTCAATGAGTATATATACTCACATCAAATACTCTTAAGTAAAACACTAAAACTAAGCAGAGATCTACTTGTGTCTAATAAACTCAGTCACAGAGAAAATTTCTCCACAAATGGTAGGTGCAAGAGTGAAAAATAAGATCATTAATTAGTATTTTGAATTTTGAAACTGAGTTTGCTAATAGTTTTCTCTTAAACTTTTGGAAATCACCTCATCACTTTTTATTTTAAAGTTATTCAGCAAGAAAATGATAAAAGAATGCTAAAAATATCTGAAAGCAGGATTTAGTCATAAAAGGAATGATAACAATATTTTTGAACAGTCTTAGTTTTGAGACTAATAACACAGAGGGCGGCAATATCTTACTCAGTGTCCCATTATCAGTCTGCATGTGCTAGTCTGTTAGTGACTGAATATCTGTGGACAAACAAAAGATTCGCATCCCCAAACACAACATCACAAACCATGAAATTCAAGGAGGGTGGCTACCTTTAACTTCTGCAGTGAGCTGAGTCGAGTGTAGAGGCAATGCTTGGGAAGATCTTTGGAGACTAAATAGCTGCCAGTCTCTTCAGGGGTTCCTTTATTTGCATCTTTTGGATCAACATCTAGATCCTATGAGAATTTGGGGGAGCCAAGAGATAAATCAGTAATAATTACCCAGCAACTATATAGTACAGAAAATCCTAAAAGAATCCTAGTATTCGTATTGGTATTCTAGTGTAGAGGGAGCACGGGGTGGTGGACTGGCTATTCCACCTGGACTCAGGAGGCGGATGCCCCTGAGGGACTCTAATGCAAAAATGAGCTTTTGTGGGTCTAAGGTCCCTTCCAGTTCTAAGTCTCTGACCCTACTAATAGAATACACTAGAAAAGTACATGAAAAAACAGAATTGGAAACCAAAACTACTTGATTAATTTTTAAGACAAAGGTTGAATCAACAACCTGAATAATAAAAATAGGATGAGAAGACAAGGTATTATTAACTTATTTCATGGACAGCAATACACAGCTTTTTGGGATAATAGCCTACATTTTGCCATAAGCAGATGATTCTTTACCTTGAACTAAAAATATCTTGCACAATGCCTTCCACAGAGCAGGTACTTAATGTATATTAAAATGAAAATGCAATCAATAAACAATGGTGTTAAGGTTATCTTCCTACATGCCATGTGCATGGAGTTCCTGCTGACCTTTAATTACAATAGCCTTAATTCACAGTAAGTACATTATTTCTTCAAGGCATTCTAGTGTCCTGAAAAAGTAAATTTACCATGGAAAGGTATGTAGTTTCCTTTTTAAAAGATTATTGTATTCTTTAGGTGCAAAACAGATTTCGCATCTGTTAAAGACTTAGAAGTGATATTAGTAGCTGATTCCTACCGCACCAGTAAATTATTATAATGTATTTAGCCAAAAGGGTTCATAAGAATATAGGTTTAAATGAGATTTATCAGAGTTTAAAATATAAATCCACGGTAATTTCCATTTTTATACCACACTTTATTTTTCATATTACCTCATTTTAGAACCCAATAATATTTTAACGCCGCTTTATCTGAATTAATGTAATTTCTTTTTTTATACTCTAAAACACTGAAGAAGAAAACAGCTTTGTAATCAACTTTTCAATATCATGATCATTGTCACTAACATAAGACACTCTTCTATCTCTAAAACCATATATCTGTTATCAGATCGAAAGCATCTTAACTTTTCAATAAATGAATATTGTAAAAAGGTAATAAGAAAAATGAGTAACTTACAAATGGGAAATCTGTAACGTAGGCTTCACACATCACTATTTCAGGTGGTTTGTATACTATTCTTGTATAGATTATCATGACATTGGAAAACTCAGCTGCAAATCCTAGCTGAATCTGAACACCAGATTTAAAATCAAGACACATACTTTCTGGAAGTTCTGAAAAAAATGTTGTGCATATTTAAGTTATTATTTAAATATTACTTAAAGAGTTAAATTAAAAGAGCCAATATAAAACACACATACTTCATCCACTTCACTTTAGGCTCCTCAGATTAAGTGAGTGGTTAGATTAACCACTTTCCTAGTGGGAGGGACCATAGTTGATTGTCTTTCTATCTCTTAAGGTGGCTAGGAGAATAGATGTTCAAGAATATTTGTTGGATTAATGTTCAATGATGCAGATGATATGTTTTGATACTTTAAAAAAATGATTCATTTACTTGTGAAATCATCCAATATTCACTTTTCATATGGATAGGTTACAATATTTATATGGCATTTATATGGTGCTAACATTAATTTATTAAGAAGAGATCTAAATCTTACTTAAGATTATTATATTTAGTGATAGTGTGTTATGAGTGTTCAACAAATATAGCTGACTTTCAATTATTCATGGTAATAGATTTATACATAATACAGACACTTGAAGATGTACAAAACTGTTTTAGCTTCTTTTACCAAACCTTGGAGTACTTCCAACATAGAATAAAGTATAGATGGGGAAGGATCTAAATAATGCATTAGCTTGATAATTATTTTCTCAATATGAAGAGTTGGCCGTATTAAATATTTACAATATGTTCATTCTACAAGAGGTCATTTGTTTCTTTGTCCAACATCATACTGAAATTAAATGTAAACTGGAATTTAAAGCTTGATTCAATTCTGTGTTCCCTTTTAAGGCTAATAAAGTGCTTCTACAATAAAGCTGGAGAAATAATAACAATTTAAAAAACCCTTTATATTGTCATGTTAATACATTTCTAGAAAGATCTTACAAAACAAAATTTACTGTACCGTGTGCCTTAGCCCATTGTAAATTTCGCACCAAGGATTCTGGAGAGCATAATGTTTGTTGTATGGGATCTGTAAGAGCCCTCTTTTCAGATAAACTGCTTCGAATCTCTAAGGCCTGCTTGCCTTTGGTTAGGTGACATTTTCCCATATCTAAAAAGACGATATATCCATACATATATACATATATATCTATAATGTGCACACAAACATATAGACATATAATTTACATAAAGGATTCAGACAATAATTTCTCTCTCTGATATAATCATCATATCAATATATCTATTTTTTCTTGCTTTCAATTACCTTACTCTAACTTCTATAAATTATTCTCTACATCTCTCTATCAAGGTTGATTATATGGGAGTGGAATGAGAATACCCAAGTGGTGATTAAAATTTTAAATATATTTTTTATTCTGCAAAAGAAAAAAGATAAATAATGTAGGCAACGCTGAGATCTTAATTCAACGAAAGTAAGTTGACTTCACAGGATTGTTTCCAAACCCAAAATTCAGTATAATTTTTGAAGGGATCAGTTAACATTGCCTATTAGTTAATTTTGTATGATTTCAAAGTAAGATGCTGGTCACTGATCTAAATAGATCATGATCTACTTTGAAGCATATTAATTCTATTGTATTGTTCAATCCACCGAATAAGCATCACAATACTACTTTCTTCCTTTTAAATTATTATGATGTGTTATATTCTATATAGCTGATGAATTTAATGAAGCAGTTGGAGCAGACTGAAACGTGACTCTTAATCCAGCACATGTAAACAAACAAAAATAGTGGGGTTGAAAGAACAGTGGGTTTAAAAGAAGAGTCACAATGATAAAGAAAGGTGTCCAAATTTTAAAAAGCTGGGAAAGCCTTTCAAAATTTTTTGGAGTCCTTGGGGGAAATGAAGTATACATACTACACTTTTAAAAAGCTTCCTTTAAGTGGGGACCTTGTTGGTCTAAGAAAAAAGATATTCTGTTTGCTCAAAGATAAAGTATATAGTTGTAATTGAGGAAGCCAGAACTCCTTAAAATATTGATTTTTTTGTTTTTAATATCACTTCTGAACATGTTCTCCCACACTTTGCCCAGTGAACCTTCCCATGTGAAAGAAAACTGTTTTTAGAAATAAAAAAGAGAGTAAGAAGCAGTTTTTAGCAAAATTAACCAACAAATCAACTGAGTCTGACAGTATATACAATGTCCCAAACCTATGATCCTTCACCTCTGCAAAAAAAGGAAAGAAATTTCCTTATCTCTTCTCTAGAGCCACTCGTAGTCATCATAAGTATACAATATTCAGTTCCATTTTCTTTCATTCAATCCATTTACATAGTTGTAGCTACTGTGTATAGTATTTTCCTGTTTTTTTCTTATTTTTCACTCTGCATCAGTTCTTAAGTATTCCCATGAATCTTTGAATACTTTATATTAATTGTTTCTTAAGACACAGTACTATTCCACTGTATTCTTTTTATCTTTTTTTTTTAAATCTTTCTTTCCATTAAAAAATTTGAACAAAAAAATACTAAATAAAATGAACATGTCCACGTACACTGTAAGACAGGGGAGGATTGAGCATAAAACTACAAATGTCTATTCCTTTTAAGTATATAATAAATTCAACATGTAATTTTCAAAGCTGTCTGTAAGTCTGTGATTCCTTCTGGACTTCCTTACATTTTCAACTCATTGTTGTGAGAACCCTCTTCCAAATTCCCCCCCCAGAAGGAAAAAAAAACCCCAAACCCTCTATATGCATCACACCAGTTTTTTTCTCACAGTGTATCTATGAAAACTTTCCTTTCTCTTATACTCAGAAATTATGTAGTTTAATCTTATTTATTTATTTATTTTTTAATTGAGAAGACTAAGGAAATAGCCTTTGTCCTCAAAGAGTTTCACATTCTTACAGGGGACAACACATTCAAACAACCCAATACTGAGCAAATGGAAGATCACCCCAAAAGGGAAGCACTTACAGTGATGGAGACTGGGAGAGGTTTCCTGTTGAAGGTATGATTTGAACTGAATCTTGAAGGAACCCAGAAAAGTCAGGGAGCAGAGAAGGAAGAACATTCCAGATATGAGAGGCAGCTAGTGAAAAGGCAGCAAGACGGCACAGTAGATAGAAAATGATCCCTTCAAAAACTGTACTGAATTTGGGATTTGGAAACAATCCTAAGAATTCAACCTACTTCTTCCTTGAATTAAGATCTCAATGTTGCCTACATTATTTATCAGTTCTCTTTTGCAGAATAAAAAATATATTTAATACATTATTATATATTAAATATATTATATTAAACTAATATATAATATATGATATATATTATGTACAATATATAATATATAGTTATATTGTATATAAATAATAGAAGTAATATATCATATATTATTATATGTAACATATAATATACATTATGTATTATATAATATATACTATACATTATATATAATATAAAAATATATTTAATATAATAATATACATTATATATTAATTATATTTTAAATATAATTTTTATTTACAGTAGGACAGAAAAATTCAACTTCATGAGTTCAAATCCAGCCTCAGACACTTACTAGCTGTGCAAGTCACTTAACTATTTGCCTCAGTTTCCTATTTATAAATAAGCAGGAGAAGAAAACAGCAAATCACTCCAGTATCTTTGCCAAGAAAACCACAAATGGGATCACCAAGAGTTGGACAAGATTTAAAAATTACTTAACAACAAAAATGACAACAACAAAAAGTCATGATATTGGAGATAAAAAAATCACATATATTGGAATCACAGAACTTCAAAGTTTCACTATATATTTCAAGAGAAATTACTTTGTGTAATAAACACTATCTCCAGGGGTGGAACCAAGATGGCAGAGTAACAACACGGACTTTCTAGAGTGCTCCCCCCAAGCCCAGCCAAATACCTATAAAAAAATGGCTCTACACAAATTTTGGAGCTGCAGAACCCACAGCATGACAGAGTAAAGCAAATCTCCAGCCCAAGACAACCTGGAAGGCTGCTGGGAAGGAGAAGTACCTATCACACCAAGCTGGGGGCAGAGTACAGTCCAATGTGGGCCACAAGTGCACAGAGGGAACCTGAGAAGGACTTGGGGAGACTGAATCTCTCACACCTGTGGTAGTTTCCAGATTTCATGACCCCAAAACACTGAGGATAAATTGGAAGGTCAGTGGGAAAAGCCTGTGGGACCAGTGCTGGAGAGTGGAGTGGTGGGGCCCCAACCCCAGGACGGCAGAGGAGGGAGGCAGCAGAGGAACTCATAGTAGCCACAGCAGCAGTAGGGGCATCTGCAACCACTGTTTCTGGAACTCTAGGCCTATAGATTGTGGGGGGATCAAGAAGCTGACAGTACACCCCACCCCCACTGAAAGCAAGAACTACCTTGACAAAGAGCTCAAAAGCCAAGTAAATGGCTAGGGAAATGAGCAAAAATCAGGCAAAAGGATCAGACTATAGAATCTTACTTTGCTGACAAGGAAGACCAAAGCATGCAAACAGAAGAAAGCAAAGTCAAAACTCCTGCATCCAAAGCCTCCAAGAAAAATATGAATTGGTCTCAGGTCATGGATGAGTTCAAAAAGGATTTTGAAAATGAAGTAAGAGAAGTACAGGAAAAAATTGGGAAGAGAAATGAAAGTGATGCAAGAAAATCATGAAAAACAAGTCAACTGCTTGCTAAAGGAGACTCAAAAAAATGCTGAAAAAAATAACACTTTAAAAAACAGACAAACCCAAATGGCAAGAGATCCAAAAAGTCAATGAGGAAAAGAATGTCCTCAAAAGCAGAATTGGCCAGATGGAAAAGGAGGTCCAAAAGCTCACCAAAGAAAATAATTCCTTAAAGACTAGAATGGAGCAGATGGAAGCTAATGACTTTATGAAAAATCAAGGAATCATAAAAAACAAAATCAAAGGAATGAAAAAATAGCAGACAATTTGAAATATCTCACTGGAAAAACAATGACCTTGACCTGGAAAATAGATCCAAGAGAGACATAAAAATTACGGGACTACCTGAAAGCCATGATAAAAAAAAGAGCCTAGACATCATCCTTCATGAAATTATCAAGGAAAACTGCCCTGATAGTCTAGAACCAGAGGGCAAAATAAATATTGAAAGAATCCACTGATCACCTCCTGAAAGAGATCCAAAAAGAGAAACTCCTAGGAATATTGTAGCCAAATTCCAGAGTTCCCAGGTCAAGGAGAAAATTTTGAAAGCAGCTAGAAAGAAACAATTCAAGTACTGTGGAAATACAATCAGGAGAACACAAGATTTAGCAGCTTCTACATAAAGGATCACAGGGCTTGGAATATGATATTCCAGGAGTCAAAGGAGCTAAGATTAAAACCAAGAATCACCTACCCAGCAAAACTGAGTATAATACTTCAGGAGAAAAAAATGGTCATTCAATGAAATAGAGGACTTTCAAGCATTCTTGATGAAAAGACTAGAGTTGAATAGAAAATCTGACTTTCAAACACAAGAATCAAGAGAAGCACAAAAAGGTAAACAGGAAAGAGAAATCATAAGGGACTTACTAAAGTTAACTGTTTAGATTCTTACATGGAAAGATCATATTTGTTACTCTTGAGACATTTCTCAATAATTGGGTAGTTGGAGGGATTATATCCCTACAGAGAGAGGGCACAGGGTGAGTTGACTAGAAAGGGATGATATCTAAAAAATAAAATTAAGAGGTGAGAGAGGAATATATTAAGAAAAAGGGAGAAATGGAATGGGGCAAATTATCTCTCATAAAAGAAGCAAGAAAAGTTTTTTCAGTGGAGGGGAATAGGGGGCAGGTGAGAAGGAAAAATGAAGCTTACTCTTATCACATGGGCTTAAGGAGGGAATAACATGCACACTCAATTTGGTATGAAAATCTATCTTACACTAGAGCAAAGTAGGAGAGAAGGGGTTAAGTGGGGTGTGGGGATGATAGAAGGGAGGGCAAATGGGAGGAGGGCATAATTAGAAGTAAACATTTTTGGGTAGGGACAAGGTCAAAAGAGAGAATAGAGAAAATGGGGGGCAGGATAGGATGGACGGAAGTATAGTCTTACACAACATAACTTTTATGGAAATCTTCTGCATAACTATTCATGTATTACCTCTATTAAATTGCTTGTCTTCTCAGTGGGAATGGGTGGGGAGGGAGGAAGGGAGGGAAGATGGAACTCAAAGTTCTAAAAACAAGTGTTAAAAATAGTTTTCACATGCAACTGGGAAATAAGAAATACAGGTAATGGGGTATAGAAATCTATCTTGCCGTACAAGAAAAGAGAAGATGGAGATAAGGGAAGGGAGGGGTGTGATAGAAGGGAGGATAGATTGGGAGGAAGGGGTAATCAGAATGCATGGTACCTTGGCATGGGGGGAGGGGAGAGATGGGGAGAAAATTTGAAACTCAAAATTTTATGGAAATGAATGCTGAAAACTAAAAATAAATAAATAAATGCTATTTCCAGGCTCTAATAATTCCAAGTATGGGGAGAGAAGAATTCTAAAAACAGGGACCTGAGGAGTGGTGTCCCCTTAATTTTCACTTTTACCTTCTGCAACTTCATCCAGTAAGACGGTGATTTTCTTGTCTTCTAACAACCGATCTTTTAAGAACTTCATGAAGATTCCATTTGCTAATCCAGAATGTTGGATTTCAAAAGCTTCTGCTCCTTGACATCTTCGTAAGAGTAATAAGAACCATATATTTGTTACAAAGCAGATAGGCTTTCCTAATTACTGATGGACTTACTTTCCCACTTCTGTTTGGGAACATACAAGCAATATGACTTCTTAGGTCTGAAGTTCCTATTCAGAGAAGTAGTATAATATTGCTGGGTGAATTTGACTACTAAGGAAAACTAAGGGACAGATATACTTGTAATAAATCTGCAAATCTCTAGGTTTTTAATCAAAGAAAAGTGGTCATTACTAAAACAACTCTTAAAGGTTATAAATAGGGAAGTCAAAGATAAAATGCATTAGGAGTCAGTTTTATAAAATATCATGTTTTTGAAACAAATATTAAGCTTTCTTACGTTGCATATCCAAAAACAATATTAGCAGTGACTCTCAGGGCATCCAAGATTGGAATGGTATCATCATAATCATTTCTAGAATAAATGCAACAGATAGAGAAATAAAGTGGAAAAAATGTTAAAATAGTAAAGATTATGTTAATAAAACCACTATATTATGACTTTGTACTTAATTTACTTTGTTGAATTGGAAAAAAAAGATACACAAATAGGTTAGAGAAGTAGTTCTTGAATTCTATTTTATGATACCATTCTTTTTCCTCCCTTCATTGAGCATTTCTTTCGCCCCACAAAAGAAGTGAGGCACAGTTTAAATGCATATGAGAAGAGAAACAGAGTTAACAACATTTTCCTTTCTTTAGATCAGAAGAGACATATAACTGGAAGACAATAAATAGTTGTGACTCTCTATTGAGTAAGGTCAACAGATAATTCCCTTGGGAAGGGGGAACAAGAATAGAGGATATGGAGATTTCCTACACCTAACAAATCTTGGCATCTTAAAGTGCCACCTAGAGCCAGTTTGTATTTCTCCTAAATTATAATCTGAAATGAATTAAAAGAAAATTAACAAAGCACAGTGGAAAGAACACTGAATTTGGATTTAGAAGATCAAGGTTTGAAACCTTGCTCTGTAACTCACCTTTCTGGACCTTAAGTTTCCTTGTCTGTAAAATGAGGGGGGGGGTAGACCAAATTATCTCCCTTCAAGCTCGAAATTCTATGACCTATGGCCCTGCTGCTACACATTTAAACAAAAATATAACAAAAGTAGATCTGATTAGCATCAGGCTAGTATGCAGAAAGTATTAACCATATTCAGTATCTATATCGGCTCTGTCAACCAAGAAACTGAATCACTGAACCAGAAAAGTTTGAAAAGTAAACAGAAGTCAGTGAAGTTAGAATCAGGAAATCTGATTCATTACAGCCTTATAAGGCTATATATAGGAGATCCATCTTCAGTACCCAGTCACCAGCAAGAACTATCTCCATTTTGTGGGAATAACTTTGTAATTTATCTAACACGAATGCAAGTAAAATCTACTTAACCATGGTGACTGGTTTCACAACTTTGGGTCACAGAGAACAATTATTTCCATAGTGACAATGTTATAAAATGGAAGATACTTTCTTGGATATTAAAAATTTGGAAAGTAAAAGCTTAAGATTAGTTTTTATAGTGACTTGAGATTAAAATAAATTTGGGCTAGATAGAACAGGAATATCTGGATAAACTAACAGACCGAAGATGTAGAGAACTGAAGCCATCAAAAAATTTGAGGCTGGTGGCCCACCTGAAGGAGAATGGTATTGGTAATGATGGTGGAAGGGTGGCTGGCTGGAAGACAAAAATAGATGAATCTAAAGACATTTTGAAGACAATTGGGAAAGGGGGTTCATTATTCTTTAGGCATTTCCTATTCAACAAAATTTATTAAATGCCTAAGATGTACAAGGCACTGGAGATAAAAAATAAAAAAAAAACCAACACAGTTCCTGCCTTCAAGGAACTTAAATCCTACTGGTGAACATATAACATGAGTAAATATGAGGCATCATTCCCACTTTAATTAGGCAGGAAACTGAGGTCGGAGAAGCCCAGCGGTTTGCTCATAGTGTGTAGTCAGTATCAGAGGTGGGAGCTAAATTAGGTGTTCCAGACTCTGAGTCCAGCATTAAATCCATCATATATTACAATAAAACTGGCGTATCATCTACAGATTTAATTCTCTTGTGCCCTGCATGTCATACATATGGAGAGTGAAATAATTAGACACAATGAAAATAAACTTTTTGATGAAATATAATTTCTTCCTAAATAAAGGAAATCAGTGATCTAAAATCCATCAACTGAAGTAGCTTTGGCTTGAATTCTGGTACATGCTAAATAAGAAATAAACATTTTATTATATATTATATATAATTATACATATATCATATATTTTTTATTATACGTAAACATACAAATGCATATGTAGACACATACACACAAATAGTTTCTATTTTTAGTTTTCAGCAGAGATTTAGTATCTAAATAAGAATTATCTTCTCATTTCATTTACTATCAATCATTCTGATTTTTGTATATTTAATTCTCAGAGACTAACATTTCATTAGTCAGAACAGACTCACTATTTAACAAAGAATAAAAACTTTGTTTACCTTTTCCGACACATATCCAACAAGAACACATTGAGTCCAGTCTCTTTTTCTTGCATCAATTTAAGTATACTTTGTACACACAGGCAATTTGCAGACCTATATGGATTTGGAGCATCCACAGGAACCATAAAACTGTTCCCATAGTTTTCATAGCCATGTCCTGCATAATATAATAAGCCTGAGAGAACAAATAAACCCACAGAGAAAATTTTAAAATCTGAACATTTATGTTTCAGAAAATGTAATTTGTTTATTGGATGTTGACATAAACAAAATTTAGGAAATAAAATGCATGAGGATGAATACTCATAAATAAAGATATAAAAAGAAATCATATAATGGAATGAATAATTTTCTTCATACCTACAATCCAATTGCCAAACAGCAAATGCCAACCAAACTTGGGTTTAAATTTTTTTTTTAACAAAGTACTGCATGTAAAAACAGAGGACACCTTTGTATATAGCAACTGTAGAGAGGAGTACAAACTACAATTTATTATCCCTGCCCTTTAACCTCCCTAGTCTGTGAGACAAGAATATACATACACACTAGCACATGATGAAATGCCACCAGGAGAGAGATGGGCACTCAGTAAACAATTGGCCCTAAAACAGATGTTCCATACAAACAGAAGTAGTGAACTTCCTCTAATGCACACAACAGAACACAACTGATCCAAAATAAACTGTTCAAATCTCTTTATCTAAATTAGTTTATTTTTGTAAACTAGTTTCTGTTAAAAAAAAAAGGTTTTATTGCTATTTTATACTTTTAACACCACCATAGTCATTCCAAGTATCCCTCTGTCCTCCCTCTCCCAGAGACCTATCCTATGTGACACTATTTTTAGAAGAGGGAAGAAAGAGTTTGCCCAACTGATGGACACATTGAAAGGGTGTGAAACCACATGCAATGTGTGACACTCATGGGCCTCCCACCTCCACAAAGAGAGTGGGTGGATCCTTTCATCTCTCTTCCTTTGAATCTTGCTTTGATTTTTTTATAATTTTTTGAAATTCACTTTTGACTTTTTGGTCCGTAGCAGTTCTTAACTGTAGTTTACTTGTATATTGCTTTCTTGGCTCTTCTTCCTTCACACTGAATCAGTTCAGACAGAATCTTTCCATGCTTCTCTGTATTTGTAATACACATAATTTCTTAAAGTAACATTCCAATATATGCATGTACCGGAATTTATTTAGCCATTCCCCAACTGATGAGCACCTACTTTATTTCCAGTTCTTAGCTACCACAAAAAATGTTGCTATAAATATTTGAGAATATGGAGACTTCCCCTTCTTCTTATCCATGGCTTCCTTGGAGTTAAGCTCAGTGAAAGAGTGTCTGATCCAAAGGTTATGGACATTTTAGTCATTTCATCTGCATAATTCCAAATTGCTTTCCAAAATGGCTGCATGATTTCACAGTTCCACCAATGATCCATTAGTGTGCCTATCTTTCTGCAACCCCTCCTACCATCACCATTTTAAAAATTATTCTTGCCAATTTGCAGGGTGCCAGGTGAAACCTCAGGGTTGTTTTCATTAGTGATTTGGAGCACTTTTTCATGTAGTTGTGAACACTTTTCAGTTTTTTTAGAATTTTGTTCATATATTTTGACCATGTAATGGCTATTAGTCATATATACATGTATGTATATATGCATGATATATACACATATACTATGAGAATGGCTATTAGTCATATAAACATGTGTATATTTATACACACATACATATATATGTGTATATACATATACACATATAAAGAGAGAGTTTATATATCTTGGATAACAAACCCTGATCAGAGAAATTTGATATGAAGTATTTTTCCCCCGTCAACCACTTTGCTTCTTATCCTAGATTAATTAGTGTTGTCTATGCAGTAGCTTTTCAGTTTCAAGTAATCAGGGTTATCTACTTTATCTTTTATAATTGTATTTCTTGTTTGTATAAACTATAGTTGTAATACCCCGAGCACAACTGACAGATGTAACTGCACAATGAGAAAATTAAGTTCAGAAAGCAGGGCAGAATGATAAAAAGTAAAATTATTAATATTTTACACTTGCTTCTATTTTTAACAATTTTAATTTTTCCAAATATAATGGCATAAAGTATGCTATTAATATAAGTGAATTTGTCCTATTTTAGATGTATATAAAAATATTTATTAGAAAATTTGCTTACATTTACTAGCTTCCACAATTTTTTTAGCATAATGTGTTTCCAACTGTTTAAAAGACATCTTTATCTAAGTTCAAATTCATCATCTATATCCCTAAATCTAGTTTTCCTGATTTCCCTAGCTCTATCAATATCATTATACTGTCTGTCAACTATGCTTACAGTTCAAAGATATTTTTGATTCCTTTTTATCTCTAAAGGAGGCTATAGGCTCAACGAGGGCAAAAACTTTACCTTATTTTAACTCTAGAGATCAAACACAAAACAGAGTACATAATAAATAAGTGCTTAATAATACTTCTCATTTTGCAGTTAAAGAAATTGAGGCAGCCAGTGTTACATGGCTTGCCTAGGGTAACATAGCTAGTAAAATGTTGGAGGCCTAATCTGCACTCAGATCTTCCTTAATTTAGGCCCTGTGCTCTATTCATTGCACTTCCAAGATGACTGTTCATAGCCCACTGAGAGATCCTATATGTATTTTCAACATTTGTTCATGGGTTCCTTAAGAGCTTCTTGTATCTTTTGCATTTTCTATGTGAAATAAAGGATGCCCTATATCCAATAGCACATTGCCTTGAATGGGAGCTAGGGACTGTATTACCCAGGGCTATGCAAATCTAGACATGAATTATACATATAAAATATATTCTGAGATGTTTGTAAAGTCTGGGTAGCAAAAAACACAATAGCAAGCTAGAGATGCTAACCTTTTGGTTTAGTATTTAGGGCTGGCCCTGGTCCACGAAATGCCAGAGCTGGGGATCCTCAGGCACAGATTATAATTTCATGAAGCCTAAATTTCTCTCTTTGCAACTTTTCCCATTGCTCCTAATTCCGACCTCTGGCACCAAGAAGAACAAGTCCATCCCTCCCACATGACAGCCTTTTGAGTACTTGAAGGTAGATCTTGTAGCCCCCGTGGTGGCCTTCACTTCACTCTTCCTTCAACTAATTTTCCTTTGGCATCAATTAGAGCCCCTAGTCTATTTTTGTTTCCTTACTCCAGATGCTTTTCAGTTTATCAATATCCTTTTTAAAATGTGGTGCTCCAAATACTAGAAATGTGCTCTGACCTCTGGTAGGAGAGGACTCTTAGGAGGCTACTCCTGTATTTCAGGATTTCAGTCATTAAGTGGTAAGGTATGAACCTTCACTGGATTTCCCTTATTTACCCTTACAGAGACCCACTCTTTTCCCATTGCCTTGAAGCTCAGCATTATCACAAACATTTTAGAGCTATTCTAAAACACTTATAAAAGTGAAAACAAATATCCAAACAAATTACATATTTTAATGTATCTTTATAATGCATTTGTAATAACTTTAAAATGAAATTCACAATATACTTCATAGAATGATGGGTAAGAAAAATTAAAATTGTTCAAAGTAAAGGGAAGCAAGATTTAATTAAAGCACATCAATCACATTAATTTTATGACTCAGTTCTTTATTCTTAACATAATACGGCCACAGTCCAGTGAATTTTTATTCGGTAAATGATTTCATCAGGCTATGTAATAATTATCTACCAATTGTACTCTTAAGTTGGCATTTAAATAAGTGAACAGTTTGTAAAGCACTTTTTGATAGTTTATTTTGGACGGACATGCCACCGGATTTCATTGCCAGGGTTCCTGTGCAACAACTGCTTGTGCTAGCTGTGTTATGCTTCTATTTTAGAGACAATGAGGTCAGTTAGGTTCAAGAAGTGAAAGATAAGAGTTGTGAGACATGGTCCCTGAAACAGAGCCAAGTGCTGGTACCAGTTATTTATTAAATATAGACCTGGGTTCAAGACCTAGCTCTGAAACATTCTGGCTGGACAACCCTAGGCAAGTGACCTAATTTTTCAGGGCTTTATCTGGTACTATTCATTGGCAGAAAAAGAAAATTCCCTATATCAACGAAGCCACAAGTCCAGGTCCTGTCCGTATATATTCATTACCTCTCATAGCCCACTACATGTATGGAATAAAAGATTTTGGTTCATTTGTAAACATCTGAAATGTACAAAAACATGAATTTTATAGAAAATAAAGCTTCAAATTATAGCCAATTTCTTCAAACTAGTTATTATTAGCTATAAAGTTTGTCAATTCTTCTTTCAGAATGTCTTACGAAAGGGATAGGCATCCTATCTACTCCTACTTAAATCACCTGCAGTAGATTACATCTACATCATCCCCCTGGATCAAACATAGATTTAGGTTTACAAAGTAAAAGTTGTTGTCCACAGAGGTTAAATAACTTGTTCAAGAAGTGCAGAGTTAAGATCTGACTCCAAACTCACTATAATGGCCTCCATGACTCCAATTTCTACTACTACTAATCCATTCTGTCTGATTAATATTAATAATTTGAATTTCATAACAACTGTGTATTATTTTTGCTTTACAGTTGAGGAAATGGAAACTTATGCCTGTGGTCAACATATCAGGATCAAAGAAAAAAGGTGTTCTTTAGAACTTACAAAGTGAAAAGACCAAAAGTGTATGGCCTTGAAGATGAATTTGGGCTTCATATCAGGTATTCTGGTTCAGTACAGAAGCATCAGCTACATCACACTCTGTCACAATATTAGCACAGCAATTATAAAAGACTCAAAACTCAGAAATATCCAGTAAATGATGATACAAAGATCTATGGAACTTTAAAATATTTGTATATTTAATTTAAAAATAGTGCAGAGAGTTTGTATCAAAGTTATAACACAATGCAAGTCAGAATTACAGCTATCTTAAATAACTTTCCAAATTTACTGGTTTTAGTTTCTTTTTTACGTATCGCATATGCATTTAACTAACTACTCCATTTACAAGGGGTATTATGTCAAAGGACTCATCTCTCCAAATGATTTTTAATTTGGTTTGGAAATTTACTGTAGGAAATTGGATATTAAAGGTATGCTAATTCTTTGGTACTAATTTCCAAGTTTGTCATAGCAAATCAAACTGCAATACACCATAATTAAAATGGACTTTAAAATACTTTCTGCAAAGACAGCAGGATCAAGCAGATGAACTGGCAAATGGCTATTAATGACATGATTGTTGAAAAGGATTTATTTTTCTTTATAAAGCATTCACAGAAAATGGAAAACTTTCCTTTGGAGATAAAACTACATTGAGCATCTTGAGTAAACATATGTAATT
Organism: Potorous gilbertii; assembly: GCA_028658325.1. Lineage (NCBI taxonomy): Eukaryota > Metazoa > Chordata > Mammalia > Diprotodontia > Potoroidae > Potorous > Potorous gilbertii. The sequence continues at coordinate 668,571,579 of CM053769.1, forward strand.
GCCCTGCATTTACTGGATATTCCACAAATGTTGGTGACTGACACAAATAAGATTTTTGATAGTGATAGAACTCATGGAAAGATGTTAAAAAGCTTTTAAAAATGATTAAATGACAATTAAGAATATTAAAAATTCTATGTATTATACATACTATAGTGTTTCATTTTTTAAAATCTTGTTTGACATTTTTTAAAATAGGAAGAATCCAATTTTTCTATAAAATATCATGAAAAATAGCTCTACAGTCATAAAAACCCTGTATATTTGATACAGTAAAGGAAGCTAAAAATAGCCATGAAGCTCACGAAGAAAGAAAAGTTTTTTGAGATTACTGGTCAATACCACACACCTATAAGTATTTAACATTCATTAAGAAAACAGAAAGCTCCTTTTCAAATAGTCTCAACTGATTTCTACATTCTAAAATAAAGGACTCTATGGCAACTTTTCTACTAGCCCTAGAACCAGTCCAAAATTTTGAACATACTTTATGAAGGGAATATAGTTTATACTAGTAACACCACTATTTTGTCATGAGAGTATAATTCACTCCTTCACTTTAAATGAATATGTTTTATTTTTCTAAAAAATGTGAGAATTCATATGGAATTAAGTATTGTATTCACAATTTTATAAAGTAAGATCACTGTGTTTTTGTCATGGTCTTCACTACAGTTACATTCCCATATGTCTGTTTTGATTTAAAAAAACCTCCAACAACAAACCACTATTAAATCAAGTCTTTAGCAATGAGGACTCTCTGAGAAAGCTCCAGGTTATCCCTATATTCCAAGCCTACTAAGGTCTTTCTTGTATGAGCACTGGATGACCACATTCAGTGCTGAACATGAGGCTCATTTCATTAGCATGGGAGACATCATGCCAAACTGTTCCTCCTTATATTAACTAATAACGTGTGACAAATAATAGCCATACCTTGATCTTCAAGGTCTTTTAAGAAGCCAATTCTTTTTCTCTTTGGACTACTGCAGTATAGCTGGTTAATTTCAATTCTGTTTAATGACTAAGGTGAAAATGTATTTAATAGCAATGTATGTATATAACCTTTATAAAATTGTATGCCATCTCAGGGAGGGAGGGGTGAGTTAAGAGGGAAGGAGGGGGAGGGAGGGGAAAAATCTAAGTTATATGGAAGTGATTGTAGAACACTGAAAACAAATAAAATAAAAAAAATTTAATTCTGTTTACAAAGCTTAATTTGAAAGAAACATTGAGTTGAAGGCTCTGAACTATGTAATTTCTTTTCCTTCAGATATTCTTCAGTTGCAAGATAAATGATACATGCAAATGGAAAATACAGTAGTATGCAGAATTCAAAATAGCATATTTTAAAATGACTTAGAAATTGTCTTGAATGTGTTTTTATATTTATAGTGAAGACATTTACTTGCCTTTTATTTGAAATATGAAATTTAGTATGTCCACAAGAGGGGGACCACAATGATAAGGTATTTATAAATCATGTTATATCAGGAAAGGATGAATAAATCAAATAATTGAAATATTTAGGGATATTTAGGATTGAGAAGACATGGAGTTAGATATGATAACTGTCTTCAAATATCTGAAGGACTAGCATGGAGAAGAGTTATTTCAGGAAACAGAAATTCTCCAAAGGGTAAGAACTAGGACCAAGAGATAGAAATTTGAGGCAAGTAGATTTTGGTACAGTTTAAGTGAGAACCTTCCAACAATTACAAAATCACATAAAATCCCAGAGTCTCAGAACTGGAAGGGACTTCAGGGGCCAGCCAGTTCAAATGAACAATGAGGATAAGAATTCCCTCTATAACATCCCTGAGGCTGCTCATTCTATTTCTGAATATCTCCAGTCAGCAGGAAGTAATTTCCTATCATAAAGTCAAATTTTCCTCTTTGCAGTTGCCACCTATTTTTCCTAGTTCTGTCTATTGGGGCTAAGGGGAACAAGTCCAATCCCTTGGCATTGGGAATGACAGCTTGCAAGTCTCCCCAAGTTGTGCAATTTCCACTTTAAACATGATCTTGAATTCCTTCACCACCCTGAATACTCCTCTCCTCCCTCCCCAAATCTCTCTGTATCATCCCTGTCTTTGCTACTAAATAACAGTCCTTGGAACTGACCCCAGGACTCGATATGGAGTCTGATCACAATAACTACAGAACAATCATCTCCCAAGTTCTGGACACCACACAGTCCAAGATCACATTAGCTTTCTCTGATTGCTGTGATGTACGGCAGCTGCTACCGATTCCACTGAAAACCTGCAAGCTAGTCATAAATTCATACCTTAAGCATTGTGATTTAGCTTTTAAGTCCTTACTTCCAAGAAACCATACTTCTCCAATTCCTGCCTTTAACTTCTTCCCTTTCCAGAAATAAAGCCCCATAAAGCATATGTCCCTGATTCTCCTGTGAAGATAGATATTCCACAGAAGGATCTCAGAAGAGATCAATTAGATACTCTGGATGGGAGCAGTGTTTTTGGGCCCCTGGGCTCAGGCAAGTCCTGTTTGGGATCACAGGATGATTTATATACTACTTCTCCTAGCTAGAGTCAAATACTATTAATGGATAATAGGAAAATCTGTCCATTTATGTACCCATGTGGCCATCTCAAACACAGGCTGAAAGGAACCCACCTTTCTTCATTGGTTTACAGATCACAGCAAATGCCTAGACAGAAACCAAATACGAAAACACTCAATGGAGACTGCTCAGCTCCCAATGCAACAAGCAGACTGGATTCATGAATGCTAGCCTTTCAAACATTTCTTTTATCCGTGAGATGAAGGAATGAACAATCAAAGAGAGTAAATCAGCTGAGCTGGTTGGTTGGTAACCAGCTGGTTTGTTGGTAACAAACACCATTTGTTACCAAGCGCACCTGATGTTGGTGAAGCCCAGAGTATAACTCAGTGCAGGAAGCTGGAGCTCAGAGATCAGCTACACTGAAAGGAGCAATCATCTCAAGGCTAATGGAAATGTACCATAGGTCCTGTGTCCTCTGATAACTTTCTCGAGACTTAACAATCACCCTCATGTAATCATTAACAGCCATCTTCTCATCTGAACCCAAGTGCTGACTGGCTGTGAGGCTAACACAGCTGCCATGTCACATTGTTCACTTCCATGGGTTTACAATCCATTAAAACACCTGAAGGTTTTCCTTTCCTGACAAACTGCTAGACAGCCAAATCACCCCCATTTTGTACTTAAGAGATCCATCTTTTGAAGCCAAATGATGACTTATTTCTATTCAATTTCAACCAAACATATCCAGCCCAAATTCCACAATCTGGACTTTATCACTCTATCTATGACCCTTCCTGCATTGATTAATATGCCAATATGATAAGCATTTCACCTAGACTTAATCTAAGTCATGGAATAAAAATGTTAAACAGTATGACACCAAGCCAAGACTGCTAGGGTATGCCATTAATAACTACTCTTTGGGTTTCGCAGCTTGGTCAGCAACAAATCCACCTTATAGCACCATCACCTTGCCTACGTCTCCCTGTCTTTTCCACAACAACAGCTTGAGAAACTGTCAAATGCTTTGCTAAAATCTAGGTAAATTTACCTATAGCAGTTCCCTATGTTATCAGTCTTGTAATCATGTTAGAAAAGGAAATGAAGTTAGTCTGACCTAATTTTTGGCGAAGCTTGTGATCACTACTTTCTTTGTCAGATGCTCACTAATCATACTTTTAATAGGATGTACTAGAATACAGGAACTGAAGTCCAGTTCATTGGTCTATAGTATAAAGATTCCAATAGTTTCACTTTTAGGGGGAGCTTGCGACAAGATTTACTCTTTCCCAATTACATGAAAGCTCACCCACTCACAATTTTTCAAAGATTAATGACAATGGCCTAGCAATCACGATGGTCAGTTCTTGCATTACCTCAGGCCTGGTAATGAGCTGCTACTTGCTCTCTTAGTATTTCCTTACTTGACTTGAGGATCAACTTGAACATCAATCATTTTTATTTTGTTCTTTTTGGTCCTAAGATCATTTTTTAAGATAGAAAAACCAGGAGCAAAACAAGAATTGAACAGTTCAGTTTTCTTGCAGTCACCAGTTGTGACTGTCCCTTCCACCTCACACAGGATTTCTGTTCCTTCTTTGACCCTAATTTTTTCCCAATGTACTTTAAAAAGAAAACAACTCCCAACTTTCGGGCTATCCCTAGCTTTATTTCTTAGCCGCAGTTCATTCTGAGGCTTAGAAGTGCTGACACTATTTTACTAAAACTTTACCATAACTTCTTCCATTGCATACATGGTTTTGAAATGTATGCTTTAAAATATAGCAGTTGACAGATAAATTGCTGCCCATCCCCATCTATCTCTTTAGGCAGCACCCCCTTATCTTTTCATCAGAATTGTTTCTTTGTGTCTTTGGCATTTCATTCTTGAGAGCTCCCAAGTTCTCCTGGGCTAACTTCTGAAGAATTTTAGACTGTAAGATCCTACCTATCCTTTCTCTGAACCATAGGAAATTTGTCCTCCCCAAATCTGGGGTGTATATCAGAAAGCAGTGCTAGAAGAATGTATAGTATTCAGAAGGAGTAGGGCAAGTACAAAGTGGAAGCAGGGTAGCAATCTATATTATACATGTTAAGAAATCCAGGAACCAAAGAGAAGAATCATGGTGGAGATCATTTGGATGAAGATCAATGCTGTCACTGGAGGGTGATAAAGATCACCAGTCCAGAAGGAAGAAATAGATGAGTATTTGGAGAACATGACAGATCTGCCATGAAGATGTGATCAGCACTGCAAGATCAGAAAAAGAGCCTACGCATTGAAAGGTACCGAAGAGGCCACCGAATGCTACTTCTGCCTTTTACTTGCCTTGCTTCTATTGAACATTCTAGACATAGATCTCATTCTGCCAAGTCTCAGTGATAACTAGGACATCAAATTTGTCTCCTTGCATTAGGAACTCTAGTTCACTTTGCCTACTACCCACATTTTGTCTATCTGTATGTAGAAAACCGTGAGGGGGCAGAGCCAAGATGGCGGAGTAGAAAGACTCACATTTGCTAGGTCCGAACCCACAGCCCATGGATTCCCTCTAAAAAGAACTCCTGACAAATTCTGGAACAATGGAAGCTGCGCAGAAACACAGTGAAGGAGATTTCCGTTGCAGAGAGCCCTGAAAAACCCCACCGCAAAAGTACCCCGGACGGGAGCAGAGCCCTGCCTGGCCGAACGCTCCCTTCCCCCGCCCAGGCCACACGGCACTGAGAGGAGCGAGCAGACCCAAGCAGGTGTCAGGGACCTGAATCTCCGGCAGCTGCGAAGGTCCCTCCACCCACAGACGCACAGGTCAGTGAGAGAGA